>OW121743.1:29465993-30078493 GCA_933228675.1 Stomorhina lunata
ATAGAAAAATTAAGTTTTTCTATAGAAAAATTAAGTTTTTTCTATAGAAAAATTAAGTTTTTCTATAGAAAAATTAAGTTTTTCTATAGAAAAATTAAGTTTTTCTATAGAAAAATTAAGTTTTTCTATAGAAAAATTAAGTTTTTCTATAGAAAAATTAAGTTTTTCTATAGAAAAATTAAGTTTTTCTATAGAAAAATTAAGTTTTTCTATAGAAAAATTAAGTTTTTTCTATAGAAAAATTAAGTTTTTCTATAGAAAAATTAAGTTTTTCTATAGAAAAATTAAGGTTTTTCTATAGAAAAATTAAGTTTTTCTATAGAAAAATTAAGTTTTTCTATAGAAAAATTAAGTTTTTCTATAGAAAAATTAAGTTTTTCTATAGAAAAATTAAGTTTTTCTATAGAAAAATTAAGTTTTTCTATAGAAAAATTAAGTTTTTCTATAGAAAAATTAAGTTTTTCTATAGAAAAATTAAGTTTTTCTATAGAAAAATTAAGTTTTTCTATAGAAAAATTAAGTTTTTCTATAGAAAAATTAAGTTTTTCTATAGAAAAATTAAGTTTTTCTATAGAAAAATTAAGTTTTCTATAGAAATTTTCTATGAAAAATTAAGTTTTTCTATAGAAAAATTAAGTTTTTCTATAGAAAAATTAAGTTTTTCTATAGAAAAATTAAGTTTTTCTATAGAAAATAAGTTTTTCTATAGAAAAATTAAGTTTTTCTATAGAAAAATTAAGTTTTTCTATAGAAAAATTAAGTTTTTCTATAGAAAAATTAAGTTTTTCTATAGAAAAATTAAGTTTTTCTATAGAAAAATTAAGTTTTTCTATAGAAAAATTAAGTTTTTCTATAGAAAAATTAAGTTTTTCTATAGAAAAATTAAGTTTTTCTATAGAAAAATTAAGTTTTTCTATAGAAAAATTAAGTTTTTCTATAGAAAAATTAAGTTTTTCTATAGAAAAATTAAGTTTTTCTATAGAAAAATTAAGTTTTTCTATAGAAAAATTAAGTTTTTCTATAGAAAAATTAAGTTTTTCTATAGAAAAATTAAGTTTTTCTATAGAAAAATTAAGTTTTTCTATAGAAAAATTAAGTTTTTCTATAGAAAAATTAAGTTTTTCTATAGAAAAATTAAGTTTTTCTATAGAAAAATTAAGTTTTTCTATAGAAAAATTAAGTTTTTCTATAGAAAATTAAGTTTTTCTATAGAAAAATTAAGTTTTTCTATAGAAAAATTAAGTTTTTCTATAGAAAAATTAAGTTTTTCTATAGAAAAATTAAGTTTTTCTATAGAAAAATTAAGTTTTTCTATAGAAAAATTAAGTTTTTCTATAGAAAAATTAAGTTTTTCTATAGAAAAATTAAGTTTTTCTATAGAAAAATTAAGTTTTTCTATAGAAAAATTAAGTTTTTCTATAGAAAAATTAAGTTTTTTCTATAGAAAAATTAAGTTTTTCTATAGAAAAATTAAGTTTTTCTATAGAAAAATTAAGTTTTTCTATAGAAAAATTAAGTTTTTCTATAGAAAAATTAAGTTTTTCTATAGAAAAATTAAGTTTTTCTATAGAAAAATTAAGTTTTTCTATAGAAAAATTAAGTTTTTCTATAGAAAAATTAAGTTTTTTCTATAGAAAAATTAAGTTTTTCTATAGAAAATTAAGTTTTTCTATAGAAAAATTAAGTTTTTCTATAGAAAAATTAAGTTTTTCTATAGAAAAATTAAGTTTTTCTATAGAAAAATTAAGTTTTTCTATAGAAAAATAAGTTTTTCTATAGAAAAATTAAGTTTTTCTATAGAAAAATTAAGTTTTTCTATAGAAAAATTAAGTTTTTCTATAGAAAAATTAAGTTTTTCTATAGAAAAATTAAGTTTTTCTATAGAAAAATTAAGTTTTTCTATAGAAAAATTAAGTTTTTCTATAGAAAAATTAAGTTTTTCTATAGAAAAATTAAGTTTTTCTATAGAAAAATTAAGTTTTTATAGAAAATTAAGTTTTTCTATAGAAAAATTAAGTTTTTCTATAGAAAAATTAAGTTTTTCTATAGAAAAATTAAGTTTTTCTATAGAAAAATTAAGTTTTTCTATAGAAAAATTAAGTTTTTCTATAGAAAAATAAGTTTTTCTATAGAAAATTAAGTTTTTCTATAGAAAAATTAAGTTTTTCTATAGAAAAATTAAGTTTTTCTATAGAAAAATTAAGTTTTTCTATAGAAAAATTAAGTTTTTCTATAGAAAAATTAAGTTTTTCTATAGAAAAATTAAGTTTTTCTATAGAAAAATTAAGTTTTTCTATAGAAAAATTAAGTTTTTCTATAGAAAAATTAAGTTTTTCTATAGAAAAATTAAGTTTTTCTATAGAAAAATTAAGTTTTTCTATAGAAAAATTAAGTTTTTCTATAGAAAAATTAAGTTTTCTATAGAAAAATTAAGTTTTTCTATAGAAAAATTAAGTTTTTCTATAGAAAAATTAAGTTTTTCTATAGAAAAATGAAGTTTTCTATAGAAAAATTAAGTTTTTCTATAGAAAAATTGAAGTTTTTCTATAGAAAAATTAAGTTTTTCTATAGAAAATTAAGTTTTTCTATAGAAAAATTAAGTTTTTCTATAGAAAAATTAAGTTTTTCTATAGAAAAATTAAGTTTTTCTATAGAAAAATTAAGTTTTTTCTATAGAAAAATTAAGTTTTTCTATAGAAAAATTAAGTTTTTCTATAGAAAAATTAAGTTTTTCTATAGAAAAATTAAGTTTTTCTATAGAAAAATTAAGTTTTTCTATAGAAAAATTAAGTTTTTCTATAGAAAAATTAAGTTTTTCTATAGAAAAATTAAGTTTTTCTATAGAAAAATTAAGTTTTTCTATAGAAAAATTAAGTTTTTCTATAGAAAAAATTAAGTTTTTCTATAGAAAAATTAAGTTTTTCTATAGAAAAATTAAGTTTTTCTATAGAAAAATTAAGTTTTTCTATAGAAAAATTAAGTTTTTCTATAGAAAAATTAAGTTTTTCTATAGAAAAATTAAGTTTTTCTATAGAATAATTAAGTTTTTCTATAGAAAAATTAAGTTTTTCCTATAGAAAAATTAAGTTTTTCTATAGAAAAATTAAGTTTTTCTATAGAAAAATTAAGTTTTTCTATAGAAAAATTAAGTTTTCCTATAGAAAAATGAAGTTTTTCTATAGAAAAATGAAGTTTTTCTATACAAAAATGAAGTTTTTCTATAGAAAAATTAAGTTTTTCTATAGAAAAATTAAGTTTTTCTATAGAAAAATGAAGTTTTTCTATAGAAAAATGAAGTTTTTCTATAGAAAAATTAAGTTTTTCTATAGAAAAATTAAGTTTTTCTATAGAAAAATTAAGTTTTTCTATAGAAAAATTAAGTTTTTCTATAGAAAAATTAAGTTTTTCTGTAGAAAAATTAAGTTTTTCTATAGAAAAATTAAGTTTTTCTATAGAAAAATTAAGTTTTTCTATAGAAAAAT
This sequence comes from Stomorhina lunata, assembly GCA_933228675.1. NCBI lineage: Eukaryota > Metazoa > Arthropoda > Insecta > Diptera > Rhiniidae > Stomorhina > Stomorhina lunata. The sequence continues at coordinate 29,469,476 of OW121743.1, forward strand.
TAAGTTTTTCTATAGAAAAATTAAGTTTTTCTATAGAAAAATTAAGTTTTTCTATAGAAAAATTAAGTTTTTCTATAGAAAAATTAAGTTTTTCTATAGAAAAATTAAGTTTTTCTATAGAAAAATTAAGTTTTTCTATAGAAAAATTAAGTTTTTCTATAGAAAAATTAAGTTTTTCTATAGAAAAATTAAGTTTTTCTATAGAAAAATTAAGTTTTTCTATAGAAAAATTAAGTTTTTCTATAGAAAAATTAAGTTTTTCTATAGAAAAATTAAGTTTTTCTATAGAAAAATTAAGTTTTTCTATAGAAAAATTAAGTTTTTCTATAGAAAAATTAAGTTTTTCTATAGAAAAATTAAGTTTTTCTATAGAAAAATTAAGTTTTTCTATAGAAAAATTAAGTTTTTCTATAGAAAAATTAAGTTTTTCTATAGAAAAATTAAGTTTTTCTATAGAAAAATTAAGTTTTTCTATAGAAAAATTAAGTTTTTCTATAGAAAAATTAAGTTTTTCTATAGAAAAATTAAGTTTTTCTATAGAAAAATTAAGTTTTTCTATAGAAAAATTAAGTTTTTCTATAGAAAAATTAAGTTTTTCTATAGAAAAATTAAGTTTTTCTATAGAAAAATTAAGTTTTTCTATAGAAAAATTAAGTTTTTCTATAGAAAAATTAAGTTTTTCTATAGAAAAATTAAGTTTTTCTATAGAAAAATTAAGTTTTTCTATAGAAAAATTAAGTTTTTCTATAGAAAAATTAAGTTTTTCAATAGAAAAATTAAGTTTTTCAATAGAAAAATTAAGTTTTTCTATAGAAAAATTAAGTTTTTCTATAGAAAAATTAAGTTTTTCTATAGAAAAATTAAGTTTTTCTATAGAAAAATTAAGTTTTTCTATAGAAAAATTAAGTTTTTCTATAGAAAAATTAAGTTTTTCTATAGAAAAATTAAGTTTTTCTATAGAAAAATTAAGTTTTTCTATAGAAAAATTAAGTTTTTCTATAGAAAAATTAAGTTTTTCTATAGAAAAATTAAGTTTTTCTATAGAAAAATTAAGTTTTTCTATAGAAAAATTAAGTTTTTCTATAGAAAAATTAAGTTTTTCTATAGAAAAATTAAGTTTTTCTATAGAAAAATTAAGTTTTTCTATAGAAAAATTAAGTTTTTCTATAGAAAAATTAAGTTTTTCTATAGAAAAATTAAGTTTTTCTATAGAAAAATTAAGTTTTTCTATGGAAAAATTAAGTTTTTCTATAGAAAAATTAAGTTTTTCTGTAGAAAAATTAAGTTTTTCTATAGAAAAATTAAGTTTTTATATAGAAAAATTAAGTTTTTCTATAGAAAAATTAAGTTTTTCTATAGAAAAATTAAGTTTTTCTATAAAAAATTAAGTTTTTCTATAGAAAAATTAAGTTTTTCTATAGAAAAATTAAGTTTTTCTATAGAAAAATTAAGTTTTTCTATAGAAAAATTAAGTTTTTCTATAGAAAAATTAAGTTTTTCTATAGAAAAATTAAGTTTTTCTATAGAAAAATTAAGTTTTTCTATAGAAAAGTTAAGTTTTTCTATAGAAAAATTAAGTATTTCTATAGAAAAATTAAGTTTTTCTATAGAAAAATTAAGTTTTTCTATAGAAAAATTAAGTTTTTCTATAGAAAAATTAAGTTTTTCTATAGAAAAATTAAGTTTTTCTATAGAAAAATTAAGTTTCTCTATAGAAAAATTAAGTTTTCCTATAGAAAAATTAAGTTTTTCCATAGAAAGATTAGGTTTTTCTATAGAAAAATTAAGTTTTTCTATAGAAAAATTAAGTTTTTCTATAGAAAAATTAAGTTTTTCTATAGAAAAATTAAGTTTTTCTATAGAAAAATTAAGTTTTTCTATAGAAAAATTAAGTTTTTCTATAGAAAAATTAAGTTTTTCTATAGAAAAATTAAGTTTTTCTATAGAAAAATTAAGTTTTTCTATAGAAAAATTAAGTTTTTCTATAGAAAAATGAAGTTTTTCTATAGAAAAATGAAGTTTTTCTATAGAAAAATGAAGTTTTTCTATAGAAAAATGAAGTTTTTCTATAGAAAAAAGAAGTTTTTCTATAGAAAAATGAAGTTTTTCTATAGAAAAATGAAGTTTTTCTATAGAAAAATTAAGTTTTTCTATAGAAAAATGAAGTTTTTCTATAGAAATATGAAGTTTTTCTATAGAAAAATGAAGTTTTTCTATAGAAAAATGAAGTTTTTCTATAGAAAAATGAAGTTTTTCTATAGAAAAATTAAGTTTTTCTATAGAAAAATTAAGTTTTTCTATAGAAAAATTAACAGCCTGTTTTTGAAACTACATTTTTTTCAAATTGTACGTCAACTTACGAAAAAATTGAACTTTTGGTTTTTGAATTTTTTTTTTGAGTGAAACGAGAAAAAGCTTTTAAAATTTTGGTTCGTAAATGAAATGTATAGACGAAAGTAAATGTCAAATCAGGCAATTAAAAAATTCTAATCGCCTGGAAAACAAAAAACGGTTATTTATTTTTGTTTGATTAGGACATGATCACAATACAATGCATTGTGTTGAAACTAGGAAAAGGTTGTGGGAGGGGGAATAGGTAGTGTTTGTGGACATTTGATTTTCCCTATATTGCAACTGGTTGGAAAAACTTCTGAGGGAAGCAAATTCTACTTATGAACTGTACCGTCTATCTGTAGAGTATCGACTGTCTACTGGTCAATCGACTACGAAAGGACGAGCTCTAACAGATAGACGTGTATTGCGTAAGAAAATTCATGTATCGAACACGAGTTTCCTGATTTCGTTAGAGCACATTACAAAGTAGTAACAATAGAACAATAGAATTGGGTAACCTAATGTTACTGATGAGCTCTCTCCTGTACTCGGTCAAGAAGTTCCAAAATAAATTTTGAAGCATCGGCCCATACATGAGAGTTGTATTTCACTGGTACGCAATACATGTTTCGGAATAGGGTCTATGTAAGAGTGCAAGAGAGGGTGAAAGTCCAACTCTATTGAACCACTGGAGTGTCACACTTTTCTATCGTTTTTACTTTGAAATTAGGGAACTCGTTCCCAAAACTCAAATCTTCTTACGCAATACATGTCTCAGAATAGAGTCTTTGTAGGAGCTACTCGACCGAGTGTAGAAAAGGGTGAATGTGTTCGTCGGTATGCAACTCTATTGAGCCACTGGAGTGTCACAATGTTCTATCGTTTCTAGTTACTTTGGATAGAAATCAGGGAACTTGTTCCTAAAACCCGAACTTTTTTACTTAATACTTGCCTTTCTCATAAACAGAACATCATTGAAAAAATGTTTAATATAATTTTGAAAAAAAAAAAAATGTAAAATATTTTTATTTTTTGTTTTTATTTATTTTTGATTTTATTTAATTTTAGGGTTAACATAATTTCACAAAAGTCTTACATTTTACAGGAAAAGCTTTCAGAAAAGTAATAAAATATTTCATGGCAATACTATTATTTAATATTTCATTACGAAGCTTTTACTTCCAAACGAAAAAAGAAAATGAACTCAATTTAGAGCTTAATCGTTAGGCTAGTATTCGATTGCCTTCTAACGTATGACAGTTTTGTGAACAGGCTGTAAGTTTTTCTATAGAAAAATTAAGTTTTTCTATAAAAAATTTAGTTTTTCTATAGAAAAATTAAGTTTAAATAAATAAATAAATCAGAGGTTGCCCTGTCTACTCTTTTTTCAAAAAAATCTATAGTTCGAAAACCAAACATTATCAGCACACAGCCTGATGTTAATACACAGTATCCACAGATTACACAATTCAATGTGAACAAGGGCTCATATGCAAATGTTGTAAAAGAAAATAATAATGGTACTCTTATAGAAAACCCAGCGAAAGAAACAAAAAATACAAGAACTGAAAACGAAAATTTTATCATTGGCAGGCTAGAGTCTATTGTTGATTCACTAGTTAAGTCAGTTAACAATTTTACGAAAATAATTGAATGCTTTCTTCACGATAAACAAATTGATATTATGTTGATTTCCGAAACTCATTTAACGGCAAAGAGTTTTTTCAAGATTAAGGGATACATACTTTATGATACTAAGGATCCTAGAGGAAGAGCATGTGGTGGATCTGCAATACTTATTAAAGATCGTATTAAGCACGACTTATATTTTGATTTTTGTGAAGATTATCTTCAAGCAACCACAATTTGTCTTAAAGACTTTTGCCGAAACTTGGTGATTTCATCAGTATATTCTCCCCCAATGTTTTCAATTAATGAGGACCAATATACTAGGTTCTTCAACTCACTGGGACCCCGTTGTCTTGCAGCTGGCGATTGCAATGCAAAACATACATTCTGGGGGTCGAGATTGATAAATCCAAAAGGTCGTGTTTTGTTCGACACAATTTTGAAAGTCAACTCGACTTTTCAACTCGCAAGGTTTTGTACCTCCGTCTGCAGACATTTCATTGACAAGTACAAAAATAAACTGCACCGAAAACATATCCCTACGTACGCCGGAAGATATCGATCTCACCATTAAAGATTTGGAAAATAATATAAAACTGGCTGTTCAACATGCCACATTATCTTTTCAGCAACATAATGGGTGCATATTGCACCCAATGCAATATGCCACACTACCCCCAGACAACATGTCACACAAACCCCTTCTCAACAAGGTCCAATTTTGCCCTGGCACAATGATACATCATTCCCTCGACAACATACTACATTAGCCCCCAGTCAACATGCCTCATTACCCCCTCGGCAATATGCTACATTTCCCTCGGGACAAGACAGGTACAACAGAATTTACTTTGCCGATGTCGAACGGTTCTTGGCCGAAAAAAGAAGAGCTAGAAGAGAATGGCAACTTCATAGATCACCACAATCTAAAAATAGACTACAGAATTGCACAAAACTATTAAGAAAATTACTAGAATCTCATAGAAATGAATCCTGTAAAACATATCTAGAAGGACTAGATGCAACCTCGCAATCTGATTTTTCGCTATGGCGAGCAGCTAAAAATCATAAAAGGCCAATTATGCGTAAACCCCCTTTGAGAAATGCAAATGGGAGCTGGGCAAGAAGCGATTCTAAAAAAGGTGAACTGTGTGTAAATCACTTCAAACGCGTATTTACCCCAAACTCATCGAATAACACGGTCGAGCTGCCTCCAGTTGCAGAAAAAAGTGGAGCAACCATTATGTTTGAAATTCGAGAAGTAGATTTAAAGTTGATTTAAACGACAAAAAAGCACCTGGTTTTGATAAAATCAATAACAAATTGCTAAAAGAGCTACCCCATATAGCAATAACAATAATTTTATTTATTTTTAATGCTATTTTACGCTTAAAATATTTTCCCTTAGAATGGAAGGTATCACTAATCACCATGAAGCCAGGAAAAGATCACTCAAAAGTAGAGTCATATAGACCTATTAGTTTGCTATCTTATATGTCTAAGCTCTTTGAAAAACTTCTGGTGACCAAATTAACGCATATTCTGGATGAAAATGGGTGCATTCCAAATCACCAGTTCGGCTTTAGGGAAAAACACAATACAATCGAACAAACCCATCGAATCGTTAGTGAAATACGATCAGCTTTTGAAGAAAAAAAATTCTCTGCTGTCTTCTTAGATGTATCCCAGGCATTTCATAAAGTATGGCATGATGGTTTAATTCATAAATTGAAAAGAAATTTCCCTATGGATGTATGCAAGCTCTTAGAAAGCTATTTGACCCAACGTAAATTCATACTTAAAGAAGGAGACTTCTTAAGTACGCCACAACCTATCGAAGCTGGTGTACCCCAAGGTAGCATATTAGGTCCAATCTTGTATGTTATATATACTTCTGATATGCTTACAAACATAAATACAATCACATCCACATTTGCAGATGATACTGCCGTTCTAAGTATTACTGAAACCCCTTTTGAATCATCTCGGCATTTGCAAAACCATATATTCTATTTGGAAGAATGGCTTAGGCAATGGAAAATAATACCTTTACGTTACGCAGGGAGTCGTGCTTTCCAGTAACTATAAATAACCAAATTATTCCCCACCAAACAGAAGTGAAATACCTTGGCATCCACTTGGATATACGGCTAACGTGGAAAAGTCATATAGACGCCAAACACGCACAAATTAAGCTAAAATAAGCCCATATTAACTGGCTCATTGGTAAACATTCCAAAGTTAATTTAGTATGCAAAATCCTTCTATACAATTCAATCATTAAGCCAATATGGTGCTATGGAATTCAATTGTGGGGCACTGCCTAAGCTCCTAAGAATCATTACAGATGCCCCGTGGTACATTAAAAATTCGAACTTACATAAAGACCTTGAGGTTCCGTTGGTTAAAACCGATATATCAAAACGTGTTGTCAATTACATTAATAAGTTAGCATGCCACCCGAATCCACTAGCCCGTAACATTTCAATTAGTCGTGGCCATATCCGCCTCAGAAGGAAGGATACTGACGACTTGCACAGCCGTTAAAGGAAAAGGATTTTAGCATAAAATCCAATTATAAAAAAAGAAAAGCTCACCAATGGATGGACTTTTATAACTTAATACTTTATATTTAAGATTTGAATACTTATTGTTAGTTCATTATATTGAATGAAGATACAATAAATACAAATAAGCTGAAAAAAAAATACTGAAAATAGTACTTTTTTAAGGACCGTTTCAAAACTCACTTTTTAGGTTTTAGAAAATTTTGTTAAACAAATATTCAAAATTTTTTATCGTCGCGTCAAAACACACAGACATGATAATAAACAATTGATGGTTGATATCTTTTTGGAGTTATTCAGATTTTGTTTTTTTTCTCGAAAATCTTAGGAGATGTGCATATTGATTGTTCATATTTTAATTTTTTAAAGTTTAAAAAGGGCTTTACTCCATTGCTCGAAATTTGGTGGATGGGCGGATGCAATTAATTGGATATCTTTTTAAAACGGACCTTAATAAATATCCAAAGGTTAACAGTTTGTTGTTTTCGGAATTATTCAAAACTTATTTTGTTTTTGGATTTTTATTTTTTGCAATTTTTTTTTCTAAAAGATGGCTATATTTTATATTATATTATCAAAAAGAATGGGGGGTATATTGAGATTGTCATTCCGTTTGTAATTTCCTTAATATTGGCTCAAAAACGATATATATTCTGAATCCTTATGAAATTCTAAGACGATTGAGCAATGTCCGTCTGTCTGTCGGTCTGTTGAAATCACGATAACGCCTAAACGAAAGGAGCTAGCTCACTGAAACTTGGTAAAACCATTCTTCATCTATGAGAAAATTTTGGTATTGAAATTGGGCAAAATCCGTTAACATTTGAGCATAGCTCCCATATAACCCCGCCTACGCTAATCGCTTATTTGCTAATAAATAAAAAACTATAATAGCTATTTCCATAAGCCTTATACAGCATGTAAAATTTCATCAAAATCGGTTCACATTTAGTCATAGCTCCCATACATAAAACTTACGGAAACAGCCAAAATTTCACCTAAAATACACATAAATGCCAATAAATCTAAAACTATAACATATATTAAAATTAAATTTAGTACGATGTCGTCTAAAGTCGGTGCCAACGAGTGTGCAAAATTTTGGCGCAATCGGTCACCATTTGACCATAGCTCCCATATAAAAAACTTACGGAAACACAAAAATACAAAAAGAAAAGGGGGTTTATGTCCGTCTTTCCGTCAGATAAAAGCACGATAGCGCCTTAACGAAAAGGGTTACAGCAACAAAATTTTACATAAGGAAGTCTTATGTGAGTGCCAGCCAGTGTGCAAACTATTGTTACGATCGGTTACCATTTGACCATAGCTCCCATATAAAAAACTTACGGAAACACAAAAATACAAAAAGAAAAGTCGGTTTATGTCCGTCTTTCTAGGAAGTAAAACAGGGTAGAAAAGGGAGAAATTGATAACATCATATATCCGAAACCAATATAGATAGAAACAAAGTTGAAATTGGATTTAAATCGGCTAGGAATATAAGGGCACTAATAAGGATGAAAAAGGGTAAAAACTATACTTTTTTTAACCTATATGTATCTTTTGAACCAATAAACATATGCTACGTATAGGCGATGGTCAGATCTTACAATATTGTCACATCTGGCAATGTGTTGCCAATAAACTGACAGTAAAGAATTGTCACCAAAAGGCAAATTGTGCGTTTACACGGTTGTAAGAAAATTGTAAAAAAAGCTGTCAATAAATTGGCAGTTCACACGATTATCAGATAGGTGTACACAAAAAATTGCCAGATCTTTTTTCAGTCACAAAGCATGTGAAAAATATTGTTTATTCTTGTGTTTTTGACTTGAAATTTATACTTGTTTATTATAAAATAATAATCAAAATGGAAAAAACAGGCAATTGCTAAAATTTTAACAGCATATGTTTATGAAAGCAGTGAATATGAATGTGAAGTGGACAAAAAACGTCTCACAGTGGGATTGTGGAAAAAATTATGGAAATAAGTGTGCACTTTTAAACCTTTAGGCAGATTTAAAAATAATTTTGGCTGAAATGTTTTTAGTTTTAACTACGGCGGCGCAATCGGCCCCTCAGACTCATAAATCACTTAAAACTATATATAATTGTCATTTTCCAACTGATTTGAGGAATCATACTATGTAACAAATACATAACCTATTTTTACGGTTTTATTAAAATTAAATTTTTGTACCATACTGCACCGATTTTTTTACTAATATCTGATCTCTATATAACCCGATTTTTATAACTTTCCCCATAAGTTAAAGGGGTATAAGTTTGCCATTCAGTTTGTAATTTTTTCATTATTCGTCTTAGATCAAATAAAAATAATACCGATCGACTCAGGAGTCGGGGTCTAAACCGACTCAGCCAAAATACTAAACTTCGAATTTAAAATTTTTTTTTAAAGAATACAGTTTTTAAAAAAAAAATTGTTTAAATTCTCATTGAATTTTGGCGATATCTCTAGTGTTTATAGACCGATTTTAATGAAATCTAATAGCGTGCTAAAATCTGATATATATTTCGGATTAAATAAATACGCTTGTTTAAATTTATTTTTTTTAATTAGCCAATTTGCGAAAATCGATATATTGTGCTTTCGCGATATCTTAGTTATTGATCTAACGATTTTGAAGAAATTCAATAGTGTACTGCGCTGAATTCTGTTATCCTTGACTGCCAGCGGAGCATTGGGCCTCAAGTTGCGCTGAATAACTTCCTATAATTTGATATTTTTTTATAAAAAATATTTTAAATTCGGTAATTTGTGAGACATTGAATTTGGAGATTTGGCGATATCTCAGATTGTAATGTACCTATTTTGATAATATATAATATCGTTTTGCTTTGGAGGATTTTCTAATATCTGAAAATACACAAATTTTAATTCAGCATCGAATTTCGAATTTTGGCTATATATATATCTCAGTTTTTAGTAGAACTACACGTTATTATACGCTATTAACATATAATAGCAAATAATACATATAAGTTTTGTCGGTATGCTATTTAGGAGCTCATCAAACTTGATTTCAGCATACCGAAATATGTCTTAAATAAGTGTCTTTTGAAAATTATTCATGATGTAGACCTATTGTTTCAGGAAATTTGAATTCCGATCCATAATTTTTTGTTTAAAAAGTTTTACACAATCGCAAATATAATTATAAATAATTTTTCTAATCCAAAATCTATCAATCTTAACTCAGATAAAACAAAAATGTTGACTGTTTTTTACCAAAAGTGTTATTTGCCTTTTCAATTCTTCATCTTTTTATATTTTTATTCACTCTAAAGGCACGATCACACTAATTAAAGATTTAATCGAAATTATCAAATATTTGATCCTAGTAGTCTGACCACAAAATATTTTTGAGGTTCAAACAAGAAACATGTTGATTTGAAGAAAACAAAATCATTTGCCAGCAAATAAAAATTTTCCTAATGTGACCACGCAAGAGCAAATATTTTTTTAAATTTTGATCAAATAATTATTTAATCTTACAAAATTTTTATAACATCAAACAGGGCAAATAACAGCTGAGCATGTGTATTGTTTACTATTCAAACAGAAACAACAATATCAAATTTGAGAAACAAGAACATCAAATATGAGATGCTCAATTTTGTTTTGAAAAAATTTGATCAAATATTTTTTGGGATTAAATAATCTTCAGTGTGACCATAAATAAAACTTGTTTTTTTTGTTTATACTTTGAACGTATTTTTTCTGTATTTTATCAAATAAAAATAGTCAGATAAATGTGCAAGTGTGACCACAATTTTTTTATTATATTGTTTTGACAATATTTTACTCAAAATATTTGATTTAAATGTTTAATGAGTCTGACCGTACCTTAACAGAAACACAATTTATATCGCAACCGGTAGGTATTAAAAAACTATTAAACACGTATTTGATACTTTTGCAATTAATGGGGGACAAAAGGAAAAAAAATCAAGGGTAGGTTTTTTGCTTTTTAGCTATGGCTAAAAAGTCAGGGGTCTAATCACCGCTGTCGATATCAAGCTATTTTGATCGAATAATTTTATTTTGGTATCACAGCTTTCGATATCAAACAAAAATAAACTAAATTTGAGATGATAGCTTTCGATATCGAGTTATCGATCGAGTGTTTTCTTTACAAATATCATTCGATATCAAAATAGCTATCGTAAACAAAATAAAAGTTTTTTGAAATTGATCGGTCGGCCAAAAATAGTTGAATATGTAAGTTTTACTAATTTTTTTATTATGTATATCCATTAATAATTTCTATATTTTCAGGACAAGCGCAAAAAGCATAAATTCAAAGCAAAAAGAAGTGATGGCAGAGTTTATGTCAGAGCAAATTGTGGACAAGGAAGAATTGCATCAAATAGGCTATGGGAAACACTTACCTTGCGTTTGAATTCGTTTGGCCCACCAACTAAAAATGCAAAATCGTGGCGTAAGGTATGTTATATAAACAAAGTTTGGTTTTAGATTTTTCACAAGTTTAATGAATTTTTTGTTATAAAGGTTTTTACAGATCAAAAATTTAGTGTTAAAAAAAAGGTATCATTAAACAAAGCCTTGAAAAAGAAAACTGGAGGTGGAGCATATGAAGAAATTCCTCTGACGTCCGCCGAGGAACAAATTTTTCAGGCAGCCGGCATTGATGTTGCGGTTGAAGGATTATCCAATGTAAAATCATTCGGTTGTCGCGAGAATACCAATGCAACTCCTCCTAATGACATAGATCAGACAATACAATATTTAATGGACAGAAGCCTTGCATCGGAAGATGATAGCGAACACGAAGGCCATGAAGTCAATACATCAAAATCAGCTTCACAATGTTCAGCTAAGCCCGTATCGGAAAGTTATAGTGGATGCCAAAACAAGAAGACAAATCAGCAAAGAAAAGCTCTAAATTATCTACTGAAAGCGTAACAAAACTAGAGCTTTTAAAGTCCAATATATCGAAAGTTGAAGAGCTCCAAAAGAATATGGCTTCTAAGCTTGACCGATTAATACAATTAAAAGAACGATCACTCAAACTAAATGAAGAACAACACGCTGCCAATATGAAAATTAAAATGGTTGATCTTGAAATAAAAACTATTGAACTCGAAATGCTAAAAAAACAAATGTAAATTTCTTAATAAGTATACTCAATAATTTAATGACAAGGAGTCTATTTCTGTATGTCAACTTGGGCAGATTCTGGTACTGTAATTTCTGTGTACTGTTCCACTTTAAATTTTACACAAACATTGTGCAAGGCTGCACATACATTTGCTAATTGTGCTACTTTTTCGGGACCATATCGACTTCTTTTGTCATTGGAAAGTATTTTCCAACGTCCCTTAAAAATTCCAATAGTTCTCTCGACTATATATCTATTATTATTTTTCATGAACCTACTATCATAGTATTTAGGCTATGAAACCCTTTTCGATTGAAGAACATGTGTTCGTTGTGAGAAGGCTTTTGGAGTCCAATATGGATACCGTCAATGCATCCTATAACTAATGAAATAAATACCATGAAGGATAAAAAACAAATCAATTGAAAACTATTACCACCAGAATGCATTCTGTTGATTGATCTGGAGAAAATTTTATTAAATTGGGACATAGCTTTGCCTCCATTTCCTTTCCAACGTTTTTTATAAATTTACTTATTGCGTTTTGACACATTCCAATTAAATAGTCGTTGCCAACCGAATGTTGAAAGGATCCAGTAGCTAAAAGCGAAAGTGTTGCGGCCAACTGGAGCGTTGGTGGTACTGCTGTTGAGATATGCCCGGAAAAATCTAACTGGGAGAGAACATAATTAAATGCCTCTTTTGATAATCTAAATCGCTGTTTAAATCTGAAAAAACAAATTGGTAACCGATAAAAAACATTCTGCTTAATAAAAATTTTACTTACGTTTTAGCTGGCAAGGATAGTATGTCACTTTTATCCCTCAATTGTCTTCTGATATGTATTAGGTTGTCTTCATTTTCAGATTTCGATGAAGATAGATATTCCAGCATCAATATTTGTTCAGTCATTTTATATTAAAAATTGTTTATTCCGAGTAACAAAAACAATTTACTTTCACAGCTTTTATTATTGTTTTATTCACAAAGATAAACATATGTTTTTAATCTATTACAAATTCAATAAAATCTTTTACAATTAGAAATGAAATTCGATTCGATAGCTATCGAAAGCTATAATTTGGCAACTCGATAGGTATCGTATTTTATTTTTGTTCGATAGGTTATTCGATATCGACAGCGGTGATTAGACCCCAGAAACATAATTTATTGGCTGGTCAATTGACATTAAAAAAAATTAAATACGTGTTTGGTACTTTTTTTTATGTAGGGGGTAAAAATCGGTAAAAAAAAAACATATATCTCCGAAATTAACAAAGTTGAAATTTGGTTCGGATCGGCTGTATATATTTTGGTACTTTTTTGAACCCATACGTATCTTTTGAAATAATAAACATAGAGATGCAGTTAACGTCACAATCGATAAGTAATAAAGAATTATTAGACACGTATTTGGTACTTTTACGACAAATGAGGCAAAAAATTATTAAAACGGGATAATATTCAAGGGTAGGTTTTTTTAAACTATGAATTTAATTTTAGCTAATGAAGCCAGAAGTATAATTTACAGATGGGTCGATTCATATTGAAAAAGTATAAGACACGTGTTTGGTACTTTTTTAATTTAGGGAAAAATCGGTAACATAATATCTTCTAAACCAAAAGAGAAAGAAAAAAATTAAATAGGTCTGGAATCAGCACTAAAAATTAAGGGACATGGGTTCGGTAATTTTTTGAAATTCGGCCGCTTAGTGGTCAAACAGAAACAGAAAATGGATAAATTAGTAACATCATATCTCCGAAATCTACATCGTTGGAAACAAAGTCGAAATTGAATTTTGAACGTGTTTGGTACTTTTTTGAAAATGGAACTAATAAGGGAGAAAACTATATTTCGGTACTTTTTTAACCCTATACGTATCTTTTGAACTAATAAACATAAATACTCAATTCACATCACAATTGATAAGGACTAAAAAATTAAGAACGTACTTGGCACTTTTAAGATAAATGAGGCACGAAAAAGTAAAAACGGGTAGATATTAAAGGGTTTTTTGTTTTTTAACTATGAATAACATTTAAACAAATATAGCCAGAAGTATAATTTACAGACGGGTTTATTCACATTGAAGAAGTACAAGACACGTGATTGATTCCTTTTTTTAATTTTTGTAGTAAAAAGGGGGGAGAAATCGGTAACGTAATACCTTCTAAATCAAAAGCGATGGAAACAAAAATGAAAATGGTCTATGATCAGCACTAAAAATTAAAGGATACGGGTTCGGTATTTTTTTTTAATTTGGCCGCTTATGGGTAAAACAGGCAACAAAATGGATAAATCATATAATCGGCTGTATAAATAAGGGTTCTGTACTTTTTTTTGGAAATGTGCGTTTGCATAAATCTAGGTTAGGTTAGGTTAGGCAGGCAGCCGATGTAGGTCAGCGTCACTTGGGTCCAAAAAGCGGTCCCTTTGTGTTACCTGCAACGGATAGACTGGAAGAAAAGAACAAAGGCAATTACTCCAGGCTATCAGTGAGAGGCTGATCAAGCCATCCTGAAGCCCTGACAAATGAGTCTATTTTACGAATGTCAATACTCGCTAGATCCGATAAATCATGCAGAAAAAGTGCCCCCAAAAAGTGAGCCCTAGGGGTCGAGAGGGCGGGGCAGTGATAGAGAAGATGAGTCACTGTCTCCTCCTCTTCTATGTTGTGACAACTGCGACAGTAGTCATAAAATTGAAGATTAAGTCTCCTGGCATGAAGCCCAAAAACGCAGTGCCCTGTTAGGGTCGAGATAAGATTGCGAAGTCTATGACGGGGTAGAGTTACCAAGATATTTGAACGTTTAGTGTTGTAGGTGGGCCATGTTTGCCTGGATATGGAGCAGCTCGTTATCGAAGACCACTCGTTTTGCGCTGACGCATAAAGTGATTGCCTAATTATTGATTTGCAGGCGGATAGCGGTAAGCCCGTAAATTGGTCGATGCTATCCTGACTCAGGAGAGCACCGGATTTAGCAAGTTTGTCCGCGGTGGAGTTACCAGGTATGTTGTTGTGCCCGGGTACCCATAAGAGTTCGATTTTGCAATGTCTCGCCATCTCGTTAAGAGATGCCCGGCATTCGCTGGTAAGAACAGATGTCGTATGGACATTAGATAGGGATTTTATTGCAGCCTGACTGTCGATACAAAAGCGAATATCCCTGTCGTATACTCTGTGGTATCTCAACCATTTGACTGCTTTGTGGATAGCCGAAATCTCGGATTGTAGGACACTGCATTGATCCGGGAGCCTAAAGCAGATTTCCTTCCCAAGCAATGGAATGAAGAAGCCCCCCCCCCCCCCCCTACGCCTATCTTTGACTTCGATCCATCAGTGTAAACCTCTAGACAGCCATCATCTAAGGATGGGGGTTCTCCAGAGATAATCACAGTGAAGGATTTGTCAAAGATAGGAGTGGATATGCAGTAGTCTATATGTTCAGGGATATTAGTGATTTTGCCCAGGATGGTGGAATGTCCGATTTGTGAGTGAAATCTACATACATACATATGACTGCACGAAATTAGTGCAAGAACCTTAAATTGCCAGTTTCAGCTATTTTTTAATTTTTAATGAAAAACTTTCAACTTCGACTTATATTACAATTGTTTAAAAATAACTAATATTTTGTTCAATACATTATTTAAATAGATACATATTTATGCGAATGAGTGTATGTTCATTTGACACTTTATTAAATTATGTAAACAGAGTTTGATTTAAATCAGTAAAAATATAATATTTATGCATGTGTGTTGTCATCTTCAACGAAATCTTTCGCTTGCTCCCGTGTTACACAGTCGATATGACTAACTTTATTTCTAAATCGGACACCATAGAATTTATGTGCATTTTCCAATAGTTCTGGCCGAAATGTTGTAGTAATAAATTGAGCTTTATCACTTAACTCGTGAATCATATCAGCAACTGCTTTTCTATGCTGAGCATCAAGGGCCTGAAAATAAATAAATTAACTTAATTAATAAAAATTAATAAATTAATAAAAATTAATTATTAAACAATGTATTATATCTAAAAAAGCACAGCATTTTTGTAATATAGCATTTGTTTTAACTATAGTTTCTGATAGAGTATTATAAAATTGTCAATCACTTTGAAACAATTTCATCGTTCATCTTACACTTCACAAAGTTATACAGATCAAACGATATATGCGTTAGGGTGTAGCGAAAAACACTTTTTTTAATTTAATACGCCTGGGTTAAAAATTAATGCTCTACATCCTAAGGTACTCAGAAAAAAAATTTTGTCTTTCTAGGTCAATGTCCTGAGGTGGCATTTATTTCTAGGACCCATTCGTATGGAAAAAAATTTGAGCTTTTTTAGGTTTTAGTTAAAATTTAAACCAATAATTTTATGTTTTTAGCAAAAACACTAATGAGATGTAGAAGATAACTAAAACAGATTTCCTTAAAGTCATAAAAACCAAGAATCCATGTAAAATTTTTGGAGTCATTGCAATTTTCTCCAAAAAATTCGTGTCATTTTCAACATGCCTAAGAATATATAGAAAAAAAATTATTTTAAAATATAGAAATTACAAAGTAAAGCTACGGTCACATTGATTAAACATTTAATCGAAATTATCAAATATTTGATCCTCGTAGTCTGACCACAAAATATTTTTGAGGTTCAAACAAGAAACATGTTGATTTGAACAAAACAAAATCATTTGCCAGCAAATAAAAATTTTCCTAATGTGACCACGCAAATATTTTATTAAATATTGATCAAATAATTATTTAATATTATAAAATGTTTGTAACATCAAACAGGGGCAAATAACAGCTGAGCATTTGTATTGTTTACTATTCAAACAGAAACAACAACATCAAATTTGAGAAACAACAATATCAAATTTGAAAAACAACAACATCAAATAAAACCTGTTTTTTGTTTATACTTTGAACGTATTTTTTCTGTATTTTATCAAATAAAAATCGTCAAATAAATATGCAAGTGTGACCACAAATTTTTTATTATATTGTTTTGACAATATTTTACTCAAAATATTTGATTTAAATATTTAATGAGTCTGACCGTACCTTAAGACACGTTTTACTATTTTAAGATGTGTGCGAAGTTAAATTTTAAATTTAACTTTCCAAGACACAAACCCAAATAGTTAACAGAGCTATGTTAAGCACTTAACAGGGATACTGTTAATGGTAAAAAATTTAGCTATCACTTTAAAACCGATATTTATATACTAAAATCAGCTTTAAAAAAATAAAAAAAAATACTGCTATATATTATCCCAGATTCAAAATATTTTCTACGCTTAATATGTCGAAAAAACCAAAAAGAAAATTCTAAATGATATTTATGCACTTTTGTCCTTTTCTCGAAAATCTTAGGAGATGGGCGGATAAAATTTATTAGATATCATTTCAGAACGGACCTGAATAAATATCCAATGGTCAAACGTGTTAACAGTTTGTTTTTTGCGGAATTATTAAGAAATTTGATTTTTAAATTTTAAAAAGGACTTTAGTTCTTTTCTCGCAAATCTTAGGAAAAAAATTTTAGGGTAGGTCCATTTTTGTTCTTTGTATTTCAGTTGAAATAAGAAAGCTAGAAATAAAATTTATAGAGAGGTCGATTGCCAAGCACAAAGTATCAAATACGTGTTTGGTACTTTTTCAATTAAAAGGGTTAAAAAGGGAAAAAGCGGTCACATTATATCTCTTTAACCAAAAGCGATAGAAGCGAATTTTAAATTGGTTTGAGATTCGCACTAGAAACTAAGGGAGACGTGTTCGGGCAAAACAGGATAGAAAAGGGAGAAATTAGTAACATCATATCTCCGAAAACAACATAGATAGAAACAAAGTTGAAACTGGATTTGAATCGGCTAGAAAAATAAGGGAACACGTGTTTGGTACTTTAAAAAACAATTAAATACGTATTTGGTACTTTTGCGATTAATATGGCACAAAAGGGTAAAAAAAAGGGAAAATACTGAAGGGTAGATTTTTTGGTTTTTAGCTATGGATATCTTTTAGGCTAATGAAGCCAGAAGTATAATTTATTGACTGGTCGATTGACATTGAAAAAAAATAAACTACTACTTTGGTACATTTTTTTAATTTTGGGGGTAAAAATCTGTAAAGTATATCTCTAAACCAAAAGTGATAGAAACAAAAACTAAATTGGTCTGAGGATGGCACTAAAAATTAAGGGACACGTGTTCGGTACTTGAAATTCAACCTCTTAGACGGAAAAACAGGGTAGAAAAGGGAGAAATTAGTAACATCATATCTCCAAAACCAACATGATAGAAACAAAGTTGAAATTGGATTTGAATCGGCTAGGAAAATAAGGGGACACGTGTTTGGTACTTTTTTGGAAATAGCACTAATAAAGATAAAAAAGGGTAAAAACTATATTTTGGTACCTTTTTTAACCCATATGTATCCTTTAAACTAATAAACATAGATATTTGATATCGCAACCGATAGATATTAAAAAAGAATTAAATATGTATTTGGTACTTTTGCGATTAACGGGGTACAAAAGGGTTAAAAAAGGGATTAAAATAGGGTAGGTTTTTTGGTTTTTAGCTATGGATATCTTTTAGGACAATGAAGCCAGAAGTATAATTTATTGACTGGTTGATTGACATTGAAAAAAATAAAATACATGCTTGGTACTTTTTTTTAATTTTGGGGGTAAAAATTTGTAAAGTATATCTTTTAAACCAAAAGTGATAGAAACAAAAACTAAATTGGTCTGAGATTGGCACTTAAAATTAAAGGACACGTGTTCGGTACTTTTTTGAAATTCAACCTCTTAGAAGGTAAAACAGGGTAGAAAAGGGAGAAATTAGTAACATCATATCTCCGAAAATAACATAGATAGAAACAAAGTTGAAATTGAATTTGAATCGGCTAGGAAAATAAGGGGATACTTTTTGGTACTTTTTTGGAAATGGCACTAATAGGGATAAAAGGAGGTAAAAACTATATTTTGGTACTTTTTTTAACACATATATATCTTTTGAGCTAATAAACATCGAAACATAATTTATATCGCAAATGATAGGCATAAAAGAAGTATTAAGTGCGCATTTGGTACTTTTGCGATTAACGGGGTACAAAAGGGTAAAAAAAGCGAAAATATTCAAGGGTAGGTGTTTTGCTCTTTAGCTATGGATATCTTTTAGGCTAATGAAGCCAGAAGTATAATTTATTGACTGGTCGATTGACATTGAAAAAAAGAATATACATTTTTGGTACTTTTTTTAATTTTAGGGGTAAAAATCGGTAATAATATATCTTTTAAACCAAAAGTGATAGACACAAAAACTAAATAAGTCTGAGATCAGCACTTAAAATTAAGGGACCTTTTTTGAAATTCGACCTCTTAAAAGGTAAAACAGGGTAGAAAAGGGAGAAATTAGTAACATCATATCTCCGAAACTAACACCGATGCAAACAAAGTGGTACTATTTTGAAAATGTTACTAATAAGAATAAAAAAGAGTAAAAACTATATTTTGGTACTTTTTAACCCATATATATCTTTTGAACTAATAAACATATAAACGTATTTGGTACTAATATAGGGTAGGTTTTTTGGTTTTTAGCTAAGAATATATTTTAGGCTAATAAGCCAGAAGCATAATTTGTTGGCTGGTCAATTGACATTGAAAAATATAAAATAGGTGTTGGGTACTTTTATTAATTTTGGGGGTAAAAATCGGTAAAAATATATAAGCCAAAAGTGATAGAAACAAAAACTAAATTGGTCTAAGATCGGCACTTTAAATCAAGGTACATGTATTCGGTACTTTTTTTTTAATTCGGCCGTTTTGGGGTTAAAACAGGGCAAAAATGGAAAATATTAGTAACATCATATCTCGGAAATTCAAAACGATAGGAACAGAGTTGAAATTTGCTTCGGATCGGCTGAAAAAAAGGAGAAACGTATTTGGTACTTTTTTGAATATGGCACTAATAAGAGTAAAAAAGGGTAAAAACTATATTTTAGTACTTTTTCAACCCATAAGTATCTTTTGAAATAATAAACATAGAGACGAAGTAACGTCAGAATCGATAAGCAACAAAGAATTATTAGACACGTATTTAGTACTTTTACGATAAATGAGGTAAAAAAGATAAAAACGGGACCATATTCAAGGGTAGGTTTTTTTAAGTATGAAGCCAGAACTATAATTTACAGACGGGTCGATTTATATTGAAAAAGTATAAGACATATGCTGCTTAGTGGTTAAACAGAAACAGAAAATGGATAAATTAGTAACATCATATCTCCGAAATTTACATCGTTAGAAACAAAGTTGAAATTGCAAAAAAGGGGACACGAGTTTGGTACTTTTTTGGAAATGGAACTAATAAGGGAGAAAAAGGGTAAAAACAATATGTTGGTACTTTTTTAACCCTATACGTATACGTATAATTTACATCACAATTGATAAGGACTAAAAAAAAGAACGCTCTTGGCACTTTTACGATAAATGAGGCATAAAAGATTAAAAACGGGTAAATATTAAAGTGTTTTTTGCTTTTAAACTATGAATATCATTTAAACAAATATAGCCAGAAGTATAATTTACAGACGGGTCTATTTACATTGAAGAAGTATTAGACACGCGTTTGTTCCTTTTTTTAATTTTTGGACTAAAAAGAGGAGGAAATCGGTAATATCTTCTAAATCAAAAGTGACAGAAATAAAAATTAAATTTGGCCGCTTATGGGTAAAACAGAAAATGGATAAATCATATAATAGGCTAGAAAAATAAGGGACATGTATTCTGTACTTTTTTGGAGATGGCACTAATAAGGGTTAAAAGGATAAAAACTATATTTCGATACATAAAGGCTCACTTTATGCCACAATCAATAAGTATTAAACAATTTTAAACATGTGCTTGGTACTTTTACGATAAATGGGGTTAAAAAGGGTGAAAACGGGAAAGTATTCATTTAAGCTAAGAAGTCAGAAGTATAAATTAGAGATGTGTCGATTCACATTGAAGAAAATTAAAATAAGTATTTGGTACTTTTTTCAATTAAAGGGGTAAAAAAGGGAAAAATCGATGACATTATATCTTCTAAACCCAAATTGGTATATGATCAGCACTAAAAATTAAATTTGGCCGCTTATGGGTAAAACAGAAAATGGATAAATCATATAATGGGCTAGAAAAATAAGGGACATGTATTCTGTACTTTTTTGGAAATGGCACTAATAATAAAAACTATATTTAGATACATAAAGGCTCACTTTATGCCACAATCAATAAGTAATAAACAATTTTAAACATGTGCTTGGTACTTTTACGATAAATGGGGTTAAAAAGGGTGAAAACGGGAAATTATTCATTTAAGCTAAGAAGTCAGAAGTATAAATTAGAGATGTGTCGATTCACATTGAAGAAAATTAAAATAAGTATTTGGTACTTTTTTCAATTAAAGGGGTAAAAAAGGGAAAAATCGATGACATTATATCTTCTAAACCTAAAGTGATAGAACAAACACTACAGTGGTCTAAGATCAGCACTTAAAATTAAGGGACAAGTATTTAGTACTTTTTGCAAATTTAACAGTAGAACAGTAGTAGTAGGGTAGAAAATGAAATAATTAGTAAAGTTATATTTCTGAAACTAATATCGTTAGAAACAAAACTTAAATTGGATTTAGATCTGCTAGAAAAATAAAAAGTCACGTTTTCAGTACTTTTCGTAAATGAGGTAAAAATAGGGGATGAAAAGGATAAAAACTAAATTTTAGTACTTTTTGACCAATAGATCACTTTTTTTAAACTATGCATATTGTTTAAATCAATAAAGAGGTAGAATAATTTATGGACTCTTCGATTGAAATTGAAGAAAAATGTGACAGGTGTTTGGTACTTTTTAAAATTAAGGGGTTAAAAACAGAAAAATCGGTAATATTATACCTTCTTAACAAAAATGGAGTTAAGATCAGCAAAAAAAAAATATCAAGCCACGTATTCGGTAAAAAACGGGTAAAAAAGGAAACCTTTGTAAAATATTCAAAACCAACAGCGACAAGAACAAGATTTAAATTGGGTTAGCAATCAAAATTGGGTCGGCGAAAATAAGGGAGGCGTTTTTAGTACTTTTTTGAAAATGGCACCAGTAAAGGGTAGGTACTTATTTCGTCCTATATGTATCTTAAGAACCAATAAATATTTAATTTAATTTATATCGGAATCGATAAACAAGTAAAAAATATTTTGGTAAATTTTGTAACTTTTTAATTGTAACTTTGTCAATTACAATTGTACCGTTAACGAAGTAGCGGGTTCTAAAGCTAGTTATGTATATAAAACTCTAACGTGACTGACTGACTCATCATCGCCCAGCCCAAACGGCTATAGCTAGTGTAGGGACTTATTCCCAAATTAAAACACGTATTGTTCGCTTTGGTTTCATAAACCAGACTGAATTCTTTATTTTAAATTCTTTCTTAAATAATATTTTCTCTTAACCTAAAATGTACAACAAATTATGTTTTGCTTATTTACGTTACAGCGCAGGAGAAATTCTTAAAATCTAAAAAACGTTACACTTAAAACCTATATTAAAAAAAGTAAGACGTTATATTTACAAAAACATATTTACAATAAAGCAGAGAGAAGAAGAGCTTTATACAGAGAATACATTAAAAATACAATAGATAGGTGTGATCATGTGAGTAGAGGGTGTGTGTGAATGTTTGTATGACTACAAACTGAGGTAGAATGAGCAATGTAAAAAAGACAACAGAAAATATAAATTAACAAGTGTATGAAGGAGTGTAGTATGTTGACTGCGAGTATGAATAAATAAAAAAACGTTACGCAAATAGTGTGTATTGAGTGCTGTAGGGAAAATACGTTACAGAGAGAATCGAGAGTGTTACTGAGAATACAGTTATAGAACTTTTGAGAAAGAAGAAGTAGACAACAATATTTGCGACTGAAATAAATGACTTAACGCAAAAAACTTAAACATATTAAAAATACATATGTATGTATATAAATATATAAAATATAAAAAGTACGTTATATTTCTGAAATGAGGGAGTACTACTACTACAACTCGGCCGTCCAGACAAATGAGATCTCCTGATCTCAGAGCCGACGAAAAAAATTCTAACCCTTATGCCCCTCGAACCAGGGTCTGAGATTACCGACGGCCCAAACGCCCTTGTACGGCAATCTTGACTGTTGAAAGCCTTCAACGTCCTCCAGAAGATACCTGTCATTTCGCAAAACTTTAGCTATACGATAAGGCCCCTTAAATTTAGGAATTAACTTCTTTGACACCCCAGCTTGTGAGTCAAAATTTATCACCATCACATAGTCATTTTCGTCATATTTTGTGGGCGCCTGCCTTTTTTGATCAACATATTCTTTGCTGTATTTTTGTACTTGAATTTGTTTTTCTTGAGCATCATTTCGAATTTTCTCAATATCTGGTCTTTCCGGTTCATTTGTCATTTTTTCTAATTCTTCTTTTACAAAATCTAGAACAGAACCTTTTTGCTTTAGACCAAACAACATCTTACTCGGATACTCATTGATCGATCTATGTAACGTGTTATTAATACTAAACTCAACTGTTTCAACAACATTATCCCAATATATTCACTTGCTAGAATGTACGAGTTTGGAAATCATCGGCTTCAGTGTTCTGTTTACTCGCTCAACCTGTCCGTCTGCTTGAGGCGATCCGGTGGCTATCTTTACATGTTGAATACCGTTACATTTTATAAACTCGTCAAAATCGTTTGATGTAAAACAACTTCCCCTATCAAAAACTATAAGCCTAGGACGACTGTATGACCTTAAATAATCTTGAAGAGCAACGACAACCTCTTTGGTATTTGTAGTTTTAGTGGATACAGCCTTACAAATTTTGTAAAAACATCAATAATTATCAACAAATGCTTTTTTGACCTTCCATTATCCACCGGTCCAAAATGATCAATACCTTACCCTTAGGAATATTGTGAAGAAATCCCTCCTGCTTACCGCTGTTCGGGGAAAATGCTATACACTTAAGGCAGTTACTAATATGCTCTTTGGCTCTTTCTCGTATGCTCGGAAACTAGTAAGATTTAGAAATCAAGTCGGTCATCTTGCCCAGGCCAACATGCCCCATCTCATCGTGATATTTGTACATTACGTGGCTTTCCATACTTTTAGGTACACAAAACAGCAACAAATCATTATTCTTTTTTCTATACACAACGCCATTTCTCATCTCATATAGCTTTCTGCAGCAACTCTTTTAGCTTTCCTAATTTTTCGTCTTTTCCTTGACATATTATTAGATTTTCTTCAAACTTGTTTGTCTCCAATACCAGAATATTATTACAGCGACTTAGATCGTCAACATGTTGCATTCTGGCTCCAGCTCGATGTTCTAGAATGTAGTCGTAGTTTTGCAACTTCAGAGCCCATCTCGTTATTCTCGGATTCAACTCTTTTTTACTTAGTGTTAATGTCAGTGAATTGCAGTCTGTAATTATTTTAAACTAGCTTTATAACCCGCTATTTCGTTAGCGGTACCATTTGAATTGACAAAGTTACAAAATTTACCAAAATAACTTTTTTACTTATTTATCAATTCCGATATAAATTAAATTAAATACTTATTGGTTCTTAAGACACATTTAGGACAAAATAAGTACCTACCCTCTACATTTTCAAAAAAGTACTGCACACGCCTCCCTTATTTTTGCAGCTGACCCAATTTGGATTGCTAACCCAATTTAAATCTTGTTCTTGTCGCTTTTGATTTTGAATATTTTACAAAAGTTTCCTTTTTTACCCGTTGTTTACCCCTGATCAGCCAATTTAATAAAAAAAAAATTCCGGATGCATGTCCTTTTATCTTTTTATTGCTGATCTTAACTCCATTTTTGTTAACTGAAAAAAAAAAATACCAAACACCTGTCACATATTTCTTCAATGTCAATAGAACAGTCCATAAATCATTGATTTATTTATTATTTTATTGATTTAAACAACATGCACAGTTTAAACGGAAAAAACCTATCTTTAAATTTTTGACCCGTTTTTGTTCTTTTCGATTGCGGTATAAATTTTGTTTCTATAATAATTGATTCAAAAATTATGGGTCAAAAAAGTAACAAAATTTAGTTTTTATCCTTTTTATTCCCTATTTTTAGCTCATTTACGAAAAGTACCTACAAAAAACATGACTTTTTATTTTTCTAGTCGATCTAAATAAAATTTAAATTTTTTTTCTGTCGATATTAGTTTCAGAGATATAACTTTACTAATGTTTTTATTTTCTACCCTATTTTAACCCCAAAACTGTTTAATTTGCAAAAATTACTGAAAAGTCCCTTAAGTTTTAGGGTTGATCTTAGACCATTTTAGTGTTTGTTTCCATCCATTAGGTTTTTTACCGCTTTGATTGAAGTACCAAACACTTACTTATACTTCTTCCTTTACTTCTTCTTAATTTATACTTCTGACTTCATTAGCTTAAATGAATATTTTCCCGTTTTCACCTTTTTGAACCCCATTTATCGTAAAAGTACCAAGCACATGTTTAATATTTTGTTAATACTTATTGATTGTGGCATAAAGTGAGTCTATATGTTTATAAGTTCAAAAGATACGTATGGGTTAAAAAAAAGTACAAAATATAGTTTTTACCCTTTTTGCCCTTATTAGTGCCATTTCCAAAAAAGTACAGAACACATGTCCCTTCCTTTTTCTAGCCGATTATATGATTTATTCATTTTCTAGCCTGTTTTAACCATAAGCGGCCAAATTAAAAAAAAAAATACCGAACCCGTGTCCTTTAATTTTTAATGCTGATCATAGACCAATTTAATCTTTGTTTCTATCACTTTTGATTTAGAAGATATTACGTTACCGATTTTTCCCCCTTTTTACTCCAAAAATTAAAAAAAGGAATCAATCGCGTGTCTTATACTTCTGCAATGTGAATAGACCCGTCTGTAAATTATACTTCTGGCTTTATTTGTTTAAATGATATTCATAGTTTTTACTCTTTTGTGCTCATTTATCGTAAAAGCGCGAAGCACCTTCTTAATTTTTATTAGTCCTTATCAATTGTGATGTAAATTGAGTATTTATGTTTATTAGTTCAAGAGATACTTATAGGGTTAATAAAGTACCAAAATATAGTTTTTACCCTTTTTCTCCCTTATTAGTTCCATTTGCAAAAAAGTACCAAACTCGTGTCCCCTTTTTTTGCAAGATGATCCAAATCCAATTTTAACTTTGTTTCTAACGATGTAAATTTCGGAGATATGATGTTACTAATTTATCCATTTTCTGTTTCTGTTTAACCACTAAACAGCACATGTCTTATACTTTTTCAATATGAATCCACCCGTCTGTAAATTATAGTTCTGGCTTCATTAGTTAAAAACCTACCCTTGAATATTTCCCAGTTTTTATCTTTTTTACCTCAATTATCGTAAAAGTACCAAATACGTGTCTAATAATTCTTTGTTACTTATCAATTGTGACGTTTACTGCGTCTCTATGTTTGTTATTTCAAAAGATACGTATGGGTTCAAAAAAAGTACCAAAATATAGTTTTTGCCCTTTTTACCCTTATTAGTACCATATTCAAAAAAGTACCAAATACGTTTCTCGTTTTTTTTCAGCCCATCCGAAGCAAATTTCAACTCTGTTCCTATCGTTTTGAATTTCGGAGATATGACGTTAATAATATTTCCCATTTTTTCCCTGTTTTAAGCCCAAAACGGCCGAATTAAAGAAAAAAGTACCGAATACAAAAAACCTACTCTTGAATATCTTCCCTTTTTTGTACCCTTTCTTCCTACATTAATCGCAAAAGTACCAAATACGTGTTTAATAGTTTTTTAATGCCTATCAGTTGCGATATAAATTATGTTTCTATGTTTATTAGTTTAAAAGATATATATGGATTAAAAAAGTACCAAAATATAGTTTTTAGCCTTTTTTATTCTTATTAGTACCATTTTTGAAATAGTACTAAATACGTGACCATTTATTTTTTTATCCGATTCAAATCCAATTTAAACTTCGTTTGCATCGGTATTAGTTTAGGAGATATGACGTTACTAATTTCTCCCTTTTCTACCCTGTTTTACCTTTTAAAAGGTCGAATTTCAAAAAAGTACCGAACACGTGTCCCTTAATTTTTAGTGCTGATCTCAGACTAATTTAGTTTTTGTTTCTATCACTTTTGATTTAGAAGATATATTTTTACCCCTAAAATTAAAAAAAGTACCAAAAATGTAAATGTATCTTTGTCAGTCGACCAGTCAATAAATTATACTTCTGGCTTCATTAGCCTAAAAGACATCCGTAGCTAATAACAAAAAACCTACCCTTAACTTTTTTCCCTTTTTTTACCCTTTTTTTCGTATTTAATTGTTTTTTAAATTTTGTAAAAACATCAATAATTATCAACAAATGCTTTTTTGACCTTCCATTATCCACCGGTCCAAAATGATCAATATGTATCACCTCAAATGGAACATTACCCTTAGGAATATTGTGAAGAAATCCCTCCTGCTTACCGCTGTTCGGGGAAAATGCTATACACTTAAGGCAGTTACTAATATGCTCTTTGGCTCTTTCTCGTATGCTCGGAAACTAGTAAGATTTAGAAATCAAGTCGGTCATCTTGCCCAGGCCAACATGCCCCATCTCATCGTGATATTTGTACATTACGTGGCTTTCCATACTTTTAGGTACACAAAACAGCAACAAATCATTATCCTTTTTTCTATACACAACGCCATTTCTCATCTCATATAGCTTTCTGCAGCAACTCTTTTAGCTTTCCTAATTTTTCGTCTTTTCCTTGACATATTATTAGATTTTCTTCAAACTTGTTTGTCTCCAATACCAGGATATTATTACAGCGACTTAGATCGTCAACATGTTGCATTCTGGCTCCAGCTCGATGTTCTAGAATGTAGTCGTAGTTTTGCAACTTCAGAGCCCATCTCGTTATTCTCGGATTCAACTCTTTTTTACTTAGTGTTAATGTCAGTGAATTGCAGTCTGTAATTATTTTAAACTAGCTTTATAACCCGCTATTTCGTTAGCGGTACCATTTGAATTGACAAAGTTACAAAATTTACCAAAATAACTTTTTTACTTATTTATCAATTCCGATATAAATTAAATTAAATACTTATTGGTTCTTAAGACACATTTAGGACAAAATAAGTACCTACCCTCTACATTTTCAAAAAAGTACTACACACGCCTCCCTTATTTTTGCAGCTGACCCAATTTGGATTGCTAACCCAATTTAAATCTTGTTCTTGTCGCTTTTGATTTTGAATATTTTACAAAAGTTTCCTTTTTTACACGTTGTTTACCCCTGATCAGCCAATTTAATAAAAAAAAAAATCCGGATGCATGTCCTTTTATCTTTTTATTGCTGATCTTAACTCCATTTTTGTTAACTGAAAAAAAAAAATACCAAACACCTGTCACATATTTCTTCAATGTCAATAGAACAGTCCATAAATCATTGATTTATTTATTATTTTATTGATTTAAACAACATGCACAGTTTAAACGGAAAAAACCTATCTTTAAATTTTTGACCCGTTTTTGTTCTTTTCGATTGCGGTATAAATTTTGTTTCTATAATAATTGATTCAAAAATTATGGGTCAAAAAAGTAACAAAATTTAGTTTTTATCCTTTTTATTCCCTATTTTTAGCTCATTTACAAAAAGTACCTACAAAAAACATGACTTTTTATTTTTCTAGTCGATCTAAATAAAATTTAAATTTTTTTTCTGTCGATATTAGTTTCAGAGATATAACTTTACTAATGTTTTTATTTTCTACCCTATTTTAACCCCAAAACTGTTTAATTTGCAAAAATTACTGAAAAGTCCCTTAAGTTTTAGGGTTGATCTTAGACCATTTTAGTGTTTGTTTCCATCCATTAGGTTTTTTACCGCTTTGATTGAAGTACCAAACACTTACTTTAATTCTCTTCAATGTGAATCGACACATCTCTAATTTATACTTCTGACTTCATTAGCTTAAATGAATATTTTCCCGTTTTCACCTTTTTGAACCCCATTTATCGTAAAAGTACCAAGCACATGTTTAATATTTTGTTAATACTTATTGATTGTGGCATAAAGTGAGTCTATATGTTTATAAGTTCAAAAGATACGTATGGGTTAAAAAAAAGTACAAAATATAGTTTTTACCCTTTTTGCCCTTATTAGTGCCATTTCCAAAAAAGTACAGAACACATGTCCCTTCCTTTTTCTAGCCGATTATATGATTTATTCATTTTCTAGCCTGTTTTAACCATAAGCGGCCAAATTAAAAAAAAAAATACCGAACCCGTGTCCTTTAATTTTTAATGCTGATCATAGACCAATTTAATCTTTGTTTCTATCACTTTTGATTTAGAAGATATTACGTTACCGATTTTTCCCCCTTTTTACTCCAAAAATTAAAAAAAGGAATCAATCGCGTGTCTTATACTTCTGCAATGTGAATAGACCCGTCTGTAAATTATACTTCTGGCTTTATTTGTTTAAATGATATTCATAGTTTTTACTCTTTTGTGCTCATTTATCGTAAAAGCGCGAAGCACCTTCTTAATTTTTATTAGTCCTTATCAATTGTGATGTAAATTGAGTATTTATGTTTATTAGTTCAAGAGATACTTATAGGGTTAATAAAGTACCAAAATATAGTTTTTACCCTTTTTCTCCCTTATTAGTTCCATTTGCAAAAAAGTACCAAACTCGTGTCCCCTTTTTTTGCAAGATGATCCAAATCCAATTTTAACTTTGTTTCTAACGATGTAAATTTCGGAGATATGATGTTACTAATTTATCCATTTTCTGTTTCTGTTTAACCACTAAACAGCACATGTCTTATACTTTTTCAATATGAATCCACCCGTCTGTAAATTATAGTTCTGGCTTCATTAGTTAAAAACCTACCCTTGAATATTTCCCAGTTTTTATCTTTTTTACCTCAATTATCGTAAAAGTACCAAATACGTGTCTAATAATTCTTTGTTACTTATCAATTGTGACGTTTACTGCGTCTCTATGTTTGTTATTTCAAAAGATACGTATGGGTTCAAAAAAAGTACCAAAATATAGTTTTTGCCCTTTTTACCCTTATTAGTACCATATTCAAAAAAGTACCAAATACGTTTCTCGTTTTTTTTCAGCCCATCCGAAGCAAATTTCAACTCTGTTCCTATCGTTTTGAATTTCGGAGATATGACGTTAATAATATTTCCCATTTTTTCCCTGTTTTAAGCCCAAAACGGCCGAATTAAAGAAAAAAGTACCGAATACAAAAAACCTACTCTTGAATATCTTCCCTTTTTTGTACCCTTTCTTCCTACATTAATCGCAAAAGTACCAAATACGTGTTTAATAGTTTTTTAATGCCTATCAGTTGCGATATAAATTATGTTTCTATGTTTATTAGTTTAAAAGATATATATGGATTAAAAAAGTACCAAAATATAGTTTTTAGCCTTTTTTATTCTTATTAGTACCATTTTTGAAATAGTACCAAATACGTGACCATTTATTTTTTTATCCGATTCAAATCCAATTTAAACTTCGTTTGCATCGGTATTAGTTTAGGAGATATGACGTTACTAATTTCTCCCTTTTCTACCCTGTTTTACCTTTTAAAAGGTCGAATTTCAAAAAAGTACCGAACACGTGTCCCTTAATTTTTAGTGCTGATCTCAGACTAATTTAGTTTTTGTTTCTATCACTTTTGATTTAGAAGATATATTTTTACCCCTAAAATTAAAAAAAGTACCAAAAATGTAAATGTATCTTTGTCAGTCGACCAGTCAATAAATTATACTTCTGGCTTCATTAGCCTAAAAGACATCCGTAGCTAATAACAAAAAACCTACCCTTAACTTTTTTCCCTTTTTTTACCCTTTTGTACCCCATTAATCGCAAAAGTGCCAAATTCGTATTTAATTGTTTTTTAAATTTTGTAAAAACATCAATAATTATCAACAAATGCTTTTTTGACCTTCCATTATCCACCGGTCCAAAATGATCAATATGTATCACCTCAAATGGAACATTACCCTTAGGAATATTGTGAAGAAATCCCTCCTGCTTACCGCTGTTCGGGGAAAATGCTATACACTTAAGGCAGTTACTAATATGCTCTTTGGCTCTTTCTCGTATGCTCGGAAACTAGTAAGATTTAGAAATCAAGTCGGTCATCTTGCCCAGGCCAACATGCCCCATCTCATCGTGATATTTGTACATTACGTGGCTTTCCATACTTTTAGGTACACAAAACAGCAACAAATCATTATCCTTTTTTCTATACACAACGCCATTTCTCATCTCATATAGCTTTCTGCAGCAACTCTTTTAGCTTTCCTAATTTTTCGTCTTTTCCTTGACATATTATTAGATTTTCTTCAAACTTGTTTGTCTCCAATACCAGAATATTATTACAGCGACTTAGATCGTCAACATGTTGCATTCTGGCTCCAGCTCGATGTTCTAGAATGTAGTCGTAGTTTTGCAACTTCAGAGCCCATCTCGTTATTCTCGGATTCAACTCTTTTTTACTTAGTGTTAATGTCAGTGAATTGCAGTCTGTAATTATTTTAAACTAGCTTTATAACCCGCTATTTCGTTAGCGGTACCATTTGAATTGACAAAGTTACAAAATTTACCAAAATAACTTTTTTACTTATTTATCAATTCCGATATAAATTAAATTAAATACTTATTGGTTCTTAAGACACATTTAGGACAAAATAAGTACCTACCCTCTACATTTTCAAAAAAGTACTACACACGCCTCCCTTATTTTTGCAGCTGACCCAATTTGGATTGCTAACCCAATTTAAATCTTGTTCTTGTCGCTTTTGATTTTGAATATTTTACAAAAGTTTCCTTTTTTACACGTTGTTTACCCCTGATCAGCCAATTTAATAAAAAAAAAATCCGGATGCATGTCCTTTTATCTTTTTATTGCTGATCTTAACTCCATTTTTGCTAACTGAAAAAAAAAAATACCAAACACCTGTCACATATTTCTTCAATGTCAATAGAACAGTCCATAAATCATTGATTTATTTATTATTTTATTGATTTAAACAACATGCACAGTTTAAACGGAAAAAACCTATCTTTAAATTTTTGACCCGTTTTTGTTCTTTTCGATTGCGGTATAAATTTTGTTTCTATAATAATTGATTCAAAAATTATATATGGGTCAAAAAAGTACCAAAATTTAGTTTTTATCCTTTTTATTCCCTATTTTTAGCTCATGTACGAAAAGTACCTACTAAAAACATGACTTTTTATTTTTCCATTCGATCTAAATCCAATTTAATTTTTTTTTTTCTGTCGATATTAGTTTCAGAGATATAACTTTACTAATGTTTTTATTTTCTACCCTATTTTAACCCCAAAACTGTTTAATTTGCAAAAATTACTGAAAAGTCCCTTAAGTTTTAGGGTTGATCTTAGACCATTTTAGTGTTTGTTTCCATCCATTAGGTTTTTTACCGCTTTGATTGAAGTACCAAACACTTACTTTAATTCTCTTCAATGTGAATCGACACATCTCTAATTTATACTTCTGACTTCATTAGCTTAAATGAATATTTTCCCGTTTTCACCTTTTTGAACCCCATTTATCGTAAAAGTACCAAGCACATGTTTAATATTTTGTTAATACTTATTGATTGTGGCATAAAGTGAGTCTATATGTTTATAAGTTCAAAAGATACGTATGGGTTAAAAAAAAGTACAAAATATAGTTTTTACCCTTTTTGCCCTTATTAGTGCCATTTCCAAAAAAGTACAGAACACATGTCCCTTCCTTTTTCTAGCCGATTATATGATTTATTCATTTTCTAGCCTGTTTTAACCATAAGCGGCCAAATTAAAAAAAAAAATACCGAACCCGTGTCCTTTAATTTTTAATGCTGATCATAGACCAATTTAATCTTTGTTTCTATCACTTTTGATTTAGAAGATATTACGTTACCGATTTTTCCCCCTTTTTACTCCAAAAATTAAAAAAAGGAATCAATCGCGTGTCTTATACTTCTGCAATGTGAATAGACCCGTCTGTAAATTATACTTCTGGCTTTATTTGTTTAAATGATATTCATAGTTTTTACTCTTTTGTGCTCATTTATCGTAAAAGCGCGAAGCACCTTCTTAATTTTTATTAGTCCTTATCAATTGTGATGTAAATTGAGTATTTATGTTTATTAGTTCAAGAGATACTTATAGGGTTAATAAAGTACCAAAATATAGTTTTTACCCTTTTTCTCCCTTATTAGTTCCATTTGCAAAAAAGTACCAAACTCGTGTCCCCTTTTTTTGCAAGATGATCCAAATCCAATTTTAACTTTGTTTCTAACGATGTAAATTTCGGAGATATGATGTTACTAATTTATCCATTTTCTGTTTCTGTTTAACCACTAAACAGCACATGTCTTATACTTTTTCAATATGAATCCACCCGTCTGTAAATTATAGTTCTGGCTTCATTAGTTAAAAACCTACCCTTGAATATTTCCCAGTTTTTATCTTTTTTACCTCAATTATCGTAAAAGTACCAAATACGTGTCTAATAATTCTTTGTTACTTATCAATTGTGACGTTTACTGCGTCTCTATGTTTGTTATTTCAAAAGATACGTATGGGTTCAAAAAAAGTACCAAAATATAGTTTTTGCCCTTTTTACCCTTATTAGTACCATATTCAAAAAAGTACCAAATACGTTTCTCGTTTTTTTTCAGCCCATCCGAAGCAAATTTCAACTCTGTTCCTATCGTTTTGAATTTCGGAGATATGACGTTAATAATATTTCCCATTTTTTCCCTGTTTTAAGCCCAAAACGGCCGAATTAAAGAAAAAAGTACCGAATACAAAAAACCTACTCTTGAATATCTTCCCTTTTTTGTACCCTTTCTTCCTACATTAATCGCAAAAGTACCAAATACGTGTTTAATAGTTTTTTAATGCCTATCAGTTGCGATATAAATTATGTTTCTATGTTTATTAGTTTAAAAGATATATATGGATTAAAAAAGTACCAAAATATAGTTTTTAGCCTTTTTTATTCTTATTAGTACCATTTTTGAAATAGTACCAAATACGTGACCATTTATTTTTTTATCCGATTCAAATCCAATTTAAACTTCGTTTGCATCGGTGTTAGTTTAGGAGATATGACGTTACTAATTTCTCCCTTTTCTACCCTGTTTTACCTTTTAAAAGGTCGAATTTCAAAAAAGTACCGAACACGTGTCCCTTAATTTTTAGTGCTGATCTCAGACTAATTTAGTTTTTGTTTCTATCACTTTTGATTTAGAAGATATATTTTTACCCCTAAAATTAAAAAAAGTACCAAAAATGTAAATGTATCTTTGTCAGTCGACCAGTCAATAAATTATACTTCTGGCTTCATTAGCCTAAAAGACATCCGTAGCTAATAACAAAAAACCTACCCTTAACTTTTTTCCCTTTTTTTACCCTTTTGTACCCCATTAATCGCAAAAGTGCCAAATTCGTATTTAATTGTTTTTTAAATTTTGTAAAAACATCAATTATTATCAACAAATGCTTTTTTGACCTTCCATTATCCACCGGTCCAAAATGATCAATATGTATCACCTCAAATGGAACATTACCCTTAGGAATATTGTGAAGAAATCCCTCCTGCTTACCGCTGTTCGGGGAAAATGCTATACACTTAAGGCAGTTACTAATATGCTCTTTGGCTCTTTCTCGTATGCTCGGAAACTAGTAAGATTTAGAAATCAAGTCGGTCATCTTGCCCAGGCCAACATGCCCCATCTCATCGTGATATTTGTACATTACATGGCTTTCCATACTTTTAGGTACACAAAACAGCAACAAATCATTATCCTTTTTTCTATACACAACGCCATTTCTCATCTCATATAGCTTTCTGCAGCAACTCTTTTAGCTTTCCTAATTTTTCGTCTTTTCCTTGACATATTATTAGATTTTCTTCAAACTTGTTTGTCTCCAATACCAGAATATTATTACAGCGACTTAGATCGTCAACATGTTGCATTCTGGCTCCAGCTCGATGTTCTAGAATGTAGTCGTAGTTTTGCAACTTCAGAGCCCATCTCGTTATTCTCGGATTCAACTCTTTTTTACTTAGTGTTAATGTCAGTGAATTGCAGTCTGTAATTATTTTAAACTAGCTTTATAACCCGCTATTTCGTTAGCGGTACCATTTGAATTGACAAAGTTACAAAATTTACCAAAATAACTTTTTTACTTATTTATCAATTCCGATATAAATTAAATTAAATACTTATTGGTTCTTAAGACACATTTAGGACAAAATAAGTACCTACCCTCTACATTTTCAAAAAAGTACTACACACGCCTCCCTTATTTTTGCAGCTGACCCAATTTGGATTGCTAACCCAATTTAAATCTTGTTCTTGTCGCTTTTGATTTTGAATATTTTACAAAAGTTTCCTTTTTTACACGTTGTTTACCCCTGATCAGCCAATTTAATAAAAAAAAAAATCCGGATGCATGTCCTTTTATCTTTTTATTGCTGATCTTAACTCCATTTTTGTTAACAGAAAAAAAAAATACCAAACACCTGTCACATATTTCTTCAATGTCAATAGAA
Organism: Stomorhina lunata; assembly: GCA_933228675.1. Lineage (NCBI taxonomy): Eukaryota > Metazoa > Arthropoda > Insecta > Diptera > Rhiniidae > Stomorhina > Stomorhina lunata. Next base: position 29,504,856 of record OW121743.1, read on the forward strand.
CAGTCCATAAATCATTGATTTATTTATTATTTTATTGATTTAAACAACATGCACAGTTTAAACGGAAAAAACCTATCTTTAAATTTTTGACCCGTTTTTGTTCTTTTCGATTGCGGTATAAATTTTGTTTCTATAATAATTGATTCAAAAATTATATATGGGTCAAAAAAGTAACAAAATTTAGTTTTTATTCTTTTTATTCCCTATTTTTAGCTCATTTACGAAAAGTACCTACAAAAAACATGACTTTTTATTTTTCTAGTCGATCTAAATAAAATTTAAATTTTTTTTCTGTCGATATTAGTTTCAGAGATATAACTTTACTAATGTTTTTATTTTCTACCCTATTTTAACCCCAAAACTGTTTAATTTGCAAAAATTACTGAAAAGTCCCTTAATTTTTAGGGTTGATCTTAGACCATTTTAGTGTTTGTTTCCATCCATTAGGTTTTTTACCGCTTTGATTGAAGTACCAAACACTTACTTTAATTCTCTTCAATGTGAATCGACACATCTCTAATTTATACTTCTGACTTCATTAGCTTAAATGAATATTTTCCCGATTTCACCTTTTTGAACCCCATTTATCGTAAAAGTACCAAGCACATGTTTAACATTTTGTTAATACTTATTGATTGTGGCATAAAGTGAGTCTATATGTTTATAAGTTCAAAAGATACGTATGGGTTAAAAAAAAGTACAAAATATAGTTTTTACCCTTTTTGCCCTTATTAGTGCCATTTCCAAAAAAAGTACAGAACACATGTCCCTTCCTTTTTCTAGCCGATTATATGATTTATTCATTTTCTAGCCTGTTTTAACCATAAGCGGCCAAATTAAAAAAAAAAATACCGAACCCGTGTCCTTTAATTTTTAATGCTGATCATAGACCAATTTAATCTTTGTTTCTATCACTTTTGATTTAGAAGATATTACGTTACCGATTTTTCCCCCTTTTTACTCCAAAAATTAAAAAAAGGAATCAATCGCGTGTCTTATACTTCTGCAATGTGAATAGACCCGTCTGTAAATTATACTTCTGGCTTTATTTGTTTAAATGATATTCATAGTTTTTACTCTTTTGTGCTCATTTATCGTAAAAGCGCGAAGCACCTTCTTAATTTTTATTAGTCCTTATCAATTGTGATGTAAATTGAGTATTTATGTTTATTAGTTCAAGAGATACTTATAGGGTTAATAAAGTACCAAAATATAGTTTTTACCCATTTTCTCCCTTATTAGTTCCATTTGCAAAAAAGTACCAAACTCGTGTCCCCTTTTTTTGCAAGATGATCCAAATCCAATTTTAACTTTGTTTCTAACGATGTAAATTTCGGAGATATGATGTTACTAATTTATCCATTTTCTGTTTCTGTTTAACCACTAAACAGCACATGTCTTATACTTTTTCAATATGAATCCACCCGTCTGTAAATTATAGTTCTGGCTTCATTAGTTAAAAACCTACCCTTGAATATTTCCCAGTTTTTATCTTTTTTACCTCAATTATCGTAAAAGTACCAAATACGTGTCTAATAATTCTTTGTTACTTATCAATTGTGACGTTTACTGCGTCTCTATGTTTGTTATTTCAAAAGATACGTATGGGTTCAAAAAAAGTGCCAAAATATAGTTTTTGCCCTTTTTACCCTTATTAGTACCATATTCAAAAAAGTACCAAATACGTTTCTCGTTTTTTTTCAGCCCATCCGAAGCAAATTTCAACTCTGTACCTATCGTTTTGAATTTCGGAGATATGACGTTAATAATATTTCCCATTTTTTCCCTGTTTTAAGCCCAAAACGGCCGAATTAAAGAAAAAAGTACCAAATACAAAAAACCTACTCTTGAATATCTTCCCTTTTTTGTACCCTTTCTTCCTACATTAATCGCAAAAGTACCAAATACGTGTTTAATAGTTTTTTAATGCCTATCAGTTGCGATATAAATTATGTTTCTATGTTTATTAGTTTAAAAGATATATATGGATTAAAAAAGTACCAAAATATAGTTTTTAGCCTTTTTTATTCTTATTAGTACCATTTTTGAAATAGTACCAAATACGTGACCATTTATTTTTTTATCCGATTCAAATCCAATTTAAACTTCGTTTGCATCGGTGTTAGTTTAGGAGATATGACGTTACTAATTTCTCCCTTTTCTACCCTGTTTTACCTTTTAAAAGGTCGAATTTCAAAAAAGTACCGAACACGTGTCCCTTAATTTTTAGTGCTGATCTCAGACTAATTTAGTTTTTGTTTCTATCACTTTTGATTTAGAAGATATATTTTTACCCCTAAAATTAAAAAAAGTACCAAAAATGTAAATGTATCTTTGTCAGTCGACCAGTCAATAAATTATACTTCTGGCTTCATTAGCCTAAAAGACATCTGTAGCTAAAAACAAAAAACCTACCCTTAACTATTTTCCCTTTTTTTACCCTTTTGTACCCCATTAATCGCAAAAGTACCAAATTCGTATTTAATTGTTTTTTAATATCTATCTGTTGCGATATAAATTATGTTTCTATGTTTATTAGTTCAAAAGATACATATTAGTTGAAAAAAGTACCAAAATATAGTTTTTACCCTTTTTTATCCTTATTAGTGCCATTTCCAAAAAAGTACCAAGCACGTGTCTCCTTATTTTCCTAGCCGATTCAAATCCAATTTCAACTTTGTTTGCATCGATGTTGGTTTCGGAGATATGATGTTACTAATTTCTCCCTTTTCTACCCTGTTTTACCTTCTAAGAGGTTGAACTTCAAAAAAGTACCGAACATGTGTTCCTTAATTTTAAGTGCCAATCTCAGACCAATTTAGTTTTTGTTTCTATCACTTTTGGTTTAGAAGATAAACTTTACCGATTTTTACCCCCAAAATTAAAAAAAGTACCAAACACGTAGCTTATTTCTTTTCAATGTAAATCTACCAGTCAATAAATTATACTTCTAACTTTATTAGCCTAAAAGATATCCATGGCTAAAAAGCAAAAAACCTATCCTTGAATATTTTCCCTTTTTACCCTATTGTACGCCATTAATCGCAAAAGTACCAAGTACGTATTTAGTTCTTTTTTAGTATCTATCGGTTGCGATATAAAATATGTTTCTATGTTGATTGGTTCGAAAGATACACATGGGTTTAAAAAAGTACCAACATTTTATTTTTACCCTTTTTACCCCCTATTTGTCCCATCTGCTAAAAAGTACCAAACACGTGCCTTCTTTTTTTGGCAGCTGATCCCAACGCAATTTCAATTTTGGGCCTATGACGTTTTCTTCCGGAGATACAGCATTACTAATTTTTCCTTTTTTTACCCCTTTTTACCACCTTAGAGGCCGAATTTCCAAAAATCCCGTCTTATCTATACTTTGCAAAAAGGTACCCGCTGTCAAAATTTCAGCTCTCTAGCTTTAGCCGTTTGGGCTGTGCGATGATGAGTCAGTCAGTTAGTCAGTCAGTCACGTTAGAGTTTTATATAAGTTGACTTTCCATGTAGATAGATTCTAAAACGTTTGAGAGCATAAATAATTGCCAATTCAAAGCTATGGTATCTGGATTCAACTTCAGTAGTACGCTTTGAAAAATAAAATACCGGGTGCATTTTCCCGTCTGACTTTTTTTTTGCATGAGAATTGCTCCGAAACCTACAGAGCTGGCATCACAATGAAGTTCGGTTGTATATCTGGGGTCGTATAAAGCTAAAACAGGGGCTTCTATTAACTTTTCTTTAAGAAGTTCGAAGGATTTCAGCTGTTCTTCACCAAAAACGTGAGGTCATATAACGTTTTTGCTATAATAGAAAAGTCCTTTACGATTCTGCGAAAATACGAACAAAGACCTAAAAAACTTTGAACCTCCGGAATTTTCTTCGGAAGAGGAAAGTCTTTAATTCCCTGAAGTCCTTTCTCATCGGCTCGTATTCCGTCGCCACTAATCGTGTAACCTAAATAACGCACACTGGTTTGCAAAAACTCACACTTATCCAATCTCAATTCAAGCTTATTTTCTATCAATCGTCTCAAAACTTTCTTTAGAATTTCAAAATGTTCTTCTATATTGTCAGTGGCTATCATTATGTCATCTAGATAAATAATAATTTTATCTTCTCTTACCATATCTGAAAATATTTTGTTTACAAATCTTTGAAATACATCCTCAAAAAACTCGAACTGTCCTAGTGGGGTCACGAAAGAAGAATATTTAACCGAATCCTTATGCATATAAACGTGAAAAAAAAAACATTTTTTTAATCAAGTTTGGTAAACAGATTTTAATTAGCTAAACGGTCCAGTAAGTCGTCGATCAAAGGGATTGGATAATTGTCATTGGCAGTTACTTTATTAAGTCTCCTGTAGTCAACGCACATTCTCAAGTCACCAGTTTTCTTTTTGACCAAGACGATGGGTGAAGAAAACTCCGACTCACTAGCCCGTATATATCCTTTGGTCAAATAATCGGCTAATAATTTCTGTAGCTCTATTTTTCAGCATAGGACAGACGTCTAGGAGAAGGGCTTCGTGTCATCTAAAGTCAACCTCATTTCGCATTTGACCTCTGATCCTTCAGGGCGTTCCGGTTTAATATAAAGATTCTCAAAAATTGTTGCGAATATTTTTCTATCATTCAGCCCTATACTATCTGTCATATTAAAGCCCACTTCCTCAGTATCACTAAAACATTCAACTGCCATTATATTATTTTCCAATTTCGTATTAATATCTAAATTATCATTTTCAAGCTCAGAAACAATTTTAAATTTACATGCTCTAATGAAATCTCTACCTATCACTACCTGGACAACCATTGATTCATCGGGTACTACATATAAACTAAAAAGATATTTGTTTTTGTTTATAATAACGTGACAGGAAACGGTTCCAAGAACCTTTAGTCTACTATTATTTATTAAGAAGCATTGTTATATTATATTATTGTTATATTTTATATTATTTGGGACGCATGAACGTTTGACAAAACTAATTGCACTCCCCGAGTCTATCAGGCATTCTAAGAGTACAGAATAATTTAAACTACTTATGTCGTTACTAAAATATAACATAAACAGTCTAACATAATTTTTGGGTTCCAGAAGATGAACCTTCTTCTTTCTTTCAGGGCAGGCGGCAACACGATGCTCAACACTTCCGCATCTAAAACAGGTACCAGGCTGGTGTTTGGGCTTCTTGCACTCACCAGAATAATGACCAAAACCATTACAGTTGTAGCACTTAACGTTGTCTTTTTTAGTTTTGCTGGGCCTTGTAACTCGATTCTGGAAAAAGCTCGATGAAGCTGCATTTTGTCCTTGAAGTTCTGCATTAAGGCTTGAGTTTTAAGTTGGGGATCAGGTATTCCATCAATTAATTCCTCTTCATCTATCTCAATTTGATTTCCAATAATGAGTTTATCATTGAAGTATTCTTGGAATTTTTCCCCTTGGACCCAAGACTAGTTTACTCTCATTAGTGCCGAAAAATTCACGTATGTTCTTAATAAGATTATCAGGGTTCTATGTTAGCATGTCTGGTCTTGACTGAAGCCAAGCTAGTGCCTTTCCTTTCAGCTTGCTTATTAAAATCGGCTTGCTTATTAAAGCCACTCACAAATTTTCTTCAAATTCAAATAAATCTTAAATAGAGTTGCACTGGCAAACTCTATACAATATTATTTTAGATTAAGTTTTGATTACTTATTGTTATTTTCTTTTTAGAAAGATTCAATAATATATATAAAAAAAAAAATTAAAATCGCACGATAGGCATTCTTATCAACGAGATTTGCTCCTGCAACACTAGTAATTTAACAAGCCCATAACTGAAAGCTAGTAGAACCATCATACTCCGGAAGAAAGTCCCTCAAAATACTCAAAGGGTTGTACTGGTGATCAGTAACACGAGCAACAGCAGAACTTCCGGATTGTTGTGATTTTTCCAAATTCTTTTCACGTTTTAGCAGTTCGTTCTTCTTTATAAGCAGATCTCGTTCACGTTTCAATAACTCGTGCTCTTTGAATTGTTCGGCCTCATCATTGTCATCAGCTTTATTCTCGTTACTTACAGCTGGGCAAACACCTCTTTCTTCTGAAGACAAATCGTTCAAACGGGAAACTAACGTGTTTTTTGTGCCACTTGTCGGTTGTCCCAGTTTTCTTAACCATTCTTTTAGTTGTGGTACAGAATATACACTTCCACATAATTGATTTTCCATTTTTATTAATTTTTGCGATTTTGTAAGAAGGAAAAAAAATCTATTTTTTACACAAAAATTTGGTTAAGTCGTTACACTTTTTTTTATTTTATTTTTAAACACACGATCCCACTTCTGAAATTGTAGGGACTTATTCCCAAATTAAAACACGTATTGTTCGCTTTGGTTTCATAAACCAGACTGAATTCTTAATTTTAAATTCTTTCTTAAATACTATTTTCTCTTAACCTAAAATGTACAGCAAATTATGTTTTGCTTATTTACATATGTACAACAAATTATGTTTTGCTTAATAACGTTACAGCGCAGGAGAAATTCTTAAAATCTAAAAAACGTTACACTTAAAACCTATATTAAAAAAAAGAAAGACGTTATATTTACAAAAACATATTTACAATAAAGCAGAGAGAAGAAGAGCTTTATACAGAGAATACATTAAAAATACAATAGAGATCGAGTGGTGTGATCATGTGAGTAGAGTGTGTGTGTGAATGTTTGTATGACTACAAACAGACAGAATGAGCAATGTAAAAAAGACAACAGAAAATATAAATTAACAATTGAATGAAGGAGTGTAGTATGTTGACTGCGTGTATGAATAAATAAAAAACGTTACGCAAATAGTGTGTATTAAGTGCTGTAAGGAAAATACGTTACAGAGAGAATTGAGAGTTACTGAGAATACAGTTATAGAACTTTTGAGAAAGAAGAAGTAAAAGAAGTAGACAACAATATTTGCGAATGAAATAAATGACTTAACGCTAAAAACTTAAACATATTAAAAATACATATGTATGTATATAAACATATAAAATATAACAAGTAAGAGTGTTATATTCGGCTGTACCGAATCTTATATACCCACCATCAAGTTGTGTTAAATTCAGAAACAGGGTGCAGCTAATTCAAAATCTGGACCAAAACTGAAAAAATCGCTAAGCTAATTGCTATTGTTGGTAAAACCTTTGGACTAAATTCGGTTGCCGTAGCTTTATAGTTCAACATTTACAAATATTTTAGTGGTTTCCCCAGTATTTACTTTGATCAAAATTTGGTCTCATAACCGGATATAGTTTTACAATAATAAGTTGTTAAATACTTTTCGTTGTGCTTAATATGTAGTTAGGCTAAACACGTTAATAGTAATACGGCAGGTCCATACATTTCGTTAGGAGTTCCTAATGCATTCATCATATATAAAGTCTGGGCTGAACATTGATTGATACCTATCTAATTTCATAGGTGCAGTCTTAATATAATGAATGTACCTTCAAATCTTTTTGATTGTAGATATAAAAAGGGGATGTTATATATATATAAGAATTATAGCCAAATGTTGACCGATTGTAACAAAATTTTACACACTGGCTGGTACAGTACCGTGCATTATAATAGCAGTGCTTCTATTGAATTTATAATATCGCCGTTTTTAAGTTATAAATAACAGATTTTTTAAAAATGATTTTATTGATTTATTAGGTTATTTGTTTTGTTTAATTTAAATTATAAACTAAGCTAAAATAACAAAAACAGAAGTAAGCAAATAATAAAAATGTAAATCTCTACGAAAATATGCTTGCGCAAAAAAATAGCAGTTTCATACTACATTAAGTAAATTAATGAAAATTTACATTGTGCGTACAATTTTTAACATTATTTTTAATCTTTGATTAGTACTTAGTTGAATATCCTTTATTTTTTATCACAGCGTTGCACCGGCGTGCCATAGAGTTCACTAGTTTTTGGCATCTTTTCAAAGGAATATTCTGCCATGCAGATTCCACTACGTTCCACAAATCTTGTTCATTTTTTGGTCTTGCGTTGTACACGGCTTCCTTAATATCTATCCATAAGTTTTAAATGGGATTGAGGTCAGGAGATTGTGCAGGCCAGTTCATAACCTCAATACCATTGTTCAAAAACCAGGATTTAGCAGCTCTGCTTGTATGTTTCGGGTCATTATCATTTTGAAAAACCCATTTTAATGGCATGTTTCACTCAGCATAGGGTTTCATAACATTTTCTAGTATGCCAACATACATTTGGGCGTCCATGTTTCCCTTTATCCAAAATAAAGGGCCTGTGCCATAGTACGAAAAACAGCCCCAAACATTTATCTTCGCGCCTCCATGTTTTACAGTGGTTAAAACATTTCGTGGATCATATTCTGTATTGGGTTTGCGTATAACATACTGACGACGACCTTTAGATCCAAACAGAACCACTTTGGTCTCGTCTGACCATAATATGTTACGCCACTTAGACAGTGGCCAATCACGGTGTTGTTTTGCAAATTTCAATCTTTTAGTGATATGTGTTTTTTTCAGTAATGGTACTTTTTGGGGAGATCTAGCGTGTAAATTATGATCCAGCAAGACTCTTCTAACTGTACATGGGTGAACGTCAAGGTCAAATCTTTGTTTTAGCTCCGTAGCAGACGTTTTAGGCTCATCTCTGACAGTTCTTAAAATTCTTTTAACATCGAATTGACAGATTTTTTTGTTTCGTCCACGAGTTTCTGCCTTGGGAGACCATTTTATGGCGTTGGAGATCATTTTAGCAGAACAGCCAACCACACTTTGTACAAATTTGTAGGTTTTTCCTTCAGAAATTAACTTCTTTATCAATTCCCTCTTTTCTTTTGTACAATGTTTTCCGCGACCCATTTTTTCGTAACTTTTCGCGAAAGGTTTAAATTTGATTTTTCTTATTGTCCTCCTCAAATATGTTTTTAAAGAAAATAATTTAAAAAATCTGAGGTGCAATACGTTTTTTACACTTTTTCTTACTTTACTGCTATTATTTTGCAAACGAAAATAAAAGAAAGACAAACAAAAATAACGGTAATTTTTAACAGATGATTTTCGTCTTTTAAATTACAATGCCCTAAAGTATGCCACTAACCAGTGATTTAAGAAATGAAAAAACAAAACTGCTAAAATAATTATTTTAAAAGATATAGCATATATTTAGAGAAGTAATGATGAACTGCTATTAAATTGCACGGTACTGTATATATAGAGAGCTCATTCTTGCCAAATTTAGTGGCCATAGCTATCATAGTTTCTAATTTAATAGCTTTTAACTGGCCTGTTTGATTTCCGTGAGTGTTTTTTATATGAAAGCTAAAGTCAAATATGGACTGATTCCTATAAAATTTGATAAACTGATCAAAATTTGCATAAAACTTCCCTATTTTAAATTTAATTGTCATAGCTATTGCAATTGTATTCAATTTATCAGCATTAATGTGTTTGCCGTGGCGGGGTTATATGGGAGCTCTAACTAAATTTAAACCGATTTTGTCCATTTTCAACACACATCTTTTTCAAGATATCCAAAATACTTTTGTCAAATTATGTCCCTCTAGCTCTTTTCGTTAAGGCGCTATCGTGCTTTTATTTGACGGACAGACGGACATAAATCCCCTTTCTTTTTGAATTTTTGTGTTTTCATAAGTTTTTTATATGGGAGCTAGGTCAAACGGTAACCGATTGCGACAAAATTTTGCACACTGGCTGGCATTAGCATAAGACTTTCTTGTGCCAAATTTAGTGGTTATATCTTTTATACTTTTATTTATTTAAGTGATTTATTAGTATTTAAGTGTATTATAGGTGAAATTTAGGCTGTTTTCGTAAGTTTTTTGTATGGGAGCTATGGCTAAATGTGAACCGATTTTGATGAAATTTTACACGCTGCCTAGGGCTAATGTAAAACTTCTATATTCCAAATTTTATTATCATAGCTGCTATAATTTGTCAATTATTAACAAATAAGCGATTAGCCTAGACGAGGTTATACGGGAGCTATGGTGAAATGCAAACCGATTTTGCCCAATTTAAATACCAAAATTTTCTCAGAGATGAAGAATATTTTTACTAAGTTTCAGTGAGCTAGCTCCTTTCGTTTAGGCGTATATAGGCAAACAGTATAGGGTGAATAGAAAGTACTACTACACTAGGGAGCTGAAATTTTGACGGCGGGTACCTTTTTCGAAGTATAGATCCACTAAGAAGGAATTTTTGGAAATTCGGCCTCTAAAGAGGTAAAAGGGGGCAAAAAAGGGAAAAATTAGTAATGCTGTATCCCCGGAAGTGAACGTCATAGAACCAAAATTGAAATTGCGCTGGGATCAGCTACAAAAATAAGTAGACACGTGTTTGGTACTTTTTAGCAGATGGGACACATAGGGGGTAAAAAGGGTAAAAATAAAATGTTGATCCTTTTTTTTTTTTAACCCATGTGTATCTTTTAAACCAATCAACATAGTAACAAAATTCAAAACGGAGACGGTAAACAAGAAATAATATTAGGCACGTGTTTGGTACTTTTTTTGATTCAGAGGACAAAAGGGGGTAAAATAATTTAATGTAGGTCCATTTTTTTTCTTTATATTTCACTTGAACCAATAAAGCTAGAAATAAAATTCATAGGGAGGTCGATTGCCAAGTACAAAATATCAAATACGTATTTGGTACTTTTTTCAATTAAAGGGTAAAAAAAGGAAAAATCGGTAACATTATATTTCCTAAACCAAAAGCAATAGAAGCTAAGATTAAATTGGTTTGAGATTCGCACTAAAAATGAAGGGACACATGTTCGGTACTTTTTTGAAATTCGCTCGTAGATAGAAACAAAGTTGATATTGAATTTAAATCGGCTAGGAAAATAAGGGCACTAATAATAATGAAAAAGGGTAAAAACTATATTTTGGTACTTTTTTTTTACCTATATGTATCTTTTGAACCAATGAGCATAGAAACACAATTTATAACGCAACCGATAGGTATTAAAAAACTATTAAACAACGAAAGGGTTAAATAGGGAAAAAATTCAAGGGTAGGTTTTTTGCTTTTTAGCTATGGCTAAAAAGTCAGAAGCATAATTTATTGGCTGGTCAATTGACATTAAAAAAAAATAAATACGTATTTGGTACTTTTTTTAATGTAGGAGGTTAAAATCGGTAAAATAAATATATCGAAATTAACAAAGTAGAAATTTGTTTCGGATCGGCTGGAAGGAAAGGAGAAACGCATTTGGTACTTTTTTGAATATGGTACTAATAAGGTAAAAAAGGGATAATATTCAAGGGTAGTTTTTTTTAAACTATGAATTTAATTAAAGCTAATGAAGCCAGAAGTATAATTTACAGACGGGTCGATTCACATTGAAAAAGTATAAGACACGTGTTTGGTACTTTTTTAATTTAGGGAAAAGTCGGTAACGTAATATCTTCTAAACCAAAAGAGAAAGATAAAAAATTAAATAGGTCTGGAATCAGCACTAAAAATTAAGGGACACGGGTTCGGTAATTATATAAATTCGGCCGCTTAGTGGTCAAACAGAAACAGAAAATGGATAAATTAGTAACATCATATCTCCGAAATTTACATCGTTGAAAAGGGGTAAAAACTATATTTTAGTACTTTTTTAACCCTATACGTATCTTTTGAACTAATAAACAATGTCTATTAAACATAAATACTCAATTCACATCACAATTGATAAGGACTAAAAAAATTAAGAAGTACTTGGCACTTTTAAGATGAATGAGGCACAAAAGAGTAAAAACGGGTTAATATTAAAGGGTTTTTTGTTTTTTACAGACGGGTCTATTCACATTGAAGAAGTACAAGACACGTGATTGATTGCTTTTTTTTAATTATTGTAGTAAAAAGGGGGGGAAATCGGTAGCGTAATATCTTCTAAATCAAAAGTGATGGAAACAAAAATTAAATTGGTCTATAAAGGACACGGGTTCGGTATTTTTCTTTTAAATTTTAGCCGCTTATGGGTAAAACAGGCTACAAAATGAATAAATCATATAATCGGCTAGAAAGAGAAAGGGACATGTGTTGTGTACTTTTTTTGGAAATGGCACTAATAAGGGCAAAAAGGGTAAAAACTATATTTTGGTACTGTTCAAACCCTAACATTAAATTTCTGTCTTATGTATGTCTGTGCGTTTGCAAAAATCTACATACATACATATGACTGCACGAAATTAGTGCAAAACCTTAAATTGCCAGTTTCAGCTATTTTTTAATTTTTAATGAAAAACCTTCAACTTCGACTTAAATTACAATTTTTGTTTGGCAGTTTTGTGAAGTATTACACTTTAAATTTTGATGAATTTTAATTTAATATTTTTATGTTATTATTGCAAATCAGCAATAAAATAGTATTTAAGAATTTAGTTTATGTAAATAAAATTGAGAGGATGACGTAGGGGATGTTGGATACCATGTAACGGTTCTGATCGGTTTAACTTGGTAAACCCAGGCCAATCTTGGTCTATCCTTCATCTCAATTGTGTACACTTACCTCCTAGTGGTGTCATCTGGGTAGCTATTTTAACAGCCGTTAAAGTAGTGAGCAAACAAGTGCCGCGTGTTCTCCCATAAGAACGATAAAAACGTGGGTCAAGGACGTCGGGCTAGTAACCCACTCCTGGAAAAAACTTACTATGAAAAAGCAAAAAATAAGAATTAAAACGGCCCCCCCAAATGTTGACGACTATGGCAAACGAAAAAAGGACCATGATTTAAGGATCAGCACCTGGAACATCCGAACCCTCTACAGAGGAGGTGCTCTGATCCAGTTGATGGATGTTCTCGATGAATATAAATGTGATGTGACTGCTCTCCAGGAAATAAAATGGAACGGCAACGGTGTCGCCAAAACATCAAAAGGTGACCTGCATTACAGCTGCCATGAGAGTAAGCACGAGTTTGGTTGCGGTTTTATGGTTAACAAAAGATTGCGAAATCTTGTTTCCAGGTTCACACCAGTAAGCGAAAGGCTAGCGACAATACGCGTCAAGGCTATGTACTTCCATCTGAGTTTAATTTGTGCTCACGCTCCAACAGAGGAGAAAGATGATGATGTAAAGGAAGCCTTTTATGAACAACTTGAGGATGTTTACGATAGCTGCCCTAATCACGACGTTAAGATAATACTGGGTGATTTTAACGCAAAGTTAGGGCATGAAAGTTGTTTTGAGCCTACTGTGGGTAAATTTAGTCTACACAGCGTAACCACTGACAATGGTATGAGATTAATCTCCTTTGCGGCTGCTCGCAATATGGTCGTGAGCAGCACCAGATTTCCACACCTCAATATACACAAGGCTACATAGGTGTTTCCTGATCAACTAACGAAAAATCAAATAGACCATATTTTAGTTGATGGAAGACACTCATCAAGTGTGTTAGATGTGCGTTCCATGCGAGGAGCTAACATAGACTCCGATCACTACCTTGTTGTTGCCAAGGTGAGAACACGTCTAAGTGTGTCGAGGAGCGTACAGGCAGAAGCGCAAAAGAAGTATGACGTAAAGAAATTAAAATCTCAGCAAATTGCCACTGATTACACCAAAAGGACAACTCAATTTCTAAGAGAGAATAACTCTGGCTCAAACGATATATACAAGCTATGGCAACATATTGCCAACTCCATGAAGTCTGCTGCAAAATCGGCAATAGGGTACCAAAGCCCTCATGCTAAAAACTCTTGGTACGACGAGGAGTGCCGCAACGCCACTGCTGAGAAAAATGCGGCCTACAGGGCAACTCTGCAGTCAGCAGCTACTCGTGGATGTTTAGAAAGATATCGGGAGAAAAAGAGGGAAGAAAAACGATTATTCCGCAAAAAAAAGAAAGATATGGAGAGACGTGTGATTGAGGAGATTGAGTTGTATAGGACACAAAATGAAATCCGTAAATTTTACCAAAAAATTAAGCATCAGACGGATGGTTATAGCAACTGTATCCTTTCCTGTAAGGACGACCAAGGAAATCTGGTCACAGATACAGAAAGCGTATTGAAACTGTGGAAGGAGCACTTTTGCAAGTTGTTGGTTGCAAATGAAAGCGACCAAGATGACACGCCTGAACAAATCAACGATGACGGCGTTATATGTTCACCACCCAACCTGAACGAGGTTAGAACTGCAATAGTGCGATTAAAAAATAATAAAGCTGCTGGTGCCGATGGTTTGCCAGCAGAGCTTTTTAAGGCTGGAGGTGATGAGCTGATAAAGTATATGTCCCGGCTCCTAGAATACATATGGTCAGAAGAACGCATGCCGGACGATTGGAATCTCAGTGTCCTTTGTCCAGTCCACAAAAAACGAGATAAAACTGTATGTGCAAATTATAGAGGGATAAGCCTCCTCTCAATTACATATAAGACTTTATCGACCATACTGTGTGAAAGGCTAAAGCTTTACTCTACGTCAAATCCTAGAGAAGACCCAGGAGAAACAAATCGATACGTATCATCTCTTTGTTGACTACAAAGCTGCTTTTGACAGCCCGATACGGAAGAAGGTGTTTGAAGCAATGTCTGAGTTCGGCATCCCTACGAAGCTTATAAAGTTATGCAGGATGACACTTACTAATACAACATCATCTGTTAAGATAGGTAAGAACCTATCAGAGTCCTTCATAACTAAACGGGGATTCAGGCAAGGTGACAGTTTATCTTGTGACCTCTTCAATATTGCGTTAGAGAAAATCTTGCGAGATGCAGCAGTTAATACAACAGGAACAATTTTCAATAGAAAACATATGCTACTCGCGTTTGCCGATGACATTGATATTATAGGACGCACTCTACGCAAGGTAACTGCCGCCTTTTCCAATATCGAGAAGGAATCAAACAAAATGGGTCTAGCTGTAAATGAATCATAAACAAAACTGATGGTTTCTACAGGCAGACAAACCACTAGAATTGGATCACATGTGTCCGTTGAGAACTATAGCTTCGAGGTTGTAAAAGAATTTGTATACCTTGGTACCGCTGTGAACATCAACAACGATATAAGCTTTGAAATCAAACGTAGAATCATACTTGCCAATCGATGCTATTTTGGACTAAGCAAACAGCTAAGAAATAAAGTCCTTTCTGTAAGAACTAAAATCACGCTCTATAAAACGCTCATACTACCCGTGTTATTGTATGGTGCTGAATCATGGGCACTTGCACAGACAGATGAAGCTATCCTTGGAGTATTTGAGAGGAAAATTCTACGAAGAATCTTTGGACCAGTCTGCGTCAACAATGAGTATCGACATCGAATGAACCATGAGCTGTATGAGTTATACGCTGACATCGACATAGTAAAACGCATTAAGTATGAAACACAATTGGAACGAACGACCAATTTTTCGGAACGAATATTCGTCGTTAGAAATAGAACATATAGGTTAATATGAAAGTGCTCACAATTGATGCGTATGACGAAATTCGTCGTGCGTATCGAATAGTGCGATAGGTTTATTTCTATTTCATACGTAGACGAACGACGACTAAACTGGTTAAGAGTGGCTGTATTTCTCTTTCTGATGTAAAATATTAGAAATTATTTGTGTTCTTGTAAAATATGGTCACCTTATAAAATGAAAACAAAAAAAATTATTTTAAATAAAATGAATTAAATAAAATAATCTTGTGAAATAATAAAAGAATTAAATACAAAAAAAAAATTGCAAATGTTGTGAGTGCGCGATATGTACGAAAGTGAGTAATTTGTGAAAATAAAAAAATCAACAAAAATGGCGTCAACAACGTTTATTCGTCCCAACTGTGTTCAATGGACGAATGTACAAGACGAATTTTTAAAGCCGAATTCGTCGAGCTGGACGAAATTAGTCATTCGTCCCAATTGTGTTTCTACCTTTAAGCAACAGCGTCTGCGTTGGCTAGGACATGTTGTGCGAATGGATGAAAATACTCCGGCAAGAAAAGTCTTCGATAATGATCCAGAGGGAACGCGTAGAAGAGGGCGTCCAAAACTTCGATGGAAAGACCAAGTAGAAGAAAATCTTTTGAAACTTGGTATACGAAATTGGAGAATATGCGCACAAAATAGAGGCGCTTGGAATTCTAAAATATGCTCGGTCTTTGACCTAAACAGGTTGTAATTACAGGCCATTTAAGTAAGTAAGTAAGTAAGTAATAAAATTGAGAATCAATAAATCAATCAAAGAAAGCGGTTGTTTTTACTTGTGTTTTCCAATTATATAATAACAAAGTTTCAAGTGCTTGTGTTATTAGCTACGAACCAAGTTTAAGTGCTCGTGTTGGATAAATCACTTTTCTTGGAGCATCTCCTTGAAAAATCAAAAACCACAAAAAGACAAAGCGCCTTCTTGGTACATTACCTAGAAGCCATCAACAGAAGTTAAGCAAACTAGCTTAACCTAATTCAGCAATACTGAATTAAACATTTGGTGACCCCGACGTGATTTAAACGCGCAACTACCTGATCCTTGCAAATTTCTCAAAGGATTTACTATGGCTACTGGACCTCGATGGAGCAGCTAGTAACTTTTCAAGGAACAAGAAGACAACTCATAGAATCATTCGGAACTTCAAAAAGGATTCCGCATCCCGAAAAACCGTCTCCTACTATGAAGAGCGTATCAGAAAATTAAGATGATGCTTGGGATGAATTCGAGCTCAACGACAATAAAATCCGATGTCTGGATAAGCCCTTCTTAGAGCACAAATACTTCACCGAAGGCTATTATAAACAAATAGAGGAACTTGTCACTAAATACAGGACAGTATTTGAAACAGCGAAGAATGAGGCATCAAAAACTTTTACATTGAGCCGCCTTTCCGCCTACCTTAACAAATGCTGCAATGAGAAGACAAAAGGCCATGCTTTCTTCACTGAAGCGATTGTTAGCTGTGTTAACTGTGGTGCAAAATTCAAGAGCTACATTTCATAATATGGGATTCCAGTGACGATCCACTGAAGGAAGGTTACGACATGGACTTCTATGAAAGTCTGGAGAAGCTAGTTATTAAAAACTTCCAGCTATCTTCCTCCACTCCAAATCAGGATTCCGAATCTAATTAAAATACTGTGCTACCACTGCCAAAAGTAACAATTCCAAAGTTTAATGGAGATTATTTAAGGCGTTTTATGACTTGTTTACGCAATTAGTAAGCAATCAACAAATTTCTGCGGTACAAAAAATGTGGTACCTGAAGTCGAATTTGGGAGGCGAAGCTGAAAGGCTAATTAGTCATCTTTCAGCCACAGCCGAAAATTAAACAACCACGTGGAACCTATTGAAGGAACTATACAATAATCAACGCGTTCTGGTATACACAACAATGCAACAGCTTTTGGATCAACCCAGTGCTGGACCATCGGCTGCTGCAATCAAACAATTACATGACACAACTAAAGAATGTCTTCATGCACTTAACAATATTGGGATCTATACGACCTAGTGGGACCCCATGCTACTTCATATACTGATTAAAAAAATTGGATCGGGGTACTCTCATTCTATATGAGAGGACCATAAGTAATCCAAAAGAGCTTAAAAAACTCAAGGATTTCTTAACATTCCTCGAAACTCGCTTCCAATTCTGGAAGTTACAAACCAAAAGGAGAAATCAACAAAGGCGTATGTTTCCGCCACCTCTGCTAAACAAACAGAAATTATATGCCCTCTTTGCAAAAATGGCTCTCAGTGTCAAAAACAGGCTCAGTGTCAAAACATTCTAAGACTCACCATCAAATCTAATGAATTTCATTCAAAGGCAAAAACTGTGTGTAAACTGCTTAAGGTCAGGACATACTGTAAACGCTTGCAATTCAGAAGTGTACAGGACATGCAAGCAAAAACATAACTCGCTACTTTACCTAAAAAACAACCCTCAGCAATCAAAACAAGGATCATCAAGTGAAAGAACATCGCAGACGACATTAACATCTGCACTAACTACTCCACCTGAAAGAAAGGAACGCAATATCAGTGAAGAAATAACCAGCTCTCCAGAAGCATCTTCATTAGCAGCAGGCAAGCGGTCAAGCGTCCAATTCATACGTTCTTCTCAGTACAGCTTTAGTCAAAATCAAAACTGATACAACTGAGATTGAATGTCGTGCCTTGTTTGATTCTGGATCACAAGTCAACTTGATCACCGAGCGGTTGGTAAAACAACTTAATATTACAAAACAGGCGTCATCAGTTCACATCAATGGAATCGGCAATTCAAACACCAAAACGCAACATCGTGTCAATGTGTCACTGCATTCTCGACTCAACAAGTTTTCAACTCGCCTGGAGGCACTTGTCCTTCCTCGAATTATCGCACCACAACCGTCACAATTTATCAACATTGATGAAGATAAATTGATATACTTTCGAGAGCTGAGCACTATCACCAACTGCTCTCAATTGGGCAAATGAAATTGTCTAGGCTGGGTTGTAGCAGGCAAAGTAACCGGAGAACCCCTAGCAGACGCATTTTGTGACATATGTACTGAAGATGAAGGACTTGAAGCTTCCATCGCACGGCTTTGGGAACTAGATGAAGTTAAAACAACTAAAACCTTGCTGTCAATAGCGGACAGACAATGTGAGGAGCACTTTGCGCAAAATACAACTAGAAACATCAAGATCGTTTCGTAGTCAGAATAACATTTCAACAAAACCCCGATACTATGGGCGACTCACATTCTATTGCTCTTAACCGA
This sequence comes from Stomorhina lunata, assembly GCA_933228675.1. NCBI lineage: Eukaryota > Metazoa > Arthropoda > Insecta > Diptera > Rhiniidae > Stomorhina > Stomorhina lunata. The sequence continues at coordinate 29,523,576 of OW121743.1, forward strand.
TTTCGCCTTCAAAAGAATTCGGAATTAAAGAAAAGGTACACTGAATTCATGGATGAATATGAATCAATGGGGCACATAACAAGGTTAGAAACAGTCTATAATTTCCCCAAACTACTACATTCCACATCATTGCGTATTAAGGCCCGAAAGTTCAACCACTAAGGGTATTCGCTAAATAATTTGATGTTCACGGGACTAACTGTGCAAGGAGAACTGTTCTCCATACTCCTAAGGTTTCGAATGCCAAGATTTGTGTTTACCACTGACGTTGAAAAAATGTATAGACAGGTTTTGATCGCTCCCGAGGATCGTAAATTTCAACTAATAATTTGGAGAAAGGATACCACAAGGCCCATTTCATACTATCAACTGAACACAGTCACGCACACACAAGAGCAGCTCCATACTTAGCAACGAAATGTCTGGAGCAATTGGATAAATAAAATGAGATACATTATCCCCTTGCTTCTCAATTTCCCAAAGAAAATTTTTACGTAGATGATGGCTTGGGCGGCTCAAACAGCTTAGTCCAGTATGGTTTTGGACTGACTCAGAAATTGTACTCTCGTGGATAAACTCATCATCAGCATCATTTAACACATTTGTGGCAGAACAATAGCATCACGTAAGCTCTAAATGCAATCCAGCAGATATATTATCTCGCGGAATGTCTCCAACAGCTCTTAATGAATGTACTTTTTGGCTCTATGGCCCAATGTTTCTCCATGGCGTGGAAAATGTTTGGCCACCCAAATTTAATATAAGCTCTAAGATTTCGACAAATCTAGAAAGAAAGAAAAAGCCAATCGAATCACGAGCAATGACAACAACTTAACCTGATTTTGTTTATAGAATTAACCACAAAAATTCACTCCATCGTCTGCAGTGGATAATTGGATATGTTCTGCGCTTTATTGCCCACACAAGAAGTAAACAAGTGAGAGTGGTATATTCGGCTTTGCCGAATCTTGGATACCCTTCACCAATGGTGTTCCAAAAGTGAAGTACAAAATCGTAAAAATATATAACTATATAGTTTCTGATTACTGACTTAGTTGAGCTCCAGCTAAATGCTTGATATCTATATTAATTTTCTTTTGTTCATACTTAATGTAATTCCTAGCAACCCAGCAAAACTTTGGTAACGGCAAGTACTCTAGTAACTGGTTACCTTGTAATGACTACAACATACCCTCCGAATAACTAATAAGTTAATACATAAGTACTTATTTGTAATTAAAATGGTAAGTTGAACTGAATGGCCCGGGTTCAAATCCCACCAAGAGCACCATTTTTTTTTAATTTTTTTTATTAAAAATGTATTTTTAAATGATTTTTTAATTTTAAAAACATAAATATTACCTTCTGTAAAAGGTAAGCATAGACCAGTGGTAGCCAAAACATTTGTATTAGTAAGTGTTAGTTGTATTGGTGAGAAATATTTTACACACTCAAAAAAATATTTTAATAAAATTATGGTATTTTCAATCAGATCTATTAGTCTTATTTACGTGTTAAATTATTTTAACCAATATAAGTCTATGCCATAGACTTATCTTGGTTATACTTTATTTCAACTGTGGACACTGACCTCCTAGTGACATCACCCAAAGAACTACGTTACGTAGTGAGCTAACATGTACCGCGAGTTGTCCAATAAGAACGATAAAAAATGGGATGGAAAGACCAAATAGAGGAAAATTTTTCACAACTTGGCCTATAAAATTGAAGAATATTCGCACAAGATCGAAAAAAATAGGCTGTATCTATTGTAGGGTCGGTCGATTTTTTTAGTGAACAATCGTATAGCAAAATCGAAATCTGCACCTGATTCTAATAAAGTTTCCCTAAGAAACCAGGTGTCTAAAATGAAGTCCAAGCTAACGCCGCGAGGCCTGAAAATGTTCACTTCCTACATATTGAATAGAATTTTGGAAAAAAAATAGTTTTGGATATAATTCGATATCTTGAGAACTGATGAAGATATCTCAGTGAAACTTCAGGTGGACAAAGCTTTTTTCCACAAAATATGAGCTACAGTAGAGCTTAGTAGAATGCCATTAGGCTCCCAAATGTGAAACCAAAGTTTAACAAGTCGAAGAAATTTCGTTCTTAAAATTCACCAAAGTTCCATTTATGCTCTTAACGTATATCTGATTATACATTTGGAAAAAGCATTCAAATATCTATTAAAACTGTGTTTGACTGTGTGAATATCTCATTTATGTTTCAAGATCTTTAGTGTTAAAACTTTGCTTCGTTCAATTATCATCAAATTTTAATATATATTTGACGAATTGTTATGTGCAACAAATGTTCAACACTAAATATCTTGAAAGATAAAAGAGATAATCACAAAATTAAAACTAATTTTAATATATATTTGAATGCTCTTTCCAAATGTGTAATCTAATATACGTTCAGAGCATAAATAGGACTTTGGTGAATTTTAAGAAAAAAATTACTTCGAGATATTAAACATTGGTTTCACTCTTGAGAGCCCAGTGGCATTCTACTATGCCTTACTGTAGCCAATATTTTGTGGAAACTCACCAGCTTTATCCACCTGAAGTTTCACTGAGATATCTTCATCAGTTCTCAAGATAACGAATTTTATCCAAAACTATTTTTTTCCAAAATTCTATTCAATATGTAGGAAGTGAATATTTTCAGGCCTCGCGGCGCTAGCTAGGATTTCATTTTAGACACCTGGTTTCTTAGGGAAACTTTCTTAGAATCAGGTGCAGATTTCGATTTTGCTATACAATTGTTGCGTTTTTTGGCTCCCATACAAATCGACCCACTCTAATCTATAGGCCATTTAAGTAATATTATATAAAAGCTTATACAAAAGGGAAGATTTAAATTGTTTAAGTTTTAAAATAATTAAAAAAAAAACTTATTTTTTGTTTATTAAATGCATTAAACATTTACAAAAAATTATATAGAAATATGTTACCAAAAATTACAACAAAGCAAAAAAAGCAGGGAAAAACAAAGTTATTTTCACATAATTTTGGATCTAAAAATAAAAATTGTATATATTAATTATAAGCTGCTAATTTTTCAACATATGAAGTAGCTCAGTGGAAGAGTCTCCGCCTAGCAAACGTAGGGGTCTGGGTTCGAGCCCCCATGGGATCATAAAAAAAAATTTGTAATTCATTTAAAAATATATTTTTATACCCTTCACCAATAGGTGAAAGGGTATTATAAGTTTGTGATTCCGTTTGTAATTTTTTTATTAGTGATCGTAGACCCCATAAAAATTATTCCGATCGACTCAGAATCGGGAGGAGAATCGATTAAGCGATGTCGGTCTGTCTGTCTGTCTGTCTGTCCGTCCGTCTGTCTGTTGAAATCAAGTTTCTAAAGCCCCTGGAGGAAGAACCTATATAAATTATATATCAGATTTTAGGAGATTCTCCCGCAATGAACGCTATTTAATTTCATTAAAATCGGTTTATAAACACCGAAAATATCGAAAAAATACCAAAAATTAGACGAAAATTATAAAATTTTTGACTGAAACACACTATTAAATAACAAGAGAAAAAAGATAATCCTGATATACATGTGATTATATGTTATATATCAGATTGTAGCAAATAGTTTCCCAAAGCGTGTTATAAAATTTTATCAAAAGCGGTCTATAAACAATTGAGATGCCGCCAAAACACTACATTTGATGTACAGCAAATTGCTGAAAGTACGTTGCTAAGAAATTTTGTTTACATTTTGTAAGTATTGATTCAGCGATATCTCAGGTGTTTATGGACCGATTGTGATGAAATTTGACGGGTGATATATATACTCTGATATATATACTCCACAAATCTGATTATGAATACCATTCAAATTGTACCGATCAACTCAGAATCGGCAGGAGAATCGATTTCGCTACGTCCGTCCGTCCGTCTGTTTGTTTGTCTGTCCGTCCGTCTACCTGTCTGTCCGTCCGTCTACCTGTCTGTCCTTTTTTCTGTTGTAGTCAAGCTCTTGGAGCTCCGGTTTTGTCGATATCAGGTGTTTATTTTGATGAAATTTAATAGCGTCCTAAATTCTGATGCATTTGCGTTTATGCGATATTGCAGGTGTTTTGATCGACAATGATTAAATTCAGGTGGGACAATATCCTAAAATTTTGTGTAAAATCCAGGAGCTCCACAAATCTGATTTTAGTTGACAGACACACTGCATTTATCTCAATTTTGTGTCTGACGTTTGAACATTATGATAACGTTTGAGAATGTATTATATATCAAATTATAGGTAATCTTCCTAAGAAGTCCAAAAATGCAGCTAAGTACATGATATCCGTTCAAAACCTACATATGTATGTATGTATCTCACATATCAACGATAATTTAAGTTTTTTAATTGCAATTGGGAGAAATCCGTTCACGTTTGACAATTGCTCCAGTATAACTTCGCCTCAGGCAATCTCTTAGTAGCTAATAAATTACAAATTATAATAGATACGATAATGACATTTAGTATAAAGACATTGTACAATATTGTTATTCAAGGCGATAGCGCCTAAAATAAACTTTCTAGAGGGACAACATTTGACAAAAGTATTTCTGATTTCCTGAAAAATTCGGTATTGAAAATGTTCACATTTAGTGAAATCTCCCATATAACCCCGACCGGGAATCACTTTAATGCTGATAAATTAAATCACACTATGATTGCACAAAGAACTAGAGCAAAACTTTCTAAACATCCATCGGACAGATCGAAACAACAATACATCCCAAATATTATTGATGAAGTGTTCATTTTAATTAATTAACTAACTACAGATAAACAAGTAAATCTTTAATAACTTTTCCGACAAAGCTGATATTCATCCATTCAAAAGCTATATATTTCACGTATGTATCTAAAACTAAGAGTGTATACCCTATAATTTTAAGGCTTATCATTGTTAAAGCTTTGACCTAAATCAGTCCGCTAACTTCAGAGTTTTACATAACTAATCAAGAACTTCTACTAGTTGGATAATTCGTACCAATTAAAGTGCAGAACCCTCACTGGGCACTGTGTTTTTGGGTTGCATGCCAAAATACTTAATCTTCATCATATCGATGTGCTTTTGCAAATCTAAGGGCATCTACATTTTGAAGCATCTTTTCTGCATGGTTTATCTGGTCTATCGAACTTTATTAAATGTTCGTAAAATATGTGTCTATTTTATTTCTAAGCTAGACATCAGCCACCTGCCCAACCTAACCTTTGGGTCCATAACTATTCTAAATGATGACGCCACCGAAAAGCTTTTCGTTTTCCGACTCTTAATTTTAAAGACTCTTTGCATATAATACTAGTATAACCAAATATTGCTAGGAATTACATTGAGTACGAACAACAGAAAATTAATATACATATCAAGCATTTGTGTGGAGCTCAACTTAGTCAGTAATCAGGAACTATATAATTATCAATATATTCTTACGATTTTGTACTTTACTTTTAGAACACCATTGGTGAAGGGTATCCAAGATTCGGCAAAGCCGAATATACCACTCTTACTTGTTTTTAAATAAAATATCCAATTGCTTACCCAAGTCATTACTCTTCTGTAATTGGTAAGTACTTGCCTCCAATGACATCCCCTTGTTAATGTAATGACTTAAACAGTGAATGAGTAAGTAGTTCGTGTTCAATAGTTTAGCTGTTTAACCCATTATTTGGTAATAAAAAGTTTTGCTGGGAATATTTGGTTATACTAGTATTATATCTAAAGAGTCTTTAAAATTAAGAGTCGGAAAACGGAAAGCTTTTCGGTGGCGTCATCATCTAGAATAGTTATGGACCCAAAGGTAAGGTTGGACAGGTGGCTGATGTCTAGCTTCGACAGACACATATTTTACGAACACTTAATAAAGTTCGATAGACCAGATAAACCTTGCAGAAAAGCACATCGATTTGATGAAGATTAAGTATTCTGGCATGCAACCCAAAAACGCAGTGCCCAGTGAGGGTTGTGTACTTTAATTCGTATGAATTATCCAACTTGTAAAAGTTCTTGATTAGTTATGTAAGACTCTGAAGTTATCGGACTGATTTAGGTCAAAGCTTTAACAATGATTGTCAATATATACAAGCCTTAGAATTATAGGGTATACACTCTTAGATACATATGTGAAATATATAGCTTTTGAATGGATGGATATCAGCTTTGTCGGAAAAGTTTTTGAAGATTTGCTTATTAATCTGAATTTAGTTAACTAATTAAGATGAATACTTCATCAATAATATTTGGGATGTATTGTTCTTTCGATCTGTCCGATGGATGTTTGGAAAGTTTTGCTCTAGTTCTTTGTGGAATTATAATGTGATTTAATTTATCAGCATTAAAGTGATTCCCGGTCGGGGTTATATGGGAGATTTCACTAAATGTGAACCGAGCTTGCCCATTTTCAATACCGAACTTTTCAAGAGATCAGAAATACTTTTGTCAAATGTTGTCCCTCTAGAAAGTATATTTTAGGCGCTATCGCCCTGAATAACGATATTGTAAAACGTCTTTATACTAAATGTCATCATCGTATCTATTATAATTTGTCATTTATTAGCTACTAAGAAATTGCCTTAGGCGAAGTTATACGGGAGCAATTGTCAAACGTGAACGGATTTCTCCCAATTGCAATTACAAAACTTTAATTTTCGTTGATATGTGAGATACATACATATATATGTAGGTTTTGAACGGATATCATGTACTTAGCTGCATGTTTGTACTTCCTAGCAAGATTACCTATAATTTGATATATAATTCAGTTTTAGTTTCTCTCTGTTAAGAGACGGTCGTGTTTTTTGGGTCCTCCTTTAAGAAACCCTAAATAATTATATTAAAAAAGCAACAATTAACTTAAATATATTGTATCGAAAATAGACGATTTTTATATATATAAGTGAATTTAAAGTGTGTGGAAAACAGAGAATATTTAATAATAAGTAAAAGAAAAAAAAAGTTAAACAAACCAAAAAATTTTAACATAATAATCAAGTGCATGAGTGATAATCAACAACAAAATCGAAGACTCTCCCTCAATGGTAGAAATGCATACATTTCTATAACAGAGATGAGTGAAACCAAAAATTTATATGATAAAGAGTTTAATAAAAGCTACTTAACAGCAAAACCAATTGAGAGATCAAGATCACTTTCTCCCTCGTTCAACTCAATCGATGTTGGTTTTACGCCAAATCAACCAACAACAAGTACTTGTGTGATAAACAAAGTTACATTTGCGCCAGGTCGAACAAAAACAATTACTAGTGCGAATGATAGAAAAAACGAAAACATACAAAATCAAAACATTGTCAACACAGTCAGTGACAAAAAAATAGGATGCGTCTATCTGTGAATGAATGTCCTAATTTGACTTATATTAATTCTATCGATAATACAGGGTGGCCCAGAAAGACCGAAGTGGTGTGAATTCCTTATAACTTTTTTATTATAATTTTTTTTTTCTTTTCTTTTCAGTATTTTGTAAAGAAGACTTGGATAATTTATAATGGAGCAATACACAATTGAACAACGTGCCCAAATTGTTGAAATTTACTTTTCAAATCAACGGTCCATTGTGTTGACTCAGCGTGCATACCGTCGTCAATTTAATGTGCGGGTTGCACCCTCTCAGTCAACAATAAACCGTCTGGTTGCAAATTTTCGAGAACAAGGAGCAGTAAGGAACCTTCCTGGTCCCGGCAGACACCGAACTGTCCACACGGCTGACAATATTCAAGTGGTACAGGAGAGTATTCGGGAGGATCCAGAAACATCAACCAGGAGACGTTCGTCACAACTGGGCCTCTTCGGCAGACACCGAACTGTCCACACGGCTGACAATATTCAAGTGGTACAGGAGAGTATTCGAGAGGATCCAGAAACATCAACCAGGAGACGTTCGTCACAACTGGGCCTCTTCTCAAGAACGTCGCTGCAGCGAATTTTGCACACCATAGGATTGTTTCCATATAGGTGTCGCCATTTCCGTCAATGGTGATCGATATCGGGCCATGTTGCAAAATTTTGTAAGGCCAGCCGTGGAAAACCATCCGCAAATATGGTTCCAACAGGATGGAGCCACAGCGCACACTGCGAGGGCCACAATGACTCTTTTACGCGACATCTTTGGTGAAAGAATAATTTCTCGTAACAGCAATTTTAATTGGCCTCCGCGGTCCCCGGATTTAACCGCTCCAGACTGTTTTCTTTGGGGCTATTTAAAAGGAAAAGTTTATGTTAATAAGCCTAGGACTATTGAGGAGTTAAAAACCAATATTCGAGAAGAAATTAACAACATACCACCGGAAGTTTTGCGAAAGGTCATGGAAAATGTGTTGGAAAGAGCACATTTGTGCGAAGCAGAATATGGCCACCACTTGCGGGATATCATTTTTAATAACTAATCCAAAAATATTCCCCATAAATTTAATGTATTTAAAAAAAAAAAAATTAAAAAAATATCTCTTAAATAAAAAGTTATAAGCAATTCACACCACTTCGATCTTTCTGGGCCACCCTGTACAACTAGTGGTAATAGTTTTAATAACGAAATTAATCAAAAGATCCAAACGGGTATTTTTCTACTACAAAGCGTAAATCGAGTCCCACGGTCTTGCGCCAGGAACCTACCCTAAAACAGGCAAAAGTATCCAATAGTTCAACAGTAGGAAATATGTCGGTAAGTCAAAACCGTTTTCAATTACTCGCCACCACCGAAGATGAAAATCAGACAAATGGCACAGTTAAGGAACATAAACCTCCACCTATATACCTGCGAGAGCAAACTAATAACGCTATAGTTAATAATTTATCCCAAATTATAGGCAAAGATAACTTCCATGTTGTTTCAATCCGAAGGGGAAATGTATTTGAAACAAAAATCCAAGTCTACTTAGAAAAGAACTATAGAAAGGTAATTGATAATTTTGATTCAAATAATAAAAATTACTACACATTTCAATTAAAAAGTGCTAAAGGCCTGATTGTTGTTATCAAAGGTATTGATAGTTCTGTTCCTATCAACGAGATAAAAAGCGCTCTCGAAGTTGAAGGATATGAAGTGAAGTCCGTTCACAATATTCTGAACAAAAATAAAGTTCCCCAACCACTTTTCAGAGTGGAAAATTCCTTTAATACTTCCCAGCTGAAAAAGGGCCAATCCCATCCCATCTTTAATTTAAGATATCTCCTTAGCCGCAGAATAACTGTAGAAGAGCCAATTAAGCGCAGAGACCCTCCTCAATGCCAAAATTGTCAGGAATTCGGGCACACTAAATCGTACTGTAAATTGCCTACAGTATGCGTTATATTTAGGCAAACTTCTTCATCGCGTAGACCTAATGCTGCTCAATATCAGGGTGCTTTTTTCCCATCGCTTTCCACTGTTCCAGATCGCTCAAACATTAGTTCACAACAAAATATTCCTCCACCTCCAATGAGTTTTTCCTATGCTCATATGGTCAAAGAGGGTCCGCCAATACAAAAAGGCGGTTCTCAAAGCTCTATTGAAAAGCTTATTGAAACAATGAACAATTTTATGTCTAACATGCAAAATATGTTCCAGGAAATGATGAGAAGTCAAAGCATGCTTATGCAGATTTTATTGGAAAGAAAATGAATATGTTGAAAATATGTTTTTGGAACGCAAACGGCCTCAGCCAACACAAAAAAGAAGTTGAACATTTCCTGCTCGAGCAGGAAATAGATGTATTTTTGGTCTCTGAAACACATTTTACTCAAAAAAATTGTTTCAGAATAAATGGGTTTTTGACTTATGGTACAGAACATCCAAGTGGCAGAGCATGTGGTGGTACGGCTATACTTATACACAACAAAATTAGGCACTTTCCATTGCCAGATTACGAAAAAGAACATATTCAGGCAACATCCATTAAACTAATAGATTATAAAATTACATTGTCTTCAATTTATTGTCCTCCAAGACATAACACTAAAAAAGATCAATTCCTTGATTTCTTCAATACACTTGGATCAAGCTTCATAGCGACTGGTGATTATAACGCGAAACACACGTTTTGGGGCTCTCGCCTTATTACGCCCAGGGGAAGACAGCTATTAAGTGCCATTTCTTCGCATAAGCTGGACGCAGTATCTAGCGGTCATCCAACGTATTGGCCCTCCGATTTAAATAAGATTCCCGATTTGATCGATTTTGCCGTTACAAAAAATATAAAAAGAAGCCAAATATCCGTCTGCTCATCATTAGATTTATCATCCGACCATTCACCTTCTATTTTAAATTTTTATGAAATTTCCAGTGTAGTTCATGAACAGAGACATTTTTATCCAAACAGGAATACAAACTGGTTGAAATACAAAATGTATGTGAGTTCCCATCTCCCACTGAATATTCCTCTCAGAAGTTCTACAGACATCGAGTCTGCAATAAATATTTTTACAAACACCATCACATATGCAGTCTGTGTGGCAACACCAATCATTAAACCCAAGAATAAGCTATTCCAAAATACTCCACAAAATATTCAAACTTTAGTAAATGAAAAGAGAAGGCTAAGAAGACGTTGGCAAGAATGTCGTTCCCCTGCCTTAAAAAGTCGTCTTAACCAATGTCAAAAAGAATTGAAAGCCGTATTGAAGTCCAATGAACAAAAAACTCTTGACACGTACTTAAAAAACTTAGATTCCTCTAATGAAAAAAACTTCAGCCTCTGGAAGGCTGTTAAACATATGCAATGTCCAACTGCATATGAGTCTCCAATTAGGCTCGAAGACGGTTCTTGGGCAAGAGATCCTTGCGGAAAAGTTGATGCTTTTGCTAAGCATTTAGAAAAAGGTTTTACACCAAACGAAACAAATAGTGACATAGGCTCTTATATTATGGATGACAATGTGAGTTCCCCATTGAGATTTCCTTTTTCCTTACTTATATCAAATATACAAAGGCTTAACCTAAAAAAGTCTCCTGGAATTGACAGAATTTCTCCGTCAATGATTTTCAACCTTCCTAATTCAGCTTTAAGAATTTTATTATTTATATACAACGCGATTCTTCGTTTGGGATATTTTCCAGTTTCCTGGAAGATTTCAGAAATCGTTATGATTCCAAAACCAGGTAAGGACCTTACTCAAGTTTCATCTTATAGGCCTATAAGCTTACTTTCAATTATTTCGAAATTGTTTGAAAAGCTACTTATTTCCACTTTAAGCACATCCATAAATTGGATGGATATTCTTCCTGATCATCAATTCGGTTTCCGCGAATGTCATGGTACAGTCGAACAAGTACATAGAATAACAACAATGATCCGTAAAGCCTTCGAAAATAAACAATATTGTTCCGCCTTGTTCATCGATATTTCACAAGCATTCGATAAGGTCTGGCATGAGGGACTTATAAGCAAAATTGTAAATCTGCTTCCAGCAAGTACACATAAACTCTTAAAAAGTTATTTGTCCAATAGAACCTTCCGAATTTGATCAAAAGATGAATATTCTTCTCCTAGGAAAGTTGCTGCTGGTGTTCCACAGGGTAGTATATTGGGTCCTCTGCTATATATTATCTTTACAGCAGATATGCCAACTAATGCACATACATATACATCTACATTCGCAGATGATACAGCATTTATTAGTATTGATACCGATCCCAAAATCGCTTCTGCACTACTACAATCTCATATTCACCAGCTGGAAATATGGCTGAACAAATGGAAAATTAAGGTAAATCCTACAAAGTGTGTTCATGTAACGTTTACTCTGAGAAGAGATAACTGTCCTCCAATCATGATTAACAACGTGACGATTCCCGAGTGTTCACACGTTAGGTACCTTGGCATACATTTAGATCGCCGTCTCACTTGGTCCCATCACATCGACTGTAAGTTAACTCAGATTAAATTGAAATCCGCTGAACTAAACTGGCTCATTGGCCCACAATCTGCTCTGGAGTTAGACTACAAAGTCCTTTTGTACAAATCAATTATTAAACCAATATGGACGTATGGTATTCAGCTATGGGGAACGGCTTCTGCTTCTAACATTGCCAAATTACAGAGAAGACAATCAAGGATCTTACGTTTAATAACTGGTGCTCCCTAGTACATCAGAAATATTAATATCCATAGAGATTTAAATGTTCCACTAGTCCAAGAGAAGATTAGAAGGTTCTGTACAAAATATATTTCCAAGCTGCATGTTCACCCAAATATTCTTGCAAGACAGCTTTTGCAATTTGAAGGCCAGCAACGATTAAGAAGGATGGATACCTTGGACCTAGCCACTCACTAATTTTCTTCAAATTCGTTATAAATCTTAAATGGAGTTGCACTGGCAAACTCTATATAATATAATTTTAGTTTAAGTTTTGATTACTTATTGTTATTTTCTTTTTAGAAAGATTCAATAATAAAGTACAAACATATAAAAAAAAATAAAAAAAAAATACATTCTCGAATATTATCGAATCTGCTAAAATCAGATTTGTGGAGCTCCTAGAAGGTATACCCATATGCATTTCACACAAAATTTTAGAATATCGTCCCATCCTGAATTTCATCATTGTCGATCAAAACACGTGAAATATCGCTTAAACACTAAATTATATCTGCCACAAATTACCGAATGGATCAGAATTTAGGTAATTCCCTGCGAAGTACGCTATTAAATTTCGTCAAAATAAGCACCTGAGATATCCCATTGTCGATCAAAACACCATCGCTTAATCGCTAAATTATATCTACCACAAATTACCGAATGCATCAGGATTTAGGTAATCCCCTGCGAAGGACGCTATTAAATTTCATCAAAATAAACACCTGAGATATCGACAAAACAGAAGCTCCAAAAACTTGACTACAACAGAAAAAATTACAGACAGGTAGACGGACGGACAAAAAAACAGACGGACGGATAAACAAACAGACGGACAGACAGACAGACAAACAGACGGACGGACGGAGGTCCCGAAATCGATTCTCCTGCCGATTCTGAGTTGATCGGTACAATTTGAATGGTATTCGAAATCAGATTTGTGGAGTATAGATTTTAGAAAATCCTCACACAAAGAACGATGTCAAATTTCATCACAATCGGTCCATAAACACCTGAGATATCGCTGAAACAATACTTACAAAATGTAAACAAAATTTCTTAGACACGTACTTTGGGCAATTTGCTGTACATCAAATGTAGTGTTATTGCGATATCTCAATTGTTTATGGACCGCTTTTGATAAAATTAAATAACGTGCTTGGCGGGGGAATTTCCTAAAATCTGATATAAAATTTATGTAGGTCCGTGCTAAAGGAGGATGGTTTTTCCTATTTCTGCATTTCATTTTTTCAACAAACATTCTCTAATGCGAACTTTGGGCAATTTGCGATACATCAAATTCAGTGTTTTGGCGATATCTCAGTTGTTTATGGACCGATTTTGATAAAAACAATCTGATGTATAATATATTATCACATCTACACCGAGAGTATATTTTTTCTCTTGTTATTCAAAAGTGTGTTTCAATCAAAAATTTTAAAATTTTCGTCTAATTTTTGGTATTTTTTCAATATTTTCGGTGTTTATAAACCGATTGTAATTAAATTTAATAGCGTTCATTGCTGGAGAATTTCCTAAAATCTGATATATAATTTATGTAGGTCCATCCTCCAGGGGCTTCAGTAACTTGATTTCAACAGACAGACAGACAGACGGACGGACAGACAGACAGACAGACAGACAGACAGACAGACAGACAGACAGACAGACAGACGGACATCGCTTAATCGATTCTCCTCCCGATTCTGAGTCGATCGGTATAATTTTTATGGGGTCGACAATCACTAATAAAAAAATTACAGACGGAATCACAAACTTATAATACCCTTTCACCTATTGGTGAAGGGTATAAAATTTTTTTTTTTAAATTCGTCAATTTGTACCCATCGAATTTTAATATTTTGCCAATATCTCCGGTGTTTATGGACCGATTTTGATGAAATTCAATAGCGTGCTGCGTAGGTCAATTTCCTAGAATCTGATATACAATTTATCTCGCTACACCCTCCAGGAGCTCCACAAACTTGATTTCAACAGACAGACAGACGGACAGACAGACAGACAGACAGACAGACAGACAGACAGACAGACAGACGGACATGGCTAAATCGACTCTCTGAGTCGATCGGTATAATTTTTATGGGGTCTGAGACGAATAATGAAAAAACAAACTGAATGACAAACTTATAATACAAAGGGTATTGGTGAAGGGTATAAAAACAGATGCTGCAACCATCAAAATTATTAACTACAATTGAACTCAACCAAGCACTGATTCCTATTATTTCACAAATGCAACTCTCCGAATTCAAGGAAGAAATAAAGCAACTAAAAGAACACAAAACATTACCTGGAACAAGCACCATCAAGAATTTGGACGTAAATGGACTAATTAGAGTTGGCGGCCGGCTCGATGCCTCTTCATTAGCATATGACTCAAAACATCAACTTCTCATTCCGTACAATAATCCAATTTCCAAATTGATATTCCAAATGGTTCATGAAGACCACAAACATTGTGGGGCGCTTACGTTGTTATTGTTCGACAGCGCTTCTGGCCAATAAAAGGAAAAATTATAGCAAGAGCTACAGTTCGTCAATGCACGACATGCAGCAGAGCCAAGCCAGAGCTATTTCACCAAATAATGGGAAACCTACCATCAACACGTGTCACACCAGCCCGAGCTTTTATTAATACTGGAGTCGGTTACTGCGGCCACCAGTTACTGTTCCCACGACAGTCGGTTCTTCGTACCGGAACGACTCGGAAATCTTAGGATTCCGACCAAGGACTGCCACTTCTGCGATATTACCAAAAATATCGCAGTTACAACAACAACAACAACTGCGGCCCAATTACTGTATATTACAAACTCAGGGGGAAAACGACCGCACAAGGCCTACATTGCGGTATTTTGTTGTTTTGCCATAAAGGCAATGCACTTGGAGCTGGTGAGCGATCTCACAACTGAAAAAAATTTATATTGCGATAATGCTACAATGCGATCTCACAACTGAAAAAAATTTATATTGCGATAATGCTACAAACTTCGTCGGAGCGAAAAATAAGTTGCCCGAACTTTCCACAGTAATACATTCACCAGAAGCACAAGAAGCTATTACAAATGCCTGTAACAAAAGGGGTATTAAATTTAACTTCATTCCTCTAAGAGCTCCTCACTTTGGTGGCCTCTGGGAGGCAGCTGTTAAATCAGCTAAATATTTTTTGGTAAGGACGAAGAATCTTTAACTTATGAAGAACTCGAAACCACAGTCGTGGAAATTGAAGCAATATTGAATTCCAGAACCATTTCACCTATGTAAAATGTCGCGATCGATGTGGGCGCACTGACCCCTGGACATTTTCTGATTGGCGAACCACTAATAGCCCAAATTGACACCCAAGCGAAGAAGACAACGTTCCAGTTATGAAATTTCCTTCGGGGCGCGTAATAAAAATATATACAGGACTCGACGAGTGGCAGACGTCCAGACATAGTCATTTTAGAAAATCCTCACACAAAGAACGATGTCAAATTTCATCACAATCGGTCCATAAACACCTGAGATATCGCTGAAACAATACTTACAAAATGTAAACAAAATTTCTTAGACACGTACTTTGGGCAATTTGCTGTACATCAAATGTAGTGTTATTGCGATATCTCAATTGTTTATGGACCGCTTTTGATAAAATTAAATAACGTGCTTGGCGGGGGAATTTCCTAAAATCTGATATAAAATTTATGTAGGTCCGTGCTAAAGGAGGATGGTTTTTCCTATTTCTGCATTTCATTTTTTCAACAAACATTCTCTAATGCGAACTTTGGGCAATTTGCGATACATCAAATTCAGTGTTTTGGCGATATCTCAGTTGTTTATGGACCGATTTTGATAAAAACAATCTGATGTATAATATATTATCACATCTACACCGAGAGTATATTTTTTCTCTTGTTATTCAAAAGTGTGTTTCAATCAAAAATTTTAAAATTTTCGTCTAATTTTTGGTATTTTTTCAATATTTTCGGTGTTTATAAACCGATTGTAATTAAATTTAATAGCGTTCATTGCTGGAGAATTTCCTAAAATCTGATATATAATTTATGTAGGTCCATCCTCCAGGGGCTTCAGTAACTTGATTTCAACAGACAGACAGACAGACAGACGGACGGACAGACAGACAGACGGACATCGCTTAATCGATTCTCCTCCCGATTCTGAGTCGATCGGTATAATTTTTATGGGGTCGACAATCACTAATAAAAAAATTACAGACGGAATCACAAACTTATAATACCCTTTCACCTATTGGTGAAGGGTATAAAAATTTTTTTTTTTAAATTCGTCAATTTGTACCCATCGAATTTTAATATTTTGCCAATATCTCCGGTGTTTATGGACCGATTTTGATGAAATTCAATAGCGTGCTGCGTAGGTCAATTTCCTAGAATCTGATATACAATTTATATCGCTACACCCTCCAGGAGCTCCACAAACTTGATTTCAACAGACAGACGGACAGACAGACAGACAGACAGACAGACGGACATGGCTAAATCGACTCTCTGAGTCGATCGGTATAATTTTTATGGGGTCTAAGACGAATAATGAAAAAACAAACTGAATGACAAACTTATAATACAAAGGGTATTGGTGAAGGGTATAAAAACAGATGCTGCAACCATCAAAATTATTAACTACAATTGAACTCAACCAAGCACTGATTCCTATTATTTCACAAATGCAACTCTCCGAATTCAAGGAAGAAATAAAGCAACTAAAAGAACACAAAACATTACCTGGAACAAGCACCATCAAGAATTTGGACGTAAATGGACTAATTAGATTTGGCGGCCGGCTCGATGCCTCTTCATTAGCATATGACTCAAAACATCAACTTCTCATTCCGTACAATAATCCAATTTCCAAATTGATATTCCAAATGGTTCATGAAGACCACAAACATTGTGGGGCGCTTACGTTGTTATTGTTCGACAGCGCTTCTGGCCAATAAAAGGAAAAATTATAGCAAGAGCTACAGTTCGTCAATGCACGACATGCAGCAGAGCCAAGCCAGAGCTATTTCACCAAATAATGGGAAACCTACCATCAACACGTGTCACACCAGCCCGAGCTTTTATTAATACTGGAGTCGGTTACTGCGGCCACCAGTTACTGTTCCCACGACAGTCGGTTCTTCGTACCGGAACGACTCGGAAATCTTAGGATTCCGACCAAGGACTGCCACTTCTGCGATATTACCAAAAATATCGCAGTTACAACAACAACAACAACTGCGGCCCAATTACTGTATATTACAAACTCAGGGGAAAACGACCGCACAAGGCCTACATTGCGGTATTTTGTTGTTTTGCCATAAAGGCAATGCACTTGGAGCTGGTGAGCGATCTCACAACTGAAAAAAATTTATATTGCGATAATGCTACAATGCGATCTCACAACTGAAAAAAATTTATATTGCGATAATGCTACAAACTTCGTCGGAGCGAAAAATAAGTTGCCCGAACTTTCCACAGTAATACATTCACCAGAAGCACAAGAAGCTATTACAAATGCCTGTAACAAAAGGGGTATTAAATTTAACTTCATTCCTCTAAGAGCTCCTCACTTTGGTGGCCTCTGGGAGGCAGCTGTTAAATCAGCTAAATATTTTTTGGTAAGGACGAAGATGCGTTCCCCATCTTTAACTTATGAAGAACTCGAAACCACAGTCGTGGAAATTGAAGCAATATTGAATTCCAGAACCATTTCACCTATGTAAAATGTCGCGATCGATGTGGGCGCACTGACCCCTGGACATTTTCTGATTGGCGAACCACTAATAGCCCAAATTGACACCCAAGCGAAGAAGACAACGTTCCAGTTATGAAATTTCCTTCGGGGCGCGTAATAAAAATATATACAGGACTCGACGAGTGGCAGACGTCCAGACATAGTCAGGTATCTTTAAACGAGCAATTCAATATCTAGCTCCACTTCCTAAGCTCTGTGACGAACCCGAAGAAGACGGATAACAACCAAATCCAGAAATTACAGAATTCGAGGCTAATCGTAAAGTACTAGCAGAAAAACAATCACCCTAGTCAATGTCGAATAATAATAATAATATAAAAAAACAGCGGACCTTATCAGGTTCAATTACGATTACACTAATCACAATCTTGCTTTTAATTCCATTCGTATCCACAAATAAAACTGAAATAACACAATTTGAACCCAACATCGGCTTATACTTTGAAGGTATTGGAAACACACGAATATCACGGTCAAACTGGAACATTATTTCCTACAATTTGCACCTTTATTGGCAGGAAATGACTACCCTCATGAGCGAAACAACAGTATTGCACCGCGTATGCAATCTTCTAATTCAAAAGTCAACTCGTTCAAGCATTCTCCAGGCAATGGATTTTAGCGTTAAAGGACAGAAATCTTCTAATAAAGAGGAGAGTTAAACGTGGTGCTATGAATGTTGTTGGTAACGTTGCTAATCACTGTTTGGTATCCTAGACTCGGAGTACGCGGAACAAATGTCAAACACCATCAACAACTCCTCATGAGTCAAACTTCAATAATAGACGCAACTTTAAATGTACTTAAACAAAATGAAGAAATTCTTAACCAAAAGTTCAACAAAGTAGATGATCAATTAACAGAAATTGCATCCAGGTTACACGAAACCGAAAAGAAACAGCCATTCCGACGTATTTGGTCTAAGATAATTGTACTTGGTAAAGAACGAAACTGTAGCGTCTGTTCAACATGTTAGTTGCGGCTACAAGCGGGCGTCTGTCTCGTACCGAGCGGCTTTGGAGGTGCTAATCTATGCAAGAACATCTTGATGAATGAAACTAATTCTATCCAAAGAAATCGAACTATAAAAACTAATATAGTCATGAAAGAAAATTTAAAGTTTGCGACATGGAACGTACGCACGCTATGCGAAACTGGATTATAAAATTGATTTGCCGGCGGTGCAAGAAGCAAGATGGACAGAACAAGGGGAAGTTCGGAACGAAAATACTGTGTTTCTTTACTCCGGTCGCCCGGAGGGTGATGAGCATAGTAGGGGTGTGGGCTTTTTTATGACTAAAAAAATAGCTAAAGCCATGATAGCATGGTATCCTATCAATGAGAGGCTCATGGCAATACAAATTAAGACTAAAGCTCGTAATATGATAATTACACAGCACAACAAAATAAAAAAAATTTCATGTGCTCTTAAAACCACTATACAATTTTGATATATCTTGACTACCTTTGTACAAAAATGGTAACATTTTTAAATTCTATGGCAAGATTTTTTTTTAAATTGCAATTTTTTTTAGACGTTTCTTCAAATAATTAATGATAACTCAAAAACTACTGGTCCGATATTATTAAAATAAAATCAGAAAAATTAAGATTTACATAACCTTTAATTCGTCTATTTATCGCGTTTCAATCGGATCAATAGTATCGGACTTATAATAAAAAACTTAAGAAAAAAAATATATTTTTTACGTAAAAATGGCAAAAATTTTCGTTTAAAAAAAATCATGAAAAATCGAAAACGGCAAAAAACTTCCAGATTTATTATTTTATCGCATAGCGACATATGTATAATAGCAACAAAATGAGATATCGACCATAAAAATCGATTGTTTTTTTTCGAATTTATTCACAATTTAGTGAATTCGCTTATTTTCACAAAATTTTAGTTTTTACTTGATATACGCATTATAGCGGGTTTTCAACAGTATGAAAAAAATAAATTTTCCAATTTCATGTCGGATTATTGTGAGATTTGTTGAGAAACTTCCACTCACAAAATTTTAGTCGAATTGGACAACGTTAACACGAAGCTCATAGGCCCCAAATCTGTAAAATAGCGTTTAAATCGAAAAAATTGACAAATTTTCAGTTTTTGCAAAAT
This sequence comes from Stomorhina lunata, assembly GCA_933228675.1. Taxonomy (NCBI): domain Eukaryota; kingdom Metazoa; phylum Arthropoda; class Insecta; order Diptera; family Rhiniidae; genus Stomorhina; species Stomorhina lunata. Next base: position 29,543,570 of record OW121743.1, read on the forward strand.
TAAAGCTATTTATTCCCCCTTTTGCAAAAAAGTGGATTCTGGTTCTTAGTGCAAACGCAATGATTTTTCCAATAAGCTACATGTCTTTAAAATTGGTTAAACAATACCATAACTGGGTAATTTGTGTTGATATTATTGACCTAATAGGAAATTTACCATTTCCTATTAGGTCAACAAAGTGGCTATACCAAATACCCTTGTTTTTTATGTTTATGGGACAGCATAGCTAAGTCAGAACACTGGAAGAGAAAACAATGGCCTTATAGGGAAACGCTGGATCCAGGTATGCCGAATGTTATAAATGTACCTCTGGTGCCCCGAGATCGCATCATATAACCCCCTCTTTACATTAAACTTGGTCTGATGAAACAAATTGCACTTAACAAAGATGGTGAATGTTTCCAGTATATTTCAAGGAAGTTTCCAAGTTTGAGTATGGAAAAGCTGAGAGCAGGAATATTTGACGGCCCACAAATTCGCAAATTGGTCAAAGATACCGATTTTCTCAGTTCAATGTCAGAAATTGAGAAAAATACATGGGATTCGTTTGTATAGGTTATTCAACATTTCTTAGGAAATAACAAGGATGATGATTATGTTGCGCACGTTGAAGAGATGTTAACTCACTTCAAGAATCTTGGATGCAACATGAGCATCAAGTAGCATTACCTTCGCAGTCACTTAGATCGTTTTCCTGAAAATCTAGGAGACTTAAGTGAGGAACAGGACGAACGATTTTACCAAGATATTCGGACAATGGAGGAAAGATACCAGGGTCGCTGGGATGCACACATGATGACAGATTTTTGCTGGAGTATTCAGAGCAACATTTCGTTATTCAATAATAGAAAATGTCATAAAAGAAAATTCCAAAGTTTGTAGTTTATAATATTTATTTATTTCCTTATTTTATAAGTTGTAATAAATTTAAATAATAATATATAAAATAAAAGAAAATACATGAATAAAACAATGAAATGCATTTTCGACACGTGTTAGCGTTGTCCAATTTGGCTAAAATTTTGTGGGTGAAAGTTTCTCACCAGATCCCACAATAATCCTACCGGCACTCCTTGAAATTCTAAAATCTATTTTTTCACACATTTGAAAAACCCTGTATACGTATATCAAGCAAAAAAACTAAAATTTTGTGGAAATGAGCGAATTCACTAAATTGTGAATAAATTCGAAAAAAATCAATAGATTTTTATGGTCGATATCTCATTTTGTTGCTATTATATGTCGCTATGCGATAAAATAATAAATCTGGAAGTTTTTTTTGTCGTTTTCGATTTTTCATGATTTTTTTTAAAACGAAAATTTTTGCCAGTTTTATGTAAAAAATATATTTTTTTTTCTTAAGTTTTTTATTATAACTCCGATACTATTGATCCGATTGAAACGCGATATATAGACGAATTAAAGGCTATGTAAATCTTAATTTTTCTGATTTTATTTTAATAATATCGGACTAGTAGTTTTTGAGTTATTATTAATTATTTGAAGAAACGTCTAAAAAAAATTGCAATTTAAAAAAAAAAAAAAAAAATTTAAATCTTGCCATAGAATTTAAAAATTTTACCATTTTTGTACTAAGGTAGCCATGATACATCAAATGTATATAGTGGTTACTCGAGCACATTTTTGCTGTAGCCCTGTGTTTTCAGTGTCTACCCTCCTACTGAAATCTAATCTGAAAACGACAAAGATGAATTTTACGATGTATTAAGCAGTTGGATGAACAGTAATGTACATAATTTTGACATTACTATGATACTGGGCGACTTTAACGCCAAAGTTGGCTCAAACAACACCGGTTTAGAACACTACATTGGCAAGCACGGTGTCGGAGTAAGAAACGACAACGGAGAAAGATTAATCGAACTATGCTGTGAAAGGAAACTGGTTGTAGGTGGCATAGTTTTTCCTCATAAGCTCCACCATAAAATAACTTGGACATCGCCGAACGGTGTCACTAAGAACCAAATTGATCACATTTTGATCAACTCTAAAGACCATAAAAGAAAAGTGTGGCTCGCCCAAGCAACATGGGATCTGGTTGAACAGCGTAATACCATAAAAAAATTCAATGTTAAATGCAAACGTGGATGTTGAGGAGCTTAGTACAATATACCTTGACCTATCCAACAGAATAAAAAGGTCTGCAAGGAGGGACAAGAGAATGTGGGTAGATGAACAAGCGAGGCAAGCTGAGTCAGCTGCAAGTAAAGGCGACATGAGGACCTTATACAATATATCAAGGGCGTTGTGTGGCAAACCTACCTACACCAATAGTCCCATTCTGAGTAGTAGCGGTACACTTCACTCAACCCGGATAAACAATTAATACGATGGATGGAACACTTCCAGTCAACATTAAACAATCCCATTGGATTAGAAGCACTGACAGAAGTGCAAAACGAAATCAACCATGACTGTTTATTCAATGGAATTTTAGACAGCCCACCAACAATACAAGAAGTGAAGAATGCAATTAAAAGCCTTAAGCTCAACAAGGCCCCGGGCAACGACAATATCTCAGCGGAGATGCTTTTATGTGACGTTGAACTATAGGCGAGACTGTGGCACCATTTGTGCGTAAAATATGGGAAGAAGAAGCTCTGCCAACCTCCTGGAATAAAGGTATACTAGTCAAAATACCAAAAAAGGGTGACTCCAAAAACTACAGGGGAATAACACTTCTTCCAATACCGAGCAAAATACTAAGTCGAGTGATTTTGAATAGAATATAGAATAGATCTTGTGTTGATCTAATCAACACAGTAAGAATAGTACTGGAGCAATGTAATGAATTCCACACCCCCATTTACCTAGCGTTTATGAAGGCGACATTATGAAGGCCTTCGACAGTGTCAACAGGAGCTGTCTATGGAGAATTTTAGAAAACCATGCCAACGAAAATTCTGAACTTAATTCGGGCAATGTACGTGGACTTTAAATGCCGGGTTGTCCATAAAGGTAAATTGTCTAATCCGTTCGAAGTTACTACTGGAGTAACCAAGGATGTATCTTATCACCCATACTTTTTATCCTTGTCATCGACAATATAATGCGCACGGCACTGAATGGTAGACGTGGTATCCAACGAACACCCTTTAAACAACTCGATCACTTGGAATACGCCGATGACGTATGTCTTCTAAACCAAAGCCTAGGTCACCTTCAAGAAAACACTAGCGCTATTAATGTTGAATCTCGGGCAGCCGGGCTGGAAATCAATACCTCCAAGAAAAAGAAAATGCCTGGAGGCTATGACGCAAACCCGTCGCCACACATCAATGTGGATAACGAGGTTATTGGATGTGTAGGTACTTTTAATTATCTTGGTAGTTTGGTACCTACAAAAGGTGGCGCCGACGAGGATATTGAATCGCGTATTAATAAGGCAAAATCAGCATTCGGCATTCTCCGAGCTATTTGGAAATCTCGGCAAATACCAACAACAACTAAGTTACGAATATATAACTCGAATGTCAAGTCCATCTTGTATTACGGCTGCGAAACTTGGAAACGCACAAATGCCATCGATAAGCCCCTACAAACGTTTGCAAACAAATGCTTGCGGCAAATCCTTAATATATGGTGGCTAAATCGCATAAGAAAGATTTACTAAACGCTACAAACCAAATCCGTTCTTCTATAGAGGTATGTCAACGGAAATGGCGGTGGATAGGCCACACACTTCAAAGACCAAATACCAACATTGCTCGATAAGCGCTTCGTTGGAATCCACAAGGAAGCGGCCGTCGTGTTGGTGCACCTGCTAGAACGTGGAGAAGGTCAATTGAAGCGGAGTTACAAGCAGCAAACTATTCATGGAATGATGTATGCCTAACATCTCGCAGTAGAGTTCGATATAAAAGGATGGTTGAGGCCCTATGCTCCACTGGGAGTCAAGGATAACAGAAGAAGAAGAGGAAAAGAAACAGTATCAAGCTAAACTGTTTCGTATCTTCATGTTACGATCCGTTCAATTTTCCGTAACATCAGCAAGGTTACACCGAATTCAATCAGCATTAACGGATGCACACCAAAAAAAATCATCAAAATACTCTTATCACCATCCCAACTTCAAACGATCCTAGTGAAAGTAAGGAATCATCTGCCAACATACTTAGAAATCACAGTAAGCGATGATAATACTCTACAACTGTACAAACTTATGAATGTTAAAGGAGGTGTTACAAAAGACCTCGCCAAGAATTTGCAGTATCAGTCACTTAACTCTAACATAAATATAGTAATGTAAACATACATACAGGGTGTTTTTTTTTAGAGGTATAGAACTTCGAATTGAAATAAAACACAAGAAAATCGTTTTAATGTCCATCAATTTGGCTTTATTGGAAGGATAATTTTATGCCATTAATGTTTAAATATGTTTTCGGGCATGTGGCCGCCGCGGCTGGCTCGAATAAAGCCAATTCTACAGGTCCAATTCTCAACTACTTTTTCGAGCAAATGGGGCCGTATGTTGGCAATAACGCCACGAATGTTGGCTTCCAAATCCCCTAACGTTTCTGGTTTGTTGGCGTAGACGAGCGACTTCACATATCCCCAAAGAAAATAATCCAGTGGTGTCAAATCGCACGATCTTGGTGGCCAATTGACAGGTCCATTCTGCGAAATTATGCGCTCATCGAATGTTTCCTTCAATAAATCAATTGTGACGTGCGCTGTGTGGCATGTAGCACCGTCTTGTTGGAACCACATCCACATTCATGCCATCCAATTGGGGAACAAAATAGTCGGTTATCATGGCTCTATACTGGTCTCCATTTATGGTAACTGACTCTCCAGCATTATTTCGGAAGAAGTATGGCCCAATGACTCCACCAGCCCATAGAGCACACCAAACAGTCAGTTTTTGTGGATGTAATGGCGTCTCAAGGGTCTCATGTGGATTCTCTTCACTCCAAAAGTGGCAATTTTGCTTGTTGACGTAGCCATTCAACCAAAAATGAGCCTCATCACTGAACAAAATTTTGCGATGAAAATCAGCATCGAGATCAATCTCATTTTCGGCCCATACACCAAAATCACGACGCATTGCATGGTCTCGCGGCTTTAATTCTTGCACAAGCTGGATCTTGTAAGGTCGCAAGCCAAGATCTTTGCGCAAAAACTTCCATAAAGTTGATGGACAAAGCTCCAATTGCTGTGCACGGTGGCGAATCGATTCATTCGGGTCCTCTTCAACACTTTGCTCTACAGCGGCAATTGTTTCTTCGGTGCGCACTGTTCGACGTCGCTGCGGATGCGTATTATCACATAGAGTAAACGTAGTGCGAAAACGATCCATGGTTAACCGAATTAATTGCTCTGATGGACGATTATGTCGACCATAAAATGGACGGAGCTTGCGGTAAACTTCGCGAACTGAACCATTATTTTCGAAATAAATTTGCACGACTTGCAAGCGTTGTTCTTTTGTCAACCTGTTCATGATGAAATGGCAAACCAAACTAAATATTAATCACTTGACAGCTGACAAAATGGCCGTCAGTTAAAAAAGTGATGCCAACTTAAAGTTCTATATCTCAACAAAAAACACCCGATAAATAAAGGTAATTTAAGGTTGTTTTGATTTGTAGTCTGTTAAGCATGGCTCAACGGCGGGCTGTATGTTCAAACCCTCACATTAAATTTCTGTCTTATGTATGTCTGTGCTTTTGCATAAATCTACATACATACATATGACTGCACGAAATTAGTTGAATTCCTGCATAAGCGTACGTTGAATGCTGAGTGTGATTGTGGGGCAGAATGTAAGGATTGGAAGCATGTGTTGTGTGAATACCCGTTTTACTCGGACATAAGAAATTTAGAAGCTTGGGGGTAGTTAGAACTCAGGACGGTTACGATGTGAGCGGGGTGCTTTGCACCCAGTAGTGCGATTCACTAACTTTTAAAACTTTCAAAAGGTTCTACAATTAACAACACATTTTGATGTTTGCACTAACCACTATGTGATTCACTAACTTAGTTTAAGCCACGGTAAAGTTATGTGGCAACTTTGTCAAAATAAGAGAAAACACAAAGAAGAATAGAAAAAAAACAAGCCAAAAACTATTTTTGTTGTAAATTTTAAGAACAACTTGAGTAAAATATTAAAAATAATTATTATTTTAAATACATTTTATTTATTTTGATGATAATGAATACTACTGAATGAATACATACTACTATCAAAAGAAGCCGGTCGTCTGCTGAGCAGCCAAGTCATATAGTTGAATTATATTTGTTGTTATATTCTTATATCATATTTTCTTTAATTATAATTTTCGATTTATATAAAGAAACAATTTTTAAATACACTTTTCTAAATCACTTTTCTTAACCACTTTTCTTTAACATTAAACAGCATCAAAAATGTTGGCGTTAATAAACAACAATTTATTTGTTTATTAATAACAGCTGATTGAAACAGCTGACTTTAAACGTCAACAGAAATCGTTAAAGTGTTAGTGAATAGCAGTGTGGTTAATTTAGTTGTTTAATAATTTTGAAGAAACAATTGTGGTTAAAAAAACGTAGTGAATCGCACTACAGGAAAGAGTGAGAAGTGTGGCTGAATATGTGTTAGAGGTTTTCAGTAGGCGAAGAATTCGTTCTTCAAGTGCTAGGCAGTAATACAATTTTGGGTGAATAGGCTCCCTTGGGGTCCGACTCGGCCCTCCCGGTGTTCTTGGTCTTCCGGGGCTGGGACGGATCCCGGGTAGCCTTTTCATTCCCAAAAATGTGTTCGGGATATATAAGGTGGTCATGTGTTATGTGAATGTGTGTGTGAGGGAACCAGTGCGTAGCCTTTTTTGGGGGCATTTACTGGTAGTGGCTTATCCACGAAGTCCGACCAGAGACTTTGTCTGGCACCACGGAAGTCAGAAGCCAATGCAATTTCGGTTCCAGTCTGACTATTGGTGTGGCCCCAGTTGGGAGCATCGTGGTGGCTGTGGTTATACCCAAAATCGCGGGTAGAACGTAAGTTCGATGTGGAGTTGCATTGCAACCGGGTGCTGTACCCATAGAACGGAAGGAGGTTAGACAGCTCCGCCCTCACCAAAGGGGAAACCTTGTCCAAAAAGCATGGTTTCAATTTGGTACGGATGTATATCCGGGCGCTGGTGGACGTATTTTACCACCCGGTGTTGAGAGCACCGTGGAATAGGCCTATACGGTAGTGTGTCCACGTAAAACCTCGAATTTCATGCACGAAATTAGTGCAACAACCTTAAATTGCCAGTTTCAGTTATTTTTTAATTTTTAATGAAAAACCTTCAACTTCGACTTAAATTACAATTTTTGTTTGTCAGTTTTGTGAAATATACACTTTAAATTTAGATGAATTTTAATTTCATATTTTTATGTTATTATTGCAAATCAGCAATAAAATAGTATTTAACAATTTAGTTTATGTAAATAAAATTGAGAATCAATCAAAGAAAGCGGTTGTTTTTACTTGTTTTTTCCAAGTATATAATAACCAAGTTTCAAGTGCTTGCGTTATTAGCCACTAGACCACGGGTACTCAACGGGAGAACATCTTAAAATACTTATGTGTTTGTGGTTTTACATGTGTTGGTGTAAAAATAACCTTATGCAGCTTTACCGATGATATGTAAATCGAACAAAAAATGCGTTAAAAGTAAAACAATGATATGAATGCACAGAAATTTTAGCATTGGCAATGCAGGCTGAATAACTTCATGTGTCCTTCGTTGAAAGCAGCAAAGAGACTAAGTAAAATATTATTGTTTTCCTTTCTCACTTATTGGAATTTGATTACAGTTCGTGTTATGTCTGTGAATATATGTTAAAAGGCCGATTAGTACTCGGCTCCTGAGTGCAAAGGCTGAGTAAGGCTGCACTAGACTGTTGCACAAGTACATTTGATTTCAAAAACATTTGCTTTTTTAATTTTCTCATAGTAAATCTAAGTACAAAAGAAAGGCAAAGAAAATAAATGCAAGACAAAGAAAAAACAAGACAAAATTGTACTCACTTTGTACTCTCATATACCATTGTAAATACAAATTCTCACTAGAAACAAATCAAGTAAATTTTGTATTTGCTAATATACTGTAAGACTTACTTACTTATTTAAGTATTTATTTTTTATACTTTTGCAACAGCCTATTAGCCACCAACCTTGAAAAATCAAAAACAACAAAGCACCTTCTTGGAACATAACCTAGAAGCCATCAACGGAGGTTAAGCAAATTAGCTTAACCTAATTCAGTAATACTGAATTTAACAGGTACTTTTTTTAACCCATACTTACCTTTTGAACCTATAAACATAAATCCTTACTTTATGCCACAATCAATAAGTATTAAAAAAAATATTAAACATGTGATTGGTACTTTTACGATAAATGGGGTTCAAAAGGGTGAAAACGGGAAAAAAATAATTTAAGCTAATGAAGTATAATTTAGACATGTGTCGATTTACATGAAGAAAATTAAAATAAGTGTTTGGTACTTTTTTCAATCAAAGGGGTAAAAAAGGGAAAAATAAATGACATTATATATTCTAAGCCTAAAGGATAGAAACAAACACTAAAACAAGTACTTTTCAGTATTTTTTGCAAATTTAACAGTTTTTGGGTTAAAATAGAGTAGAAAATAAAAAAATTAGTAAAGTTATATCTCTGAAACTAATTTCCACAGAAACAAAATTGGTTTTAGATCGACTAGAAAAATAGAAAGTCATGTTTTAGTACTTTTCGTACATGAGGTAAAAATAGGGAATACTAATAGTGTAGAAAAGGACAAAAGCGGTTAAAAAAATTAAAGATAGGGGTTTTCTTTTTAAACTATGCATATTGTTTAAATCAATAAAATAATAAATAAATCAATAATTTATGGACTGTTCGATTGACATTGCAGAAATATGTGACAGGCGTTTGGTACTTTTTTCAATTAAGGTGTTAAAAACAGAAAAATCGGTAATATTATACCTCCTTAACAAAAATGGAGTTAAGATCAGCAATAAAAATATCAGGACACGCATTCGGTATTTTTTTAAATTTGGCTGACCAGGGGTAAAAAAGGAAACTTTTGTAAAATATTAAATATCAAAAACGACAAGAACAAGATTTAAATTGGGTTAGCAATCAAAATTGGGTCAGCTACGAAAATAAGGGAGGCGTGTTTAGTACTTTTTTGAAAATGGAACTAGTAGAGGGTAGGTACTTATTTTGTCCTATATGTATTTTAAGATCCAATAAATATTTAATTTAATTTATATCAGAATCGATAAACAAGTGAAAAAAATATTTTGGTAAATTTGGTAACATTTTAATTGTAACTTTGTCAATTCAAATTGTACCGCTAACGAAGTAGCGATTCAATTAATAAAATTGAACTATTTGGTACCTAAAAGACTTTTAATATTAAAACGTGTCTTACTTTGTAATTTCTTTATTCTAAATATTTTCTTGGAAAGATTAATATCAATGTTCCTTCTAGATCAACCAGAAACTTTTAACTCATAAATTTGAAATATTATCGTAAGAACTATGCTAACAATGATTTATATATATAAAGGCGTACTTCTCTCAGACGATGAGCTGCATCCGATTCTATTTTTATACTCAATAAAAGGGACCCACGTTTTAACTCCGGCCCCGAACGGCAAATGCATAAGTTAAGGAAGTTTTACATAGCCTAATACTCAATTACTAATGGCTAGCTGAGTTATGAGGTGAACCTCTTTTTTTTTTGTTAAAATTTATTTTTTTTTAAGTTGGTCTGGCCGGGGATCGAACTTGGGACCTCTGGTATGCTAGGCGGAGGACTATCCTGGTATACCACGGTGATTCACAATGAGCCTTTTCGTAAAATGTGTTTAAAATTTAACACTCTTTATCATATTATTGATTCATCCAAAAGCAGTGATGTTTTAAAAAGAAAAATTTTTTGTATTTAAGTAGGTAATATGTTAATAACATTGAACTATATCCGTATGAAATTAATTTTAGTCTGTAAGGATTTTGTAATCCATAGACCTAATAAATAAATTAATAAATACATAAAGAAACAAAAAAAAAATAAATTTTAAACTTGTAATTTTTTATTTTATTTATTTCTTTTGAGATTAATTAATAATTTTTTCGATTGACCCAAAAGCGCCCCTTTGTTTCTGCATCTTCTTTTACACTAATCTTTATTTAATTCACGGATTTTAACAAGAGGCAAAATTGAAAATAAATTATAGAAGATCTATTCTGATTGGTCAATAACCAGTTTCTTTAGATTCTTTTTTTAGGACCTATTTGCTTATTGCTCAATCAAAATATTCTCACTTACAATAAATATTAATAGTGTTGGAAAGGTAATAAATAACTTACAATTTACAATAAATATTGATAGTGTTGGAAAGGTAACTAATAACTTTATTAGGGATATAGAGCGGTTACAGTTTCGGCCAACCTGATAACACAATCGCCCTCGATTGTAACCATAGATCAGTAATATAGATAACCAAGAGTAAGGTTCTCGACATTTCACTTGGTCGTCTAAATGGTCTGTGCTTGCAACCGTCTAACTTATCTAGAATAACTTATAAACGAATGTTAATACTTAAAGTATTGCCAATTGCATAGGGGTTTCAAAAGTCATTCAGCTGTTTCATCTACCAACCATTTTTTATTCTTGAAGCTTCAATTACACCATCATACGGTAGTTGAGTCAGTTGACAATTCTCAATATCTCTAATGACATAACGGTCATGTGGCAAAACTTTATGTATTATGTATGGGCCACGGTATTTTGCAATAAATTTCTTATTAGTACCAACATCGGAATTTACATTTCGGATGACAACAAAATCACCCTTTAATTGCTGGTTTGCTTCGAAGCTGAAAATGTTGCTGGGCGTAATCTTGTGATTTTCCAATAGCATCTATAGCAGACAACCGAATCTCATTCAAATTACATTCCGTGTTTTCTTGTTTTTCTTTAAGATATTCCGTAACTTGTCAATTTCTTCACCTCTCTGGTAAACACCGAACAACAATTTGCTTGGGCTACTTTTATATGCGATATGTTATTTTCTAATAAATAGGCAGTAAAATCTAAAGAAGTGAAGCAATTACCACGATCTGACACAATACGCCTTGGCCTACTGTAATAACTAAAATATTTATCTAAACATGCTATAACTTCTTTGGTGCTGGTGGAGATTACCGGATAAAGACGAACAAATTTTGTAAAAGCATCAACTATTACAAGAATGTGCTTTCGCTTCGAATTAATAGACGGCAGAGGGCCAAAATGGTCTACATGTATTGTATCGAATGGAATTGTTTTTTTAATGCTATGTAGGTTATGTTCGTTAACACGAGCGGGGGCAGTATACATAATGCATTGAATGCAGTTCCTTATATATTTTGTTACCTTTTGTTGCAGTTTTGGAAACCAATAGTTTTTTCTTAATCGATTGCAAGTTTTTTCTGCACCTAAATGACAATTTTTTTCATGTATGAGCCTAATAACATTAAATTTCATTTCACAGGGTACATACAACTGTAGAGTTTCTTCTTTTCCTACTCTAAAAACCAATCTATCTTTTAATTCGAAATCTTTAATTTTCTCATTTTCTAATCTTTGTTTTAATTGAACAATTCTTTTATCACGGGTTTGAACAACTTGAATATAAAAATCGATTTCCTCAGCATCTATAGCGGCAATTATTTCAGGTTTTCCTCTTTTTGGCTTATATTCAACACCAGCGACACAAGCATCAGTAATATTACCTGTTCCGGCAGTTGGGCAGCGACTAAGGGCATCAACGTGTCCCATACCGGCACCACCACGATGCTGTATGGTATAATTAAAGTCTTCTAGCTCAAGTGTTCAACGAGCAATTCTTGGATTTAAAAGTTTCTTACCTAATGTTAACGTTAATGAGTTACAGTCTGCCACAATTTTAAATGGTATTCCCTGTAGATAAACCCTAAAACGGCGTAAGGCATAAATAATGGTTAATGTTTCCAGTTCGAAACTATGATGATATGATCTCGGGAGCAGTAGTTGCCCTCGAAAAAAACATAACATAACCGTCTTGCTGCCGTTGTAAAAGAACTGCTCCAAAACCTGATGAACTTGCATCACAATGTAATTCAGTCTGTTTTTTTGGATCATAAATAGCGAGAACAAGGCTAGATGAAATTATGTCCTTTAATGTATTGAATGCCTTATAGCACTCTTCTATTGGAGTGTATTTCCCATCTTTCGTCAATTCCTTGAAATTCTTGCGTGAATTGGTACGAATTTCCTGAAGTACGAGAATAGTCCTAAACAAGTCCTCATTTCTGCTTGGCTACGAGGGAAGAGATAAAGCTTTATGGCTGCTAAATGTGAATCACCAGGACGGATTCCGTCTGGACTTACACAATATCCCAAGTAATCTATTTTACTATACCCAAATTTACACTTAGCTAACTGCAACTTTAGTCCTTTCTCTTTTGTTACATTCATTACTTTACAAATTAACCTCAAATGTGTCTCAAAATCAGCTGTGGCAATAGTAATATCGTCCATATAAATTATTATTAATCCCTCTTTAACCCAAAAGGCATATGTAAGTATTCGAACTGACCATATGGTGTTACAAAAGACGTATATTTTATTGAATCTGGAGCAATTATGACATGAAAGAATCCATTCTTTAAGTCAAGGGTGGTAAAATACTTTTTTCCACCCAAATATTCAATACAATCCTCAATTAGAGGCAATGGAGAGTTATCCCAATAGTAAGCTTATTTAAAGCACGATAGTCCACACATTTACGTAGTTCTCCATTTTTCTTCTTTACTAAGACTACGGGAGAAGAGTAGGGAGACTCACTAGGTCTAATAATATTATTTGCCAACAGTTTATCTGTAATTGTTTGCAATTCTTTTCTTTCAAAATAAGATAAACGACGGGGTAAAAAGTGAAACGGAACATCACTAGACAATCTAATATTCATTTCATACGCGTAAGTTTTAACTTCGATATCATTTGCTTCAATGTAGTTTTCTTTGATAACATCACGCAATGCTCCAAAATGTGTTTGACTAAGATTCGGGTCAATATAGATATCTGAAATACTCATATTAACGCAACAAACATCATATAAAAACTCTTCTATATTACAATAATTAACGGCAACATATTCATCTTCACAAGAAATTTTAGATTCCAAATCATAGCCCCTGCATAATACTTTTCTATCGTAAGAAGAAATTGAGTTTTTGTTAGTCTCATCATTATTTCGTAATTTACCATTTACAGTTTGGTGGTGATTTGAATAAATACGATTTATGATATATTTTTCTACATCACTATTAACAGCTGAATGATTTTTTGTCTTGATTCCCTTATCTTGATCAAGTGCACAGAAAAATTATTGATTTTTATCCAAAAAACCAACCATCGAAACGCGTCGAGGAAAAAACTATTTATTACAATAATAAATAATTGTAATAAATTGGGATTCTTAGTGCAATACACTACAGTAAAACCTTTTAAAAAAATATTAGTTTTCTACATTTTTAAGGAAAATAATTTCAATATTTGATATTTTGTAGCAATGACATGGATAAAGATATCACAATGAAATTTTGTAGTTATGTAGATCAAAAAGATCTAAAAGCAATAGACTAAAAAAAAATCCCAATATTAACTGAAAAATTCCCCAATTTCAACTTGGGAAAAAGGGGTTTTAAAAAATGAATTTTTTTACAAATATGGCAACACTGATTTGCAGCGCGTTTCAGAAGAAACTTTTTTAATCAATAACAGATATGTCAGAAAATATAAACATTATAATTTTTTTTAAATCTGTGCTTTGCCTTTTGAGAAGTTTTTGTTTAAACTAAATTTTTTTTTACAAATTGGCATATGCGAGGACCAAAAGTCCAATTAGCAAGAAATTTGTTTTATTATTATTCTCATTATTTGATTTTTTGGGAACTCAAAAAAAGCGAAACTTTTTTTAAGTTTCAACTATGAATATTTGAAACTTTTAAACGAAAGAAGATATATATAACCGACTTGCATAAAAATTATATAGAATTTTATTACAAATTTAACGAATATTCTTAAAGAATTTTTGGTCCTCAGATGCGTCCACCAGATCAAAAAAAGCTTACGAAAATAGCTAAAAAATCAACCTAAAAATTCCTTTTTACCCAAATATCTCGAAACCCAAAGGAGATAACCTACACATGTAAGCGTATTTTTTGTAGATCTTCTCAAGGACAACTTAAATTTAAAATTTCTTTTCAATCCATCCATAAATGGATTTTTGGCGAATTTTTAAAAAAGTCGAACACCCGAGGTGACCAACTTTGTAGGTCCACCAATCACTCTCCCGACCCCTCGTGGACCAGTGCTTTTAAAAACCAACTTGAATACTCCTTGACTATCACCATGCTAAATTTCATTCAAATATCTCCAGTCGTTCAAAGTTACAGAATTATTTCCAAAAAAGTGTCCGTAAACCACTGTGCACCGGTCGCACCTTAACATATTTACTGTCAAAATTTCGGAAAAATCGGTCTGCAGGGTCGTCCATATTTGTCATTTTTCATATTTGACTTATATGGGAGGGGTCACGCCCACTTGAGATTTCAATAAAAAAACCTAGCCTATTTTTACAACCGGTCACATCTTACCATATTGTCTAAATTTCAGAAAAATCGGTCAGTTCGGTCATCCATATTTGTCATTTTCAATATTTGACTTATATGGGAAGGGTCACGCCCACTTGAGATTTCAAATAAAAAAATCTAGCCTATTTTATCCATCTGACACACTTAACATACTGTCAAAATTTCAGAAAAATCGGGCCCATCGCTCGCCTATTTTTGTCATTTTTAATATTAAGTTAAGAGGGGTCACGCCCACTTGAGATTTCAAAAAAACCTAGCCTATTACCACCGATCACACCTTACCATATTTAGAAGGAGTTCGGGCATAAAGAGAACACCACCGCTAGCATTACAAAATACTACACCAGTTACCATACTTGATGCTACACCGGTATCACACATGACAAGTGAAAGTCGGGAAGAAGGCTTAGTCATTAAAACGACTGGAGAAGTAGATAAAGTCACAACCATTTTTGAGAATACAAGACCAAACCCTTTCCAATGTAGTGGGGAAAATATGAGATCGCCTTCAACTGGAATAAAAAGGATTACAATCGAAGACAAAACAGATACGATTTGTGACAATGAAAAACGTCTAGCAATTCTGAAATTTGAAGAAGAAAAACTTTTCGAGGAACTGGGAAAGAAATTGAGCATAGCAAACGCAGTGCTTGCAAATGCGAAAAATGTTCACAAACCCATACGAGATAACCTTACATGCGCTAATGCTCTTTACCAACAATTAGAGAGTATAGAGAAGCTATTTCTAAAAGTCCCAGCCCACAAGTGGAAGATAAACGAGTTATAGCAGAATCTAAATTTACTTAAACCGATCCCACAGAACATGTTACAGCCCAAAACAACAAGGGAGCTAGAAATAAGCGGTTGCCCTCTGCATCCCCACACCAAGAAAGAATCAACAAAAAGCTGAAAACAGAAGATACACCTACTGGATCAAACACCAAGGAAGCTAATGAAGCAGTTGAAGGCATTTGGGAAAAAGTGGAAACATCGTAAGAAGCCAGCAAACAAAAAACGAAGACCGCCAAGAGATACAGAAGAGGCAATAACCGTTGCAACTAGCAACACAAAAACATATGCCGATATGCTTAAACAAATGAAGGAAAACATAGATCCAAACGCGATAGGCGTTGAGGTGAGAGAAATGAGAAGAACAAAAGCCGGCGAGCTTGTTATAAAACTCAAAAGTGGAGAAGGAAAAGCTGAACTATTAAAAGAAGTAATACAAGTAATAAAAGAAGTAAACACCATAGGAGAAGATGTAAATGTCCGCTCTGTAACGAGGTATATTAATATCGACATTAGAGATATGAATGTGTCAGTGGAAGAAAATGACATACTACATGCTCTAATGACAGCTACTGGAACTCCGGAAACAAAAATCTTTAAAATGTTAAACATTAGAAAATCGTATGGAAAAACCAAACAAGCACTAGTACGTATTCCAGCAAACATTGCGTCTAGCCTCGTATCCGAAGGAAGGTTGAAAATAGGATGGATCAGCTGTAGAATAAGAAAAAAAGAGCAAATTCTGAAATGTTTCAGATGCCTAGGTCAGGGAAACTTTGCAAGAGACTGTAAGGGTACTGATCGCTCTAACGTTTGCAGAAAATGCTGTAATTTTGGCCACAAATCAAAAGGCTGCAATGAAAACGTCAGATGTACTTTATGCCACGAAGCTGGTTTACAAAATACTGAACATTACATTGGCAGTGACGTATGTGTTGCCAATAGAAAGAAACCCCAAAATAAGCATGATTAAGTTCCTTCAAGTTAACCTTGGCCGTGGAAAACAAGCCCAAGACTTATTACTCCACAATCTACTGGAAGGCAAGATTGATATAGCCATTATAGCGAGCAATACCGATCCTCTGATTCAAAAGAATGGTATGAAGACAAGTCAAAACGAGCGGCGATTGTAATATTGAATAGGAATTTGTATGTAAGCGAGGCGGCGAACAATACCAATATTTTGTATATACTACTGTAAATAAAATCAGGATTTATAGTTGTTACTTTCCACAAAGTTTAGATTTTGCGGTTTTCGCCGAAGAATTAAGAAAGCTTGAGCACAGCGTAAGAGCGGCTAAAGGAAACGTTTTGATTGGAGGAGACTTTAACAGTAAATCGCCGGAGTGGAACTCCAAAACCTTAGATAAAAGGGGCGAAATCGTAAGTGAAATGATTGCTTCACTAGGATTAATAATCTATAATAGCGGAAACTGCGCAACCTTCAAAGGAGTAAAAGGAAATAGCAGCATCATTGATATTACCTTTGGAAGTCAGAACTTATATAATGATGAAATTGAATGGAAAGTAGCTGACGAGATAACTCTAAGCGATCACCAATACATAACTTTCAAAATAACTAAATATGACAACGGTGAAACCAAATCTCCCAAAATGGAACATCAAAAAACTTAATGTAGAAAACTTTAAAAATAAGCTACAAGAAGTCAAAGAAAGATTTTTCCTTGAAAACAATGGAGCAGACGAGATCGTAAACAAAACTATAAAAATTATAACAAAATGTTGCAACTCTAGCATGACTAGAAATAAGAATTTCAACCACAAAAGAAAACTAGTCTTTTGGTGGTCACAGGAGATTGCACAGATGAGAAGCGACTGCCTACATGCTCGGAGATTAGCAACAAAAAACCATTATAACAGTTCATTGGTAAACAATTTTAAAGAGCTTAGGAAAAAATTAAGAATGCTTATAAAACAAAGCAAAAAACTAAAATGGAGAGAGCTCTGCGATACATTGGATACTGACCCATGGGGAAAGCCATACAAGATCATAACAAAAAAAATGTGTACTAATAAACCGATACATGGAATTAGAGAACCCAACTGGGCAGCTAAAATAGTAGCCACTTTATTTCCTTTTGATTGTGATGGTTTAATACGAAATCGTAAAACTAGGACAATATATAAAAGTATTCCTTTTAATTGTGAAGAATTAAAAAGAGCCTGCAACAAGCAAAAGACGGGAAAAAGCCCAGGACCAGATGGAATACCAAACGAGACGTTAAAAATAGTAGAACAAGTTTGGCCAGAACTGCTATTAGATGTTTATAATACATGTTTTCAAGCGGGAACCTTAACTAAATGCTGGAAAATCCAACGACTCGTCCTACTTTGCAAAGGCAACAAGCCACTTACAGAACCAAGCTCATATAGGCCTCTCTGCATGATAAACTCGCTAGAAAAATTGTACGAAAGCCTATTATTGTACAGACTAGAAGTGATTAGGAGGAATATCCCAAAGCCAGTATGGTTTTCAAACAGGAAGAAGCACTGTCGATGCCATAAAAAAGGTTATTGACTTTGCCTTAAAAGCCAATAATGCTAAGGGTTTTTGCATAATCGCAACACTAGATGTTAAAAATGCTTTTAACTCAGTAAGATGGAAAATAGTGCTAGACGCACTTAAGAAAAAGGGTGTTGAGTCATACCTTTATAACACAATAGTAGACTATTTAACCGACAGGGTGCTAATATACGAAACAGAAGAAGGCATGAAAGAATATAACGTTACAGCCGGAGTTCCGCAAGGATCAATTTTAGGTCCTTTTCTGTGGAATTTAATGTACGACGAACTCTTAAAATTGAGCCTACCTACTGGAGCACACCTAATTTAATATGCTGATGATATAGCACTAGTCGTTTCCTGATGATATAGCACACTCGCTTCCTTAAGTCATAGAAGTCATCGCAAATGACAGTATCAGCCGACGTGACAGATGGCTAACTGAACACGATCTGAACTTAGCCGCAGAAAAAACCGAAGTAATCTTGATTACCAACCGAAAAAAATTCAAATTGCCTCAACTAAGAATTCATGGTGAAACCATTGTAGTACAAAAAAGTTTGTGATATCTAGGTGTGCAAATAGACTCTAAATTAAATTTTAAAGAACACAAGCAAATAACAAGAGACAAAGCAATAAAAACTGCAAATATATTAGCAAAAATTATGCCTAACAAAGGAGGCCCAAAAGATTAAACCAGGAGACTCATAAATAGCGCAATACACTCCCAAATCCTGTATGCTGCTCCAATATTACGTTCGGTCATTGAAAAAGTGAATATTGCAACCCAGCTCTTCAGACCACAGAGAATTAGCGCACTAAGAGCTATATCAGGATATAGAACCATATCAACAAGTGCAACCTTGGTATTAGCATGAGTACCACCAATCGATCTTCAAATAATGGAAAGAGAAGAGGTATGGACAAAACTTTCAACAGAACCAAACCTAAGAGACAATCCTAGTTTCAAAAAACAGGTAAAGAAAGAAGCTAGAGAAGCGCTCTTGCAAAGGTGGCAGCAATGCTGGGATAGCAACAAAAATGGCAGATGGACACATAAATTAATCCCGAACATACGAAGATGGCTTGATCGAAAACATGGAGAAATGAATTATTACCTTTCCCAAATAATGACGGGGCATGGCAAGTTCAACTCGTACCTGCAACGCTTCCACATAAAAGAAAGCTCAAACTGTGACGACTGTAAAGAACTAAACGATACCGCAGACCACATCCTCTTCCATTGCCAGAAGTGGAACACAGTACGAGAATATGAAGCTATTGGAACTGTTCTCACACCTGAAAACCTCGTGAGCCAGATGATAACCTCAAAAAGATCCTGGAAACTGTGCCAAGACTATATCTTTTATCTAATGAACAGTCGATGTACTGAAAATCCGAACCCCTATCTCTCTTGAGGATGGGGGAGTAGGAGCTAAACACAGAAGCTGACAAAATGTCAACAAACCATCCTCCCCGAAGAAAAGCGAAAGTAGTGCCGGGGTGGATAGGGGAAGTATCGTGGGGCCACTAGATGGTAGATCTCAAACTATCACTACGTCCATTATAAAAAGAACCTTACCATATTGTCTAAATTTCAATAAAAACAGACAGCTCGGTCAGCCTTATTTGTCATTTTTAATATTTGACTCACGCCCACTTGAGATTAAAAAAAAACTGATGTATTTTGTCCATCGGTCACACCTTAATATACTGTCAAAATTTCAGACAAATCGGGCCTCTCGTTCACCTTTATTTGTAATTTTTAATATATGAGTTATATGGGAGGGGTCACGCCCACTTGACATTTCAAAACAAAACCTAGCCTATTTTAACCACCGGTCACCATACCTCTCTGTTAAAATTTCAGGAATATTAGTATAACTTTATCTACATTTCGAATATCTTCAAAATCAATTTACCCAGTTATAGGTTATATTTGTAACGGGGAAGGGGCCATCCCCTGCTCCGATCCTTTTCATTTTTTTCTGAAGTACGGCCATTGGTTAGGAATTTACTTTTGTTAAGTTTGAAGTTTCTTACTTTTATGGTTTATCAAATTCAATGATAAATGTTCAATTTTGCACCATTTGGTCCACTATTTACCCTATTTGGGCCCTTTTTGGACCAAGTTTTGAAACAAAACATATCCTAGAACCACCTTAAGGGAATGTTCTATCTAATTTCAAAATTTCATCAAAATCGGTCGAACCGTTTAAGGAGTCAACCTCTTTTAAACAAACAAATAAACATACAAACACATTTATAACATATATATATATATATATATATATATATATATATATATATATATATATATATATATATATATATATATATATATATATATGTACAAGTAAATGTAGATTAATAAAGGATAGGAATACAAAACATAAAGGAAAAAACTATGGTGGATAAGTTCGTCTAACTGAATCGATCATAGTGTCATAGGTGAAATAGACATGAGTGTTAATATAATATAAATGAATAATTAAATAGATGATCTTAACTACTGGCATCTAACAGTTGGTGACACAGTGTGCTGATGAAGTCCGTAGCGGGACAGAAAATGCAGCATTCCACACTGCTAAGTGTCACATAGTTTTTTCAGTATTCTTAAAAAATTATTAATCTAATTTAAAAATCATAAAAAAATTATTAAAATTAAAAAATAAAAATTTATGATATGAACCTGAGCCCGGATTCGAACCCACAACCTCTTAACCAGGGTAAGAAAATATTCACGAGTGTGAAGCTCATTTGTTAAATTCAGCACTTTCTCAAGAGTTGTGAGTAATGTTTTTTTGATTTGTTACACACAATTATGACTAAAGATTAACTTATACAACTCTCGCGCGTGAAGAATGAATAAAATTTAAAAATCATTTCCTCATGCGCACGACTAAACTGAACTTCAACATAAGAAGGCGCATGAGCATCCACATTTGTCATTCATTCATTTTTAATTTAGTTAATTATCATTATTAGTTAATTACAATTGAGTCTTTTACATTTTCAGCAGGACAAATCTACGGCTACGAGGCCTATAGATTTGTACTGTGAAAAAATTGCAGAAAAATAAATAATGTAATATTTTTTATTTATCAATGCGGTTTTTGATAAATAAAAAACAGATTGAATCATTTTTTTCAAAATATTAAAAACAAAATATCAAAATATTAAAAATACCTATGTATATGGGTTAATTCCAAACACAATGCTTTTTTTTCGTCTCAAGCTTTTTATTTCTTTCATGTAAAAGAAAATAAAAAAAACAAAAATTAGCAACAAACAAAAGTAGTTGTTATTATTGTAAAACTTTCTGCTAAATTGTGCAAATGGAGCTTTACCTGTATATCATGCCTATTACATACAAATATACCTGTCTCCACACATGTTATTCATTAAGCAACATGGAAAAAGAGTTGAAAACAATAGAACAATAATAAAAAATTCAACTGTTTTTCAATGATTGTATTTATTTTTATTGCTTTTTTGATGTTCTAATTTTACTTTGTCTCTGCGTTTTTTTCCGTAATGTCACATTTTTTTAATTAAGTCATTATCATTACTTGAGCTGTTTCGTTTGCTTTATGTGCATCGCTATTAAAAATTGCAAGAAGTGATAAATTGATTAAGATAAAAAATAAAATAAATAAATCAATTATAATCGCACGATGGTAAGTACAGCTAAAAATGTCCGTACTGTCACACAGTTATTTAATAAAAAATCGTAAAAAATAAAATAAATAAAAATGTATATTAATATATTACGAAGTTTTGATCACTTTTTCTTGTTTTTATTTTCCGTGAAATAACTTTTTAGAAGAAAAAAACAAAAAAAATATCACAAATTTCTTTACTGTCACTTTTGAGTAAAAAGGTTTTTTTATTTTAAAAGCTTATTTCTCGAAAATTCTGATTGATTTCAATACTGTAGTTCTTTTGATGTAAAGATAAAAACAAATAGAAAAAAACCAATCGGGAATCAATTTTTTATGAAATATTCACAGATTCCGATGAATAGATTTGTTCATGAATTTTTGGTTAATATAATTGGATTACTTTTGTTTTTTGTTTCGTTTTTATAAAAAAGAAAAAACAAACAGTAACCAAAAACAAAATAATTAATAAATGTTTAAGTTTTCGTTACACTTGAAATTTAAATTGGATTTTCTTTACTGTCACAAAAAATTCCGTACTGTCACTTTTTATTTTTTCAAGTTTCCAGCAAAATACAACAATTTCTTCCAAATTGTTTGAAGCAAATTTGTTACTTTAAATGTAAGCTGCATAAAAACGAATTTTTGTAAAAAAATTACTTTTTTTTAATTCTTGAATTATAAAAGGAAAAAAATAATTGGAATCTCTTCGAAAAATAACTTTTAGCTATTACTAAACCCGTTTTTTTAAGAAAAACATCCAAAGCTGGTAAATAATAAGTGAACGAATGCGATAGTAGGCTTTGTTCTAACATTTTTGCATTAATTTCTTAGTTTTGTAAATTTTTGTAAAAAGTGACATTCCGGAAAATATTTAACCAAAATGCAATAAAAAAGCAATACAATTTTTTTTTAAAGAAACTAAAAGTAATTTCGCAATCTGCGCAAATCTTATAGCAAGTAAACAATTTCAGAGAATGAATTCCTCAACCTTAAAAAAAAAAATGCTCATGTACACTACTTTTGGAATTAACCCATATGTATTTCTATGCACTTTTGTTTAAAGGCCTTTGCGATATTTCCCGCTGTGTTTCTTCAACCTAACACAGCCGAAAACTTTTTTAATTTTCGTAAATATCACGATCATTCAACAAACTCATTAAAATGAGCCCTAAAAACATTCAATTGGGAATTGGACGTCAACAAAGCAGGTTGTTGCTGCTTTGTTTAAGAAATTACAAAAACAAAATATAAATACACTAGAAACAAAATCGAAATCCAATTCATAGCAACAACCATTTATTTTTTTGCAATAATTTGATTTTGTTCTTGTATTTTTGTTTTTGTCTTTTCTTTAACAAAGCTGAAATTTAGTTAATATTTCTTCTAATGTGCCACTCACGGGCAAGTCGTGCGCTAGTCGTGTAAAATATTTTTTGTGAGTGGCACACAAAATGTGGTTTTCATTTTTTAGTTGATCGTGACTTGTGTAGAAAAAGTTTACTCTTGTCAATACGAGTAAGAGATGAATGTACAAGAAAATTTTGTTAATACCCATGACTGTGTGCGAGATTTTTATAAAAAGGAATTTTTGCACATGAGTAAATGTGTGAAATGAGTGTTCAAATCCTTACCCTCCTCTTAACATAAATTCTTGGTTCAACTAAAAATTAATTTCTTTCAATTAAATTGCATGGGCACCGCGATTTACATGTTTTCACTAACTCTTTCAAGTTGATACTAAATTCAAATTTGCATTAATGTAAAAGAATAAACAAAAGCTTGTCAAAACAAAAATTTTTGTCTTCATTACCAGCCGACAGTTGGTTAAAGTACAAAGTAAATGTAGATTAATAAAGGATAGGAATACAAAACATAAAAGAAAAAACTATGGTGGATAAGTTCGTCTAACTGCATCGATCATATGGTCATAGGTGAAATAGAAATGAATGTTAATATAATTCTCGTTTTCAATTTCGCTTAAGAATTCAGGTTAATAGATGATCTTAACTACTGGCATCTAACAGTTGGTGACACAGTGTGCTGATGAAGTCCGTAGCGGGACAGAAAATGCAGCATTCCACACTGCTAAGTGTCACATAGTTTTTTCAGTATTCTTAAAAAATTATTAATCTAATTTAAAAATCATAAAAAAATTATTAAAATTAAAAAATAAAAATTTATGATATGAACCTGAGCCCGGATTCGAACCCACAACCTCTTAACATAAATTCTTGGTTCAACTAAAAATTTATTTCTTTCAATTAAATTGCATGGGCACCGCGATTTACATGTTTTCACTAACTCTTTCAAGTTGATACTAAATTCATTAACGTAAAGAATAAACATAAAAGAATATATATATATATATATATATATACATATATAAATATATATATATACATACATACATATATATATATATATATATATATATATATATATATATATATATATATATATATATATATATATATATATATATATACATACACACACATACACATATATATATATATATACACATACATACACATATATATATATATATATATATATTTATATATATTTATATATATATAGATATATATATAGATATATATATATATATATATATATATATATATATATATATATATTTACGAACTTATCCACCATAGTTTTTTCCTTTATGTTTTGTATTCCTATCCTTTATTAATCTACATTTACTTTGTACTTTAACCAAACTGTCAGCAATAAAGACAAAGATTTTTGTTTTGACAAGTTTTTGTTTATATATATATATATGTTAGGGCGGGTCAAATTTTTTTGGTGGTCTGGCTCAGCGAAATTCGTAAAATACATGTAATTTCAAGACTTTTTCTCCACTACAGCATATGCAAATTCTGAAAAAAAGCTGTGCGGACTTTCGTAAATACATTTTTTTCTCAATTATAAAATACTAGCTTTATAACCCGCTACTTCGTTAGCGGCACCATTTGAATTGACAAAGTTACAAAATTTACCAAAATAACTTTTTCACTTATTTATCAATTCCGATATAAATTAAATTAAATACTTATTGGTTCTTAAGATACATATAGGACAAAATAAGTACCTACCCTCTACATTTTCAAAAAAGTACTACACACGCCTCCCTTATTTTTGTAGCTGACCCAATTTTGATTGCTAACCCAATTTAAATCTTGTTCTTGTCGCTTTTGATTTTGAATATTTTACAAAAGTTTCCTTTTTTACCCGCTGTTTACCCCTGAACAGCCAAATTAAAAAAAAATCCGGATACATGTCCTAATATTTTTATTGCTGATCTTAACTCCATTTTTGTTAATTGAAAAAAATACCAAACACCTGTCACATATTTCTTCAATGTCAATAGAACAGTCCATAAATCATTGATTTATTTATTATTTTATTGACTTAAACAACATGCACAGTTTAAAAGGAAAAAACCTATCTTTAAATTTTTGACCCGTTTTTGTTATTTTCGATTGCGGTATAAATTTTGTTTCTATAATAATTGATTCAAAAATTATATATGGGTCAAAAAAGTACCAAAATTTAGTTTTTATCCTTTTTATTCCCTATTTTTAGCTCATGTACGAAAAGTACCTACTAAAAACATGACTTTTTATTTTTCCATTCGATCTAAATCCAATTTAATTTTTTTTTTCTGTCGATATTAGTTTCAGAGATATAACTTTACTAATGTTTTTATTTTCTACCCTATTTTAACCCCAAAACTGTTTAATTTGCAAAAAGTACTGAAAAGTCCCTTAATTTTTAGGGCTGATCTTAGACCATTTTAGCGTTTGTTTCCATCCATTAGGTTTAGAAAATATAATGTCATCGATTTTTCCCTTTTTTACCCCTTTGATTGACACATCTCTAATTTATACTTCTGACTTCATTAGCTTAAATGAATATTTTCCCGTTTTCACCTTTTGGAACCCCATTTATCGTTAAAGTACCAAGCACACGTTTAATATTTTGTTAATACTTATTGATTGTGGCATAAAGTGAGTCTTTATGTTTATAAGTTCAAAAGGTACGTATGGGTTAAAAAAAAGTACAAAAATATAGTTTTTACCTATTTTCCCTTATTAGTGCCATTTCCAAAAAAAGTACAGAACACATGTCCCTTTCATTTTCTAGCCGATTATATGATTTATTCATTTTCTAGCCTGTTTTAACCATAAGCGGCCAAATTAAAAAAAAATACCGAACCCGTGTCCTTTAACTTTTAATGCTGATCATAGACCAATTTAATCTTTGTTTCTATCACTTTTGATTTATGAGATATTACGTTACCGATTTTCCCCCTTTTTACTCTAAAAATTAAAAAAAGGAATCAATCGCTTGTCTTATACTTCTGCAATGTGAATAGACCTGTCTGTAAATTATACTTCTGGCTTTATTTGTTTAAATAATATTCATAGTTTTTACTCTTTTGTGCCTCATTTATCGTAAAAGCGCGAAGCACCTTCTTTATTTTTGTTAGTCCTTATCAATTGTGATGTAAATAGAGTATTTATGTTTATTAGTTCAAGAGATACTTATAGGGTTAATAAAGTACCAAAATATAGTTTTTTCCCTTTTTCTCCCTTATTAGTTCCATTTCCAAAAAAGTACCAAACTCGTGTCCCCTTTTTTTGCAAGATGATCCAAATCCAATTTAAACTTTGTTTCTAACGATGTAAATTTCGGAGATATGATGTTACTAATTTATCCATTTTCTTTTTAAATTTTTTTCAATTTACTTTTTCAATATGAATCCACCCGTCTGTAAATTATAGTTCTGGCTTCATTACTTAAAAACCTACCCTTGAATATTTCCCAGTTTTTATCTTTTTTACCTCAATTATAGTAAAAGTACCAAATACGTGTCTAATAATTCTTTGTTACTTATCAATTGTGACGTTTACTGTTTCTCTATGTTTGTTATTTCAAAAGATACGTATGGGTTCCAAAAAAGTACCAAAATATAGTTTTTGCCCTTTTTTACCCTTATTAGTACCATATTCAAAAAAGTACCAAATACGTTTCTCGTTTTTTTTCAGCCCATCCGAAGCAAATTTCAACTCTATTCCTATCGTTTTGAATTTCGGAGATATGACGTTACTAATATTTCCAATTTTTTCCCTGTTTTAACCCCAAAACGGCCGAATTAAAGAAAAAAGTACCGAATACATGTCCCCATTAATCGCAAAAGTACCAAATACGTATTTAGTTCTTTTTTAATATCTATCGGTTGCGATATAAAATGTGTTTCTATGTTTATTAGTTCAAAAGATACATATGGGTTAAAAAAAGTACCAAAATATAGTTTTTACCCTTTTTATCCTTATTAGTGCCATTTTCAAAAAAGTACCAAACACGTGTCCCCTTGTTTTTGTAGGCGATTCAAATCCAATTTCAACTTTGTTTCTGTCTATGTTGGTTTCGGAGATATGATGTTACTAATTTCTCCCTTTTCTACCCTGTTTTGCCCGCTAGGCGGCCGATTTTCAAAAAAGTACCGAACACGTGTCCCTTAATTTTTAGTGCTAATCTCAAGCCAATTTAATTTTCGCTTCTATCGCTGAATAAGGAGATATAATGTTACCGATTTTTCCCTTTTTTACCCTTTTAATTGAAAAAAGTACCAAACACGTATTTAATATTTTGTACTGGGCAATCGACCTCCCTATAAATTTTATTGGTAGCTTTATTGGTTCAAGTCAAATACAAAGAAAAAGAAAAATGGACCACCCTAAATTTTTTTCCCCGCTTTTCCCCCTTTTTGAACCCTGAATCAAAAAAGTACCAAACACGTGTCTAATATTTTTTTCCTGTTTACCGGCTCCGTTTTGAATTTTTTTACTCTGTTGATTGGTTTAAAGGATACACATGGGTTTAAAAAAGTACCAACATTTTATTTTTACCCGTTTTATTGTCTACTTATTTTTGCAGCTGATCCCAACGCAATTTCAATTTTGGGCCTATGACGTTTACTTCCGGAGATACAGCATTACTAATTTTTCCCTTTTTTACCCCTTTTTACCCCTTTAGAGGCCGAATTTCAAAAAATCCCGTCTTAGTGGATCTATACTTTGAAAAAGGTACCCGCTGTCAAAATTTCAGCTCTCTAGCTAGCAACCAATCAGTCAGTCAGTCAGTCACGTTAGAGTTTTATATATATAGATGAATGTATGAAATTTGAAAGAAGTGTATAAAATGTGTATAAAAAAGATTATTTGTGCTGTCATTTCTAAGGTAAATTTGGGCGCTGAATCTGGCATTAAAAATACATTACATCCAACTATCAATAGAAAAAATCGTGATTTTTTTTATCAAAATATTGTGATTTTTGGTCAAAAAATAAAAAAAAAATGTTGGAAAATTTGGCGCTGAATTCAAATCTCCCATTTAAATTACTCCAATTTTATGAAATCAGCGCCATAAAAGTGAAATTTCTATTCTGTATTGTTTCAGTTTTCATTCAAATTTTATCAATTATCATTTTTTAATCAAAACTAATTGATTAAAATGATCAAAATTAAGTTTAAATGTCTGAATTTGAACTACACTGATGGAAATAAACATGAAATGATTTTTATATGAAAGTCTTGTTTAGTTCTTCATTCAAATTTCACTTTTATGGCGCTGATTTCATAAAATTGGAGTAATTAAATGGGAGATTTGAATTCAGCGCCAAATTTTCCAACATTTTTTTTATTTTTTGACCAAAAATCACGATGTTTTGATAAAAAATCAATATTTTTTCTATTGATAGTTGCATTTAATGTATTTTTAATGCCAGATTCAGATTCAGCGCCCAAATTTACCTTAGAAATGACAGCACAAATAATCTTTTTTATACAAATTTTATACACTTCTTTCAAATTTCATACATTCATATATTATAATTGAGAAAAAATCTATTTACGAAAGTCCGCACAGCTTTTTTTCAGAATTTGTATATGCTGTAGTGGAGAAAAAGTCTTGAAATTACATGTATTTTACGAGCCAGACCTCCAAAAAATTCGTCCATACAAATTGACCCGCCCTAATATATGTATATATATATATATATATATATATATATATATATATATATATATATATATATACATATATATAAATATATAACAGAATTCATTTCCTAACAAAAATATCTGTATTTTTTATTTATAGTTCGTTTTAGAAAACTATATTTTATTTATATATTTTATAGTTTTTGTGTTAATTAAAAATACAAAAAAAATGACAAAAACAAATTCTTTCTCCTTATGAAGCTGTGCAAAACAAAAGCAATAAATTCAGTACTTCGTGTAATAACCCCAGTTTTTGCTGACATATACGGGGCTAAGATGCATTTTTATTTCTTTAACGAACTCTAAGATGCATTTTTATTTCTTTAACGTACTGCTTATAATTTTTCCCAATCTGATTTCAATTATTGAAAGTATCTCAAAAAGGTTTTCAATGGGATTCAAGTCGGGTGATTT
Source organism: Stomorhina lunata (assembly GCA_933228675.1). NCBI lineage: Eukaryota > Metazoa > Arthropoda > Insecta > Diptera > Rhiniidae > Stomorhina > Stomorhina lunata. The sequence goes on from OW121743.1 coordinate 29,572,715, forward strand.
GGCCGCCAAATCAAGGACTTGAATCCCATTGTCTTACTTAAACTCCTTGGCCAACGTCGATGTGTATTTCGGATCGTTATCGTGTTCAAACACCCATCGAAGTGGCATATTCCAACAAGTATGTGGCAACATTTGGGTCTGAAGTATAGCTCTGTACTTGAAACGGTCCATTATTCCATCGATTTGATCATAAAAATAATAATAAGACCAAAAAATTAAAAATTTTAAATTACCGGTGAAACAAGTTTTATATTCTTATATTTTCTAAGCAAAATCGGCAACTAGAATTCTTTCACAAAAACTCCAATAACTCAAAAATCGCACTAATGCACAACAAAATATTTTGGGATTTATTAGCTAAAATATTATATTTTTATGCCATAAAATCATTTTTTCCTGCACTCATCCACAAAGTTGTTGAAATTCAATGTATATATTAAAATTACCACATTTTTAGAGCAATTTATATTTTAAATATTTTTTCAAATAAAAAATATCAATTTACCTGAAGTTAACGGTTTCATTATAAAACTTTTACTTATAAAAGTTTTAATAAAAACTATAAGCACTTGAAATATTAAAATTTTTTATTTTAATCAATTCGCGCAAAAATAACAAAATAAAAAAAAAATATTTTTAAAACATTTATTCAAATAAAAATATCAATTTAAATGCTTATATACCTGAAGTTAACGGTTTCATTATAAAACTTTTACTTATAAAAGTTTTAATAAAAACTATAAGCACTTGAAATATTAAAATTTTTTATTTTAATCAATTCGCGCAAAAATAACAAAAATTATTGAACTTTGAACACACACTGTAAATAAAATAAACTACCAAGAACTTTTATTTTTGCAGTTAGTGTTGTAGAATCTTCTTTCATATGGTACCAAATATGGTTGTGAAAGTTAAAGTTCATCTTTTGAATTAATCGTCATTATTGAAGGCTTTCGCCCCAAAGTGCTATGGTAGGTTGTAAATAAGTTTCAATAATTTGTGTTGAGATATTTGTACTTTTTTTTTGTGGGACATGCAGCAAAAGTGTACCAAACTGGAGCACCGTACAACATTAGTGGATGGAAAATAGATTTAATCACACAGTACGACTGTGGCTGGTACACATAGGAAATGTTAACAGAATATGAAAATAGGCTTAAAATAAAGAAATACGTGTCTCGGCGTTTTGCTGTAGCACGTCAGAATTTTAAGAAAATCGATCTTAAAAATTCAAAGGACCGTGGAGGTTCACTTGTAACGTAATACTATTATTGAAAGTTCTATAAAAATATAATGGGTGAACCGATTTAAATGCTTGAGCCAGTTTTAAAAAAGGAAATTAAATTAGAATTTGTTTTTATTAAAAACAATGTAATGTAATTCAATGTAGAGTAAATGAACAATCGACCGCCAAATCCCAGACGAATTGTCTTATTTTTTTCTAATTGCAGAATTGTATTTTTAATGAATTTTTTGGTGAAAGAGTATTATAAGTTTGTCATTCAGTTTGAAATTTTTTCATTATTCGTCTTAGACCCCATAAGAATTATACCGATCAACTCAGAATCGCCAGGAGATTCGATTTAGCCATGTCTGTCTGTCTGTCTTTCTGTTGAAATCAAGTTTGTGGAGCTCCTGGTGGATGTACCCAGAAGAATTATACAACAGATTTTAGGAAATTTCCCTACACAGCACGCTATTGAATTTCATTAAATGGCGATATCTTTGGTGATTATAGACCGATTTTGATAAAATTCAATAGCATGTTGCGTTGAAGTATTTTCTAAAATCTTGTATCTATTAAAATTTTTTTTTTTAATACTATTTTTTTAAAAAAAGTTTTCAAAATTTGTCAATTTGCGTACATCGATAACTTTTGCTTTGGCGATATCTCAGTTATTAATATAGCGATTTTGATGAAATTCAATAGTGTGCTGCGTTGAATGATTTCCTAAAATTTGATATACAGTTCAAAAAACTTTTTTTAAAAAACACAATTTTTTGACGAAATTACATTTTTTTTTAATTACAGTTTAAAAAAAATTAATTCTCATCGAATTTCGAATTTTGACGATATCTCTGGTGTTTATAGACCGATTTTGATAAAATTTAATAATAGGTTGCGTTGGAGTATTTTCTAAAATCTGATATATAATTCAACATTTTTTTTTAAAAATACTGTTAAAAAAAAACAAATTTAAAATATGCCAATTTGCGCACATCGATATCTTTTACTTTGGCGATATCTTGCTTATTGATCCAATTATTTTGATGAAATTTAATAGTGTACCGCGTTGAATGATTTCCTAAAATTTGATGTACAGTTCAAAAATTTTTTTTAAAAAATACAGTTTGTTGACGAAATTAATTTTTTTTTTTATGAAAAATATAGTTTTTTAAACAAAATTTTTTTAAATTCTCATCGAGTTTCGAATTTTGGCGATATCTCTGGAGTTTATAGACCGATTTGGATGAAATTTAATAGCATGCTGCAATGGAGTATTTTCTAAAATCGTATATATAATTCGGTTTTTTATATATTGTTTTTCAAAATTTTTTTCTAAAATATGCCAATTTGCGTACATCGACATATTTTGCTTTGGCGATATCTCAGTTACTGATCTATTTTTGATGAAATTCAATAGTGTGTTGCGTTAATTGATTTCTTTAAGTTTGATATACAGTTCAAGCAACGTTTTTTTAAAAAACATGTTTTTTTGAAAAATATAGTTATTAAAAAAAAAAAAAAAAAGATTAAATCTCATCGAATTTTGAATTTTGGTGATACCCTGGTGTTTATAGAAAATAAAAAATTATAATTTAGCACCGAATTTCGAGTTTTGGCTATATCTCAGTTGTAAGTGGAACTATAGGTTGCAATTCAATAGTGTACTTCGTAGAATACTATTAACATCTAATACCCATACATATAAGTTATGTCGGTATGCCATCTAGAAGCTCATCAAACTTGATTTCAGCATACCGATAAATGTATTAAATAAGTGAATTTTACACATTATGATGACCTTTATTCATATCTTACGTAACTGTTGTTGCCAAAAGTCTAATCTAATAATAGGTCCGCTAAATATTCTCATTATAGCAACCATTTAATCGGTCTTCTAATTTTAAAGCTATATGCATTTAAATACGACCTATCTCAAGGTGCGAAATGTTACACTGTTGTGTAATTTCTGAAATTGTATACAATTTACCTCCAAAATGTAGACCCAATATAAAACAAGGTTATTCGCTAATTAAAGTATTATTCATATATCGCCTAAAAATTAAACGTACGAGGAGTGTTAATTATCAAGATTTGAAGCTTTTTCAGTTTAGAAAATCAATATACATATACTAGTATTTTTGTAGGATTCACCTAAATCAGTCTTCAGAAACATACATACTTGTAATTGACCAAAAACTCTTTCCACTCTGCACTTTACTTTTGTAACACCACTGGTGAAGGGTATTTAAGGTTTGGCATAGCCGAATATAGCACTCTTACTTGTTATAGAACTTTTTATAATAGGAGGTTCACTTGTAAGAACCTCCACGGTCCTTCGAATCTTTAAAATCGATTTTTTTAAAATACTGACGTGCTACAGCAAAACGCCGAGACACGTATTTCTTTATTTTAAGCCTATTTTCATGTTCTGTTAACATTACTAATGTGTACTCAAAAAAATTTGATTTTGTCGTACTGTGTTATAATCTTCTTATTATTTATGTTAAGCTCAGACTTTCTGTTTATTAATGGATTGTAATCATTCTGTTGAATTTGTTCAACTGATACGATATGTGTTCGTTAAACTTTGCTTTCCCAAGAGACATCATTACCCAAATTTCGAGTTATTATGACTAGTGGATAGCCAATATCTCAGGTGTTAATATAAATGTATATTGAAATTTGATAATAAACATCATAGAACACTATTAACATCCAATATATAACTTATGTCGGTATGCCATCCAGGAGCTACACAAACTTGATTTCAGTAGACGGAAATACGATGTACAAATATCTAAAATTAGTGGTATAACTTTTGAACATAGTGGTTGCTCATTATTTGCGTCATATAATAAGTATATTTGTATTAAATTGTAGGTAATCTTTTTATGAATTAATCAAAATACAACTCATTACAATGGTATCCGTTCAAAACTCATTATTTGCGTCATATAATAAGTATATTTGTATTAAATTGTAGGTAATCTTTTTATGAATTAATCAAAATACAACTCATTACAATGGTATCCGTTCAAAACCATACATATACATATGTATAAAAATCTAACTGAACCTATAGGTTAATATATTAATTATATATAATTGCATATATTGATACTAATTCTGCCTACTAAATTCACAGACATTCAAGATTAACTATGTGCTTTTCCTATAAGAAAAACATATACACGTATTTTAAAATGTTGTGATATTTGTCAAAATTTTGAACAATATAGAACTTTTGCGTTTAACTTTTAAATGTATTTTAGGTCCAATTTATGTAAGTTTAACATATCAAAATATAGGTAAGATTTCCGTGATTAACACAAAAAACAACTTAATAAAATTGAAAAAAATAATTTTGAAAATATCCTTTCAAAATCTATATACAATATCAATCAATTAAAGAATTAAAATTTTTTATTGAAACACACTTTTAAATAACAAGTGAAAAAGATACTCCTGGTGTACATGTGATAATATATTATATATCAGATTGTAGGAAAGCAAAAGCGCTCTGTAAAATCTTATCGGTCCGTAAACAACTGAGATATCGCCAAAACACTAAATTTGATTTATCGCAAATTGCTCAAAGTACTCATTAGAGAATGTTTGTTGAAAAAATGAAATGTAGAAATAGGAAAAACCATCCTCCTTCAGCACGGACATACATAAATTTTATATCAGATTTTAGGAAATTCCCCCGCCAGTCTACAACTACATCAGTTCATAGCTTAATCTCTATTAATAATCTATTATTGTTTTTTTATACCCTTTACCAATAGGTGAAAGGGTATTATATGTTTGTGCATCCGTTTGTAATTTTTTTATTAGTGATCGTAACCCCAAAATTATACCGATCGACTCAGAATCGGGAGGAGAATTAAGCGATGTCCGTCTGTTGGTTGAAATCAAGTTTCTGATTTTCTCCCGCAATGAACGTTATTAAATTTCATTTCAATCGGTTTTTAAACACCCGAAATATCGAAAAAAATACCAAAAATTAGACGAAAATTAAAAAATTTTTTATTGAAAAACACTTAAATAGCAAGAGAAACAAGTAAGAGTCTTATATTCGGCTGTGCCAAATTATATATACCCACCATCAAGTTCTGTTAAATTTAGAAATATCTCTCATATATCTACGAGGGTGCAGCTAATTGAAAATGTAGACCAAATTCGAAAAAAAGTTGCTACCCTAGTTGGTATTGTTAGTAAAATATTTGGACTAAAATCGGTTGCAGGAGCTTTATAGTTCAACATTTAAAAGTATGTAAGTGGTTTCCCTAGTATTTTCTTTGAACAAAATTCGTTATCGTAACCTGGTAAGGTTTTACAATAATAAGTTGTTAAATGCTTTTCGTTTAGCTTAATATTTAGTTAGGATAAACATGCTGATAGTAATACGACAGGTTCATATATTTTGTTTTTAATGCATCTACCGTATATAAAGTCTGGACATTGGTGCAATCTTAATATGCTGCTTGGATCTCCGAATCTTTTTGATTGTAGATATAAAAAGGGGATAATATATATAAGAATTATAGCCAAATGTTGACCGCTTGTAACAAAATTTTATATAAATTTTATATAGGGCTTATTCATGCAAAGTTAAGTGGCCATAGCTTTCATAGTTTCTAATTTAATAGCTTTTAACTGGCCTTTGCTACATTTTTTTTTTTTTGGTTTCTGGGAGTGTTTTTTATATGAAACCTATAGTCAAATATTGACCGATTCCTATAAAATTTGATATACTGACCAATAGTTGCATAAAATTTCTCTATTTTAAATTTAGTCGTCATAGATATTACAATTGTATTCAAATTATCAGCATTAATGTGTTTCCCGGATCGGGGTTATATGGAAGCTCTAACTAAATGTGAACCGATAATACACAACTTTTCCTTATCGAAAACATTTTTGTAAAATTTCGCTCTTTTCGTTAAGGCGCTATCGCGCCTATGGTTAAATGGTGACCGATTGTGACAAAATGGTTGGCATTGACATAAGACTTCCCTGTGCTAAATTTAGTGGCCAAAGCTAATAAAATTTATCATATATTGGCATTTAAGTGTATTTTAGGTGGAATTTAGGTTGTTTCCGTAAGTTTTTTGTATGGGAGCTATGGTTAAATGTGAACTGATTTGGACGATTTTATATGCTAGTACTTATGTAAAACTTCTATATGCTAATTTTTATCATCATAGCTATTATAATTTGTCATTTATTAGCAAATAAGCAATTAGCCTCGACGAGGTTATACGGGAGCTATGGTCAAATGTGAACCGATTTTGCCCGATTTCCAAGAAATGAAGAATATTTATGCCAAATTTCAGTGACCTATATCAAAAACACTAAATTTCATGAATCGCAAATTTCCCAAAGTACGCATTAGAGAAAGTTTGTTGCAAAAATGAAATGCAGTAATAGGAAAAACCTCCTGGAGCACGGACATACATAAATTTTATAACAGATTTTAGGAAATTCCTCCGCCAAGCACGTTATTAAATTTTATCAAAAGCGGTCTTTAAACAACTGAGATATCGCCAAAACACTAATTTTGATGTACAGCAAATTGCCGAAAGTACGTGTCTAAGAAATTTTGTTTACATTTTGTAAGTAGTGTTTCAGCGATATCTCAGGTGTTTATGGACCGATTGTGATAAAATTCGACAGCGTTCTTTGCGGGAATCTGATATATATACCCTTCATAAACTTCACAAATCTGATTGTGAATACCAGGAAAATCGATTTAGCGACGTACGGTGGAAGATTTTGCTAATCCAGCTGGACAAAACTCGTTTTTTGAGTTTTAATTTGGGTAAATATTTTTATCAAATATGAAAGAACACTTGTTATAAAATAAGAAAATGCAAAAACTTTGCCAAATTTGTTAACAATAACATTATAACGGTACTGCAAACTTGAATATTTTTGAGTGAATTAAAAAACACTTACATGAAATTGCTAATTTTTAAAAGGTTGAAACTTTTTGTATTGATGCTCAACTTATTCGCTGTAAATATCACGAAAATTTACCTTTAGAACCTGAAGAACTATTTTAGTTCTATTTCATTTAATCAATTCCTCTCACTGTTAAGTTGAGAAACAAAATAACAAAATACATAATTTTCTTCATAATGGTGCAAGACCAAATAAGATTTAAAATAAAGTCCAAAGTACCTATTTTAAGGCACATATAAAATTATCTGCAGAAATTTGCAGATATACAAGAAAAACAAATATTGAGTGATGCCTCCAAATTTTTCATATATAGCTTAAAGCTGCTTCGCCTAAGTGAATCTCTTAATTGCTATCAAATGAGAGTTATAATAGATACGATGACGAAATTTAGTATAAAGACGTTATACATAATAGTTATTCAGCATTCGAAATACCATGGAATTTGGTTCACATTTAGTCATACCTCCTATGTAAACCTCTTAATGTCTTAAATTCTAGCTAAAAACCATTTGATTGAGAATAAATAATAAACTATAATAGATTTGACACCCGGTGTGCAAAATTTTTTCATAATAGGTCACCATTTGACTATTGCTTTTTCTGTTCGTCATTCCGTCAAGAGGGCCAACATTTGACAGAAGTATTTCAGATCTCTTGAAAAAGTTGTGTATTTAAAACGGACGAACTCGGTTCACATTTACTAAAAGCTTCCATATAACCCCACCCGGGAATGCTGATAAAATAAATCACATTATATTAGCTCAAAAAACCATAGCAAAACGACCAAAGAGAAGTTTTATATTAGTTCCAGTATGTTACCATATTTTCGGTCACTGTTTTATCATATTAATCTCGAAAACCTTCAAATACCACAATTCCATAATAAATCTTATATTATATAACATTAAAAACTAGAAGTAGCAACAAGATGTTTAAGTTTACGAAAACCACTTAAACTTTAATAAGAAGTAAATACTTGCACAGATCGGAAGAACAATATATACCAAATATTAATGATGAAGTATTCATCTAAATTAGTCAACTAACTTCAGATTTATAAGTAAATATTCAATAACTTTTTCGACAAAGCTATAATACGTTTGCAACTAATGTAGACCTGAGATTCATACATTTAAAAGCTAAATATCTCACGTATGTATCTAAAACTAAGAGTGTAAGCCCTATAATCCTAAGACTTGTACACATTTAGAAAACAATTATTGTTAAAGCTTTGTTCTAAATCGGTCCGGTAACTTCAGAGTTTTACATAACTAATCAAGAACTTTTACTAGTTGAATGATATGTACGAATTAAAGTATACAACCCTCACTGGGCACTGCGTTTTTGGATTGCATGCCAGAATACTTAATCTTCATCAAATCGATTTGCTCTTGGAAATCAAAGGGCATCTACATTTGGAAGCATTTTTTTCTGCAAAATAGGACTTTATTAAAATGTTCGTAAAATATGCACATATCGTCGTTGAAAATCCAAAACTGCGTATCATCAAAAAAAATCAAAATCGAGTTTTTGATTGATTATGATTCGTAAAGTTGTCCTACATGTCTCTACCAATTTTAAGATTTTTACGACCAAAAATAACGGTAACTATTGCTTTTTCTGTTCGTCATTCCGTCAAGAGGGCCAACATTTGACAGAAGTATTTCAGATCTCTTGAAAAAGTTGTGTATTTAAAACGGACGAACTCGGTTCACATTTACTAAAAGCTTCCATATAACCCCACCCGGGAATGCTGATAAAATAAATCACATTATATTAGCTCAAAAAACCATAGCAAAACGACCAAAGAGAAGTTTTATATTAGTTCCAGTATGTTACCATATTTTCGGTCACTGTTTTATCATATTAATCTCGAAAACCTTCAAATACCACAATTCCATAATAAATCTTATATTATATAACATTAAAAACTAGAAGTAGCAACAAGATGTTTAAGTTTACGAAAACCACTTAAACTTTAATAAGAAGTAAATACTTGCACAGATCGGAAGAACAATATATACCAAATATTAATGATGAAGTATTCATCTAAATTAGTCAACTAACTTCAGATTTATAAGTAAATATTCAATAACTTTTTCGACAAAGCTATAATACGTTTGCAACTAATGTAGACCTGATATTCATACATTTAAAAGCTAAATATCTCACGTATGTATCTAAAACTAAGAGTGTAAGCCCTATAATCCTAAGACTTGTACACATTTAGAAAACAATTATTGTTAAAGCTTTGTTCTAAATCGGTCCGGTAACTTCAGAGTTTTACATAACTAATCAAGAACTTTTACTAGTTGAATGATATGTACGAATTAAAGTATACAACCCTCACTGGGCACTGCGTTTTTGGATTGCATGCCAGAATACTTAATCTTCATCAAATCGATTTGCTCTTGGAAATCAAAGGGCATCTACATTTGGAAGCATTTTTTTCTGCAAAATAGGACTTTATTAAAATGTTCGTAAAATATGCACATATCGTCGTTGAAAATCCAAAACTGCGTATCATCAAAAAAAATCAAAATCGAGTTTTTGATTGATTATGATTCGTAAAGTTGTCCTACATGTCTCTACCAATTTTAAGATTTTTACGACCAAAAATAACGGGTTTATATCAATAATTCAAAATTGCGTGTCAACATGTGCACTATTTTCAAAATTTAAATATGCGTATCATCAAACTTGGGGTAAGATATGAAAATAAAATATTTGAACTTAAAAAAAAATATATATTTGAATTTTTGCTTCTCCTGTAAAATTTGAAAAAGTGTTGTTACGTAGTTTTGGATTTTCAACGACGATATATCAAAGCTACTTATCTTTCACAAATGGACCACTTTAGGACCCAAATGACTCTGCCTTCGACATCAGCCACCTTTCCAACTTAACCTTTGGATCCAGTACTATTCGAGATAATGACGCCACCTAAAAGCTTTTCGTTTTCCGACTCTTAATTTTAAAGACTCTTTGCATATAATACTAGTATAACCAAATATTGCTAGGACTTACATTTAGTATGAACAAAAGAAAATTAATATACATATCAAGCATTTGTGTCGGGCTTAACTAAGTCAGTAATCAGAAAGTATATAATTATCAATATATTCTTACGATTTTGTACTTTACTTTTGTAACACCATTGGTGAAGGGTATCTAATATTAGGCAAAACCGAATATAGCACTCTTACTTGAAAATGTTTATATATTATTGTATTTCTTCTTATTTTTGTTTAATTTTTGTTGTTTTACAATGTAATATGTAATTAATGTGATATATTTGCCCTGTTTTTACTATATGTGAAACTATTTAACTTAAGCTCATTCTGTACTGTCATTTATGAAAATTTTAGTTTTGTTGTACAGGACATCAAATAAATAAATAATAACTGTTACTTAACTTGAAAACAAAAGTAACAATTTCTGTTTGGCGAGTATGAGTAAATACACACATGCAAAACCATACGAAACAAGTTTTACTCATTTACTCATTTATAACAAGTAAGAACAATTTTCGCTGTAACAATTGTTACTCTGATTCAGGTATTTAATGCAAATATAGCTCCGACAACAAAGTACATAAAAATTCAAACGTACCTGATCTATTTCATCAAAAAGATAAAATGGTGCTGGATCGCATTTTTGGATTGCAAAAATCAATGCTAAGGCTACTAGTGATTTTTGTCCACCAGATAATTGGTTCATTTCTCTCATTTCTGCATCTACTCCAGTAAAAGAAACTCGTATACCAATTCCCGTAAAGGCATCAGAATTTGCAACTTCTCGATCCGGTTCATTTCCATCATTGTCTTTAGTTTTAAGAATTAAATAACCAGCTCCTTGAGGCACTAGCTTTTTAAACACAAGGGTAAAGTTTTTTGCAACTTGCTTAAATGTAAATTGAATTGCTTCTACTTTTTGCATTTCTAGAGACTGCATCAGTTCCCTAATTTTTTCATCGCCGACATCTAGTTCTTCTTTTCGCCTATAAAGTTTCTCTTTTTGTTCAGAAAAGCTAAGGAATTGGTCCAGGGCTTTTTTGTTTACATGATTATATTTTTTTAGATGCTGATTAGCTTTTTCTAATTCTTTAAATAAGTTTTTTAGATTCATTTTAGCAAAGTCTGGATCGGTCTGTGGTAACGCACCAAGCAAAGCAATTTTTTCGGTATATTCGTCTATTTTTTGAAGAAGCAAATTTTCTTTTACAGCCCACTTTTCGACTTTTTTAGAATCTTCGTTAATTTTCTCTTCAATTTCCTTTTCGCTTCTTAAAAAATCTTCAAGTTCTTGTTGCAGTGACTTTTGCATGCTTACAGCATCAAGTACCCTTAAAATAAAAAAATATTAAGTTAAATAAATCGGTCTACTTATATCAATTTTCTACTTATATAATTTTGGTTTTCGAATTTGTAATAAGAATGTCAGTTTTAATTGAGTAAAAAACATAAATCTAAAAGCTTTTACAAATTTATAGTTCTTATAAATAAATTTCACATGTCTGTTGAGTCAAAAACAGACGGTCAGAAAAAATCAATCGCTTACAGTTTTCCTTTAAAAAGGAAATAAACTCGAATAAATATTGTACTCTTAGGAGTTCGGAAAATCTAACTAAAGAATTTGAATCACGTTTTCGCCACTTTTTAATTTTTTTCAAATATTTTTCGACCACTTCAAGGAATTCCAAAAAAATTGATAAGGATTGGTAGAACTTTTAGTTTCGCATTGTTTGATATATCTCGCTAATGTGCTCCATATAGGTATAACAAGCGACAGGTATGAATGACGAAAACTTGAACGTAAATTTTTCAAATTGAATAAAAATTTTTAAACTACGGCATAAACCGAGTTTTTTGTCATTTAACACCTAAAGGCAAAAACGCACCAAAAATTATTTTTTTTTGCTAAAATTGTATGATGATATTAATAATCGTGCAAAATATTGCATATTGCTTTAGATAGCAAACTGAGACAAAATAACATAAGGCATGAAAGCGATCTTATTTATAACGGATTTGTATGAGAAGTTTATCAAAAATCACTTATTAGCTAAGAACACGATAGTTCCATCTAAAAACATTTTACAGAAGCACATCGCGAATTTAAAACAAAATTGATCAGGAATGATCTTAAAACTTAGATCTGAAGCGCATACAAATATTATAAGGATTAACGTTTTGATTGGCCAGATAAGAATTTTATATCTTGAAAAGATATTAACCTATAAAAATGTATATTTAAATAATTTGTTTTAATTATACATGTACATTATAGTGCCAGTTATTTTTCAAAGTTGGAATTAGTATGCGGCCAACCCCCAGATTTGTTCGAAATGCTAAAAAATAATCCCTTGAAAATTTAAAGTCAATCGGATGGGGGGAATTTCGTCAGAATATTATCAAATTTACTAAATTTTTTCGTATTAGAAAATTTTACTTTTTTCTCAAGTCGGTTTCAAAAATCACTTTTTTGAAAATTTTGTTCAACAAATATTAAAAATGGTAACTTGAACCGTTTTCTACCTACGCACAGTGTGTCGCGTAGAACATGCTAGGTGGACAAAATTATTTTATGTTATGTAAAGATGATTATACATAGTGGTAGTCATATTGACTTATTATTGACAGTTTTTGGTTAATTGTATGTGTGAGTTATTTTGTTTAAATTAGATAAACAAATTTCAAAAACTATACATGCATATACTGAAATCCTTTCTAATTGATGGGGAAATATTAACATGTCATGCCTAACTTTATTACTATCATCGGAGTCTTGTGATGAGTTGTAGTCATATACACCCGAGTTTTTTCATTCTTGGTGTATTTTAACCACTTCTCAAAAAGGCTACCCTTGAAATAGAGTGTTCTGAAAAAAAATGAAAAAAAATATGTTCTACTGAAGTCTGCTAAACAATATGTATATTTTTACGAACAATAAAGGTATTTCTGCGTAATGTCAAAAAACTAGCCGGACTGAGGTGAATATCTACATATTCTGAAATTTTTCTTATAAAAAAATACGCTAAAATATATAGGATATTTAAAATAATGTTAAAAATTTAACTTAATGGATTTTGATTGAAAAAATACATTAAAAAATAGTACTTACCCTCATTATTAATATCCATCACAAAAATTTTGAAAATATTACACAATGCTACTACAACTTGCTACTAAGTCACTAAATTCAAGTTAAGTGTTTGAAAAAGTTGTATTAAAAATATGACTTTTGACCGATTTACCTCATCTATTCCGAATTTGACAAACAACCTTTTCTCGGAATTCGGGGCTTGGAAGTGTTATTTATGTTTTGCAAAAAAAAAAGAAATTGGAAATTATAGCATGAATTTTGTCCACTACTTAAAATCTTAATATTTCTCGAAAATGTAATTTTTTGGTCATAATTATTTAATTATTGTAATAAAAGTAATACACAATATTGTGAACCGCGTTGGTATAGCAGGTTAGTCATCCGCCTAACATACCAGAGGTCCAAAGTTCGATCCCAGGTTAGACTCACTTGAAAAAACAAATTTTTAAAAAAGAGGCGGTTCACCTCTTAACTCAGCTAGCCACTGGTTATTGAGTATTAGGCTATGTAAAACTTATATAACTAATGCATTTGCCGTTCGGAGCCGGAGTCAATGGGTATAAAAATAAAATCGGATGCAGCTCATTGTCTGAGAGAAGTCCCACATGTTCCAATTGGAATGTTGTCATGGAAATTATTATTATTATTATTATTATTATTATTTTTATTATTATTATTATTATTATTATTATTATTATTATTATTATTATTATTATTATTATTATTATTATTATTATTATTATTATTATTATTATTATTATTATTATTATTATTATTATTATTATTGTTATTATTATTATTATTATTAGAGTTTTATAAAAAATTTGCACATTTCATCTTAAATCTAAATCCCGCGAAGCCTTTGGCTTGTCTGCAGGATAAGGATTACAGGATAAGGATTACATTTTTTTAAAATTTTTATTCATTGCGATTGTATATAAAAAGATTTTAAATTCTTCTTCGTTTTATATGGATTTTCTATATGAGATAAAGAAACAGGTAACTTATTTAGAATTGATGGTAGCATAACATTTAGGGCATTTTTTCCATAAGTATTTCGGTGGCGTTCAAATTTGAATCTTCCTTCGGCTCGGCTTCTTGTATTGTAGATATCGCTGGCTTAACATGCAAAGGCACTAAGTCCATATTTAAAAATTTTACAGGGGAGACAAAAAACAATCAAACTTTTTTTTGCATGAACATTTTTTTCGTGTTTAGGTTTGCGAACTATATGCGAAAAAGCAAAATGAAAAAATAAGTATTTGCGGAGATACAAGATTTTTTGGACTTAGAGCTTTTTCTATTACTTAGTTTGTATTTTTTCATGGACTTAGGTCTTTTTCTTAGAACTTGACTTTCATTATATTTCTCATTTACTACAATAAAACAATAGTTTTCTTTTACTTTTTTATTGATTTATTCAAAGAGCAAATATTTTAAAAACTAAAGATTTTTTTATCTATTTCTATGTAAATAATGAAAACAAAAAATTCACAGTCTTTTTTCATTGCTGTTATAAAAAATAATATTAATTAAATTAGAGAACTGGCTTCGTAGATTTTTATTCGTGTGGCAAATCGTCATAGAATTTATGGTGTTGTGTGTGCAAAGTCGTTTTTAAAAATTGTAAGTCTTCGTACTTTCTGGCCGATATTTTTCTTCTTTCTTGATGAAGTTGGTGTAAATCTGACCACTCCAGTGCAACTACATTTCTATTTATTTTTTGGGGGAGACTTTTCCATTCATCCGGAAATCTTAGTTTAAAATTAATTTTACCATCAGGTGTGTATTGTATTCCTCGTATATCCGTTACCTTGGAATCGCCTTTTCCACGACCAGGGCGAATATTTTTGCAAAACTGAACATTATTAAATTTTTTAAAAAATAAATGATCCAAATAGGTGACTTCATAAGGTTCAGGCTTTTTCCTTGCTACTTTAAAAATAGCAGTATATTCTGCAGGCACACTAATATTTCTATTTTTCATGGCTCGTTCGATTGTAGAGTGCACGCTGTCAGCTTCCATTTGCGTATGGCCAATCTCCAATATTTTTTGTTCAACTGTTATTTGATGCTTGACTGCTGTATTAAGCAAGACATTACTCATCAGACAATTGCGATTTTGATAAGTGCAACCGTCACTATAAAATATTATTTTTACGGGATTATTGTTTTCACTGAGAATTTTTTTTCTATAAAGTAAACCCATACACTTGCAAATTCTTCAGCATGTAGTCCACCTTCTGTTTCATCCCACAAAAAACAATAACCTTTTTTTGTTTTAATATTATAAAAAACTAAATTGTGAACCTGCAACTTTGTGCGATAATAAAGGCTGCTTACATTGGATTTTGGCGCCATTAGTATAGCTTGCAGGTCCACTGTAAACACATACGTTTCCTCCTTTTTGTCTTTACTCTTTTCGTTTCTAGCCTCTTTTTTCTTCTCTTGATGAAGTGTGTACTCTTCAGAAGGGAGGTTGCCGAATGAATAGCGCGCACATAACTCACATTGGTCTTTTTTAGGTATAAACAGTGATAGTTTTTTAAAATCAAGTGCTTTATAAAATACTGCAACTGAAAGTGATCTTACGTTCTTCTTTTTGCACCAATCATTTACATAAAGGTCATAGAGCTCCTTTTTGGAGCGCCATTCTGGTAACAGATATTTTTTTTGCGTATCAGCTCGACAGTAATGCGACTCCATTGATGGAAGTGCATCCAAAAATGAATAAAGGCATTGCTTTCTTTCCTTGTTCTGAAAATTTTGTTTAGGATCTTTATTTGAAAATAAAGGCTTTTTTGACCAATTAAGCACAGCCTTTGCACCTACGTCCAACGTGTTCAGAAAGAATTTTTTGCATACTCGTATTGCTTTACTTTGTACTTTGAAAAAATATTTCAAAGTTATACTTCTTTTGGATTCATTAAGATTTTTTCTATTTCTCGGTCTTTTAACTGGAGCTGTTTCGACCAAAGTTTTGATATATACTTTTTTTTGATCCCAACTCATATTCCAAAATTCTTTAAAAATTTGTTCTCTTTCATCTTCACTTATTTCCGCACATTTCATAGCACCATTTTTTCTACAGCTACATCTATTCTTCATATTTCTTGAATCTTTTACCTTGTTGTAATTCCAAATAACCCCGTCCTTTGTTTTTCCAAAATAGCTTTTACCTTTTTCTCTACGAAATTTGTTTTTAACCGAAAACCAATTTTTAACATCAGCGTTTTTCTTACGAGTGTTACTTTTCGTTGGTAACTCGTATGAGTCATCTGAGTCACTATGAAATCCATATGGAACCAGACCTATGACTCCGTCGTCTGACTCAAATCCGCTTTCAATGGGCTCAGTTCCAAATGTAAATGACATGTTAGGCGTCTGATAAAGTAATTAATTTAGTATATATATTAAGCTCCATAAAATACACAGCCTTATTGAGTTAGGTAAAAACAAAAGTTTCTATGTTTTTTAAAAAATAAAACTTTAAAGTAGTTTTACTCATAAGTAGAAAAATTATAATTGAAATAATTTTAAAAAACTAAGAAAATTAACATTATTAAATTATACCATCGATAAAATACTGACATGGTGATATTCAACAAATATTTGCGTACATTAACCATTATAAAATAGTTGCCCAATGTTTTTAATACGTGGTTAAAATGAATTTTTTATATGGACTTAGAGCTTTTTCTCATTTAAATTTGGACTTAGTGCTTTTGCTAATCACTACAAAACAGCAATAAAAAACGATATAACTTATTTTTTTCGTTGTAATCAATGTATTTTTACTTATTGCACAATTCTGCATCAAAATCTAAATTTTTCAAAAAAGTGGACTTATTGCCTTTGCATGTTAAGCCAGCGATATGATCAATTTTAGTAAGGAATCTTCTGTCATCGAATAAATCATTTAGTAGGCAGATTTTGTTAAGGCTGTTGACATTTAATACATTTAGTTTTGTTGCTATGTTGTTGGTATTGTTAGTAGAGGTAGTGTTGTTTCTACTATTATATAAGTTTTGATTTGTGTAGTTGTTGCTTCGGGTGTTTACTATTGTGCTATGCTATGCTATATGCGGAACTTTTATTGAAATTTATAACTTGGCATATGTGAAGATTTTATATGCATCAATTTGGTTTTTAATGCATTAATTACGAGTCCGTTATCGTGGCACCATTTTGTTATATTGTTTAATTCATTTTGCATAGTTCTGCTTGCAGCTTCTATATTTTTGTTTGCGACAACAATTGCTGTATCATCAGCGTATGCAAAGTGTTGGCTTTCTGTTAAAATATTTAGCATTTCGTTTGCGTATAGAATGTACAGAATTGGACCAAGTTTTGAGCCTGGGGGCACACCATTATTTGCGAGAGGTTCATTGCTGAGCGTGTCTTTGATTTTCACACGATATGTTCTCAGTTCTAGATAGTTTTCGAACCATTTCAAACAATCACCTCTTATGCCATTTCTCTCCAAAACATTTAGCAGATTTGAATGGGAGAGCGTGTCGAATGCCTTGCTGAAGTTTATGAATAAGACTAAACAATGAGTGTTAGCGCTAAGGTTCTGATTGATGTGGTGGGAGAAGTCACCTAAAAGCTGATTTATTTTTTTTTTTGAAAACCGTATTGATTAGAACTTATAATTTTATATTTTTTCAAGAACTCATTCAGTCTTCTCACCACCATTTCTTCTAAGATTTTTTCCATTACAGACAATATTGCTATGGGTCTGTAATTGTTTACATTTATAAAGCATGTTATGATGGGTGTGAGTTGAGTAGTACAGTTTTTAAGGTCTTTGGGACGAATTCCGTCAATGCCTGCACCTTTATTGACTTTAAAAGT
Organism: Stomorhina lunata; assembly: GCA_933228675.1. Taxonomy (NCBI): domain Eukaryota; kingdom Metazoa; phylum Arthropoda; class Insecta; order Diptera; family Rhiniidae; genus Stomorhina; species Stomorhina lunata. Next base: position 29,590,872 of record OW121743.1, read on the forward strand.
TTTTATGATATTAAAAATTTCTTCTTCATTTGTAAAATTTTCCGCAAAATTATTTGCTATATTTAAGATATTTTCAGGTTTGAAATTTTTAGTTATCACACGTTTTTAGTTATATCACGTTTGTAATATAGCGTCCGTCGCAGGGGATTACCTAAATCCTGATGCATTCGGTAATTTGTGGTAGATATAATTTAGCGTTTAAGCGATGGTGTTTTGATCGACAATGATAAAATTCAGGGTGGGACAATATCCTAAAATTTTGTGTAAAATCCAGGAGCTCCACAAATCTGATTTTAGCAGACAGACACTCTGCATTAATCTTAATTTTGTGTCTGACTTTTGAACATTATGATAACATTTGAGAATGTATTATATATCAAATTATAGGTAATCTTCCTAGGAAGTACAAAAATGCAGCTAACTACATGATATCCGTTCAAAACCTACATATGTACATAAGTATCTCACATATCAACGAAAATTTAAATTTTTTAATTGCAATTGGGAGAAATCCGTTCACGTTTGACAATTGATCCCGTATAACTTCGCCTAAGATACGATGATGACATTTAGTATAAAGACGTTGTACAATATTGATATTCAGGGCGATAGCGCCTAAAATAAACTTTCTAGAGGGACAACATTTGACAAAAGTATTTCTGATCTCTTGAAAAGTTCGATATTGAAAATGGCCGAGCTCTATTCACATTTAGTGAAATCTCCCATATAACCCCGACCGGGAATCGATTTAATGCTGATAAATTAAATCACATTAAAATTGCACAAGGAACTAGAGCAAAACTTTCCAAACATCCATCGGACAGATCGAAAGAACAATACATCCCAAATATTATTGAAGAAGTGTTCATTTTAATTAATTAACTAACTTCAGATTAATAAGTAAATCTTTAATAACTTTTCCGACAAAGCTGATATCCATCCATTCAAAAGCTATATATTTCACGTATGTATCTAAACTAAGAGTGTATACCCTATAATTTTAAGGCTTATCATTGTTAATGCTTTGACCTAAATCAGTCCGCTAACTTCAGAGTTTTACATAACTAATCAAGAACTTTTACTAGTTGGATAATTCGTACGAATTAAGGTGCACAACCCTTACTGGGCACTGTGTTTTTTGGGTTGCATGCCAGAATACTTAAACTTCATCAAATCGATGTGCTATTGCAAATGTAATGGCATCTACATATTGAAGCATCTTTTCTGCATGGTTTATCTGGTCTATCGAACTTTATTAAATGTTCGTAAAATATGTGTCTATTTTATTTCGAAGCTACTAACTGGCTTAAATATGCATTCTCTACTTGTAGTCTAGTAATCATTATCTTTCACAAAGGGATCACTTTAGAAGTGAAGTGAAGCTTCCCTAGACATCAGCCACCTGCCCAACCTAACCTTTGGGTGCATAACTATTCTAGATGATGACGCCGCCGAAAAGCTTTTCTTTTTCCGACTCTTAATTTTAAAGACTCTTTGCATATAATACTAGTATAACCAAATTTTGCTAGGAATTACATTAAGTACTTTTGCAGTACTTTTGGTGAAGGGTATCCAAGATTCGGCAAAGCCGAATATACCACTCTTACTTGTTATATTTATTTTTAGATTTTTGATAAATATCAATAAATAAATATTTTCCAATTGGTTTCATTAATAAATTTGTTTACTTTGTAGCTATTTATGCTGTTTCCTGGTGTAACTGAGGTTTCTTCATTCTGACAGTTCTCGTTTTGTTTTTCCTTTTCTTCGTACATACTGCAGAAAGGAGAGTAGTGATCAGATATATTTGTTTTTATCACTGCTACATATGTTGTAGTTATTGCTTTATTACTTCTTGTATGTATGTGATCAATACAAGTGCTTGTTCTATTATTTATATCTTCCTTACCTTGGTGTACATTTAGATCGTCGTCTTACATGGTCCCATCACATTGACTGCAAGTTAACTCAGATTAAATTGAAATCCGCGGAACTAAACTGGCTTATTGGATCACAATCTGCTCCTGAGTTAGACTACAAGGTCCTTTTGTACAAATCAATAATTAAATTAATATGGACGTATGGTATTCAGTTATGTGGAACGGCTTCTGCTTCGAACATTGCTAAATTACAGAGAAGACAATTAAGGATCTTACGTTTAATAACCGGCGCCCCCTGGTACATCAGAAATAATAATATCCATAGAGATTTAAATGTCCCCCTTGTCCAAGAAGAGATTATATATAAAATATATTTTTAAGCTGCATGATCACCCAAATAATCTTGCAAGGCAGCTTTTGCAATTTGAAGGTCACCAACGATTAAGAAGGATGGATACCTTGGACCTTGCCACTAACTAATTTTCTTTTAATTCGAATAAATTTTAAATAGAATTGCACTAGCAATTTCTATATGATTTTATGTTAGAATAAGATTTGATTACTTATTGTTATTTTCTTTTCAGAAAGATTCAATAATAAAATACAAGCACATAAAAACAGAAAAAAAATAAACTTATGTTGCCGCACTTAAACGGAACAACATAAAAAGCATTTTCACCGATTTTCTTCTTCTTCTGTTATCCTTGACTCCCAGTGGAGCATAGGGCCTCAACCATCCTTTTATATCGAACTTTATTGCGAGATGTTAGGCATACATCATTCCATGAATAGTTTGCTGCTTGTAACTCCGCTTCAATTGACCTTCTCCACGTTTTAGCAGGTGCACCAACACGACGGCCGCTTCCTTGTGGATTCCAACGAAGCGCTTGTCGAGCAATGTTGGTATTTGGTCTTCGAAGTGTGTGGCCTATCCACCGCCATTTCCGTTGACATACCTCTATAGAAGAACGGATTTGGTTTGTAGCGTTTAGTAGATCTTCATTTCTTATGCGATTTGGCCACCATATATTAAGGATTTGCCGCAAGCATTTGTTTGCAAAGGTTTGTAGGGGCTTATCGATGGCATTTGTGCGTTTACAAGTTTCGCAGCCATAATACAAGATGGACTTGACATTCGAGTTATATATTGGTAACTTAGTTGTTGTTGATATTTTCCGAGATTTCCAAATAGCTCGGAGAATGCCGAATGCTGATTTTGCCTTATTAATACGCGATTCAATATCCTCGTCGGCGCCACCTTTTGTAGATACCAAACTACCAAGATAATTAAAGGTACCTACACATCCAATAACCTCGTTATCCACATTGATGTGTGGCGACAGGTTTGCGCCATAGCCTCCAGGCATAATCTTTGTCTTGGAGATATTGATTTCCAGCCCAGCTGCCCGAGATTCAACAGTAATAGCGCTAGTGTTTTCTTGAAGGCATACGTCATCAGCGTATTCCAAGTCCTCGAGTTGTTTAAAGGGTGTCCATTGGATATTACGTCTACCATTCAGTGCCGTGCGCATTATATTTTCGATGACAAGGATAAAAAGTATGGGTGATAAGATACATCCTTGTCTTACTCCAGTAGTAACTTCGAATGGATTAGACAATTTACCTTTATGTAAAACCCGGCATTTAAAGTCCACGTACATTGCCCGTATTAAGTTCAGAGTTTTCGTTGGCATGTTAAGGTTTCCTAAAATTCTCCATAGATAGCTTCTGTTGACACTGTCGAAGGCCTTCATAAAGTCGACAAACGCTAGGTAAATGGGGGTGCGGAATTCATTACATTGCTCCAGTACTATTCTTACTGTGTTGATTCTTGTATTGTTGGTGGGCTGTCTGAAATTCCATTGAATAAACAGTCATGGTTGATTTCGTTTTGCACTTCCGTCAGTGCTTCTAATCCAATGGGATTGTTTAATGTTGACTGGAAGTGTTCCATCCATCGTATTAATTGTTCATCCGGGGTTTTATGGTCTTTAAAACCTAACGTTTGTTGACCAATCTTATTGTAAGTCTGAGTGACACACCTTTCAATTTCGTTTACATTTGCGTTGTTGTTGTTTACAACGTCTGGAAGCCGATTCCTTATGGATGTAATAAAGACATTTCGATGTCGCTATTTTATAGTGAAGCTTAAGAGGAAAAATTGTGCCACCTACATCCAGTTTCCTTTCACAGCATAGTTCGATTAATTTTTTCCCGTTGTCGTTTCTTACTCCGACACCGTGCTTACCAATGTAGTGTTCTAAACCGGTGTTGTTTGAGCCAACTTTGGCCTTAAAGTCACCCAGTATCATAGTAATGTCACAATTATGTACATTACTGTTCATCCAACTGCTTAATTCATCGTAAAATTCGTTTTTGTCGTTTTCAGATTGGATTTCAGTAGGAGCGTAGACATTGATAATTATCATATTGCGAGCTTTAGTCTTAAGTTTTATTGCCATTAGCCTCTCATTGATAGGATACCATGCTATCATGGCTTTAGCTATTCTTTTAGTCATCAAAAAGCCCACACCCCTACTATACTCATCACCCTCCGGGCGACCGGAGTAAAGAAGCACAGTATTTTCGTTCCGAACTTCCCCTTGTCCTGTCTATCTTGCTTCTTGCACCGCCAGCAAATCAATTTTATAATCCAACATTTCACGCCTTAGTTGTTCTAGTTTTCCAGTTTCTTATAGCGTGCGTTCCATGTCGCAAACTTTAAATTTTCTTTCATGCCTATATTAGTTTTTATAGTTCGTTTTTTTTGAATAGAATTGGTTTTATTCATCATGATGTTCTTGCATAGATTAGGCACCTCCAAAATCCTTGTGCCAGCTGCCGTAGCAGGGGGATTCCACGCTTGAGTACCCCTTGGAGTAGTATATTCTATAATGTTGTTTCTTTCCATGCTTAAAACATCGTAAGTGCTAAGTCGATGGATGATGAGTCCAAAGACAAGAGCCACGTTTGTAAAGCGAGCCGCTCGGTCCGAGACAGACGTCCGCTTGTAGCCACAACTAACATGTTGAACAGACGCTACCGTTTCGTACTTCACCAAGTACAATTATCTTAGACCCTTAGACCAAATACGTCGGAATGGCTCTAAGATAACTCTCCCTCACGTTAGCCCTGACCTAGAATCCCACTCGGATTGTTTACCGCATCTTCAACTAGGTTGCTCAGGTTTCCAGGATGTACCACTAGGAGGTGTGATTAGGAATTGAATACATTTATTACCTGTTAGCTGGAAACATAGGCAACAACTGCATCCCATTTTCACCGATTAAGGAAACCAAATTATTAATTAAAACAACTGAGTTTTGTTCTCTTAAATAAAAAGGTGGGGGTTTGAACGGCTTGACTTCTTGAGGGATCTCCTCTGAATTGTCTTGAGGAATATCAAAGGGTTTTGGGAGTTTAGTTCCATAGTTCTTTGGTTATTTTTGGCATAAGTGCTATCTTAGAGGACTTAGGACTACCTCCTCGTTTAAAAACCGTTACATATCTGTCGATTTCTATTTAGATTTGGGGTTTTATTACGGTATGGGGATTGTGGACACTGTTTGGTATAGTTCCAGTTTTAGGGTTAATTGTATTTGTACTTACTGTGGTGGATTTCATTACTACTGGTGATAAATTGGGCATACTTTCATGCGCGTGAGATATTGAAGCACTATTAATTACCATATTGTTGATATTTCTTTCGGTTTCGGTATATTGTCCACTCTTGTCAAAAGAGTTGGGGAACAAGAAGAAGCAAAGTTGGGGAACAATTATGTTTAGGCACTCACTCTCTGAGACGTTCACTGTGAGATACGCATTTCTACCGTTTAAACTTAGTCTTCGCTCACTAATGTTTATACTTCATAAACTCATTAAGAGAGTTCTCTTTTATTTGTATCACTTTGGCTCTTTTGTTTAATAATTATTTTGCTTTAATACTTCTGTGTTATAAAATAATTTTTATTTTTATAATTTTAGCATAAACAAGTAAGATTGGTATATTCGGACTGTGCCGAATCTTGTATACCTAGCAATATTTGCTTATACTAGTATTATATGCAAAGAGTCTTTAAAATTAAGAGTCGCAAAACGAAAAGCTTTTAGGTGGAGTCGTCATCTCGACTAGTTATGGACCCAAATGTTAAGTTAGAAAGGTGGCTGATGTCAAACACAGCGTCACTTGGGTTCTCGATTTTCGAAGATTCGATTTCGAATTTGATGAAGATTAAGTATTCTGGCATGCAACTCAAAAACACAGTGCCCAGTGAGGGTACGTATCATCCAACTAGTAAAAGTTCTTGATTAGTTATGTAAAACTCTGAAGTTAGCGGACCGATTTAGATCAAAGCTATAACAATGATAGTTTTGTCAATGTATACAGGCCTTATAATTATAGGGTGTACACCAGAGAAGAGATTGAATGGCGGTTTTCTTGCTTTGAATGTATTCACACAAAAATGAAAACTTGTCGTCAATTTACAATATTTAATTGAGACGAAACAATGCATATTCACAAAATAAGAGTATAATGAAATATATTGCATGCATTGCTTGTGTTTATAACTGCAATCAAATACACTAGGAAAACATTCAAACATTCATTTTATAATAGCGAATGCGTGAATGTTTACGAAATATTATGAATGATTTCAGTTGCGTTACAAGACAAGTTGTGCACAAGACAAAACTATAGTTGTATAGGTGGGCAAAGACAAAAAGAAAGCAACAAGTTGCCAGATGAAATGGATGCAAAATCGTTAAATTTATAGAAAAAAAATCGTCAAACACTGGGATGGCAGAAAAAGAAATTAACCGTTACGCGTTAGTGTTGGAGAGATCAAGTTTTGAACTTGCAAAACATATGTTTTACTGGGGCGGCACAATCGGGCCTCAAAATAGGGCACCTTAGATTTAAAAATCGTTTTTTTATGTAGTTCGTTTTAACATAATTATAAAAAAAATTATATAATATATTTTTTCATCAAAAAATTTTTGTATAAATTTTTTTTATTAAAAAAAATCTTTCTATACAAAAATATTTTCTTTACAAAGATATTTTCTATAGAAAAATATTTTTTTCAAAAATCTTTCTATAGAAAAATATTTTTATCAAAAACTTTTCAATTGAAATATATATTTTTATCCAAAAATTTTCTATAGAAAAATATTTTTATTGAAAATTTTTACTATAGAAAACTATTTTTATCGAAAATTTGTCTATTGAAAAATATTTTTATTAAAAATTGTTCTATAGAAAAATATTTTAATCAAAAATTTTTCTATAGAAAAATATTTTTATCGAAAAATTTTTTTAATAAAAAAATTTTGGCCCTCCCCCAAACTGTTTTTTCTAAAAGCTTCCAAAAAATAATAATATTTGAATTTTTATGTTTTAGATATCGATTTTAGATATTGAACCGCCGTGGTATAGCAGGTTAGTCATCCGCCTAGCGGCGGTTCACCTCATAACTCATCTAGCCACTGGTTATTGAGTATTAGGCTATGAAAAACTTCTCTAACTAATGCATTTGCCGTTCGGAGCCGGCGTTAAAACGTAGGTCCCTTTCAATGAGTCTAAAAATAGAATCGGATGCAGCTCATTGTCTGAGAGAAGTACCCCTTGTTCCAATTGGAATGTTGTCGGGGAATTATATATATATGTTTTAGATATCAAATTTTTAGATACAAATTAACTTTGTTGAAGGATATAAACTTATAATTAAAAATAAAAAATAAAAAAAAAGCAAGAGTGGCTTTGCCGAATCTTGGATACGCTTCACCAATGGTGTTCCAAAAGTAAAGTACAAAATCGTAAGAATATATTGATAATTATATAGTTTCTGATTACTGACTTAGTTGAGCCCCACACAAATGCTTGATATGTATATTAATTTTCTTTTGTTCATACTAAATGTAATTCCTAGCAATATGTTCGTTCGTTTACGTTAAAATTTGTACAAATTAATAATAAAATTTTAGTTCATTTTAGTCCCCATATCTGCTAAGGGTTAAATAAAATATTTTTAAAAATAACTATTTTTATTAATTTTGATCGAAATAACATTTCGATCAAAATTGAAGATTTACTTATTAATTTGAAGTTAGTTAACTAATTAAGATGAATACTTCAACAATAATATTTTGATGTATTGTTCTTTCGATCTGTCCAAATACTGAACTTCAAAATGATTTGAGGGGGAACTTTTTTTAACGCCCGTTAATAAGTGGCAGCACTTTTCATCATAGATTTTCATGGTTGATAGGTATTTTTTGAGTATTTAGCAAATTGTTCAAAAGTTATACCCCTAGTATACACTCTTAGTTTTAGATACATACGTGAAATATATAGCTTTTGAATGTATGGATATCAGCTTTGTGGGAAAAGTTACTGAAGATTTACTCATTAGTGTGAATGGAAAGTTTTGCTCTAGATCTTTGCGCAATTATAATGTGATTTAATTTATCAGCATTAAAGTGATTCCCGATCGGGGTTATATGGGAGATTTCACTAAATGTGAACCGAGCTCTCCCATTTTCAATACCGAACTTTTCAAGAGATCAGAAATGCTTTAGATAAATGTTGTCCTTCTATAAAGTTTATTTTAGGCGCTATCGCCCTGAATAACGATATTGTACAACGTCTTTATACTAAATGTCATCATCGTATCTATTACACAGTACGACAGTGGTTGGTACACATGAGAAATGTTAAAAGAATATGAAAATAGGCTTAAAATAAAGAAATACGTGTCTCGGCGTTTTGCTGTATCACGTCAGAATTTTAAGAAATTCGATTTTAAAGATTTGAGGGAACTCGGAGGTTTACTTGTAACGTAATACTATTATAAAAAGTTCTATAAAAAAAGAGTCAGTATTGAAAAGGGAATTCTATTTTATTTGCTTTTGTTTCCCGCTAGATGGCGCTTTGATTTTCATGTAAAATTAAAAAATATCTAAAAATGTAATGTAATTCAATGTTATGTAAAAATAACATTTTTTTAATATTTTCTAATTGCAGAATTGTATTTTTAATGAATTTCGTACATTTTTTGGATATTTTTTTTCTTATATACGAAATCATTATACTTAATGTAATTTAAATAATATGCTTATGGCAACTCTGATTATTATCTGTTTATTATCTTTTATTTTTCCTTTTGTTTATTATTCATTCCTAATCTTGAATTTAAACGTAACTGAAGTTTCTTAAAACATTCTAACATTTTCCATAAATAAATACTGGTAATTAATTATAAATTCCTTGTGTACGGATTTAATAGTGGTGTCAGAAGTGGGATTCAAGACAAGATGGAGGAGGAAAGATTTAATTCGATAATTGGGTCACTGGCTGATGCAATTCGTTCAGCAGTGACACAGGCTGCACAGACTGCTGCGGCAAATGGAAGTTCACCGCAATCTCATAAACCTGCCTTTTCCATGAAGTGCTGACGGCTCTTCTGTGAGTGACTATTTCGTGCGATTTGATTGGGCCCTGCAATTAAGTAAGATTTCCTAGAGTGAGTATCGCAATTATGCCCGGTTAAAACGCGCTGCTGTTTTTTGTGACTATGGGGATGCCTTAGACAGAATGCTGATTGAACAGATGATTTTTGGTTTGGAGTCCCGTGCCATTTGCGATGACGTTATTGCAAAAGAACCTAACAATTTCGCAGAGGCGTATGAAATTGCTTACGCTAGAGAAGTAACACATCGAGCAACAAATGTAGTGAATACAAGTGAAAATTCAATGAGTATAACCTAACTTACATGTTGGCTCATGTAAGTTAGGTTGTACTCCAATGAGAAGAATAAACGAAACACGAACAAAGGCACCAACAATGGCAATGGGGAGTAAGTGCTATGACTGTGGTGGTCAGCATCAGACTGTAAGTTTAGAAATGCCAAGTGTTTCGCTTGTGGGAAGACTGGCCATATAGCTAAAGCGTGCAAAGCAAATACAAATCAAACGTCCGAGCAAGTGGTAAGTGATGAAGATGAAGTTGTGAAATTTATAAATCAAGTATGTATAACAAAAATAACCGGGGCTATGGCCAAGAAAATTATTACGGTACGAATGAATGGTAAAGACGTTGATACGGAATTGGATACCGGGGCACCATGTAGTGTCATGAGCGTGAGAAATTTTAACAGACTGGGTATTAAAGCTGTGAAGAAGAGTGCAGATCGACAGTTTTCTAGTTGTACGGGTCAAAAATAAATTGTGTTGGCAAAGTAACCGTAAACGAGACAGACGCTTACAGTCAGCTAGTCGTTGATGAGGAATTTGCCCATGTATTGACACTTAATACCCCTACACATGGGTTGATACGACCAACGCGGGCTGTATATGGTGCAGCCAATATTCCGGCCATATGGCAGCGCACAATTACAAGACATAACAAATGTTTTAAATTTCTTTGATAACAAATGTAGAAAATTTCTCTCTCGAGTTGAATAGACGTTGTTTAAAATCGATCTGTGTTTTATTATTAAAATAACTATTAAAAAAAATTATCCTATATTATTTTTTATACCAAAATTAACTACATTAAATTCTCCATCTAAAATCATTTTTAAAATAAACGATCATCGATTTTTTAAGCAATAATTAACTAATTAAAATTGCGATATTCAAATAAGAAACAAAAAAAATACAAAACACAAGAAAATAAATATAAATACAAAATTAACAAAGTAAAAATCACACAAACAAAAGTTATAACTAAACAATAATAAATATGGAAACAAGAAGCGATTCTTCTTCAAAGAGAGCTAGAGAATCTCATCCAGATGCTTTACTCAAAAAATATAATAATAAAATGCCGCGATAAGCAAGTGTTGATAAAGCTTTTCTCAGAGACCTCATTAAAGAGAGTGAATATTTAACAACAGAGAAAATCAGAGAGTCAATAAGAGAGAGTGAAAATATCACATCATCTGTAATTAAAAATTCTATTAGAAAAAGTGAAGAGAAACACTTCGATTATATACAAAACTTAATAAAAGAAAGTGAAGAAAGAATACTCTCTGTTATTGATGTAAAATTAAACGACATGCAAAAACAATTGGACTCTGTTACCGAAAGAGTCAATCAGTTAGAAGTACAGAGTGTTCAAATTAAAGAAGTAGAAAAAGAAATGATAGAACTGAGAAGAAAAATAAACAAGCAGAAAAATTCGGTAGTTGCCGGTAGTGTTCGAATTACGGGTGTACCCTTCTACGAAAATGAAAATCTTGAAACTATTTTTAATGAAATTTGTAACAACATAAAAATTCCTACTCCCCGGATTGAAAACATCTATAGACAAAAAAATATATATAAGAATAATAAACCATATAACCCTAAGGAAGAAGTAATTGTTGTTAATTTACATTCACCATTTGAAAAAAATTTTCTATTGAAATCTATTGCCTAGTTTCGGAGGGAATATCGAACAAATCTAAGCCTCAGATATGCCGGATTTGAAAGCGAGCAGTTTATTTATATAAATGAAGATTTAACCCCGCACAATCATAACATATTTAAAGCTGCTTTAAAAATGAAAAAAACAAATAACAATATTAAATCTACTTTTACCTTACGTGGTCTTGTATACGTTAAAAAAGCAGGTTCTGACGATCCCATTCTCTTAGAATTTATGGAAGACTTGGAAAAGCTTTTTCGTTGATGACAAGCGGTTATTTTTAGTCAATCTTTTTTCTATTACTACTTTTAATAATCTTTTTATCCACGTTTTTAGTAAAATACAAACTACAAACTTTATCTTTATAATATCTCTTATCATTTTTTTCTTTTTAAACTCAATGTATCACAAATTTCTTTCATCTTGTTGCATGGTGCTAATTTTGTTCTCAGTTTTTGAGTATGACTAGCTCTCAGTTTACTCATGTTGATTCTAGAGAAAGTAACTTTAACATGATTAGAATACTATCAAGCCGTAATAACTCCCTCGATATCTTTCACATTAATGCTCAGAGCTTTTTGCCTAAAATTGCCATATGTATCTCAGAAACATGGTTTAACAAAGATATAGAGGATGGTGTACTTATTGTTGATGGATATCGCCTTTTTAGATCTGACAGATTGGGGAATGGTGGTGGAGTTGCTATTTATATCAAGTGTCATATTAAAAGTAAACTCGTAATGAGCTTCTGTGAACAAAATCAAAGAGAATATATATTTATAGAACTGAATTGCCGTGATAATAAAATCTTACTAGGCCAAATAAAAACATAAAATTTGACAATCTCACCGAAAAATTAGAAGCATTATCTGTAAAATATTCTGACATTATATTAGCAGGTGATTTTAATAGTAATTTGCTTGTTAATCATGAACTAAACGATCTTATGTCTACCTTTGGATTATCATCTGTTAATATTTCTAGACCTACGCATTTCACAACCACATCATCTACCTTATTAAATCTATTTTTTGTAAGCAAAATATCTAATGTATTACACTACGAACAACTGTCTGCAACGTCCTTTTCGAAGCATGATACAATATTTATTTCATATAATTTTTTTACTGAACAACCGTCTCAAACCATTTCCTATCGCAATTTCAATAATATAGACTATGACTGATTATGTCATGATATTGTACAAACGGATTGGGATTCAAATAAATAAAATTATTACAAGGATATATAATGATAGAGTTCCTATAACAACAAAGAGATTACGAAAAGTTGTAAGACCGTGGTTTACAAATGAGGCGAAAGATTTGATAGTACAACGTGATCACATCTATAATTTGTGAAAGCGTTATAGAACCCCTGAATACTTTTCCGAATATCGTCAAGCTAAAAAGGCTGCGACTAAGAAAATAAAACATGACAAAACTGCATACTACTGTAACAAATTCAATTCAGTTACCGATAGTAAAAAAACGTGGAAGTACATCAAAGATATTGGTATTGGTAAAACTATTCGGAAGCCAATAGATGTCGATATTAATCTTTTAAATGAAAGCTTTGTAAACATACCCCAACCAAATATCCTTTCTGACTTTTATAATCAAAACAGCAATACTCCTGTTCCCTTTGTAGAATTTAACTTTCAAACAGTAGAGACTTTTGAAGTTGTAAAAGCTTTTTATAAAATAAAATCCAACTCAGTTGGTTTAGATGGCGTTGATCCAAGGTTTGTTAAAATTATCTTACCATGGATAGTTCAACACATAAGGCATATTTTTAACAGTATTATTATGACCGGTACATTTCCAAAGGTGTAGAAGTATGTCAAAGTTGTCCCTGTACCTAAAGGTGGGAACGAGTATCGTCCTATTGCAATTTTACCCTACTTTTCTAAGGTATTTGAACATATACTGCATAAGTATATTTACACTTATCTAAATGAAAATAAGTTGTTGACTAGTCGGCAATCTGGGTTCAGACCTCAACGTGGCTGTATAACAGCACTCGCAGATGTAGTAGAAAACATTAGAAGTAATTTAGATGACGGCAAATTCTCTTCTTTTGTATTACTGGACCATTCGAAAGCCTTTGATACTGTTCACCACTCGACTCTTAGCATGAAGTTACTTATGCAATTCAGTTTTTCCTTACCAGCTACAAATTTAATTCAATCCTATCTCACAGGCATAACACAATCTGTTGTTAACAACGACCAAATTTCCCGACCATTGCCAGTTACCCGAGGGGTACCGCAAGGCTCCATACTTGGGCCTTTATTGTATTCAATATACGCCAATGATCTTCCACAGCAGCTCAACTTTTCGAATATTCAAATGTATGCTGATGATGTTCAGTTATATCTTAGTGGTACCCCTGACACAATTGCTACAAAGACTTCCGAATTAAATTCCGATTTAGAAAAAATTTTTTTATGGGCCTCTGCAAATGGCCTAAAAATTAACCCGAAAAAATCAGTTTGTTTATTTGTAAAAATAATACTCGGATAGAACACAATATAAATATTTCTATTGGTGGTTCAAAAATTGAACTTGTTAACACACAAGGAATTTAGGTGTGACTTTTAATAGGACGCTAACTTGGTCGGGCCACATAAGCCAGGCTTGTGGCAAGGTATATGGAAAGTTACGCACTCTATGGGCAACTCAGCAATTCACACCACTGAAAATTAGAATTATTTTAGCCAAAACACATATTCTTCCCACACTATTATATGGGTCAGAAATTTTTGCTGGTTGCTCTTCTCGGGATATAAGAAGATTAAATACTACATATAACAACATCGTTCGCTATGTTCATGGGTTGAAAAAATTTGACAGGATAACTCAATTTTCGCGGAGTTTTATGAATCTATCTTTCAATAATTTGTTAAAAATGAGATGCCTTATCTTCATTCATAAAATTATTGTAACAAAGGAGAATATTTGTTCAATCGTCTAAAATTTGCAAGGTCTCAAAGAGGTAGATATATCATCCAATTACGCCATAGAAGCCATGCATCTGAAGGTCAACTTTTTATTTTGAGTATACTTCCTTATTTGATTCAAAACACCAACAGTGCAACAAGTTTTAGGAAACTACTTAACGACTATTTACATGACTAAAAAAATATTTCCTCCTTATATAATTTTATAATTTATTCCCTTATCTATTTAAGTATTTAGTTATATTAGAGTTTAATTAATCTTTGTAATTAATTTTTTGTACTAAATTTAAATTTTTTGATAATTTTGTGAATTCTTTGTTATTATTACTATTATTATTTCCTTTTTTGTGTATTATTATAAAAATGTTTGTTTCAAATATTTCTTAACATCTCGGATTCTAATACTGTAATTTATAAGATAATTTGTCTTGTTGTATGTATTAGAAAGTCAATAATAAATAAATAAAAAAAATAAAAAATACTTATTTACGCTCGGAATATGGAAGCGCTCATGAACGTGTTAGAATTCACATTAAAGAGGCTGCAGGAGTTAGGTTTTAAATTGAACAAATCGAAGTGTATTTTTGCATCATCATCAGTTGAATTTCTGGGCCATAAGATCGATGCCCAAGGTATACATAAACCCAACAAGAATATAGAGGCAATATTACAATCCAGTAAACCGAAATGTATAGACGATATCCAACTGTTCCTAGGTAAAGCATCCTACTACTCTAACTTTATTCCCGACTTGTCAACACTGGAGAGACCATTGCGAAATATTATTAAAAGTGGTAAATTCTCCTGGTCTAAAGAAGCCGATATCGCATATGATAAAATCAAGCAAATTCTTATTTCGCCTAAAGTGTTAATTCCATACGATCCAGACTTACCACTGCTGCTGGCAACGGACGCCATTAAAACAGGCTTAGGTGCTGTACTGTCCCATCGTTTGCAAAATTTCTGTCAAACTTTACTTTTGATGTAGTACACAAAAATTCTAAAGATAATGCCAATGCTGATTACTTATCACGGATATCAAATAAGAACTCCAGTCCTAACAGAATAAATGGTGTTAATGCTACTCAGATACCAACTGATGAAAATGATGAATTTGATCAATTTATACTCAAACAAATGAACCAACTTCCATTAACTGCATCTCGTGTATACCAGGAAACTAAGAAGGATGAACACCTTGGTAAGATTGTACAACTACTGGAGAGCGGTAAATGTTTGGCTTCATATGGATATAAGTCTACCGAAATAAATTATAAGTTGTCGTCTGGGTGTTTGACTTTTGAACACCGTATTGTTATTCCTCCAAAATTTCGATCAAATGTGTTGAATGAGCTACATGGGACCCATCTAGGAGTGGTTAAAATGAAAGGCATGGCTCGTTCGTTTATATACTGGCCAGGAGTCGATAAAGACATAGAAATGGAACTTACAAATGTGAACAGTGTGCAAGCAATGCCAGAAACCCAACAAAATTCAAGGACCATCATTGGGAGTACCCTAAATCGCCATGGGAGAGAGTACATATTGACTACGCGGGGTCAATCGATGGTATGATGATCCTAATCATTACTGATGCATATTCAAAATGGTTAGAAGTGAAAGTAACAAAGTACATTACAGCTGCTGCTACAAAAATGGGTTATTTTTTGTTTTTGAGAAATTTCGACCAAAAATAATAGGTGCTTGTACAACTTGACATTGTCACATTGAGGGAATCAGTTTCAGTTGATGACATCTTATAACAGTAATAAAACACAAAATTGAATATAAGAAACACTATTAATTTATACAAATCATAGCAAAAAAAAAATCCCATAAAATGGGAAATTTTACAAATTTCCCGTAAAAATGGTAAATTTTGAAAATTTCACATTTTTGAAATTTTTAAAATTTCCAATAAAGTTTGATTTTTATTATATCAATCAATATGTGACAGTTATTTTGATTTAATATTATATCAAGCAATGACTGCTTTTTATTTTGTGATTAAATTTTTTAAGCAATTTCTGAGCGATATCATTTAAAATTGATTTTTTAGAGCAAATCGGAAATTTTGAAAATTTTCCATAAAAATAGGAAAATTTAAAAATTTCCCATCAAAAAGGGAAATTTTTAAAATATCCTATATAAATGGGAAATTTTGGAAATTTCCCATAAACATTGAAAATTTTGAAACCTTCTTACAAAAATTTAAACTTTTAAAACTTCTTATAAAAATAGGAAATTTTTAAAAATAAAATTTTTGAAATTTCAAATAAAAAGGAAAATTTCCCATAGAAATGGGAAAAAAATTTAAAATTTCTAATAAAAATGGGAAATTTTTAAAATATCCTAAAAAATTAAAAATTTCTAATAAAAATGGGTAATTTTTAAAATATCCTAAAAAAGAGATATTTTAAAAAGGAAAACTTTTAAGTTTTCCAATTTTTCCATTTTTATGGAAAAGTTTTAAAATTTCCTATTTTTAAGGGATATTTTTAAAATTTCCCATTTTTATGGTAAATTTTAGAATTTTCGCATTAATATGAGAAAATTTTAGAAATTTCCCATAAAACTGGGAAAATATTAAAATTTCCCATTCTTATTTTCAAAATTTCCTACTTTTATGCAAATTTTCAAAATTGACCATTTTAATCGGAAATTTTCAAATTTTCCCTTTTTTATGTGAAATTTTCAAAATTTACCATTTTTATGGGAAATTTTCAAAATTTACATTTTTATCGGATATTTTCAAAATTTCCCATTATTATGGCAAATTTTCAAAATTGACCATTTTAATCGGAAATTTTCAAAATTTCCCTTTTTTATTGCAAATTTTCAAAATTTACCATTTTTATGGAAAATTTTCAAAATTTACTATTTTTATCGGAAATTTTCAAAATTTAACATTTTTATGGGAAATTTTCAAAATTTATTATTTTTATGGCAAATTTTCAAAATTGACCATTTTTATGTGAAATTTTCAAAATTAACCATTTTTACGGAAAATTTTCGAATATTACCATTTTTGTTGGAAATTTTCAAAATTTACCATTTTTATGGTAAATACAAAAAAAAAATTATAAATTAATCAATCACTTCTTTCACAAAAAAATGTTTTTTAATTAACAGTTAATCAATCACTTAAAGAAAGGAATGTGCAACTGACATTCATTTACTTAGATTGTTTTTAGAATTTTTAGTGTTACTCTCTTAATATATTTTTTTTTAATTTAGGACCAGCACTCAGGGGATGACCCCTACTTATGCGATGCATTGTGTTGGAACTAGGAAAATAGGTTATGGGAAGGAGGATAGATGGAGTAGTGTTTGTGGACATTTGATTTGAATTTACCTATATTGCAACTGGCAGGGAAAACTTCTGCGGGGAGAGAATTCCACATACGAACTGTACGGCTAAAGAACGAATTTTCTCTGTAGTGTGTTGTTCGGTCTACCGGCCAATCGACCACAAAGGAATGAGCTCTAGCAGAATGACGTGTATTGCGTAAAAATGTCCGAGTTTCGGGAACAAGTTCCCTGATTTCGTTAGAGCAAATTCCAAAGTAGTAACGATAGAACAGTGTGACACAACCCACATTGCGACGGTGCTCAAGTGAATCAATAGAGTTGGATACCCTACTGTCACCGATGAGCACTTTCGCCCTCTCCTGTACTCGGTCGAGAAGCTCCAAAATAGACTTTGAAGCACCGGCCCATACATGAGAGTTGTATTCCATTTTCGATCGGATGTAGGTGGTGTAAATAGTAAGGAGATCAGATGAAGTGAAGTATCTCTTGCACCGTTTTAGAAAACCGATGCACTTGAATGCTTCTTTTGACACATGAAAGATATGCTTTGACCAACGGACATCACATTGAATTCTCATGCCTAGAACATCAAGAGCATCTGATTCCTCAATATGTACACCATCCATTAATACAGATGAAGTAACATGGTTTGCCGTGCGTTTATGCGTAAGCATACAACATTGAGTTTTCCGCGCATTAAAATCAACTCTATTCGCACGACCCCATTCCGAAATTGTTTCTAAATCGCGGTTTAATGATTCATTCATGTTTTGTCTCATAGCGTCCACCTCGAGGAGGCTTGGCCTACGATTGAATGAAAATGAATGGCAAATGTTACTATCATCTGCAAAAGAGTAGATAGGGTTGGAAGTTTGACGTAGAAGGTCATTTATAAAGATTAGAAATAGAGTAGGAGAAAGAACAGAGCCTTGCGGTACCCCTGAATTAATCTTGAACTCGTTTGAAGAGAACCCATCTATAACAACTCGTATAGTGCGATCTCTGAGGAAGCTCGATATAAACCGAGAGAAGTTATTACCGACACCAAAGGCAATAAGTTTTGATAGAAGTGCTCCGTGCCACACTCTATCAAACGCCTTGGAAATATCTAGAGCCACAACTTTACTTTCGCCAAAACGGTGTATTGATTGACACCATTTTTCCGATAGGAAGGCTAGCAGATCTCCCGTAGAGCGTCCCCTACGGAACCCATACTGGCGGTCGCTTAGTAGGTTGTTAGACTCTAGATATTTAACAAGATGGTGGTTAACCATACTCTCCAAAACTTTGGAGAGTGCAGAACAAATTGCAATTGGGCGGTAATTTTCAGGGTTGTTAGCCTCACCCTTTTTAGGGATTGGCGTAACATTAGCAACCTTCCAGCACCGAGGAAATGTACCGGCATGGTACAAGGTGCTGAAAAGGTTAGCTAATGGACGCGCAAGCGTCGAAGAGCACTGCTTCAAGACCAGTGCTGGAATGCCATCTGGCCCTGGAGACTTATTTATATTGAGATCCGCTAAAACCCGTACAAACTGTCAAAAAGGCGCTCAAGGCTATGTGTACAACTCAAAAAACATTACGCAAAGATTTAAATGAATTTCTAAGGCACTAAAGAAACGCACCTCATTACACCACAGGTCAATCTCCAGCACAATTATTCCTCGGCCGTCAGCTACTTACACGTTTGGATCTATTAATACCGGAAGATACCGGCGTTAAAGTATCTTCTGAACAATACCTTAAATCGAACGAGACATACCGAAAATTTCAGAATAAAGAACTTGTATACTTTATGTCTTGCAATCCACAACTTCACTAAGCGGCTGGGTGATATACATTATGAGATAAAATATGAAGGTAAATGCTTTAAACGCCACATTGATCAGATTCGAGGAAGCCGCAATAAAAATATAGAAAATCAAGATAACTCAAAGGTGCGCAGAGAAGGAGTATCAGATTTAGATGTGAGACATAGCACTAGTCAGCAAACACAGTGTGAAACCAGCAGTTCGCCCAACGCATCGTACGTAACTGCAGATGAGGAACGAGTACTTGAAGATAGTTCGAGCGAGGAAGAACAAAATTGCACCAATGTGTCAGGGGCGTCCAATACAACTCACTTTAGAGGCTTCAGTCCGCCACCGTTTAGAGATGTTGAAGGTTCTTTCACATCTACACCACACCCCAAGTCAACTGGGCGGGGTGACTTGCGTCGTTCCTCTAGAACACGCAGACCGAGAGTCTTGTTCTCCCCATGATGGGGAAGAAATGTTATATACGAAATCATTATACTTAATGTAATTTAAATAATATGCCTATGGCAACTCTAATTATTATCTGTTTATTATCTTTTATTTTTCCTTTTGTTTATTATTCATTCCTAATCTTGAATTTAAACGTAACTGAAGTTTCTTAAAACATTCCACAGTGGTTTACGGACGCTTTTTTTTGGAAATAATTCTGTAACGACTGAAGATATTTGAATGAAATTTGGCCATGAGAGGTCGGGAGAGTGATTGGTGGACCTTCAAAGTTGGTCACCTCGGGTGTTCGACTTTTTTAAAAATTCGCCAAAAATCCATTTATGGGTGGACTGAAAAGAAATTTTAAACTTAAGTTGTCCTTGAGAAGATCTACAAAAAATACGCTAACATGTGCAGGTTATCTCTTTTTGGTTTCGAGACATTTGTTTAAAAAGGAATTTTCTGGTTGATTTTTTACCTATTTTTTTAAGCTTTTTTTGATCTGGTGGACGCATCTGAGGACCAACAATTCTTTAAGAATATTCGTTAAATTTGTAATAAAATTCCAAATAATTTTTGTGCAAGTTGTTTATAGATATCTTCTTTCATTTAAAAATATTTAAAGTTGAAACCTAAAAAAATGTCGCTTTTTTTTTGAGTTTTTCCCTAAAAGATAGCTATATTTTTTCACTAATAAAAAAATATTTTCTTAAGAAACATAAAAAGCTTTTTAAAGTTTTTAAAAGAAAACATAATGAGAATGTATATAAAACAAATTTCTTGCTAATTGGACTTTTGGTCCTCGCATATGCCCTCTCCAAAAAATGCTAATTTGTAAAAAAAAATTTTAGTTTAAACAAAATTTCTAAAAAGGCAAAGCACCGATTTGAAAAAAATTATGTTTATATTTTCTGACATATCTGTTATTTACTAGAAAAGTTTTTTCTGAAACGCGCTGCAAATAGAGCCAGTGTTGCCATATTTAAAAAAAACTCATTTTTTGAAACCCCTTTTTCCGAGTTGGGAAATTCTTTAGTTAAAATTTGGAATTTTTTTTAGTCTATTGCTTTTATATCCTATTGGTCTACATAACTACAAAATTTCATTGTGATATCTTTATCCATGTCATTTCTACTAAATATCAAATATTGAAATTATTTTCCTTAAAACAGTAGAAAAGTAATATTTTTTTGTTTTACGATACAAAGTGTAAAAAGATTAACTCAATTAAAAAAGATTTTTACTTGGTGTTCATCTCCTGGTCTTCCCCGATCCAATGGTACTAAACACGTATATCAAGCTTTAATACATAGCCTTTAAAAGCTCTGAAAACTTTGCCTCCCATAGCATTTTTAAGCAAAATATTGGATTATTGGAGAATAATGTGTGCAAATAAAGTTAATGGTGCACAGTGGTATTAACTCTGCAATTTCTAAACTACTTGACGGATTTTGACAAAATTTAAAACGTCACGAGAACAGGTGTGAGGCTTTTGGATCAATGTTTAAGAACGTATTTGTCGGTAGTACAGTGGGCTCTACAGTGGGCCAAAGCTGCCTACCTCGGGTATTTAGAACCTTTGGGTCCGTATAACTTTTCCCAATTGGGTCCGCTCCAAAAGATTTTTACATTTTCGAAAACTTGAAAAAAAATTAAGAAAATACATGCTTACTGTACTACCTTATCTCTTATAGTTCAAGAGATAATTGAATCAAATTTTTTTTGTTTGCGTTTTATGGCATGTTTTCTGGCCTTTTTTGGCCTATTAATCTTTTCTCGTACTACGTAAAATTTTTTTTAAAATACTGAAAGATTTATTTATTTTTTCATTTCCTGTACAACAAGATTTAATCTTATATTTAGAGTACAGGAACGCATATTGTTATAAACTTTTTCTGATTAATAAAAATAACACAATTATGAAGGAAAAATAAAATAAAATTTTCTTATATAACAATAACAATGTTTACGGCAAAAAAAAAATAAAAGAAATTAGGCAAAAGTTTTAAATAAATATGTTTTGAAATTATTAGCATTGCTGTTAGTTTGTTGACTGAATGGAAGACTGTTCCAAAGACGAGCAGCGTGTACATGGAAATGCCGCTCAGATACTAGAGACTGATGTCGAGGTATAACAATGTTTCTGTTTCGTAGTGATTGTGAAAAACGTATGTTGTTAAGTATATATTTGGGAGTTTTAGTGTTTATAATTTTATGCAAAAAAATAAGAGTACGTATTTTTAGCAAATTTTCAAAGGATACGCCATAAAGATTGTTGGAAACAGATGACACGTGCTCAAACCTTTTTAGTTTATACACGTATCTAATAACGTTATTATATAAAACATTTAGTTTTCGTTTGCTAACTGAGTCACAGTTCCCAAATAATTCACACCCATACAATAATGAAGGAATCAGATAAGTCTTAGCAAGCAGAATCCTTATTCTTAATGGAGTAAAATATTGCGTCATCCAGAGAGCTCTAAGCTTTACGTACGATTGGCCAACCAAAACATTAATGTTTTTCGCGGAGTTAATAATCTCAATTTTCTCGCCATTTAAGACAATGTCGTCGGTAACAAAGGGTGTTAATCTTTTCTTACAAATTAAAATAAATTTAGATTTGCCAGGATTCAAGCAGAGTCCGTTTGCACTAGCCCAGAGGTAGACATTTTTTAAATCTTCATTTAGATTAGATATACCTAAGGCAATATTTTCGGCAGGGCTGCTTAACGTAATCTGCACATCATCGGCATATAAGTGGACTTTGGATTTCGACAGTTGTTTTGGCAGATCATTTATATAAATAGAAAATAAAAGTGGTCCTAAAATAGAACCCTGTGGCACACCGCGATTGACAGAATATCGATTATAAGAATATCGTGGTCAACTGTATCGAATGCCTTAGAATGATCCAGAAGCACTAAGAAAATAATATACCCATCTTCTAATCCCTGACGTATATTTTCACTCACTTCCACAAGAGCTGTAATGCAACTATGACTTTGACGAAATCCAGATTGGTAATCACTAAGTAAATTATGAGTATCTAAATAGGTAATAATTTGCTTATATAATAACTTTTCTAAGACTTTTGAAAGAAAACATAAGTTAGGTAAGGTTTTCGTTGATGAAGAATGAAACGTCACTTTGAAATCCTGCATCCGATAAACGTAATGGCGAGCTAATTTTGCGGCGATGATTTGCAGCAATTTTTAAAAAAATATTTTTTTCATACGGTGTATTGAATTTTAATACAATTGGCGGATCGTCAACGTTACGTTGGTTTTTTAAAGTTTTTCACCCTAAAGATAGATTTAATATATGGCGGGGTAATATTTAAGGTGTTGCAAATATTACCAAAAATTCCATTTAAATTTTCATTATCGTAAAAAGGAATACCAGTTATGCGTACATCTGACGCTACCACAGAATTTTCCTGATTTAAACATTTAATTTTTAGGGTTTCAACTTCAGACTTCAGTTTGTTAATTTCCTTATTGTCGATTTCTAGCTTGTTAACTTTATCATTTAATTCCTTTACATCTCTTTGCACATCGTTTAGGATTTCAATTTTTATATTTTGCAGTCTTTGCTCAATCTCAGTTATTAAACTTCTCTTACTTTCGACGATTAAGTTTTTTATGAGTTCGGTTTGCTCTCTTATATGTTCATCTTGTTTTGTAAGTTTGTCATCAAGCCAATTCCATAGACGACTTCGTGAAAAAGAGTCTCTGGGAGTTGAAAACATTAAATCTGCTTTGATGGTTTCAGGCAAACCCAAGTCAGCTACATTTGCTGTTATCTTAGCTTTGCGAGTTTCCATTATTAAGAGTTACTGTTTGTATATTATTTATTTAATTTATTTTTATGTCAATTTATTTTGTTTTGCTGATAAATTTCTAAATGAACTGGAAGAAAAAAACTTTTTTATTATGTATACTTAATAACACAGAAAAATTCTTCAAAGTTTGCGTACCGAAAAAAATAATATTATATTTTCAATATTTTTGAAATTTTTTTTTTAAAAGACTCAATTTGTTTTTTACAATTTCTAAAAGACTAGACTTGAGGGATCAGTATAAACTATATTTGTATAAATTTTGGACATGCACCCTACAACCAGCGGTAGTCGAAAATCAGCCGTTTTTTAACAAAACTTGTGTTTTTTGTGACTGCAAACAAATTGTTTATTTTATCTCAAAACTTTTCTTAACAATATTGTATTAAGTATAATGTTCTTAAGATCTGTGCAAAAATTTGATAGAGCCCGGCTATAAATCGGGTCACACGGGCCGCTTTTCTAAGAAAAACTCAAATTTGCAAAAAGCGTTCTCTTCCGTATTCAAAAATTTTAATTAAAATTTCAGAACTTGTTCCGAAATTTATTCCATACTGTGTACAAAAATGGTCGTAGAACCTTGTTTAATTTTAGAGATTTTTGCGAAAAATTACAAAGTTATGTTAAAATTTTATGGAGTGAAATATCTCTTAAACTATAAGAGATAAGGTAGTACAGTAAGCATGTTTTTTCTTAATTTTTTTAAGAAGTTTTCGAAAATGTAAAAATCTTTTAGTTCAGACCCAATTGGCGAAAGTTATACGGACCCATGGGTTCTAAATACCCGAGGTAGGCAACTTTGGTCCACTGTAGAGCCCACTGTGCTACCGACAAATACGTTCTTAAACATTGATCTAAAAGCCTCACACCTATTCTCTTGACGTTCCAAATTTTGTCAAAATCCATGAACTTTATTTGCACACATTACTCCCCAATACTCCAATATTTAGCTTAATATTAAGCTATGGGAAGCAAAGTTTTCAGAGCTTTTAAAGGCTATGTATTAAAGCTTGATATACGTGTTTAGTACCATTGGATCGGGGAAGACCAGGAGATGAACACCAAGTAAACATTTTTAATGAGTTAATCTTTTTACACTTTGTATCGTAAAACAAAAAAATTTTACTTTTCTACATTTTTAAGGAAAATAATTTCAATATTTGATATTTTGTAGAAATGACATGGATAAAGATATCACAATGAAATTTTGTAGTTATGTAGACCAATAAGATCTAAAAGCAATAGACTAAAAATCCAAATTTTAGCTAACGAATTCCCCAATTCCCAACTCGGGAAAAAGGGGTTTAAAAAAATGAGTTTTTTTACAAATATGGCAACACTGGCTCTATTTGCAGCGCGTTTCAGAAAAAACTTTTCTAATAAATAACAGATATGTCAGAAAATATAAGCATTATAGTTTTTTTCAAATCGATGCTTTGCCTTTTGAGAAATTTTTGTTTAAACTAAATTTTTTTTTACAAATTGGCATTTTTTGGAGAGGGCATGTGCGAGGACCCAAAGTCCAATTAGCAAGTAATTTGTTTTATACACATTCTTATTATGTTTTCTTTTAAAAACTTAAAGACTCTTTTTGTTTCTTAGGAAAATATTTTTTTATTAGTGAAAAAATATAGCTATCTTTTAGGGAAAAACTCAAAAAAAAAAAAACGAAATTTTTTTTACATATGTTTCTACTTTGAATATTTTTTACTTTTAAATCAAAGAAGATATCTATAACCAACTTGCACAAAAATTATTTAGAATTTTATTACAAATTTAACGAATATTCTTAAAAAAATTGTTGTATTCAGGTGCGTCCACCAGATCAAAAAACGCTTAAAAAAAAGGTAAAAAATCAACCAGAAAATTCCGTTTTACCCAAATATTTTGAAACCCAAAAGAGATAACCTACACATGTAAGCGTATTTTTTGTAGATCTTTTCAAGGACAAAGGCAACTTTTCAATCCATCCATAAATGGATTTTTGGAGAATTTTTAAAAAGTGGAACACCCGAGGTGACAAATTTTGAAGGTCCATCAATCACTCTCCCGACCCCTCATTTACCAGTGCTTTTGAAAACCAACTCGAATACTTGACTACCACCATGCCAAATTTATTTATTTAAATTTATTTTAAGTATCTTTAGTCGTTCAAAAGTTACAGAATTATTTCCAAAAAAAAAGCGTCCGTAAACCACTGTGCATTCTTACATTTTCCATAAATAAATACTTGTAATTAACTATAAATTCCTTGTGTACGGATTTAATATTTTTAATAAAAACAAATTCAAATTTAATTCCCATTTCAAAACTGGCTCCAGCATTTAAATCGAGTTACCATTCTATTTTTATAGAACTTTTTATAATAGTATTACGTTACAAGTGAACCTTTAAAATCGATTTTCTTAAAATTCTGACGTGTTGCAGCAAAACGCCGAGACACAAATTTCTATGTGTGTGAAGTTAAATTTGAAATTTAAAACCCTAGACACAAACCAATGTTTTTAACAGAGCTCTGTTATGTAGTTAACATAGCTCTGTTAAGAACCAAAAATAAAGGGAATACACAAGGAATTCGAATTACCAGTGAACCAGGCAACTTGGGCGGACAAATGGGGCATCAGATTGTAGGAGAGGATGTTATCTATGGATACCCATAGTCAGAATCTATAACAGAGTGAGTTGGTAGGTGCTGTTAACAGTTTTTTAAAATATCAAATGTGAGATCATGCTAAGGGAGGATCGCCAGTTCCCAGGAAACAAGGCAACGTGGGCGGACAAATGTAGTATCCGGTTGTAGCTAAGGATGTTTCCTATGAGCTCCTGTAGTCAGAACCTTTAACAGAGCGAGTTGCTAGGAGTTATTAGCATTTTAAAAAAAATTTCATATGTGGGACTATGTTAAGGAAGGATTCCAGATTCCTTGGAAACAAGGCAACGTGGGCGGACAAATGAGGTATCGGGGAGTAGCTGAGGATGTTTTCTATAGGGTTCCATTGTCAGAATATCTAACAGAGCGAGTTGGTAGGAGTTATTGAGATTTTTCAAAAATTTCATATGTGGGACTATGTTAAGGGAGGATTCCAGATTCTTTGGAAACAAGGCAACGTGGGGCGACAAATGAGGTATCGGGGAGTAGCTAAGGATGTTTTCTATAGGGTTCCATTGTCAGAATATCTAACAGAGCGAGTTGGTAGG
This sequence comes from Stomorhina lunata, assembly GCA_933228675.1. NCBI lineage: Eukaryota > Metazoa > Arthropoda > Insecta > Diptera > Rhiniidae > Stomorhina > Stomorhina lunata. The sequence goes on from OW121743.1 coordinate 29,617,721, forward strand.
AGTTATTGAGACTTTTCAAAAATTTCATATGTGGGACTATGTTAAGGGAGGATTCCAGATTCCTTGGAAACAAGGCAACGTGGGCGGACAAATGAGGTATCGGGGAGTAGCTGAGGATGTTTTCTATAGGGTTCCATTGTCAGAATATCTAACAGAGCGAGTTGGTAGGAGTTATTGAGATTTTTCAAAAATTTCATATGTGGGACTATGTTAAGGGAGGATTCCAGATTCCTTGGAAACAAGTCAACGTGGGGCGACAAATGAGGTATCGGGGAGTAGCTGAGGATGTTTTCTATAGGGTTCCATTGTCAGAATATCTAACAAAGCGAGTTGGTAGGAGTTATTGAGATTTTTCAAAAATTTCATATGTGGGAATATGTTAAGGGAGGATTCCAGATTCCTTGGAAACAAGGCAACGTGGGGGGACAAATGAGGTATCGGGGAGTAGCTGAGGATGTTTTCTATAGGGTTCCATTGTCAGAATATCTAACAGAGCGAGTTGGTAGGAGTTATTGAGATTTTTCAAAAATTTCATATGTGGGACTATGTTAAGGGAGGATTCCAGATTCCTTGGAAACAAGGCAACGTGGGGGGACAAATGAGGTATCGGGGAGTAGCTAAGGATGTTTTCTATAGGCTTCCATTGTCAGAATATCTAACAGGGCGAGTTGGTAGGAGTTATTGAGATTTTTCAAAAATTTCATATGTCGGACTATGTTAAGGGAGGATTCCAGATTCCTTGGAAACAAGGCAACGTGGGGGGACAAATGAGATGTCGGGAAGTAGCTGCGGATGCTTTCTATAGGGCTCCATTGTCAGAATATCTAACAGAGCGAGTTGGTAGGAGCTATTGAGATTTTTCAAAAATTTCATATGTGGGAATATGTTAAGGGAGGATTCCAGATTCCTTGGAAACAAGGCAACGTGGAGGGACAAATGAGATGTCGGGAAGTAGCTGCGGATGCTTTCTATAGGGCTCCATTGTCAGAATATCTAACAGAGCGAATTGGTAGGAGCTATTGAGATTTTTCAAAAATTTCATATGTGGGAATATGTTAAGGGAGGATTCCAGATTCCATGAAAACAAGGCAACGTGGGCGGACTAATGAGGTATCGGGGAGTAGCTGAGGATGTTTTCTATAGGGCTCCATTGTCAGAATTTCTAACAGAGCGAGTTGGTAGGAGTTATTGAAAATTTTCAAAAATTTCATATGTGGGACTATGTTAAGGGAGGATTCCAGATTCCTTGGAAACAAGGCAACGTGGGGGGACAAATAAGGTGTCGGGGAGTAGCTGAGGATGTTTTCTATAGGGCTCCATTGTCAGAATATCTAACAGAGCGATTTGGTAGGAGTTATTGAGATTTTTCAAAAATTTCATATGTGGGAATATGTTAAGGGAGGATTCCAGATTCCTTGGAAACAAGGCAACGTGGGGGGACAAATGAGGTATCGGGGAGTAGCTGAGGATGTTTTCTATAGGGTTCCATTGTCAGAATATCTAACAGAGCGAGTTGGTAGGAGTTATTGAGATTTTTCAAAAATTTCATATGTGGGACTATGTTAAGGGAGGATTCCAGATTCCTTGGAAACAAGGCAACGTGGGGGAACAAATGAGGTATCGGGGAGTAGCTAAGGATGTTTTCTATAGGCTTCCATAGTCAGAATATCTAACAGAGCGAGTTGGTAGGAGTTATTGAGATTTTTCAAAAATTTCATATGTGGTACTATGTTATGGGAGGATTCCAGATTCCATGGAAACAAGGCAACGTGGGCGGACTAATGAGGTATCGGGGAGTAGCTGAGGATGCTTTCTATAGGGTTCCATTGTCAGAATATCTAACAGAGCGAGTTGGTAGGAGTTATTGAGATTTTTCAAAAATTTCATATGTGGGAATATGTTAAGGGAGGATTCCAGATTCCTTGGAAACAAGGCAACGTGGGGGGACAAATGAGGTATCGGGGAGTAGCTGAGGATGTTTTCTATAGGGTTCCATTGTCAGAATATCTAACAGAGCGAGTTGGTAGGAGTTATTGAGATTTTTCAAAAATTTCATATGTGGGACTATGTTAAGGGAGGATTCCAGATTCCTTGGAAACAAGGCAACGTGGGGGGACAAATCAGGTATCGGGGAGTAGCTGAGGATGTTTTCTATAGGGTTCCATTGTCAGAATATCTAACAGAGCAAGTTGGTAGGAGCTATTGACATTTTTCAAAAATTGCATATATGGGACTATGTTAAGGGAGGATTCCATATTTTCATATTTGAGTCCATAAAAAACAATCATTGAAGTTCAAAAAATAATATAAATAATCCCTCATGATTTTTATTTCTTCGAAAAATGTGTATCGTTTTTCAATCCGATGAAAGTAAAATATAAAAAATCGTCTGGGATATTTATCAGTTCACAAAATAATTTTCATCTTTTTCAATCCGATGAAAGAAAAAATTTGATAGAAAAAATTCAAATTTTATTTTTGTATTTGTCTTGGACGTTAAAATAACAATAAATTCAATTGTTGTTGCAAATTTTATGTTGAATTGGTTTTGTGCAACAAATGGTCGTTGTCTAGATGCGTTTGAAATGTTAAATTTTTTTTTTTACAAATATCCTTGAAAAGCGATCCGAATCAAAGAAAACACTAATAGTTTCATTAGGACTAATAGGTTTAACTTCGATGTCCTAGAACATATTCATACATTCATTGTTGAAAATTTTAAAATTTCAGAAATATTTTATTTTTTCTAAGTCAAGAAGTTAAAAAATAAAACAATAAAATATTTTTCTGTTCGGATATTTATCGTTAAAGATATTTAAAATTTTCATCATGAAGGATATTTATATTTATTCATCGATCGAAATAAAAATAAATTTTCATCTGCAATCGGTCTCTGATTAAAAATTTTTTTAGGTAAACTGAATATAAATATAAAAAAAAATTTATAAATTTTTAAAAACTTGTAAAATTTTAGAAAATTCCCCACAATTTCATTAATATGGGATTGTTTTATATAATTTTATCGAAATAATAATAAAATATAATTTTGTAACTGCAATATTATTTCAAGATTTAAATTAATTTTTAAACAAATCATTTAAATAATTTCTAAAATTACAAACATAAAATTAAGAAAAATTTATTAAAAACTATTTTCTAAAAACAGAACCAAAAATTGCTTTAAATATATGTTTATTAATATTATTCTTAAAGATACTTAATGAACTTTATATATAATTTTTAAACTAAATAATATATATTAAAATAAATATATTGATTTTAATTTTCTTTAACAACATATAATTTTCGATGTTTTTATGTATAATCCACATGTAATTTTTTTAATGTATAATTTCCCACAAAAACAAAAAAATTTAAGATTACTTTGATTTACCTGACCACATTGTGTTTTTAGTATTTTCTGCTAACAATAATCACATGTTCTGTTATGTTATTAATTCCCAACTCCCCGATACCTCATTTGTCCCCCCACGTTGCCTTGTTTCCAAGGAATCTGGAATCCTCCCTTAACATAGTCCCACATATGAAATTTTTGATAAATCTCAATAACTCCTACCAACTCGCTCTGTTAGATATTCTTAAAATGGATCCCTATACAAAACATCCTCAGCTACTCCCCGATACCTCATTAGTCCGCCCACGTTGCCTTGTTTTCATGGAATCTGGAATCCTCCCTTAACATATAATTTTTGAAAAATGTCAATAGCTCCTACCAACTCGCTCTGTTAGATATTCTGACAATGGAACCCTATAGAAAACATCCTCAGCTACTCCCCGATACCTCATTTGTCCCCCCACGTTGCCTTGTTTCCAAGGAATCTGGAATCCTCCCTTAACATAGTCCCACATATGAAATTTTTTATAAATCTCAATAACTCCTACCAACTCGCTCTGTTAGATATTCTTACAATGGATCCCTATACAAAACATCCTCAGCTACTCCTTGATACCTCATTAGTCCCCCCACGTTGCCTTGTTTCCAAGGGATCTGGAATCCTCCCTTAACATAGTCCCACATATGAAATTTTTGATAAATCTCAATAACTCCTACCAACTCGCTCTGTTAGATATTCTGACAATGGAGCCCTATAGAAAACATCCTTAGCTACTCCCCGATACCTCATTTGTCCCCCCACGTTGTCTTGTTTCCAAGGAATCTGGAATCCTCCCTTAACATAGTCCGACATATGAAATTTTTGAAAAATCTCAATAACTCCTACCAACTCGCTCTGTTAGATATACTGACAATGGAAGCCTATTGAAAACATCCTTAGCTACTCCCCGATACCTCATTTGTCCCCCCACGTTGCCTTGTTTCCAAGGAATCTGGAATCCTCCCTTAACATAGTCCCACATATGAAATTTTTGAAAAATGTCAATAGCTCCTACCAACTCGCTCTGTTAGATATTCTGACAATGGAACCCTATAGAAAACATCCTCAGCTACTCCCCGATACCTCATTTGTCCCCCCACGTTGCCTTGTTTCCAAGGAATCTGGAATCCTCCCTTAACATATTCCCACATATGAAATTTTTGAAAAATCTCAATAACTCCTACCAACTCGCTCTGTTAGATATTCTGACAATAGAGCCCTATAGAAAATATCCTCAGCTACTCCCCGATACCTCATTTGTCGCCCCACGTTGACTTGTTTCCAAGGAATCTGGAATCCTCCCTTAACATAGTCAAACATATGAAATTTTTGAAAATTTTCAATAACTCCTACTAACTCGCTCTGTTAGATATTCTGACAATTGAGCCCTATAGAAAACATCCTTAGCTACTCCCCGATACCTCATTAGTCCGCCCACGTTGCCTTGTTTCCATGGAATCTGGAATCCTCCCTTAACATATTCCCACATATGAAATTTTTGAAAAATCTCAATAACTTCTACCAACTCGCTCTGTTAGATATTCTGATAATGGAACCCTATAGAAAACATCCTCAGCTACTCCCCGATACCTCATTTGTCCCCCCACGTTGCCTTGTTTCCAAGGAATCTGGAATCCTCCCTTAACATATTCCCACATATGAAATTTTTGAAAAATCTCAATAACTCCTACTAAATCGCTCTGTTAGATATTCTGACAATGGAGCCCTATAGAAAACATTCTCAGCTACTCCCCGACACCTTATTTGTCCCCCACGTTGCCTTGTTTCCAAGGAATCTGGAATCCTCCCTTAACATATTCCCACATATGAAATTTTTGAAAAATCTCAATAACTCCTACCAACTCGCTCTGTTAGATATTCTGACAATGGAACCCTATAGAAAACATCCTCAGCTACTCCCCGATACCTCATTTGTCGCCCCACGTTGACTTGTTTCCAAGGAATCTGGAATCCTCCCTTAACATAGTCCCACATATGAAATTTTTGAAAAATCTCAATAACTCCTACCAACTCGCTCTGTTAAATATTCTGACAATGGAACCCTATAGAAAACATCCTCAGCTACTCCCCGATACCTCATTTGTCCGCCCACGTTGCCTTGTTTCCAAGGAATCTGGAATCCTCCCTTAACATAGTCCCACATATGAAATTTTTGAAAAGTCTCAATAACTCCTACCAACTCGCTCTGTTAGATATTCTGACAATGGAACCCTATAGAAAACATCCTTAGCTACTCCCCGATACCTCATTTGTCGCCCCACGTTGCCTTGTTTCCAAAGAATCTGGAATCCTCCCTTAACATAGTCCCACATATGAAATTTTTGAAAAATCTCAATAACTCCTACCAACTCGCTCTGTTAGATATTCTGACAATGGAACCCTATAGAAAACATCCTCAGCTACTCCCCGATACCTCATTTGTCCGCCCACGTTGCCTTGTTTCCAAGGAATCTGGAATCCTCCCTTAACATAGTCCCACATATGAAATTTTTTTTAAAATGCTAATAACTCCTAGCAACTCGCTCTGTTAAAGGTTCTGACTACAGGAGCTCATAGGAAACATCCTTAGCTACAACCGGATACTACATTTGTCCGCCCACGTTGCCTTGTTTCCTGGGAACTGGCAATCCTCCCTTAGCATGATCTCACATTTGATATTTTAAAAAACTGTTAACAGCACCTACCAACTCACTCTGTTATAGATTCTGACTATGGGTATCCATAGATAACATCCTCTCCTACAATCTGATGCCCCATTTGTCCGCCCAAGTTGCCTGGTTCACTGGTAATTCGAATTCCTTGTGTATTCCCTTTATTTTTGGTTCTTAACAGAGCTATGTTAACTACATAACAGAGCTCTGTTAAAAACATTGGTTTGTGTCTAGGGTTTTAAATTTCAAATTTAACTTCACACACATCAAATTTCTTTATTTTAAGCCTATTTTCATAAAAAATTTGATTTGTGGTACTGTGTTATAATAGATACGATGATGACATTTAGTATAAAGATAATTATAATTTGCCATTTATTAGCTACTAAGAGATTGCCTTAGGAGAAGTTATACGGGAGCAATTGTCAAACGTGAACGGATTTCTCCCAATTACAATTAAAAAATTCAATTTTTCGTTGATATGTGAGATACATACATGCGTAGGTTTTGAACGCAAATCATTTACTAAGCTGCATTTTTTGTACTTCCTAGGAAGATTACCTATAATTTGATACATAATACATTTTTAAATATTATCACAATGTTCAAAAGTCTGCCTGCTAAAATCAGATTTGTGGAGCTCCTGGAAGGAGCATTTTACATAAAATTTAAGGATATCGTCCCACCCTTTATATCGTCCCACTAAATTATATCCACCACAAATTACCGAATGCATTTAAGAACGCTATTAAATTTCATCAAAATAAACATCTGAGATATCGACAAAACAGGAGTTCCAAAAATTTGACTACAGCAGACAAACGTACAGACGGACGGACATACAGGTAGACAGACAGACGGACGGACAGACATTCTGAGTCGATCGGTATAATTTGAATGGTATTCATAATCAGATTTGTGGAGTTTATAAATCAGATTTTAGGAAATCCTCCCGCAAAGAACGCTGTCAAAATTCATCACAATCGCTCCATAAACTTCTGAGATATCGCTGAAACAATACTTAAATTTTTTTTCTTGTAATTTATTATTGAATCTTTCTGAAAAGAAAATAACAATAAGTAATCAAATCTTATCTTAACATAAAATTATATAGAAATTGCCAGTGCAATTCTATTTAAAATTTATTCGAATTAAAAGAAAATTAGTGAGTGGCAAGGTCCAAGGTATCCATCCCTCTTAATCGTTGGTGACCTTCAAATTGCAAAAGCTGCCTTGCAAGATTATTTAGGTGATCATGTAGCTTGGAAATATATTTTGCACAGAACTTTCTAATCTCTTCTTGGATTTCTGATGTACCAAAAGGACCTTGTAGTCTAACTCAAGAGCAGATTGTGATCCAATAAGCCAGTTTAGTTCAGCGGATTTCAATTTAATCCGAGTTAACTTGCAGCCAATGTGATGGGACCATGTGAGACGGCGATCTAAATGTACACCAAGGTACCTAACGTGTGAACAGTCGGGAATCGTTGCAGGACAGTTATTTCTTCTCAGAGTAAACGTTACATGAACACACTTTGTAGGATTTACCTTAACTTTCCATTTGTTCAGCCATATTTCAAGCTCGTGGATATGAGATTGTAATAGTGCAGAAGCAATTTTAGGATCGGAATTGATAATAAATGCTGTATCATCTGCGAAAGCAGATGTATATGTTTGAGCATTCGTTGGCATATCTGCTGTAAAGATAATATTTATATAGCAACGGACCCAAAATACTACCCTGTGGTACTACAGCAGCGATTTTTCTAGGAGAAGAATATTAATCTTTAAATCGAACTCGGAATATTCTATTGGACAAATAGCTTTTCAAGAGTTTGTGCGTACTTGCTGGTAGCAGATTTATTATTTTGCACATAAGTCCTTCGTGCCAGACTTTATCGAATGCTTGTGAAATATCGATGAATAAGGCGGAGCAGTATTATTTTCCTTCAAAGGGTTTTCTGATCATTGTTGTTATTCTGTGTGTTCAATGGTACCATGGCATTCGCGGAAACCGATTTGATGGTCAGGAATAATATCCATCCAATAAACAAATGTACCCAAAGTGCAAATAAGAAGCTTTTCAAACAATTTCCATAGAATTGAAAGTAAGCTTATAGGTCTATTAGATGGAACTTGATAGACATCTTTTCCTGGTTTGGGAATCATAACGATTTCTGATACCTTCCAGGACATTGGAAAATGTCCCAAACGAAGAATCGCGTTATAAATATACAATAGAATTCTTACAGCCGAATGAGGTAGGTGGATTATCATTGAAGAAGAAATTCTGTCAATGCCAGGAAACTTTTTTGGATTAAGCTTTTGAATATTTGATATAAGTAGGGGAAGACGAAATTTTAATGGGGACAATAATATCAGAGTTTGTTTCGTTTGGTGTGAACACTTTTTCTAGGTGGTTAGCAAAAGCATTAACTTTTTCAGATGGATCTCTTGCCCACGTACCGTTTTCGAGCCTGATTGGAGACTTATGTGCAATTGGATATTGCATGTGCTTAACAGTCCTCCATAGATTGACATTTTTTTCCTTGGAGGAATCTAAGTTTTTTAAGTACTTATCAAGAGATTTTTGTCCATTGATCCTCAATGCGAAATGCAGTTTTATTTGACATTGGTTTAAACGGCTCTTTAAGGCAGAACATCGACATTCTTGTTACCGTCTTCTTAGCCTTCTATTTTCAATTACTAGACCTTGAATGTCTTCTAGAATGTTCTGGCTACCCTTTTTCTTCGGTTTAAAAATTGGAGTTGCTATACAGGCTGCATTAGTGAGAATTTCTGAAAAAGTATTAACTGCAGATTCGATGTCAGTTGGATTCCTGAGAGAAATATTGAATGGAAGGTGGGAACTCACATACATTTTATATTTTAACCAGTTTGTATTTCTGTTTGGATAAAAATGTCTTTCTTCTTGAACTTCATTGGGACTACCATAAAATGTTATAATAGATGGCGAATGATCGGATGATAAGTCTAGTGATGAGCAAATTTATAAGTTGGTTCTTTTTATACCTCTTGTAACTGCAAAATCTATCAAATCGGGGATCTTATTAAAGTCTGAGGGCCAATACGTTTGGTGACCTCCTGATACGGCATCCAACTTGTGAGAAGAGATAGCACCAAATAGCTTTCTACCCCTAGGCGCAATAAGGCGTGAGCCCCAAAACGTGTGCTTCGCGTTAAAATCACCAGCCACTATGAATTTAGAGCCAAGCGTATCAAAAAAGTCAAGGAATTGATCTTTTTTAATGTTATATCTCGGCGGACAATATATGGAAGACAAAGACATTTTATAATCCAAAAGTTTAACGGATGTTGCTTGAATGTATCCTTTTCATAATGAGGCAATGGAAAATGACTTATTTTATTATGTATTATAATAGCTGTGCCACCGCATGCTCTTCCACTTGGATGTTTTGTATCATATGTAAAATACCCATTTACTCTAAAGCAATTCTTTACAGTAAAATGGGTTTCAGATACAAGTAATACGTCAATTGTTCATGCAGGAAAAGTTCAACCTCCTCCAAAAACATATTTTCAACAGGTTCATTTTCTTTCCAACAAAATCTGCATAAGCATACTTTGATTTCTCATCATCTCCTGGAACATATTTTGCACATTAGACATGAGTTATTGATCGTTTCAATTACAAAATGTAAACAAAATTACAAATTTGGGCAATTTGCTGTACATCAAAAGTAGTGTTTTGGCGATATCTCAGTTGTTTAAGACTGCTTTTGATAAAATTTAATAACGTGTTTGGCGGGGGAATTTCCTAAAATCTGATATAACATTTATGTATGTCCTTGCTCCAGGAGGATGGTTGTTCCTATTTCTGCATTTCATTTTATCAACAAACTTTCTCTAACGCGTGCTTTGGGCAATTTGCGATACATCAAATTTAGTGTTTTGGCGATATCTCAGTTGTTTATAGATCAAAAATTTTAAAATTTTCGTCTAATTTTTCGTATTTTTTCGATATTTTGGGTGTTTATAAACCGATTTTGATGAAATTTAATAGCGTTCCTAAGATCTGATATATAATTTATGTAGGTCCATCCTCGAGGGGCTTCAGAAACTTGATTTCAACAGACAGACGGACATCGCTTAATCGATTCTCCTCCCGGTTCTGAGTCGATCGGTATAATTTTTATGGGGTCTACGATTACAAACAAATACACAAACTTATAATACCCTTTCACCTATTGGTGAAGGGTATAAAAAACACAGATTTTTTTTGAAAAATGTTTATATTTCTAAAGCGTCTTTTCGCGTAAAATATAATATCAAACAACTAAATTTTTATTAACGTTGATCCGTTTAAAAATATCGATTTTGTGAGGAGTAAGGATAAAACATCAGTATGCTCTAAAGGTTTTTAGTTTATGAATGTATTAACATAATTCTCGTTTTCAATTTCGCTTAAGAATTCAGTTAAATAGATGATCTTAACTACTGGCATCTAACAGTTGGTGACACAGTGTGCTGATGAAGTCCGTAGCGGGACAGAAAATGCAGAATTCCACACTGCTAAGTGTCACATAGTTTTTTCAGTATTCCTAAAAATTATTAATCTAATTTAAAAATTATTAAAAAAATAAAAAAATAATTTATGATATGAACCTGAGCCCGGATTCGAACCCACAACCTCTTAAAAAATGCACTCCTATTGATAATTCTATTTTTTACACTTTTTTAAAATAACTGCTGTTTGATGTTTTATTTTTTTTTTTGTTTGTTTATTTCTTAGCATTTAATTTCCTTTTATATTCTATGGGTTGTATTTCTTCTAAGCAATTTAGTAGTTTTTGCAGTAAAATATCATCTGGCAATACATAAACGTAAACAACACAAATGGACACTCGTAAAGACAAGCGAAAGATAGTCTTAGAAATAGTGGAACTAAAATTATTCGAATACGAGTGATTCACTTTTTTTCGAAATCGTGGAACAGGCTATTAGTTTTTAGATTTCCTTTTTAAAGTTATTTTATTATTTTTATTCATTGAAAAACGCTTTTTAAATATTTGAATATTAAAAAATTTAAATATATAGTCTAAAGATGAATTTACCCATTTGTTGCGAACAAAATTTTTGTCCGGACAAATTTTTTTATATGTTATATTGTCTCTCTCTTGGGTTATCCAGTTTGCGGTTTTAAAAGTGAACGTAAATAAAACACATATAAAATACTTGTTTTCTTTTTTTATTATAACTGTTTAAACGTTGACATTATGTGTGAAACACTACATCATTTAAATGACCACCACGCGAAATGTTGCAAGCATTGATTCTTTTGAGGTAATTTTCGACCACTTTTTGACACATATTGGGTATTTCAGCCAAAACTTGACGAATGTTGGTTTTTAAGTGCTCAACAGTTAAAGGTTTATTTGCATAAACACGGTCTTTCACGTAGCCTCACAAAAAGTCTAATGGTGTCAAATCGCATGATCTTGGTGGCCAGTTGATATCGCCACGACGAGAAATTCGTTCGAGTTGTGTGGCATGAGGCACAGTCTTGTTGAAACCACATATTCTCGTAAGACATTCCTAATTCCTGAGAACGACGAGGAATCGACAGCAGCGATATTTTCAGCGGAACGAGCGAAACGATGATGCACAGGCCTTACAATATTTGTAACCGCTCCAGTCTCTTTAAATGTCTTTACAATTATGCTAATTGCTTGCGTAGTTGGACGATTATGTAAACCATAATCTTCTCTTAAAGCGCGACATGTGGCTGTTTCAGAATGACCATTTTTGTAGTATGTTTTGATAATTTTTATGCGTTCAACGGAAAAGAAAAAGATTGGTTAAACAACTTAGTTTGACATATGTCGAATTCCAGTCCTATACTTTTGAAACCACGAAATGGATAGCCCTATATATTCTCTGGGTTGTATTTCTTTTAAGTAATTTAGTAGTTTTTACACTAAAATATCATTTGGCAATACATTGACGTAAACAATGCAAATTGACACTCATAAAGGCAAGCGAACGATAGGCTTCAAAATAGTGTAACCAAAATTTATTCGAATGCGAGTGACTCACCTTCATTTGCTTAGATTTTCTTTCGAAATCGTGGAACAGGTTATTAGGTTTTTATTTTTTTTTTTTAAATATTATTTTATTATTTTTATTCATTGAAGAAAGCTTTTAACATATAAAAAAAAATATAGTCTTAAGGTGAATTTACCCATTTGTTTCGAACAAAATTTTTGACCAGACAATTTTTTTATATGTAGTATTTTTTTCAAAAAAAAGTGTATTTGCATTTGATCCCAAATCTGTTACATTTATTTATTAATGTAACAGACCAATTTATTGATAAAAAGCCAAAAAAATGTTTGCGGAGAAACCAAATTCCTCGACGCGTTTCGATGTATTTTTTACATATAAAAAAATTTTGTTCGAAACAAATGGGTGAATTCACCTTTAAGGTTATTTTGTTCCAACAAAATGTTAAAAAAAATAAAAAAAAATTTTGCCTATTGGCATCTCAGTTCAACTTTGTGCGGACAAAATATAAATTCAAACCAATTAAAGCTAAGAGTTGTTCAAACAAAACAACTTCTCTCTCCCTCTCTTGAAGAGAGCTGTCAAACTACATATAAAACAAGTACGAGAGGTATATTCGGCTTTGCCGAATCTTGGATACCCTTCACCAATGGTGTTCCAAAAGTAAAGTACAAAATCACAAGAATTTATTGATAACTAGCTGACTCGGTCCGCGTTGCTGGCTCTAAGCAAACATTAGTGGTACAATATGAAAATTGGATTTTGACACACCTATCCACCCGCCGATCGAAAATCAAAAATCAGACTTCGTAGTCTCACCCGCCGGGGTATTCTCAATATTCCTTGAAAATTTCGGCCCAGCCGTTTTGGAGTTCATACGTTACATACTTAAACACATTCATTTTGATATATATGAATTATATAGTTTCTGATTACTTAGTTGAGCCCAACACAAATGCTTGATATGTATATTAATTTTCTTTTGTTCATACTAATGTAATTCCTAGCCTTGGTTATGCTAGTATTATATGCAAAGAGTCTTTAAAATTAAGAGTCGGAAAACGAAAAGCTTTTCGGTGTCGTCATCATCTAGATCAATAATATTTGGGATGTATTGTTCCTCCGTTCTGTCCGATGGATGTGTGGAAAGTTTTGCTCTAGTTGTTTGTGAAATTTTAATGTAATTTAATTTATCAGCATTAAAGTGATTCCCGACCAGGGTTATATAGGAGATTTCACTAAATGTGAACCGAAATCGACCATTTTCAACTTTTGTTAAATATTGAAGAAAGAAAGTTTGTTTTAGGCGCTATCGCGCTAAATTACGATATTGTGCAACGTCTTATAGTAAATGTCATATTCGTATCTATTATAATTTGTCATTTATTAGGTACTAAGAGATTGCCTTAGGCGAAGTTATACGGGAGCAATTGTCAAAAGTGAACGTATTTCTCCCAATTGCAATTGATAAAATTAAATTTTCGTTGATATGTGAGGTACACACAAATGTAGGTTTTGAACGCATATCATGTACTTAGCTGCATTTTTTGTACTTCCTAGGAAGATTGCCTATAACTTGATATATAATATATTCTCAAATATTATAATAATGTTCAAAAGTCAGACACAAAATTAAGATAAATGTTTGTCTGTCTGCTAAAATCAGATTTGTGGAGCTCCTGAAAGGTATACTATTTATTTATCGTCCCACCCTGAATTTCATCATTGTCGATCAAAACACCTGAAATATCGCTTAAACACTAAATTATATCTACCATAAATTATCGAATGCATCAGAATTTAGATTATCCACTGCGAAGAACGCACAGTGGTTTACGGACGCTTTTTTTTGGAAATAATTCTGTAACTTTTGAACGACTGGAGATATTTGAATGAAATTTGACATGGTGGTAGTCAAGGAGTATTTGAGTTGGTTTTTAAAAGCACTGGTCCATGAGGGGTCGGGAGAGTGATTGATGGACCTTCAAAGTTGGTCACCTCGGGTGTTCGATTTTTTTAAAAATTCGCCAAAAATCCATTTATGTATGGATTGAAAAGAAATTTTAAACTTAAGTTGTCCTTGAGAAGATCTACAAAAAATATGCTTAAATGTGTAGGTTATCTCCTTTGGATTTCGAGATATTTGGGTAAAAAGGAATTTTTAGGTTGATTTTTTACCTCTTTTTTTAAGCTTTTTTTGATCTGGTGGACGCATCTGAGGACCAAAAATTTTTTAAGAATATTCTTTAAATTTGTAATAAAATTCTGAATAATTTTTGTGCAAGTTAGTTATAGAAATCTTCTTTTGTTTAAAAGTTAAAAATATTCAAAGTTGAAACTTACAAAAAATTTCGCTTTTTTTTTAGTTTTTCCCCAAAAGATAGCTATATTTTTTCACTAATAAAAAAATATTTTCTTAAGAAACATAAAAAGATTTTTAAAGTTTTTAAAAGAAAACATAATGAGAATGCGTATAAAACAAATTTCTTGCTAATTGGACTTTTGGTCCTCGCACATGTCCTCTCCAAAAAATGGCAATTTGTAAAAAAAAAAATTAGTTTAAACAAAAATTTCTCAAAAGGCAAAGCACCGATTTGAAAAAAATTATAATGTTCATATTTTCCAATATATCTGTTATTGATTAGAAAAGTTTTTTCTGAAACGCGCTGCAAATAGAGACAGTGTTGCCATATTTGTAAAAAAACTCATTTTTTGAAACACCTTTTTCCCCAGTTGGGAATTGGGGAATTTTTAAGTTAAAATTGGGAATTTTTTTTAGTCTATTGCTTTTACATCTTATTGGTCTACATTACTACAAAATTTCATTGTAATATCTTTATCCATGTCATTTCCACAGAATATCAAAGATTAAAAATATTTTCCTTAAAAAAGCAGAAAAACAATTTTTTTTTGTTTTACGATACAAAGTGTAAAAAAAGTAACGCACTTAAAAAAAACTTTTACTTAGTGCTAATCTCCTAGTCTTTCCCGATCTAATGATACTAAACATGTATATAAAGCATTAATACCGAGTCTTAAAAAACTCTGAAAAGTTTGGCCCCCGTAGCATTTTTACACTGTTTATTTAAATATAAGTGATGAATTTGTGCATATAAAGTTAATTATCATACTCAAATATTTCACTATTTTTAAGATGACAATGATCCTTCGCTAATAAACAAATATTTTCTTCAAAAAGATATAAATAGTTTTTTATTTTTTTAAAGAAAACATTATAAGAATGACTTAAAAAAATTTTATTCGATTTTGCCTTTTGTTCCAAGCTAAAAAATAAAATTTTAGTAAAAGATTCTAAATAAGTAAGTACGAGTAAGGCACCGATTTTGATAACAGTGTAAAGGTAATATATCCATAATTTGTAGCAAAAGTTTAATTAGAAGAGTACTTTTATAGTAACAGTGTGACAATTTATTTAAAATAAGATTTAAAGGCATTTTTCCGGTATTTAAAATTGGTGTATTTGAAAAAATTGCAAAATTATGTTAAGGTTATAAAATGTTTTTTAATGTGAAAGTTAATGCAATAGGTAAAAATTGTTACAACTTGGGTTTTTCATAATGGTCAGAAAGGATATGGTTACTCACCTCCATACAGGTAGGTTTTACGAGACGCACATATTGGTTGAGTTATATATGCACCTATTTTTAGAGGTAAAAAATACATTAATTCATTGATTTCTTTATTATTCTTTGGATACAGGTATATATAAAAAATGTTTTTTTTTAATATAAAAAAGAAAGTTTTAAATGTAACTGCTATTAACAGTTAAAACATCATGGCTATAACATTGGAATTTAAAGTGTTGTGCGATATTCTTTTTGAACAACCAAGCAGTTCGAGAGCAGAAAAAATTAAAATAATCATGCGATATGCTAAAAGTCAAACTAACTCCATGATTCTCAATAGTGAGGAAGACAAAGTCGTAAAATTTGTAAAGTTATTTGAACTTAAAATTAAGTCGGTTAATTACTGTTTAAAAAGATTTGAATCTAAATTTAAAGACTGGCTGAAGGACTCAATTGAGCTTAAAACTTCTGGTGCTGGAGCCCCTCTAAAAAACTATGATGATCTCGGAGAAAGATCTAAAAAGATGCGATTATCCGAAGTTCTTTCTACTCATTCGGATACTGAAATCAAAGATTCCTTTAAGGAAGTGCTCAAACGAAATAATCAACCAGCTGAAGCTAAACAAATAGCAGATATTCTCCCAGAGGCTTCTCCTAAACGTCTTAAGCGAATTATTAAGAGTATACCAACTCCTTCTTCTCAATCAGAATTTTCGGAGGAAGAAGCACTTGCTCTTATGCTCGAGTTGAAATTGAGTAAAAATAAATATATTAAACTCTGTAAGGCATTACGAGACAAAGGACACTCAATTTTACCAGGATATAATGCGTTATTAAAAACCAAAAAAAACTTAATACCAACAAACGTGATAGGAGACGAAAGTGCATCTGTGGATTTATCAAAATTATTGGAAAATACGGCATCAAGGCTGATATCTACTACATTGTCTGAAGAAGAAGCCAAGAAACTTGACAACAAGGACTTAACTTTAATATGTAAATGGGGATGTGACGGTTTATCTGGATTACCGGAATACAAACAATCAACATCTCATCAGAACACAAATGACTACAGAAGCGTTTTTATGGCATCCCTAGTACCACTAAGATTAAGAAAGAATCGTTCTGAACCATCCACATCAAAAGAGCGTACTGAATATGTGTGGGTTAACACATCTCCAGGATCAAAGGCATTTTGCAGACCGATCAGATTCGAATATTTAAAAGAAAATGCAGCAAGCACAAAAAATTGGGTTGATGATATCAAATATTCAATAGACAATTTGAGTCCAGTCTGCATAGACATACATGGATATTTGATTAATGTAAATTTTGAGCTTCAATTGACAATGATAGATGGAAAAGTAAGCAACGCTATAACGGAAACCCATTCAACTTGGAAATGCTCATTATGCGGAAAGAAGAAATCGGAATTTCTACAAACTTCAGAAGATGCATCAGCTAGTACTGCAATTAATCAAGAGGTTCTGGAATTTGGTATATCGCCCCTACATGCACGTATCCGATTTTTAGAATTTATGCTACATATAGCATATGATCTGAAATATAGGAATATACCTGATAATCAGCTAAAATCCGTGAGAAATAATAAGGAACTGATTGAAATGAGATCCAGTGAAAAAAAAAGGATTCAGGAAGAATTCAAAACTATGACGGGTCTAAACATAGACAAACCACTTGTAGGATATGGCAGTACAAACGATGGTAATACGGCCAGGCGATTCTTTGAAAATTATGAAACAACTTCAAAGATTACTGGAATTGATGAGGAAGTTCTTCGTAAATGTTACGTAATATTATCGGCAATAAATAGCAAATATCAAATAAATGCTGAAAAATTTCATTGCTATGCCCTCAACGCGTTAACTCGTATACGACATTTGTATCACTGGAAAGAAATTACACCAACAGTTCATAAAGTCCTTCAACATGGTCGTGAAATAATTGAATCAAATCTTCTCCCACTTGGTGAACTGACAGAAGAGGCCCAGGAAGCGCGGAATTCAGATTTCAAGTATATCCAACTATTTAATACCAGAAAATGCTCAAGAAAATCGCAAAATCAGGATCTAATAAATTATCTCTTGTTGTCTTCTGATCCTGCTCTATCAACGATAAGAAAGAAATGGTGGAGCAGTTATACAAAAACTTCTGAAAACGAACACCTGGAAGAGGTTCTTGATATAATAGATTGTACTGATTATTTTACTGAAAATAAAAATTAAGTAAATAACTACTTTTATATAAATATGTAATAAAAACTGTAAGTTTAAACTTTAACTACAAATACTTCAATAAAATGTATTTCACCTTTTAATATAAGTACAAATTATTTACATTTTGATATTTCATAAATCCTCATGATATTTTCTTTAAAAAAATAAAAAAATATTTGTTTGTTATCGAAGGATCATTCTCATCTTATAGTGAAATATTTGAGTATGATTATTAATTTTATATGCACAAATTCATCACTTATATTTAAATAAACAGTGTAAAAATGCTACGGGGGCCAAAGTTTTCAGAGTTTTTTAAGACTCGGTATTAATGCTTTATATACATGTTTAGTATCATTAGATCGGGAAAGACTAGGAGATTAGCACTAAGTAAAAGTTTTTTTTAAGTGCGTTACTTTTTTTACACTTTGTATCGTAAAACAAAAAAAAATTGTTTTTCTGCTTTTTTAAGGAAAATATTTTTAATCTTTGATATTCTGTGGAAATGACATGGATAAAGATATTACAATGAAATTTTGTAGTAATGTAGACCAATAAGATGTAAAAGCAATAGACTAAAAAAAATTCCCAATTTTAACTTAAAAATTCCCCAATTCCCAACTGGGGAAAAAGGTGTTTCAAAAAATGAGTTTTTTTACAAATATGGCAACACTGTCTCTATTTGCAGCGCGTTTCAGAAAAAACTTTTCTAATCAATAACAGATATATTGGAAAATATGAACATTATAATTTTTTTCAAATCGGTGCTTTGCCTTTTGAGAAATTTTTGTTTAAACTAATTTTTTTTTTTACAAATTGCCATTTTTTGGAGAGGACATGTGCGAGGACCAAAAGTCCAATTAGCAAGAAATTTGTTTTATACGCATTCTCATTATGTTTTCTTTTAAAAACTTTAAAAATCTTTTTATGTTTCTTAAGAAAATATTTTTTTATTAGTGAAAAAATATAGCTATCTTTTGGGGAAAAACTAAAAAAAAAGCGAAATTTTTTGTAAGTTTCAACTTTGAATATTTTTAACTTTTAAACAAAAGAAGATTTCTATAACTAACTTGCACAAAAATTATTCAGAATTTTATTACAAATTTAAAGAATATTCTTAAAAAATTTTTGGTCCTCAGATGCGTCCACCAGATCAAAAAAAGCTTAAAAAAAGAGGTAAAAAATCAACCTAAAAATTCCTTTTTACCCAAATATCTCGAAATCCAAAGGAGATAACCTACACATTTAAGCATATTTTTTGTAGATCTTCTCAAGGACAACTTAAGTTTAAAATTTCTTTTCAATCCATACATAAATGGATTTTTGGCGAATTTTTAAAAAAATCGAACACCCGAGGTGACCAACTTTGAAGGTCCATCAATCACTCTCCCGACCCCTCATGGACCAGTGCTTTTAAAAACCAACTCAAATACTCCTTGACTACCACCATGTCAAATTTCATTCAAATATCTCCAGTCGTTCAAAGTTACAGAATTATTTCCAAAAAAAAGCGTCCGTAAACCACTGTGGAACGCTATTTAATTTCATCAAAATAAGCATCTGAGATATCGACAAAACAGGAGCTCCAAAAACTTGACTACAGCAGAAAAAATTACAGACAGGTAGACGGACGGACGTAGCGAAATCGATTCTCCTGCCGATTCTGAGTCGATCAGTACAATTTGAATGGTATTCATGATCAGATTTATAGAGTTTATATATCAGATTTTAGGAAATCCTCCCACAAATGGGAGGATTTCCCAAATTCATTCATCACAATCGGTGAATAAACACGGGAGATATCGCTGAAACAATACTTACAAAATGTAAACAAAATTTCTTAGACACGTACTTTGGGCAATTTGCTGTACATCACAAGTAGTGTTTTGGCGATATCTCAGTTGTTTATGGTAAAATTTAATAACGTGCTTGGCGGGAGAATTTCTTAATCTGATATACAATTTGTGTATGTCCGTGCTAAAGGAGGATGGTTTACAGAGTGCTTTGGAACTACAATTTATGTATGTCCGTGCTAAAGGAGGATGGTTTTTCCTATTTCTGCATTTAATTTTTTCAACAAGTAATTTGCGATGCATCAAATTTAGTGTTTTGGTGATATCTCAGTTGTTTACAGACCGATTTTGATAAGATTTTACAGAGTGCTTTAGGGTAGTAGTAATTCTTCAGTAGTAATTCTTCAGTCGATCAATATATGCTTTAGATTGTTATAAAGTTAGATAAATACTTCAGAAATAATATTCGGAAAGTATTGTTCTTTCAATTTGGCAAGCCTTTTGTTCTTAGGATATACTTAGACTCTTTAATTGATTGATATTGTATATAGATTTTGAAATGATATTTTCAAAATTATTTTTTTCAATTTCATTAAGTTGTTTTTTGTGTTAATCACGGAAATCTTACCTATATTTTGATATGTTAAACTTACATAAATTGGACCTAAAATACATTTAAAAGTTCTATATTGTTCAAAATTTTGACAAATATCACAACATTTTAAAATACGTGTATATGTTTTTCTTATAGGAAAAGCACATAGTTAATCTTGAATGTCTGTGAATTTAGTAGGCAGAATTAGTATCAATATATGCAATTATATATAATTAATATATTAACCCCTTGACGTATTTCCACGAGTCTGACTCGTGGTACTATTTCTGTGACTAACATGATTATCACGAGTCTGACTCGTGGTGCAATTTCTGTGCCCAACATTATTATCACGAGTCTGACTTGTTTTGCGAGTGTTCTTAAGCAACAAAACTGGTTTGTTTAGTGCAGGTTGTATGCGAACAGTTTGAAGCGAACTTTGTTGCGCTAATTGATACGTCAAGGGGTTAACCTATAGGTTCAGTTAGATTTTTATACATATGTATATATATATGGTTTTGAACAGATACCATTGTAATGAGTTGTATTTTGCATAATTCATAAAAAGATTACCTACAATTTAATATAAATATACTTACTATATGTCGCAAATAATGAGCAATCACTATGTTCAAAAGTCATACCACTAATTTTAGATATATGGACATCGTATTTCCGTCTACTAAAATCAGATTCGTGTAGCTCCTGGATAGCATACCGACATAAGTTATATATTGGCTGTTAATAGTGTTCTATGAAGTTTATTATCAAATTTCAATATACATTTCTATTAACACCTGAGATATAGCCAAAACTCGAAATTCGATGCCGAATTAAAATTTTATATTTCCTTTTAAATTATATTTTTTCCTCAATATGAATAATATGTCAGATCTTAGGAAATCCACTAAAGCAAAACGATGTTAAATATCATCAAAATCGGTATATAACAATCTGAGATATAGCCAAAACTCCAAATTCGATGTTTTGTAAAAAAAATATATTTTTTTGTAAAAAAATCATTTTTTTTAAGAAAGTTTTCTGAATTGTATATCAAATTTTAGGAAATCATTCAACTCAGAGCACTGTTGAATTTCATCGTAATCGGTATATCAACAACTCAGATATCGCCAAACCAAAATATATCGATGTACGCAAATTAGCAATTTTAAAATTTTTTTTTAATAACAGCATTTTTAAAAAAGAAATTTTCGAATTATATGTCAAATTTTAGAAAATACTTCAACGCAGCACGCTATTAAATTTCATCAAAATCGGTCTATAAACACCAGAGATATCGCCAAAATTCAAAATTCGATGAGAATTTAAAAAAAAATTTAAAAATATGTAAATTTAAAAAAAAAAATTTAAAATTCGTCAATTTGTACCCATCGAATTTTAGTATTTTGCCGAAATCTCCGGTGTTTATTGACCGATTTTGATGAAATTTAATAGCGGGCTGCGTAGGTCAATTTCCTAGAATCTGATATACAATTTATCTCGCTACACCATACAGGAGCTCCACAAACTTAAATCGACTCTCCTGGCGATTCTGAGTCGATCGGTATAATTTTTATGGGGTCTAAGACGAATAATGAATGACAAACTTATAATACTCTTTCACCTATTGGTGAAGGGTATAAAAATGGTACTTGTAAAATTAATTGTATTTTTTATTAGAAAACCATGCTAAATAAATAATTAATAACAATTAAGAGTGTTATATTTGGATTTGCTGAATCTTAGACACCCCTCAAAAGTTAAGTATATAAGCTAAAGATGTATCCTACAGAAATGGTCAATATATACATCTTATTAATTGAAGATTTATTTGATATTTTAAGACTAATGTAGTTTATACATCGCGATGCATCAATATAAATGAATTTTTGGTTTATATTGCGGCTTAAATAAATATAATATGAATGCCGCCCTATTCACCTAGCATTTATCGACTTTATAAAGGCCTTCGACAGTGTTTAGAAATAGTAACGAAAATTCTGAACTTAGTTCAGGCAATGTACGTGGATTTTAAATGTCGGGTCCTATACAAAGTCAAATCCATTCGAAGTTATTAATGGAATAAGACAAGGATACATCTTGTCACCTATTTATACTTTTTATCCTCGTCATCGACAACATAATGCTCACGGCTCTTAATGGTAGACACGGTATTCAATGCACACCCTTTAAACATCTCGAGGACTTGAAATATGCTGATTACGTATGTCTTTTAAGCTGAAGCTCAGGTCACTTTCAAGAAAACGCTTACGCTATCAC
This sequence comes from Stomorhina lunata, assembly GCA_933228675.1. NCBI lineage: Eukaryota > Metazoa > Arthropoda > Insecta > Diptera > Rhiniidae > Stomorhina > Stomorhina lunata. The sequence continues at coordinate 29,640,325 of OW121743.1, forward strand.
TGTTAAATTTAGGCCAGCTGGGCTGGAAATCAATATTTCCAAGTTTATGCTTGAAGGCTATGGCTCAAGCACATCAATGTAGATAACGAGGTGATTGCATCTGCAGGTACCTTTAATTATCTTCCTTGGTATCTACAAAAGGTGGCGCCGACGAGGATATTGAATAGCGTATTAATAAGGGAAAATATGCATTTGGCATTCTCCGAGCTGTTTGGAAATCTCGGTAAATATCAACAACAACTAAGTTACGAATATACAACTCGAATGTCAAGACCATTTTGTATTACGGCTGCGTAACTTGGAAACGTACAAATGCCATTGATAAGCGACTCAAGCCATTGCAAACAAATGCTTGAACGTGGAGAAGGTCAGTTGACCTATGCTCCACTGGGAGCCAAGGATAACAGAAGATGAAACAAGTAAGAGTGCTATGTGTTACAAGTAAGAGTGCTATGGTGTTACAAAAGTAAAGTACAGAAATGAAAGAGTTTTTGGTCAATTACAAGTGTTTATGTTTCTGAAGACTGATTTAGGCGAATCCTACAAAAATAGTAATATATGTATATGGATTTTCTAATCTGAAAAAGTTTTAAATTTCGGTAATTAACACGCCTTTTAAATGTATGATGTCCTCATACATTTAATTTTTTGGCGATATATGAATAATACTTTAATTAGTGAATAACCTTGTTTTATATTGGATCTACATTTTGGAGGTAGATTGAAATACAAACAATTTCAGAAATTACACAACATTGTAACATTTCGCACCTTGAGAGAATCGATTAAATGGTTGCTTTAATGAGAATATTTAGCGGACCTATTTAGATTAGACTTTTGGCAACAACACTTATGTAAGATATGAATAAAGGCCATCATAATGTTCAAAAGTCACTTATTTAAGACTTATTTCGGTATTCTGAAATCAAGTTTGATGAGCTTCTAGGTGGCATACCGGCATAACTTATATGTATAGGTATTATATGTTAATAGTGTTCTACGAAGTACACTATTAAATTGCAACATATAGTTCTACTTACAACTGAGATATAGCCAAAACTCGAAATTTGATGCTAATATACATTTTTTTATTTTCTATAAACACTAGAGATATCTCCAAAATTAAAAATTTTGATGAGAACTTATTTTTGTTTTTTTTAATAACTGTACTTTTCAAAATAACTATGTTTTTTAAAAAAACTATGTTTTTGTTAAAGTTTTTTGAACTGTATTTCAAATTTTAGGAAATCATTCAATGCAACACACTATTGAATTTCATCAAAATTGATAAACCAATAACCGAGATATCGCCAAAGCAAAATATATCGATGTACGCAAATTGGCAAATTTTCAAAAAAAAATTTTTTAAACAGTATTTAAAAAAAAAATGTTTGAATTATATATCAGATTTTAGAAAATACTCCAACGCAACATGCTAATAAAATTTATCAAAATCGGTCTATAAACACCAGAGATATCGCCAAAATTCAAAATTTGATGACAATTAAAAAAAATTTTTTTTTAAACTGTATTTTTCAAAAAAAAAAAAAAATTTGAATTCGTTCAAAAAACTGTGTTTTAAAAAAAAAGGAAATCATTCAACGCTGCACACTATTGAATTTCATCAAAATCGGTAGATCAATAACTGAGATATCGCCAAAGCACAAGTTATCGATGTACACAAATTGATAAATTTTAAAAATTATATATCAGATTTTAGAAATCGGTCTATAAACACCAGTTTCCTAAAATCTGGTGTATAATTCGTCTGGGTACACTCCCCAGGAGCTCCACAAACTTGATTTCAACAGACAGACAGGCAGACACACAAGCAGACAGACGGACATGGCTAAATCGACTCTCCTGGCGATTCTGGGTCGATCGGTATAATTTTTATGGGGTCTAAGACGAATAATGAAAAAATTACAAACTGAATGACAAACTTATAATACCTTTCACCTATTGGTGAAGGGTATAAAAAGTTAAATTAAAAGATGGGTTATAAACATCGGCGTCAGGCCGGCACGGCAATAAGTATACAAAATTAATTAATTAATTAATTAATTTTAAGATTATTGTATAGTTAAGACATTTTCTCATGTCGAATTATACATTATTATATGTATATTAAGATACAAATTTTATTGAAATACGAGTACATTTATAGCTATAGTTCTTGCTACCTTTTGGTAAAGATATCGCTCGCTTAATATCAAAAGTGCGTATCTCGATTTTCTGAGTATTATATTTCAACACTATTTTATTTCAACGACTGATTGTTTATTACTTCAATTCTTTATATATATATATATATATATATACATATATATATATATATATATATATATATATATATATATATATATTGACTAACCTGCTATACCACGACGGTTCACACATGTACATTACGGTGACAATTTTTTGTATGAAAGAAAATGTGTTTTCGAATTTTATAACTTTTTAAACGGAATATTGTAACAATAGGTCTCAAAGTTTAGTTTTGAAAATTTGAACCAAATCGGACAACGTTCTAAGGGCGTTTTTTATTTTTGAAAAATAATAAAAACTAACACAGCTTTATTTCAAATAATGCTGTGTTGATTTCAAATGTTAAAAAACATTTGAAATAAAAAAAAAATTCTGTCACCCTAATGTAGATATCCCAGTACACCACACTGAAAAATCGCGATTTTTATGTATTCTGGTAGTATAAATCGAAACTAAATGGCTTTTTTATGATCAAATAAAAAAAGTCCTAGCTCAATACAAGTTTTTTCTTTAAAGAAAATGCCCTAACTCACTTCAATTTGAATAATTATTAAGTTTTGTTAGGTACAGTATCTATTAAACAAAACTTTCGCGCATTTTCTAAAAATGAAAGCAGTAATAGTAGGATTGGTAAGTTAGACTGCATTGGGAAAAATCTGGACTCCGACCATATCCTAAAGAGAAAAAACATTGGTAATAAATCTGAGTGGAAACTTTAACACTTAATATTTATTTTCACACTTAATATTTATTGTTATCCTTGTTTTTAACAATTTTAATCAATAATAAAAAGCCCAAAAAACCCTAAGTTAAATAAGTTCTTAAAAAAATGAACCGAAAATTAAAAGATCTTTTTATTTATTTTAAATAAAAACTGCATTTAAATTTATTAAGTTTTTTCTTTCTCCTGTAAAGAACTGAAAATACGAATTACTCCCTTTCTATATTAAGCCATTGATAGAACTTTATACAAAGCATGAAAAACATAAAATTTTATGTTCAGGGTTTACAAATAATATCTAAAATATTACTTACTTTTTTTCAATTTCCTCTAAATCCTGATTAACTTTTTTGATTCGTTTTTCAGTTGAACTTAACTCATTTTTGCAGTTGATAAGTTTTCTTTTCCTGTCTTCAACAGATATTTCTTGTAAAGCCTGAATAAGTTCATCTCTTCGTCTAAATAAGTTGTTAACTAATAAATTATCTAGTTTATTTTTAACAACTTCAAGTTGCATCCGTTGTGTAAATGCTTCTTTATTTTCTTGGTTTAATTTTCTTATGTCATCATTAAGTTGATCTATTTCACGCTGATCATTTACAGAAAGAGTAGACATTAGTTCCTGATTAAGTTCTGCTTCTAATCCAGTTTTTGTGCTGTTCATAGCTTCTAAGTTGGATTTACATTGAGCAAGAGACCTCTCTTTGGGTGTCCGATATTTTTCAATCCTTACCAATTCTTCTTTCATCAGCCGTATTTCTCCTTGAACTTTTTCAAAAATATCTTTTGACTTTCCTTGTTTTGTTTCAGTTTTTTGCATTTCCGAAACAATTCCATTAATGTTATTTTCTATTTGCTTCAGATCGTTCCTAATTTTGCAAAGTTCTTTTTCAAAATCATGAATTTGTGCGGTCAACTCAGTTCGTTTCTTTTGCATTTCAAGTCGAGATCGTGAAGTATTAAAATATCCTCCAGTCAGTGAGCCTTTAGATGAAACTTGATCACCATCCAATGTAACGCAATCTAGGCCGGTACTTTTCGCCAGTTCAGTAGCTCTTTCTAAATTTCTACATATAAGCGTTTTTCCAAAAATGTAACACAAAGCTTTTCCATGTTGTTCGTCATATTTCAATTTAGAAATCATTGGAATAGAATCTGGATCGTCGGGGTAATCATGATTTTTTACCTGTAATCTATTCAGTGGCATGAATGTTACTTCTCCAGGTAGTTTTAATTTGTTCATTTCTTTCAGTATTTGTGTTCCAACCTTATCTGATTCAACAATATGATGAAAAAGTCGATTTCCAGCAGTAACCTCAACAGCAGTGTAAATTGTTTTATCACAACTAAAATTTTCAATTACCGGCCCATAATAAGCTTTAGCAATATCAGCAAAAGGATTTCCTTTTTCTGTAAAACTATCTAAAACTTTTCGCACTGAATCTCGTCCATTTAAAATAGGCTTTCCAGCCATACTACGCAGTGCTTGGTCTGTTTTAGAAAGTTCTTCTTTTTGGGTTTGTAACTGTTGTGTCATATTTGTCTCTTTTCGCCATAATTCGTTTCGTGTTGCTTGATAGTGGTCCTTAGTCTTTTTCAAATCGTAATACTTTTTGTTATGATCATCTATTTGAATGCGTAGTTGTTCCAATTCCGTAGAATGTTCTTCGATTTTTATACTTAAATCTTTTTCAGCATTTGCATCTTTTTTCAAATCATCTACTAGTTTTGAATGATGATTTATTTTATCTCTTATTTGCTTACTAAGTGATTTAAGCTCAGTGTTTATCCATTTATCTCTTTCTTCGCGGGAGGAAAATTGTGATCCACGACCTTGTTTAGCATATAACTCTTTGCGTTTTTGTTCTTTAATTGATAGTTCCCGGGAACATTCTTCTTCTTTTCTTTTCATTGCATCGTATTTAGGCTTCACTTCTTCTAATTCGCGTTCCTTTTCAGTTATAGTAACCTTCAATTTTTTTAACTCCTGGTCTGCACGTTCTTTAGATTTATTGTCACCTTGGACTTCGTCGTTCAAGTCTACAATTGTAAGATCTAATTTAGTTTTCTCTCTCAGAAGTTGCTGTTGTTCAGTAAAAAGTATGGAACGGTCCTCTTTAGTTGTTGATACATTTTTTTTAGCTTCTTTTAAATTTTTTTGAATTTCTTTAATTTTTTCTTGTGTTTTCTGAATTTGCATATTATAAACTTTTTTTTTTTCAAAAGAAGATTTTCGTTGCTGTTGTATATCCTCCAATGATTTTTTAGTATCTTTTAATTCTGTTTCGTGAATAATATATTCCAAAGTTCTTCGAGCTTTGTCCCATTTTTGATACTCTTTTAGTTCTTCCTTTTCTTCTTCTAATGTTTGCAAACGTTCTTCAATTGTTTTTAAATATTCAGAAATTTTTTCTAATTTCCCTTCTGTTTCTCGTAATATATTAAGAGATTCCTCTTTCCTTTCGTCATAAACGCGAGTTCCCGCTACTTCACGTAATAATTTTAATCTGTATGAATCAGCAGCCGTTGCCATTTGATTGATTTTTCCTTGTTTAACAATATAATATGGATTGGAATTTGAAAACCCTGCTGATTCTAATAAATTTACTACTTCAGTACGGGGGACAACTTTTTTGTTTAAAAAGTATTGATCTTTTTTAGCTCCAATAACACGTCGTAAAAAAATTTCTTCTTTATCAATCTAAAAAATAAAAAAGGGATAATAGTAAAAAACAAGTAGGTATAAATTGACATATTAGTTTTCTAAAGATTTAATTATTTTAAACATTTCAGTTCTCATGGCTTACGTGGAAAAGTCATATAGATAAAACTTACTCAAATTTAACTTAAATCAGCTGAAATTAACTGGTTATTTGTAAAAATTCTAAGCTAGCCTAGACTGATAATTATAATTTTTCGGCGATGTGGGGATATGAAGTATCGGTTATGATTGGTCTTAACTTGGTAAAACTTATCTTAGTTATACTTTATCTCAACTGTGGACACTGACCTCCTCGTGATATATCTGGGGATCTACGTTAACACCCATTAATGTAGTGAGCGAACATGTGCGAGTTTTCCCATAAGAACGACAAAAAAATATGGTTTAGGAAGACGTCGAGCTAATAATACACTCTTGGAAAAAAACAATTACTATGATCACGATAATTAATACGCCTTTTAAATGTATGTCCTCATACATTTAATTTTTAGGCGATATATGAATAATATTTTAATTAGTGAATAACCTTATTTTATATTGGGTTTAAAACATTTTGGAGGTAGATTGAAATACAAACAATTTCAGAAATTACACAACATTGTAACATTTCGCACCTCGAGAGAGGTCGTATTTAAATGCATATATCTTTAAAATTAAATGGTTGCTTTAATGAGAATATTTAGCGGACCTATTTAGTTTGGACTTTTGGCAACAACACTTACGTGAGATATGAATAAAGGCCATCATAATGTTCAAAAGTCACTTATTTAAGACATATTTCGGTATGCTGAAATCAAGTTTGATGAGCTTCTAGATGGCATACTGGCATAACTTTTATGATTTAGCCATGTCCGTCTGTCTGTCTGTTGAAATCAAGTTTGTGGAGCTCCTGGAGGGTGTAGCGAGATAAATTTCATCAAAATCGGTCAATAAACACCGGAGATATCGGCAAAATACTAAAATTCATGGAGTTTGTGGAGCTCCTGGAGGGTGTAGCGAGATAAATTTCATCAAAATCGGTCAATAAACACCGGAGATATCGGCAAAATACTAAAATTCGATGGGTACAAATTGACGAATTTTAAAATTTTTTTTTTAAATTTACATATTTTAAAATTTTTTTTTTTAAATTCTCATCGAATTTTGAATTTTGGCGATATCTCTGGTGTTTATGGACCGATTTTGATGAAATTTAATAGCGTGCTGCGTTAAAGTATTTTCTAAATTTCTTCAAAAAAAAAATGATTTTTTTTACAAAAAAATATATTTTTTTTTACAAAACATCGAATTTGGAGTTTTGGCTATATCTCAGATTATTATATACCGATTTTGATGATATTTAACATCGTTTTGCTTTAGTGGATTTCCTAAGATCTGACATATTATTCATGTCGGTATTATTGGTTAACAACAAAATATTTTATACTGTTTGTTTAAATACTTTTTATAATTTGTATTATCAATGATTCAATGAATTTGTGTTTAAATAGTTTTCAAAAATTTTCAATAAATTTTTCACTACTTTTGTGACTCTCAAACTATAAATACAAGTTTTAAGATTGGATAGAAATCCAATAGGTTATGGGCCCCAGCTTTCTTGTAATATAAATTAAATTAAATAATTAAAAAGAATGGAGACTAAAGCCGTGTTTCAACTCCTTAATAATACGAACTATTTTACCTGGAAGTTCAAGATGCAAATGCACCTCATATAACTGGATTTGTGGGATATAATTGAAAAGCCGACTCCCGAGGAACAATCAGCAGTTTTTCAAAGAAGGAATCAAAAAGCTAGTGCAGCTATTGCTATGTGTGTGGAAAACTCTCAAATTCATTTTATAAGAGGAATCAGTTCAGCTAAAGAAATGTGGGTGAAGTTGCAAAAGGCTCATGAACGTAAAACCATGACGCCGAAATTGCATTTACTTCGGAAGTTATATGATAAGCGAATGTCTGAAGGTGATATTATGCAGCAACATCTGGATTCTCTAAACGTTATGCGTGCTCAGTTGTTGGATCGTGGTGAAGAAATAAAGGATAGTTCTATGGTGGCTATAATGCTCAACAGTCTGCCTAAAACATTTTCTGCTTTAGTTACTTCAATTGAGGGTCAGCCGGAAGAAACAATTTCATTGGAATACGTTATGGAAAAATTGCTGGATGAATCTGAACGGCGTGGTGAAGGTAATGGTAATGTAGGTGAGAATAGTGCTTTGAAAGGTCAACAATATAAAAAGAAAAAGCCGATTAAGTGTTTCCATTGTGGCAAATTGGGTCATGTTAAAAAGGATTGTTTCAAATGGAAGAAACAAAATACATCAATGTCAGAAAGTAGTCGCCCGGAATATGAAGTTTGTTTACAAGTTGTCACTGGACGCGGATGGGTTATTGATTCCGGTGCATCAATACATATGACAAGCAATCGAAATTTTTTTAAGAAACTTGAGGAAGCATCTAGTAAGGTGTATGTAGCAGATGGTAGATCTTTAGATGCTGTAGGCATTGGTAATGGGTATACTATATGTTCCTAATCTGAATGGCAGTCTTTTATCTGTGAAAGCAATGGTCAAAATCAAATTTAAAAATATGAAATGTTTTATTCAAAAAGAAAATGAATTAATTGCAGATGGTATTTTAGATGAGAATTTGTATATTCTTTGTGAGTCAATAAATAATGAAGCGTATGTATCTGAATGTTGTTTTGGTTGCATACATCTGTGGCATCGTCGCCTGGGACATCGAAATATTGGTGACATAAAGAAGTTAGACCAATTGTGTCATGAATTGCATATAGACAAATGTAATGACAGTGATTTTTGCGCCAAGTCTAAGTTGTCTAAAGTTCCGTTTCCGCAAAGCTCAAATCGTTCTATAGAATTATTAAATATTATTCATTCTGATGTTTGTGGTCCTTTCCAAGTTAATTCTCAAAGCGTTAGGAGATATTTTTGTTCATTTATTGATGATTATTCTCCATATACAAAGTTGTATGCGTTAGAAAGGAAAAACGAAGTATTTTCTAAATTTAAAGAGTTTGTTAAAGAGGTAGAAAATTTTACAAATAAAAAGGTGAAGATATTGCGATGCGATAACGGAGGGGAATATATTAATAGCGATATGAAATCTTTTCTTAAAAATTCTGGTATTATTTTGCAAACAACCGTTCCCTACTGTCCTGAACAAAATGGCGTGGCTGAACGCAAGAACCGAACTTTGGTGGAAATGGTTCGTGCAATTCTGAATGAAAATAATCTTCCAAAGAGCCTGCCCCAGTAAATCTGTAAGTACAACTCCATTTGAACTTTGGTTTGGTAGAAAGCCAAATTTAAATCATATTAGAGTATATGGAAGTAAGGCATTTTTTTCAAATACCAAAGTGTAAAAGAAAGAAACTTGATGACGTGTCTGTTGAGGGAATTTTAGTGGGATACGAAGAAAATGTGAAAGGTTATAGAATACTGAGAAAAGATTCTAATAAAATTATAATTAGTAAAGATGTTAAGTTCGAAGAACAGTTGTCAATTTTAGAAGAAGTCAAGGGTAATCATAAAGACGAAAGCATTCCGATTGACATTACGAAAGATGACGGAAATGCAAATAAGAATAATAAAGTTGATTCTAATGCGGAAAACATACACGGACCAAATCAAGAATTCGTTTTCCCCCAGACAACAGCTCCTTAGCTAAGTAGATCAGTAAACCAACCAAATCAAATTGTTGTTTTGCCGCAGTCAACAGAACCTCAACTTCGTCGATCTGAACGATTGAAAGATAAACCAGTTATTAATTGGTGTGAACAATTGAATGAATTGTTTTTAGTACAAACTTTAAATAATAATGTTATGCCTAAATCTTGGGATGAAATGGTCAAAATGAAAAACCCTGAACGAGAATTATGGTTAAATGCAGCAAGTGAAGAGTTTCTATCGCTTATAGAGAATAAAACTTGGGTACTAACAAAGTTACCTCCTGACAAGAAAGTCGTCGGCTGTAAATGGGTCTTCCAACTTAAAAGTGATAATGTATTTACAAATATAAAGCTCGCTTGGTGGCCAAGGGTTACACTCAATCATTTGGGGAAGATTATGATGAAACCTTCGCACCTGTTGGTAAATTCGTTACCTTGAGAACTCTATTTGGATGTAAAATCAGCTTTCTTAGATGGCAATATACAAGAAAATATTTATATGGAACAACCCCAAGGTTTCATTCAAGAAGATAATAAGAATTTGGTTTGTAAATTACACAAATCTATCTATGGTTTAAAACAAGCTGCAAAATGTTGGTATGATAAACTAAATGAAGTTCTACTTAAAATTGGTTTTACTAAAAGCAAAGCAGATACATGCTTGTATATAAAGCAAATTGATGATAATATTGTATATTTATTAATTTTCGTAGATGATATTTTAGTATGCAGTAAAGACAATAATGAAATTTTAAAATTTTTTAAAGAATTAAATAATTATTTTGAAATTAAAGATTTGGGTATCGTTTCATCATACTTAGGAATTCAAATTGAAAGGAATTCTGAAGGAGATTTCTTATTACATCAACAGGAGAAAATCAAGAAGCTAATAATTGAGAGTGAACTAGAAGATGCTAAGCCAAGTTATATACCAATGGATCCTGAATTTGTAAAAATTAATGATGAAGACAATTTACTCCCAAATAATAACAAATATAGATCAATTCTTGGCATGTTATTACATATTTCTATTACAACAAGACCGGATATAGCATCAGCAGTTTCCATTTTATGTAGAAGAGTAGAATCGCCCCGCAAATGTGACTGGGAAGCTGAAAAGAAAATCGTTCGCTATCTACAATCAACAATAAACAGTAAAATTATTTTAAAATCCAATACTAATTTAAATATTGAATGTTACACAGATGCAAATTGGGCAGGTGATGGAGATCGCAAGTCAACCAGTTCATATGTTATTTTATTAGGATGCAATTTAGTTTCTTGGTCATCAACCGAAGCAGAATTTATTGCTGCATCTTATGCTGGTCAAGAACTTTCGTGGCTGTTACAATTAATTGACGATATAAACATTTCAACTACCAAACCCATTTCAATGTATGAAGACAATCAAAATTGTATCAAAATAATAACATCATCAAAATTCAGTGCAAGAACGTTAAATATCAAAAATTTGAAAGAAAGTGGAATTATAGATGTCAAATATTGTACTTCAAAGCAACAGCTAGCCGACTTTCTTACCAAACCGTTACCTTTACCGACGTTTAGAAACCTTATTACCAAAATGTTGAGAGGGGATGTTGGTTAACAACAAAATATTTTATACTTGTTTAAATACTTTTAATAATTTGTATTATCAATGATTCAATGAGTTTGTGTTTAAATATTTTTCAAAAATTTTCAATAAATTTTTCACTACTTTTGTGACTCTCAAACTATAAATACAAGTTTTAACATTGGATAGGAATCCAATGTTATACTATCCGCAAATTGAGGAAAAAAATATCATTTGAAAGGAAATATAAAATTTTAATTCGGCATCGAATTTCGAGTTTTGGCTATATCTCAGGTGTTAATAGAAATGTATATTGAAATTTGATAATACACTTCATAGAACACTATTAACATCCAATATATAACTTATGTCGGTATGCCATCCAGGAGCTACACAAACCTGATTTCAGTAGACGGAAATACGATGTACATATATCTAAAATTAGTGGTATGACTTTTGAACATAGTAATTGCTCATTATTTGCGACATATAATAAGTATATTTATATTAATTTGAAGGTAATCTTTTTATAAATTAATCAAAATACAACTCATTACAATGGTATCCGTTCAAAACCATACATATGTATAAAAATCTTTTTTTTTTTAATGTTTTATTTGCAATCTATTTACAATATAAATAATAAGCAAATCTTATGACTAATTAATTTGACAGAGTAGTTAAGTTCCATTGAACTTAACAAGAACATGTTTAAAGACATAAATACGGCTGACTTTATAAATGCAGTTTGCAATGTAACCTGGCAATGCATGATGTTCATAAAAACAGTAAAATTAATTTTGGCAATACCTAGTGTTCATAATTGCATGGCAACACTTTTCAGTGCGCATTGTTTGACAATTTTCTGCATGGTTTTTATTTGTGATTCTTTGTAAACATTTAAGTACATTCTTTAATGGCGGCAAAACAATTTTGTGATAATTAATTAAATTTTGTGGTAGAAATGGCTGATTTGTGGTAATTTAAATCTAATTTAATATAAATATGTGATTTAACATAAAATTTTTTGTACATAGTGAAAAAAAATGGAATCACGAAAGAAAAAAGCTACTCATAGAAGTGCGTTTGAGGCATGAGCCAGATTTCACAGCAAAAAAGAGGAAAAGAAACACAATTTGGGAACAAATAATGCGAGATATCAAGGAAATTGATAGCACTTTTCCATTTACTAAAGATGAAACCACAAGATGTTTTGTAAATATAATGTAAACATACAAAAGAATAAAAAAGCGCAACAACACATCTGGGGAGGCCGCTACAAACTGGGAATTTTTCGAAATGTTGGATGAGGTCTTCGGCAGTCGTAGTAGCGTTCTGGTACCTAGTGAAATGATCGAATGTTCCTTTCAAGCATTAATGGAAGACTTAAGTGACGGACCATCAACATCTGATACCCCCACGATGCATAATGTTGATGAAGCTTCTCCAGATATGTCTACTCCAAGAAGTGGAACAAAAAGAAAGCGGTGCGATATCATGGATTTCTTAGACAAGGAATCTGAGGCTGATGCCAGAACAATGAAAAAACTTTTGGACTTGGAGGCAGAAAAACTAGTAGTGGAGAAAGAAAAATTAGCCGAGATGAAGGAAATTCGTACCTTATTCCAGAAAATTATAGAAAAAATTAACTTTTATCTATTTTTAATTTAAGACTGAAATACTTTTTACCTGATAGTTTGAAAAATGAATTTTCTGTTAATTTTTTTATTATAGTTTTTTATGAATTGAATTCATTAAAACGTAAAAAACAAGTACATCTTTTAATTTAACGAAATTTTTTGATATTAGGCCGAAAATAATGTTGCCAATGCATCTCTTTTTGCTTTTGCTTCTCTTTGTCCTGACAAAGCGGCTCCTTCGATTTGAGGTTCAGTGTTTGCTTCTTCTACTATTTCATCGTCTATGTTGCCTTCATTATCAATAATTATGTTATGAAGGATCATGCATGCCATCGTTATTAACTTTGGCATGTGTGCACGTTGAACTTCAATGTACTTTAGTATTCTAAACTTCTTTTTTAATATACCGAATGCCTGTTCCACAACAACCCGAGTTGAACTCAGAATTGTGTTAAATTTTGATTGCATTGGCGTTAAAAATCCATTGTCACGGTATAGCACCATAAGGAACGTCTCTAATGGATACCCTCCATCGCCCAACAAATGGTAATTGGAATAAATATTTATTTCCTTGTTTATTATAGCTTTTCTAATAGAGCTCATTTGCCAAACTGTTGAGTCATGACATGCACCTGGACATCCGATAAATACATCTATAAACCTCATACGACTGTCTACAATAGCCTGCAAAAAATCATATAGGTAATAAAAACATCCTCAGATGAGAAAATATTATTTTACTTGGGCAATAATTGAGTAAGTTCCCTTTATGTTGCGATAACTAATTTCGTCTTTGATTGGCTGCGAAATCGGAATATGCGTTCCGTCTATGCATCCTAATACAAAGGGAAAAGGATTGTGTCGAAGGTTTGAGAACTCTTCACTCGTTTGTCTTTGCTCAGATGCAGTTTTTGGAAACTTTATGACATCTTTCTTCAAGTGGCATATCAAATGGTAATTGGAATAAATATTTATTTCCTTGTTTATTATAGCTTTTCTAATAGAGCTCATTTGCCAAACTGTTGAGTCATGACATGCACCTGGACATCCGATAAATACATCTATAAACCTCATACGACTGTCTACAATAGCCTGTAAAAAATCATATAGGTAATAAAAACATCCTCAGATGACAAAATATTATTTTACTTGGGCAATAATTGAGTAAGTTCCCTTTATGTTGCGATAACTAATTTCGTCTTTGATTGGCTGCGAAATCGGAATATGCGTTCCGTCTATGCATCCTAATACAAAGGGAAAAGGATTGTGTCGAAGGTTTGAGAACTCTTCACTCGTTTGTCTTTGCTCAGATGCAGTTTTTGGAAACTTTATGACATCTTTCTTCAAGTGGCATATCATTTTTATTATTTTGACAAACACCTTGTATGCAAGACCATTTGCCACACAAAAGCGATCACTGACATCCCTGAAAGAGCAGTTGTTGCTAAGTTTCCAAATTGTTATTTGTAGAGTTTTTTCTAATGATATTCCAATACGTCCAAGTGTAGACGGATTCCAAAAGGGTTTTATCGCATTTTGTAATTTCTTAGATTTAAAAGTCTAATTAGTTTTTTAAAATAATAGAATTGGATATTTTGATACCTCGAATGTACATTTTTTCATCCGAAAATGAGAAAAAAATACGTCATCCTGCATATTTGCGATAGTTTCACAAAAATTCAAATTTTTAGGGATTCTTCATCTTGAATCTTGTCTTCTCAATAATGCAACACGGCGACGCTTCCTTTTATTTAAAATATTTTTAATCAAAGTAATGTTTTTATTCCTTTTGCCATCCAATTCGAAGGCAGTATTCAAAAGAATAGCAAAATATTTCTGGAGATCCATTTAAATACACCTAAAATTAAAAACTTTTACTCCAGGAACAAAACTTGTGAATTTATGCGTTCATAAATGTACTGAAATGTTACCGCATTATTTTACAAATCGGTGTTGCCATACAATATTACTTTGCCTTGTAAACATTTTTCTTTGCAATGTTACAATGCAAACTGCATTTATGAAGTCAGCCTACATGTATGTCTTTATATACTTTAATCTATTTTTTAAAACTAACTTAATTAGTTACAAATGGGAGATCTAATATGTGCAGTCTTTTTAATCGTCTAACTTCATCATTGTCGTCTAGCAAATTTATTGCTAGAATATTTTGATGGTTATTTTTGTATTTCATCTTTAATAGTAGGAACGTCAAGGTCTTTGTGGATGTTATTGTTTCTTAAGAACCAAGGGGCATTAGTTATAAGTCTTAAAGTTTTTGATTGAAATCTTTGCAGTATATCGATATTAGAATAACTGGCCGTTCCCCACAATTGTATTCCATAAGTCCACACCGGTTTTTAAAATTGTTTTGTAAAGTAAGAGTTTATTCTCTAAACTTAGTTGGGATTTTGGACCAAGTAGCCAAAACATTTTTTTACTTTTCAGATCAAGTTGTTTACGTTTTAATTATATGTGGGTTTTCCATGTTAAACGCCTGTCTATATTTATTCCAAGATATTTTACACAATCAGATTTTGGTATGGTAATTCCATTCAATTTGATAGGAGGGCAGTCTCCATCTCTAAGTGTATAAGTCACATGGGTTGATTTGTCTGCATTAACTTTTATATTCCACTTATTTAGCCAGTTTTGAATTAGATCCAGTTGTATTTGAAGAGTATGAGAAGCTTCGTCGGCAGATTGGTTGGTGGATAATATGACAGTATCATCTGCATAAGTCGCAATTAAAACGTTTTCTGTTGTTGGCATATCTGACGTGTATAATACGTAAAGGATTGGACCCAAAACGCTTCCTTGTGGTACACCAGAATTTATAGCTCCTATTTCAGAATCTTCATCATATTGACATAAAAAGTACGGTTGGACAAATATGACTTAAGCAAAAGGTAGAATATAGCAGGTAATAGGTGTTTAAGTTTAAATAAGACATATTATTCATGTCAGTATACCATCCGCAAATTGAGGAATGTTAAACAAATTAAAAAATTTTATACAAATTAAAAAAATATAATTTAAAAGGAAATATACAATTTTAATTCGGCATCGAATTTTGATTTTTGGCTATATCTCAGGTGTTAATAGAAATGTATATTGAAATTTGATAATGAACTTCATAGAACACTATTAACATCCAATATTTAACTTATGTCGGTATGCCATCCAGGAGCTACACAAACCTGATTTCAGTATAATACCCTTTCACCAATAGGTGAAAGGGTATTATAAGTTTGTGATTCCGTTTGTAATTGTATTAGTGATCGTAGACCCCATAAAAATTATACCGATCGACTCAGAGGAGAACGATTAAGAGAGAAGTATCGATTTAGCGATGTCCATCTGTCTGTTTGAAATCGAAAATATCGAAAAAATACAAAAAATTAAACGAAAATTTAAAATTTTTTTTATTGAAACACAGTTTTAAATAACAAGTGAAATAGATACTCCTGATACATGTGATAATATATTATATATCAGATTGTAGGAAATGGTTCCCCCGTTGCTCCCGTATAACTTCGCCTAAGGCAATCCCTTAGTACCTAATAAATGACAAATTATAATAGATACGAATATGACATTTACTATAAGACGTTGCACAATATCGTTATTTAGCGCGATAGCGCCTAAAACAAACTTTCTTTCTTAAATATTTAACAAAAGTATTTCTGATCTCTTGAAAAGTTCGGTATTGAAAATTTAGTGAAATCTCCTGTATAAGCCCGGCCGGGAATCACTTGAATGCTGATAAATTAAGTTACATTAAAATTGCACAAAGAACTAGAGCAAAACTTTCCACACATCCATCGGACAGATCGGAGGAACAATACATCCCAAATATTATTGATCTAGATGATGACGCCACCGAAAAGCTTTTAATTTTAAAGACTCTTTGCGTATAATACTAGCATAACCAAGGCTAGGAATTACATTAGTATGAACAAAAGAAAATTAATATACATATCAAGCATTTGTGTTGGGCTCAACTAAGTAATCAGAAACTATGTAATCTATATATATCAAAATGAATGTGTTTAAGTATGAACTCCAAAACGGCTGGGCCGAAAATTTCAAGGAATCTTGAGAATATCCCGGCGGGTGAGACTACGAAGTCTGATTTTTGATCGGCGGGTGGATAGGCGTGTCAAAATCCAATTTTCATATTGTACCACTAATGTTTGCTTAGAGCCGTACGTACATAAATTAGAAAAAAGCAGACTGGAACGGCTTCAGAGAATTCACCGACCGCCACTTCAGAGATATGCAACCACCCTCGAACATGCATAAAGCAGAGAGGGAGTTTCGCGTAACCATCAACGCTGCAGCCACTCGCTTCATCCCTGCTGTTAGAATACCCGTAGTGAAACCGCACTTCCCAGCAGAAGCAGTGGGATTAGCAGATGAGAATGATGCGATCCGAAATACCAACCCTGATGATCCCAGGATCGTCCAGCTGAACCGCGATATCAGCAGGTTGGTAAACGAGGATAAGCGAAACCGTTAGTTAGAACACCTGAAGAACTGCAACCTTGGTGCTGGTATAAGTAAGTTGTTCAATCTCTCTCGAACCCTATGAAAAAGGATGATCGGGTCGCGATTAAGTTTGCCGATAACACCATATCAGACCCGAAAGCGTGCTCGCGTGCTTTTAGCCGGTTATTTATTGAGCACCCCGAGAGAGACAAGGCGAAAAGGAGTATGGATTCCGCAAAATGCACAGCACCACCACAGCATTAACAGCCATAACCACTCAGATCGCATAAGGCTTAAACCAGCAGAGGCCTTGTGAAAGAACGGTCCTTGTGGCGCTTGACTTGTCAAAAGCCTTTGACACGGAAAGCCATGCCACCCTCTTCCAGGACATCCTGATGTCCACAATGCCAACAAATTTGAAGAGATGGATTGTAAATTATCTGAGTGGACGTATACCGTAGAGTCAAACAGGGAGTTCCTCAGGGCGGAGTCCTGTCGCCACTCCTGTTTAACCTCTACCTCTCTAAACTCGCAGCTCCACCGCAAGGCGTTGAAGTGATATCATATGCAGACGACTGCACGATAATGGCAACCGGCCATAATGTGGAAGACCTATGCGGTAAGGTGAATCGTTATCTCGGTACCATCCACAACTTCTTCACTGAACGTAACCTGAAGATACAACCAACCAAATCCTCAGCGACCCTATTTACCACCTGGACAAAAGAAGTAAGCATACAACTTGGCGTCGAGATCGATGGTGTACCAATTCCGATAGTGAACCACCCGAAAATCCTGGGAGTCACACTCGACAGCCTTTTTACTTCGTCAGCACATGCCACAACTGTCGCGCATAAATTGCGATGTAGAAACAAGGTCCTTAAAGGACTAGCCGGCAGTACTTGGGGAATGGACAAAGGAACCTTGCTGTCTACCTATAAAGCGATTGGTCGGTCAGTGGCAAATTATGCTGTTCCAGTATGGTCGTTCTGGCTCAACTAAGATCGGGATGGAGCAATAGATTAAATATCTTTTGGTCCCGCATAGACCACCAACCCTACTTCACTTAGGATTTGTGGACTCATCCAGTTGAAGTAGCACAATTTCTTGGCCTTGATCTCCAAACAGATCCCCCATAAAAACAAAATTATAAAATTGTAAATGTTAGAGCTGTTACAACAACAATACCATACTACCCCCGACAACAGGCTACATTATCCCCCCGGCAACATGTCACACCATCCCCATACGAAACTCCGCTTTAACCCACGGAAATATGCCACATTACATATGATATATTACCCCCCAGTCATGATGCTACTTAAGCCCCCTGGAAATATGCTATTCTTGACTTTAACTCCAAAAAAGCACCTAAATTTTTCAAAGAGAGCAATAACATGTTAAAAGAGCTCCCCTTAGTAGCAATAAGAATAAGAACAGTTATTCTTAATGCAATCTTACATCTAAAATATTATCCACAAGAATGGAAGGTTTCGTTAATCACTATAGTTCCTAAGCCAGGTAAAGATCACTCAAAAGTGGAGTCCTATAGACTTATAAGTCTATTATCTAATATTTCAAAGCTCACTCAAAAGATCACTCAAAAGTGGAGTCCTATAGACCTATAAGTCTTCTATCTAATTATCAAAGCTATTTGAAAAATTGTTAGTTACCAAATTAACGCAATTTTTAGATGAAATCGAATACATTTCCAATCATCAGTTCGATCTTAGAAGAAAGCATAGTACAATTGAACAAACCATAGACTTGTAACTGTAATGCGCAAAGTTTTTGAAGAAAAAAAAACATTGCTCTGATCTCTTTATTAATGTATCACAAGCATTTAACAAAGTATGGCGTGAAGGATTAATTTACAAATTGAAGCAAATTTTCTCCATGGACATATACATTAGGGTGGGTTGTTTTTTGGCTTTTGTCTCTGATCGACTTCTAATAGTGAAATTATGTCTCCAAATTATGTCAATCGGAAGTGTGCAAAATATTATTGATTTATTTTTAGGATACGACCCCGCGCAACGGGCCCAAAGTTTTTGAGCCCATTTGTATGGGGAAAACTGAGAGTATTTGCGCAATTTTTAGATGAAATCGGATACATTTCCAATCATCAGTTCGATCTTAGAAGAAAGCATAGTACAATTGAACAAACCATATACTTGTAACTGTAATGCGCAAAGTTTTTGAAGAAAAAAAAAACATTGCTCTGATCTCTGTATATATGTATCACAAGTATTTAACAAAGTATGACATGAAGGATTAATTTACAAATTGAAGCAAATTTTCTCCATGGACATATACATTAGGGTGGGTTGTTTTTTGGCTTTTGTCTCTGATCGACTTCTAATAGTGAAATTATGTCTCCAAATTATGTCAATCGGAAGTGTGCAAAATATTATTAATTTATTTTTAGGATACGAGCCCGCGCAACGGGCCCAAAGTTTTTGAGCCCATTTGTATGGGGAAAACTGAGAGTATTTGCAGTTTTTGCTACTTTTCGTCCTGCAATTTATTTTTAAGAGAAAAGATAATGGAATCTAAAAGTGAACTAATGTAGCTTTAATTAAAAATAGTTTTGAAGTTATTGTGATTTTCCCCCAAAAATTCCTGTCCTTGACAATACGCCTAAGGATACACCGCTAGAAAAAACTACTTTGGACAAAAACTCTCAAAGTAAGACATTATTTATTATTTTAAGACTTGTAAGTACTTCATAGTTTAATTTTGTTAAACAAATATTACAAATTTGAATTTCGCTAATATACATGCTATTAGATAAAGACTGTCTCGATTGAAATTGATACTGAGATTTAGATCAATAAATTTAAGACTCTAAGTTTAAAAAGATTAAAGCTTTTATTACTTCATTGTATCTTCCAATTTCTTAAATATAGATATTAAGAAGTTATCACTTATTTCCAGAAAATGGTCGCACTTTTCGCTTTACACCTTTCATTATGTTTTGTACACTTTTTTCATTTACTGTAGCATAAGATTTTCGCCACATATTTTAAAACTCTCATTCGTTTTTACACACCCGTTTAGTATTCTTCAAGGATCTTTTTATTATTGTACAATATTTTTCAATTAGGTGGACAGTTAGGAGGTTACAGTCTTTAAGTACATAATTAAGATTACCATTCTACTGTTATTTTTGGAATAGTAACTGGTTGCTAGATCTGACCAAAATAGTGTAGGCACGTTGTGCTGTTGTAATATTGTTTTTATTTTTTTAATAGAAGACTCAGGCAAATACTGCCTATACAAGTGTATATAGAGCATAACGAATTGGGTTACCTTCTTTGGAAAGGGGATAGTACAGAGGCGAAAGGTGGTGAAAGGGAGAGATAAAGCTTTATATTATTCAACACCGTAATTGCACGTCAT
This sequence comes from Stomorhina lunata, assembly GCA_933228675.1. Classification (NCBI taxonomy): domain Eukaryota; kingdom Metazoa; phylum Arthropoda; class Insecta; order Diptera; family Rhiniidae; genus Stomorhina; species Stomorhina lunata. The sequence continues at coordinate 29,660,830 of OW121743.1, forward strand.
ATCTATTTTTAGAACAGTGAAGTTGCGCCAGTTGTTGTTATTTAGACGCATTTGTTTTTTAACTTTTTTGTTCTGCAGACAATTTCATTTATTTTTCATTATTTATTGCTGTAGGCTTACCGCCGACGGAAGATGATGTGGTAATTAATAGTTTTAATAGAAATTAATAATTATAGAAATTACCGGGGATCGAACCCAGGCTCAATATGATTTTATGCTTAGTAGTCGACGTGGTAACCAACTAAGCCACAGCACCCTTTAACGGACATTTCAAACATTTTTCAATATAAGTCCACGATTTCTTTGCTTCTGCGTCCGCATGTACTGCCAAACCATGTATTGCTTGGGAAATTAACTACACTTGGTTTGAGTAAATTTAGCACGACTCCTCCTTTTTGATGTATAAAATTCCTTAACAGGTAACTGCTTAAAGTATGCTTTGAAACTATACATTGATATTTTGTTAAATATTGCAAATAAAGTTTTCTTGCTCTTCGTACAGAAAAATTCCTTAACAGGTAACTGATTAAAGTCTGCTTTGCAGTAAGTCTCATCATCAATTAAGACACATTGATATTTTGTTAAATATTGCAAGCAGTGTGGCCATTTTGGCATTTTTGCGGCCAGATTTAGCATTTTTATTTTTAAATAAGCTGCAAATTTTTCATTTTGCAGTTAGCATTATTTTTAGCATTTTTCAATTATATATTTAGCATTTTTTAGCATTCTTTTTTATACTGAAAATATTTATATTTGAATAAATATTTTGTAATCTTAATTTCAAAACCCATGCAATTTTTGATTACACATTTAAATATGTAACACCGACAATAAAGTGAATGGAAATGGCATAATATTGTTTATGTTTTAAGAAAAAAATTAACTTGCTACAACTGTCGAAGAGTAAAAAGGGCACTATCATCATTCTTTTAGCATAGTTTTAACCGTACGTTACTGATGTATGTAACGCATAGAAATATTAGTTTTAGATCCAAAAGACTTAGATTCACTTCCTCAGTCGATTTTAAGATGACTTTCCGTCTGAACGGCTGGCTGAAAACTAGGGCTAAAACTTTTTCACACTTTTTGTGAATATTAAAAACGGCATAGTCTAGTCTTGTAGAGTATTAAAAGTTGTTAAGAAAAAATAATATATTTTTTTCGGATCATTAAAAAGTTCAAAAGGTTGCCTTTAAAAACATCAATTTTTATCTCACGTAAATTTAAAAAACTATACACCTGATATTTATATATATTTATATGCGTATCACTTAAATGCTGTTAACGAATCTACAAACTATTTTAGATTTCAAAATTTTTCTACGGTTGACAATTTATTGCGGATAATAAAAACCTAAATAATATACCTTATGTTTAAAGCGATATAACAACATAATCAATAATTCGATTTAAACAGGTTTTACCTTCACGAAATGCTTATGTTATTAGCTATTAAAAGAGCTTTCAAAATACACCATTTCCAATCAGATTTCATCTAAAAATTAAGGAACTAAAAAATCATAATTACTGCAACATTCTTGGCCACCCCGTGGTACTATGCCAAAAATTTGGTTATATCCCTACTGAACACCCACGAAAACCTTATAATCTGACATAAACAATTATTTTGATCGCGGGACCATGGCAATTGAAATTCGTAAAAATCGGTCACTTAGTTAGGGTACTTCCTATAGGTATCACTTCCCGGAATTGTTATTCTGACCAGAAATATCAGAATATTTTAATGAAATTTCAAATAAATACATTATGTATACTAATGACAATTTTGAGTTTATTTGTTGCATACGCAATTTCTCTAAAAACTGGTAGCAAATGGCAAAATAACGTACATAAATGTATACAAATGTGTAGGTACATATACTTCAATAAATATTCTGTTACCTTTTATACATTTTGTTTGATTAAAATGATGGAATAAGTGTTTATAGGGAAGAATTATGAAAAATAAACCATTTATAAAGATGTATTTACCAAAGTAATAATAAATAATACAATGAAAATGTTAGCATTTTTTTTTGGCAGTTTTGGTTTTTATTTAGCATTTTCTATCATTATTTTAAAGCCGATTTAGCTGTAAAATATTTTTTGATATGGCCACACTGATTGCAAGTCAAGTTTTCTTGCTCTTCGTCTGACCACTTTTTCTTTAAATTCAGAACGATCAGGCATTTTTTTTGTATTTTGTATGACTTCATGTTATAATATTTTTTACTCTTTCGACGAAAGGTTTTGAAGCATCAGTTTTTCTGGCTATATCTCTAATCCAAGTGGTAGGGTTTCGAACAAAATTGACTTGTATGGTTTTTGTATTTTTTTATTTCGCGAACCAGATTTTCCACTATTTCAGGCTTTCTTTGGATGGGCAACCATGTTTTGCAGAAGTTTTATACCCTTTTGACGTTATTTCTGACGTTCCTACTTCTCGTGCTATTTGCGATGAGTTGCCGAAGAATTGTTTAGAGTTGTGTACAGAATATTTTCTCTAACAATCTCTTCTTTAGACGTATTTTTTTACTTGGTTAAAGTTCCCACGTATGTTTTTACATGTGTCTAGAAAATTTTGAATTATGTTTTTAATTTGTAGTATCAAGGGTTGCTGAATTATTTGCAAAAAAATCAAAGTATTAATTTTAATCGAGACAGTCTTTAGTTACCTAACATATAGTAAATTTATTATTAAAGAAGGAGACTTCTTAAGTACCAAACAATCTATTAAGGATGGTGTTCCCCAAGACAGTAAATTAGGACCAATTATTTATATTATATACACCTCTGATATGCCTACAAATATTAAGTATAAATGAAAACCCAATTAAAGCATCTAGGAATTTACAGAACCACATATTTCAAATAGAAAAATGGCTTAACCAATGGAAGATAAAAGTGAATGAACAAAAATGCATTCATATCACCTTTACATTGCGCAGAGACTCCTCCTGATAAAATTAAAAACCAAACTACCCCCCAACAAACAGAAGTGAAACACCTAGGTATTCACTTGGATCGACGACTTGCGTGGAAGAGTCACAGAGATGCCAAATTGACCCAAATTAAACTAAAGTCAGACCAAATTAACTGGCTAATTGGTTAAAATTCTAAAGAGTGCTCTAAATAAAATTTGTAGTTGGATTTTCTTAAATAAAAATCAAACCTTTTAATATAAAAACTCTACAAAATACGCAAATATAATGACATATTATACAAAATCATTTAGCATAAAAATGTTAACTTAGTACTCGGGTTTTGCAAAATTATCGACTTTTTTCGGAAACCCTCCCATTAAAGATTTTACAGTTGCTTCTGATACCTTTTTGGAGCATGTGTTCCACCTGCGCTTAAAATCGGACATATTCTTGGAAATCTTTCCTGTGTTCTTCAATTCCTTTTTTACCAGAGCCCAATACCTTTCCACACTCTGTGCTCTCTTAAAAAGAGTAACAACCGTTTTTGTAGGCACTCCTTTATATAAATTTCTGTGTTTATTGTGCCAGATGCCACAAATAAATACTTTACTTCTTTTGTCACAACTGCAAATAGCTTGCCACACGAAAAACTTCTTAGGGAATTTTGTTTGTTTTTTTGTGCGAAACTCTTGCCGAACATTGCCCCGTTTATCAGCAACATAAAAATCTTGACCAGGAAGTTGAGAAAAGTCTGCCAGTACGTATGTTTCATCATCCATCACACAACAGGTGTATTTTTTTATAAAATCAGACTTCAATTTTTTCGCACGTTTTTTGCTTCTAAGTTCTTTATAGCATTGCGATCTGGAACCTTTTGGACTTTGTATGTCTTCAGTCCAGCATAAGCTTTGACTCTATGTGCAAAATTCGTAGAACATTTCACCGTACGAGCTGCTTTTCTTAAAGAAGTGTTAGGCGCTCTTCGAAAGAGTCGCTCGACTTCTTTTGCCTTACCAATATCTGTAGGGCCTTTTTTCCTCCCTGATCCAGGTTTTCTTTCAATGCTCAGGTTTTCCTTATACCGTCTGATGGCATTAGAAACCGTTCGAGGGTCAGCTTTCAAATTTTTAGCTATTTTTTTTAAAATCCATGACGGATTTTTTTGAAAAGTTTTAATTATATTTTCACGAACTTTTTTTTCGCAGTCCATTTTGATTGAAATAACTATTGAAAATTAATAATTTCTAAAATAATAGTATCTGACATATCTATAGAAACTAACTTGATCAAAAAATAAATTATTTCTTGCACTATGGATAAATTTTGTCTAAAATAGTAAATGTATATATTTTTTAGAACACTCTTTAAGCTTAGTCTAGATTGCAAAATTCTTCTATACAACTCTATAATTAAACTGATATGGTGTTACGGAATTCAATTGTGGGGCACTGCCTCAGAAAATACAAAGGCGACAAAATAAACTTTTAAGACTAATTACAGGCGCCCCGTGGTACATTAAAAACTCCAACTTACACAAAGACCTTGAAATTCCGTTGGTTAAAAAATATCTTAGCGTGTTGTAAATTATATAAATAAATTGACATGTCACCCAAACCTACTAGCTCAAAATATACTAAACAGTCGCGGGCATATTCGACTCAGAAGGAGGGATACTAGCGACCTGTACAGTAGCTAAGGGACATGGATTTTGATAATGTAAAAAATCCAACTTACGCAAAGAATTATGAAGTTACAAATGGACTTAAATAATTAAGCAGTTTAGGTTTTAAGATTTGATGTTAGTTCATAGTAAATAAAGATACAATAAATAAACCACGATGCAAAAAATTACTTTGGTTGCGGTTTCATGATAAGCAAAATTTTGCGAAATCTCGTTTCAAAGTTCCGCCCAGTAAACAAAAATCTAGCTTGAGTGCGTCTAGAAACATACAGACGGAAATACACTCAAGCTTTCTTTGCTTCGCGCAAAAAATTTTCATTACGCAAAGCTAAAATCTCAACAAATTGTCACCGATTTCTCGCAAAGAGCAACTTAATTTCCTTTGTTTACTAAACTAATTAAGGTTTAGACACTCTATTTTTATTTTACGAAGGGCCTTGAATTCTTCATTGAGTGTTTTTGGGTTCCATTATTATGTGTAATAAAATCGGCGTATTTCGATAAAATATTATTTTTTAAGAACACATGCAATTTACAATTTCTTTTGTAGCAAATATAAAATGTTACCTATTTATAAATTGATTTTTTGCGTATAGTTGTTCCTCGTCTTCCGAATGCAACAATTTACTATTAATACGGCGACCGCTAATAATTTCGAATTGCATTTCTGTTTTTTAATTGATCTTTACTACTTAAAGGTCAATAAAAGAGTTATATATTTTGGCAAAACATTTTTCAGTAACTACAAAATATGTCAAAAATTCTCGCTAGTGGACCTTTCAAAAATTTAATGAATGTTTGAAATTCAGAAAAACCTTCAATTTTTATGTAAATGAAATAAACCCCCAAAAAATTAAATAAAGCCTTCATTTATTTAACATTAAATAAGCCCCAATTAAAACAATATTTTTTGGAATAGCCTCACAACGAAATAAACTCCAATTTAATAGTGAAATAAAGCCCAATAAACGTGGATTTAACCCCAATTTTCATTTTTCAATTTTATTGGGGCTTATTTCATTTTCGTATTTGGGCGTTATTTCATTGGGGGTTATTTCATGTTGTCAAACAACTATACGCAAAAAAACTATTTTGAAAATAGGTAACATTTTATATGTGAACCGACGTGGTATAAGAGGTTAGTCATCCGCCTAGCATACCAGAGGCCCAAGTTCGATCCCTGGCCAGACTCACTTGAAAAAATAAATTTTCAAGAGACAGAAGGATGTTCGAATTAGAATTACAATGTAAAAGAATAACAATGACAATTGAAGTTATAGAAAATAGAGTTGCCATATCGATGTTTTAGGAAGTTTCCCAGTTATAATAATTCTCTCTCACTTAAAAGAAACATCGGTTTAGTGCCGTATGTAATCGCTATGATAATTCGGCGGCTTGTGTTACGACCAGATGTACGACGGCTGGGTGTTGCTTCAGAATCGGCATTTGCTGAAGTAGACGATTGTGGCTGCTCTCTTGTGATAGGAGTATCAGGGGCATTGGTGTTACTCGGCGCTGGAGTGTCCTGGGAAGGCAGTTGATTTTGAATGTGAGGAAGTAAAGCGGGATGTTGAAGGATTTGAGGATTTACTTCCGCAGGGCTGCTCGAATTAGTTTCTTGCTTAGGACTTTGTGCTGTGTCGGGTGACATTTGTGAGATGTAATTGGTTGATGTGGTGTTTGAAGGTAAATCCATTATCAAGACGAACGATATAATGAAGACGACCAAGCTTCTCTGTGATGGTTCCAAATTTCCAGGAAGGCTTATTTCCAATATTTCTAATATCTAGCTTGTACACGATCTCCCACATTTAGTTGTCTGACTGTAATTTCAGGAACAGAAGATTTTATGCTTTTTGATAGTTTTAAGGCGTCAAGTTGAATTCTAATCTGTCTTCCAAGATACTGCTCAGATGGTGTTCTACCATTGGCTAGTGGTGTCGCCCTGTATCTAAAAAGGATGTTTTGAACCTTTTTTCCAATTGATGAAGGGGCATTTGACATCGACATAAGACGCTTTTTTAAAGTCTGGACATTTCTTTCCGCCAGTCCGTTTGTTGCTGGATGACCAGGAGCAATAAATTTTTGAAATATGCCCGAATTAGAGCAAAACTTAGAAAATTCTTCGCTTTTGAAGATAGGGGCATTGTCGGATACCATAACATCTGGATATCCACTTCTAGCAAAAATGCTGCATAGCATTTCGATTGTTGAGTATGATGTTGATGTAGAAGCATTCACGCCTACTTCTGCCCATTTAGATTTTGAATCGATGACTACCAGAAATTGATAGCCTTGGTCCTGCGTAATCAATATGAATACGCTGCCAATTTTCCTGTGGTTCCTCCCACGGATGAAGCAACACAGAATCGAACGTACCTTTAGATATCCTTGCCAATTGAAGGCCAGTATACATACTTCCTTGCCAATTGTTTCATTTTGGTTATGCCTATATGTGTGTAATGAAGTTAATTTAGCACTGCACTTTGTAACGAATTTGGGACCACGACTCTATTACCTCTAAATAAAATTTCGGAATCGATGGTATATTCTGAGTCAACTGTGTTTGAATTACGTTATGTATTTAGAATTTGAACAAGTTATGCATCTTCTTTTGTGGCTTTTCGAATTGAAGTAAAATTGAGATTTGATGAATTTATCTGGAACAATGTTGAACTGCAAATAGAGTGTACTTCTTGATCAATGAAATTTGTTAAATTGGTATCTGTAGTTAACGGTGCTCTTGAAAGGCAATCCCAATTGTCATTTTCTTCAACAACTTCGTAATCAGTGAGAAAAGCTGCGTATCTTTGAAGTCATTTAAGGCAATTTTGAATTTTGTTGGAAAATCCGTGACAAGGGTTGGTTATCCGTAACCAGTGTTATAAGTATTCCATAAAGATATTCATGAAAGTGTTGTACACAATTGCTAGCGCCTCACGATCGAGCTGGGAATAGTTCTGTTCTGCCGAAGTTAACTACCTTGAAGCAAAGGCAATAGGCCTTTCTTCATCATTGATTATGTGAGACAAAACACCCGCCATCCCAGTTGGACTAGCGTCCCAAGCAAGCTGGACCTTTAGATCGGGATTGAAAGGCATTAGAACTCTCTCACTAGCAATTTCCTTTTCACTCAAATTATGCTTTTGGCAATTAGAACTGTATTTTTATGTAATAACATACGTAAGGGTGAAGTTATGTTAGAGGCATTTGGTATGAACCTAGAATAATAGGTAACCATCCCAAGAAATATACGGACATCTTCGACGCATTTTGGTTTTGGCATATCAATAATGGCTTTTATTTTCGAATCACATTTTTTAATTTTATTGTACTTCACCGTATGTCCCAATAATGGAATTTGTTTTTTGGAAAAATGTGCACTTTGAAAGGTTTAAGTAGAGGTCGTACTTTTTTAGTTAGGCCAAATAAGATTTTAAATTAGCTTTACATTCAGATAAAGACTCACCATGTATAGTAATATCATCGAAATAGACTTCAGATTTTGGAATTTCACGTAAAATTTGATACATGATTCTATTAAATTCGGCTGGGGCAGTTTTGATACCAAAAGATTCAAAGGCGATTCATTCGGTAAATTCCCCGATGTGTTAAAATTGTTTGAATTTGACATGAACTTTCATCAACGGGTACATGCAAGTACGCTTTGTAAAGATCAAGCTTGCAGAAGTACTTTGAGTCTTTAAAGCTATTGAAAATTTGATCTATTTTTGGTATAGGGTAGTGTGCACTTACCAACCGGTGACCCCCAATCACTATTGGAAACCTTGGATATGATTCCCTCTCTTTCCAAATCATCAAGTTCCTTGTCATCACGTTCCTTTAATGCAAAAAGTATTTGACGTTATTTGGTGTAGATGGGCTTGACGTTCTCTCTCTCTTAATGAAGAACACACCCGATTTTCTGCTCGAAAACTGATGAAAATTCAGATATTAAATCTTCAATTTGATTTGAATCATTAATAGAATGGGCCAAATGTACATTTGAATTAATTTGAAACAATTCGCCCTATAAAGGGAGAACAATGACTCGGTACGATATAGAGATCATCAACTATTGAAACGTTGTTATATTTTACACTGACGCTCACCTCGCCTTCTGGGGTAAATGTATTTTGAGTGTACGAAAGAAAAACTATATTTGTAGGGGTTATTTTATTAGATAATTCCAATCTTCAAATAAAATTTGGGGTAAAAATGAATAACCAGAGCCAGAATCTACTTCGAATTTGACCATTTTGCCTTCTATCAAAATTTGTGCATAGTAATGCTCACATTTTGTACTTTTGTGGTCGTTGGAGTAAACATCAGCAATTTCATAAATTCCGTAGTCAGAATTATCGTTTTGCACTTGCTTTGTTGAGTTCACACGAGTATTGGATTTATTTTACTTGCCAAAAGAGAAGCGATTCAGACTTTTGCTACATGCCCTTGTTTTGCACATAAATTACATTTTAATTTTGCACTGGAGCCTTGCCACAACGCAAGCACAGGCATGCAATTATAATTTTTTTATGTTGAGGCAGTTTACGATGGTATGACACTTTTTCCTTCTTTGAAATTTTATGTACACTTGCACTACACCATTTTTAATTGAAATTGAGAAATATTCAATTGAGAATATTCAATTGAAATTGAGAAATTGTCAATTGAAATTGAGAATTTTCAATTGAAAATGAGAAATTTTCAATTGAAAATGAGAAATTTTCAATTGAAATTGAGAATTTTCATTTGAAATTGAGAAATTTTCAATTAAAATTAAAAAAACCCTAATTGGAAATGGGAAATTTTTAATTGAAAAATTTTCAATTAAAATTGAGAATTTTTGAATTGAAATTGAGAAAAGCCCAATTGAAAACGAGAAATTTTCAATTGAAATTAAGAATTTTATTTTTAAATTAAGAAATTTTCAACTGAAATTGAGAAAAGCCCAATTGAAAATGAGAAATTTTTAATTGAAAATGAGAATTTTTCAATTGAAAATGAGAAATTTTCAATTGAAAATGAGAAATTTTCAATTGAAATTGAGAATTTTCATTTGAAATTGAGAAATTTTCAATTAAAATTAAAAAAACCCTAATTGGAAATGGGAAATTTTTAATTGAAAAATTTTCAATTAAAATTGAGAATTTTTGAATTGAAATTTGAGAAAAGCCCAATTGAAAACGAGAAATTTTCAATTGAAATTAAGAATTTTATTTTTAAATTAAGAAATTTTCAACTGAAATTGAGAAAAGCCCAATTGAAAATGAGAAATTTTTAATTGAAAATGAGAATTTTTCAATTGAAAATGAGAAATTTTCAATTGAAAATGAGAAATTTTCAATTGAAATTGAGAATTTTAGAATTGAAATTGAGAAAACCCTAAGCGAACCTCAACCTCATTTTCAACTGGGCTTTTCTCAATTTGAATTGAAATTTTCTCATTTTAAATTTAACAAGAGTGGTATATGAGGGCTGTGCCGAATCTTGGATACCCTTCACCAATGGTGTTCCAAAATTAAAGTACAAAATCGTAAGAATATATTGATAATTATATAGTTTCTGATTACTGACTTAGTTGAGCCCCACACAAATGCTTGATATGTATATTAATTTTCATTTGTTCATACTAAATGTAATTCCTAGGAATATTTATACTAGCATTATATGCAAAGAGTCTTTAAAATTAAGAGTCGTAAAACAAAAAGCTTTTCGGTGGCGTCACATCTAGAATAGTTATGGAAGATTAAGTATTCTAGCAGGGATGTAAATGGGATGCAGTTGTTGCCTGGGTTTCCAGCTAACAGGTAATAACTGTATTCAATTCCTACTCACACCTCCTAGTGGTACATTCTGGAAACCTGAGCAACCTAGTTGAAGATGCGGTAAACAATCCGAGTGGGATTCTAGGTCAGGGCTAACGTGAGGTCTAAGGTCTAAGATAATTGTACTTGGTAAAGTACGAAACCGTAGCGTCTGTTCAACATGTTAGTTGCGGCTACAAGCGGGCGTCTGTCTCGGACCCAGCGGCTCGCTTTACAAACGTGGCTCTTGTCTTTCGACTCATCATCCATCGACTAAGCACTTACGATGTTTTAAGCATGGAAAGAAACAACATTATAGAATATACTACTCCAAGGGGTAATCAAGCGAGAAATCCCCCTGCTACGGCAGCTGGCACAAGGATTTTGGAGGTGCCTAATCTATGCAAGAACATCATGATGAATAAAACCAATTCTATTCAAAAAAAAACGAACTATAAAAACTAATATAGGCATGAAAGAAAATTTAAAGTTTGCGACATGGAACGTACGTACGTACGTACGTATAGAACAACTAAGGCGTGAAATGTTGGATTATAAAATTGATTTGGTGGCGGTGCAAGAAGCAAGATGGGCAGGACAAGGGGAAGTTCGGAACGAAAATACTGTGTTTCTTTACTCCGGTCGACCGGATGGTGATGAGCATAGTAGGGGTGTGGGCTTTTTGATGACTAAAAGAATAGCTAAAGCCATGATAGCATGGTATCCTATCAATGAGAGGCTAATGGCAATAAAACTTAAGACTAAAGCTCGTAATATGATAATTATCAATGTCTACGCTCCTACTGAAATACAATCTGAAAACGACAAAGACGAATTTTACGATGTATTAAGCAGTTGGATGAACAGTAATGTACATAATTGTGACATTACTATGATACTGGACGACTTTAACGCCAAAGTTGGCTCAAACAACACCGGTTTAGAACACTACCTTGGTAAGCACGGTGTCGGAGTAAGAAACGACAACAGAGAAAGATTAATCGAACTATGCTGTGAAAGGAAACTGGTTGTAGGTGGCACAATTTTTCCTCATAAGCTCCACCATAAAATAACTTGGATGTCGCCGAACGGAGTCACCAAGAACCAAATTGATCACATTTTGATCAACTCAAAGTGGCGATCATCTTTACTTGATGTACGCTCGAGGCGCGGAGCAGATATAAACAGCGACCACCACTTAGTTATATCTAAAGTTCGACTGAAAGTAGCGGCTCTGAGGTCTGAAACGGCAAAAGCCGATCGGAAAATTGATGTTGGAAAACTGGAATCAGAGCGACATCAAAATGCCTTTATTACAGCTATAAGGAATCGGCTTAGAGATATTGTAAACAACGAAATTGCAAGGTGTGTCACTCAGACGTACAATGAGGTTGATCAGCAAACGTGAGGTTTTAAAGACCATAAAAGGAAAGTCTGGCTCACCCAAGCAACATGGGGCCTGGTTGAACATCGTAAAATCATAAAAAATACAATTTTAAATTCAAACGTGGATGTTGAGGAGCTTAGTACAATGTACCGTGACCTATAAAACAGAATAAAAAGGTCTGCAAGGAGGGACAAAAGAATGTGGGTAGATGAATAAGCGAGCCAAGCTGAGTCAGCTGCAAGTAAAGGTGACATGAGGACCTTATATAATATATCAAGGGCGTTGTGCGTCAAACCTACCTACACCAACAGCCCCATCCTGATTAGTAGCGGTACACTTCTCTCAACACCGGATGAACAATTAATACGATGGATGGAACACTTCCAGTCAACATTAAACAATCCCATTGGATTAGAAGCACTGACGGAAGTGCAAAACGAAACCAACCATGACTGTTTAAAGAGTGTTCTAAAAAAAATATGCATTTACTATTTTAGACAAAATTTATCCATAGTGCAAGAAATAATTTATTTTTTGATCAAGTTAGTTTCTATGGATATGTCAGATACTATTATTTTAGAAATTATTAATTTTCAATAGTTATTTCAATCAAAATGGGCTGCGAAAAAAAAGTTCGTGAAAATATAATTAAAACTTTTCAAAAAAAATCCGTCATGGACTTTTAAAAAAAATAGCTAATAATTTGAAAGTTGACCCTCGAACGGTTTCTAATGCCATCAGACGGTATAAGGAAAACCTGAGCATTGAAAGAAAACCTGGATCAGGGAGGAAAAAAGGCCCTACAGATATTGGTAAGGCAAAAGAAGTCGAGCGACTCTTTCGAAGAGTGCCTAACACTTCTTTTAGAAAAGCAGCTCGTACGGTGAAAGTTCTACCAATTTTGCACATAGAGTCAAAGCTTATGCTGGACTGAAGACATACAAAGTCCAAAAGGTTCCAGATCGCAATGCTATAAAGAACTTAGAAGCAAAAAAACGAGCGAAAAAATTGAAGTCTGATTTTATAAAAAAAAAAAACACCTGTTGTGTGATGGATGATGAAACATACGTACTGGCAGACTTTTCTCAACTTCCTGGTCAAGATTTTTATGTTGCTGATAAACGGGGCAATGTTCGGCAAGAGTTTCGCACAAAAAAACAAACAAAATTCCCTAAGAAGTTTCTCGTGTGGCAAGCTATTTGCAGTTGTGGCAAAAGAAGTAAAGTATTTGTGGCATCTGGCACAATAAACACAGAAATTTATATAAAGGAGTGCCTACAAAAACGGTTGTTACCCTTTTTAAGAGAGCACAGAGTGACTACATTTTTTTGGCCCGATTTGGCATCATGCCATTATGGAAAAAAGGCACTTGAGTGGTACTCAAAGAATAATGTCATTTTTGTACCACGAGAGGCAAATCCACCTAACTGTCCAGAACTTCGGCCTGTGGAAAGGTATTGGGCTCTGGTAAAAAAGGAATTGAAGAACACAGGAAAGATTTCCAAGAACATGTCCGATTTTCAGCGCAGGTGGAACACATGCTCCAAAAAGGTATCAGAAGCAACTGTAAAATCTTTAATGGGAGGGTTTCCGAAAAAAGTCGATAATTTTGCAAGACCCGAGTACTAAGTAAACATTTTAATGCTAAATGATTTTGTATAATATGTCATTATATTTGCGTATTTTGTAGAGTTTTTATATTAAAAGGTTTGATTTTTATTTAAGAAAATCCAACTACAAATTTTATTTAGAGCACTCTTTATTCAATGGAATTTCAGACAGCCCACCAACATTACAAGAAGTGAAGAATGCAATTAAAAGCCTTAAGCGCAACAAGGCCCCGGGCAATGACAATATATCAGCGGAGATGCTTTTATGTGACGTTGAACTATCGGCGAGACTGTGGCACCCATTTGTGCGTAAAATATGGGAAGAAGAAGCTCTGCCAACCTCCTGGAATGAAGGTATACTAGTGAAAATACAAAAAAGGATGACTCCAAAGACTGCAATAACTACAGGGGAATAACACTTCTTCCAATACCGAGCAAAATACTAAGTCGAGTGATTTTGAATAGAACGTCTGATGCAGTTTCTAAAACACTACGCGAAAATCAGTTTGGGTTCCGAGAGAATAGATCTTGTGTTGATCTAATCAACACAGTAAGAATAGTACTGGAGCAATGTAATGAATTCCGCACACCCATTTACCTAGCGTTTATCGACTTTATGAAGGCCTTCGACAATGTCAACAGGAGCTATCTATGGAGAATTTTAGAAAACCGTAACATGCCAACGAAAATTCTGAACTTAATTCGGGAAATATCTCCAAGACAAAGATTATGCCTGGAGGCAATGGCGCAAACCCGTCGCCACACATCAATGTGGATAACGAGGTTATTGGATGTGTAGGTACCTTTAATTATCTTGGTAGTTTGGTATTTACAAAAGGTGGCGCCGACGAGGATATTGAATCGCGTATAAATAAGGCAAAATCAGCATTCGGCATTCTACGAGCTATTTGGAAATCTCGGAAAATATCAACAACAACTAAGTTACGAATATATAACTCGAATGTCAAGTCCATCTTGTATTACGACTGCGAAACTTGGAAACGCACAAATGCCATCGATAAGCCCCTACAAACCTTTGCAAACAAATGCTTGCGGCAAATCCTTAATATATGGTGGCCAAATCGCATACAAACCAAATCCCTTCTTCTATAGAGGTATGTCAACGGAAATGGCGGTGGATAGGCCACACACTTCGAAGGCCAAATACCAACATTGCTCGACAAGCGCTTCGTTGGAATCCACAAGGAAGCGGCCGTCGTGTTGGTGCACCTGCTAGAACGTGGAGAAGGTCAATTGAAGCGGAGTTACAAGCAGCAAACTATTCATGGAATGATGTATGCCTAACATCTCGCAATAGAGTTCGATATAAAAGGATGGTTGAGGCCCTATACACCACTGGGAGTCAAGGATAACAGAAGAAGTATTCTAGCATGCAACCTAAAACCCAGTGCCCAGTGACGGTTGTGTACTTTAAATTGTATGTATCATACAATTAGTAAAAGTTCTTAAATAGTTACAAAAAACTCTGAATTTAGCGGACCGATTTAGATTAAAGCTTTAACAATGACTGTTTTGTCAATGTATACAAGCCTTAGAATAATAGGGTGTACACTCTTAGTTTATGATTAACGTTGGGCAAAGTCTCTCTGATTTTATATTTTGCTAACCCTAGGGGTAGCAAAACACAAAATGAGAGAGTATTAGAGAGACTTTGCCCAACATTATTTTAGATACATACGTGAAATATATAGCTTTTGAGTGGATGGATATCAGCTTTATCAAATAAGTTATTGAAGATTTACTTACTAATCTGAAGTTAGTTAACTAATTAAGATGAATACTTCATCAATAATATTTGGGATGTATTGTTCTTCCGATCTGTCCGATGGATGTGTGGAAAGTTTTGCTCTAATTTTTGGTGCAATTACAATGTGATCTAATTTATCAGCATTAAAGTGATTCCCGGTCGGGGTTGTATGGTAAATTTCACGAACTCGGTCGCCCTTTTTAATACCGAACTTTTCTTTTTATTTTATTTTAGGCGCTAACCGCCGTGGTGTAGCAGGTTAGTCATCCGCCTAGCATACCAGAGGTCCCAAGTTCAATCCCTGTCAGACCCACTTGAAAAAAATTAATTTTCAAAAAAGCGGCAGTTCACCTCATAACTCAGCTAGCCACTGGTTATTGAGTATTAGGCTATGAAAGACTTCTCTAACTAATGCATTTGCCGTTCGGAGCCGGCGTTAAAACGTAGGTCCCTTTCAATGAGTCTAAAAATAGAAACGGATGCAGCTCATTGTCTGAGAGAAGTACCCCTTGTTCCAATTGGAATGTTGTCGGGGAATTATATATATATATATATATATATATATATATATATATATATATACATATATATATATATATATATATATATATATATATATATATATATATATATATATATATATATATATATATATATAATACATTCTCAAATATTATCATAATGTTCCAAAGTCAGACGAAAAATTAAGATAAATGTAGTGTCTTAAGATATATGTGTTTTAAGATATCGTCCCACCCTGAATTTCATCATTGTCGATCAAAACACCTGAAATTTCGCTTAAACACTAAATTATATCTACCACAAATTACGGAATGCATCAGAATTCAGGTAATCCCCTGTGAAGTAAGCTATTAAATTTCATCAAAATAAACATCTGAGATATCGACAATACAGGAGTTCCAAAAACTTGACTACAACAGACAAACGGACAGACAGGTAGACAGACAAACGGACGGACGGACGTCGTGAAATCGATTCTCCTGCCGATTCTGAGTCGATCGGTACAATTTGAATGGTGTTCATAATCAGATTTGTGGAGTTTATATATCAGATTTTAGGAAATCCTCTCGCAAATTACGCTGTCAAATCACCTCAATCCATAAGCACCTGAGATATCGCTGAAACACTACATACAAAATGTAAACAAAATTTCTTAGACATGTACTTTCGCCAATTTCCTGTACATCAAAATTAGTGTTTTGGCGATATCTCAGTTGTTTATAGACCGCTTTTGATAAAATTTAATAAAGTGCTTGGCGGAGGAATTTTCTAAAATCTGATATAATTTATGTATGTCCGTGCTCCAGGAGGATGGTTTTTCCTTTTTCTGCATTTCATTTTTTCAACAAACTTTGTCTAATGCGTACTTTAAGCAATTTGCGATACATCAAATTAAGTGTTTTGGCGATATCTCAGTTGTTTGTGGACCGATTTTGATAAGATTTTACAGAGTGCTTCATTTCATAAAATCTGATATATAATATATAATCACTTGTACACCAGGATTATCTTTTTCTCTTGTTATTTAAAAGTGTTTTCAATCAAAAATTTTTAAATTTTCGTCTAATTTTTGGTATTTTTTCGGTGTTTATGGACCGATTTTAATGAAATTTAATAGCGTTCATTGCGGGAGAATTCTGATATATAATTTATGTGGGTCTATTCTCCATGGGCTTCACAAACTTGATTTAAACAGACGGACGGACGGACGGACAGACAGACGATTTTCGATTTTCCCTTCGGGTATAAAAATTCTCAATTGAAATTGAAAATTTCTCATTTTCAATTTAAAAATTCTCAATTTGAATTGAAAAATTCTCAATTTTAATTCAAAATTTCTCAATTTCAATTGAAAATTTCTTATTTTCAACTAAAAATTCTCAATTTCAATTGAATATTTCTCGATTTCAATTGAAAAGTCTCAATTTCAATTGAAAATTTCTCAATTTCAGTTAAAAATTCTCAATTCCAAGTGAATATTTCTCAATTTTAATTGAAATTTCTCAATTACATTTGAAAATTTCTCAATTCAATTTGAAAATTTCTCAATTACAATTCAAAATGGTGTAGATGTATTTGCCACACCGTATGATAACTGCTCCGCATCACATTTTGCTGCCTCAAGTGCCAAAGCCCTTGAGACAATTTCTTCAAATTTTGAAGATTGAGCTTGAAGATGCTGCTCTCGCATATTATTGTTTCTTATACCACGGATAAACTGTGCTCGTAAAAACACATCAGCAATCGAACTTTTGCACTCGCACTCTGACACAAATTCGCAATCATTGATGTCAGTACGAAGTACTGCCACAAAATCTGCCACTGATTGTTCTTCGCTTTGGTATTGCGATAAAAATTTATGTTGAGCCACTAAAACATTTTTCTTTGGGGCTAAATGATTCTCCAACAACTTAAGCAACTCGTCGTAGGACAATTCTGTTGCTATTTTTGGTGCCGCCAATGCCGTCACCATATTAAAGTGTTTGGAGCCAATAGAATTCAACAATAACTTCGCACAATATTCCTTCATGACAGAAATGCCCTTCATGTTGATATAATTTTCGAATCGTTGTATGTAACTCCGATAATTCTCCTTGGCTGAATCGAAAACATCAAAGTTAGGGACTAATGCTGTGTTGATCATTTTGGGTGCTGCTTTGAACCGCACTAGAATTACCAGCACCCACAGTCAATTTAGATATCTGCGCCAATAAATTCTTCATAAAAGTTGAAAACTGTTCAGCATTCATTTTGTTGTACTGAAATGATTAAAAAGAACTTGCACTCGTTGAACCAATGTAAATGTATGTAATTAATTTAATTAATTGTTTCACACTCGTCGCCAAACTGTTTTGCTCCGTGGTATAAATAAGTAAACGCACGCGTATTAATATATTGTATTTAATTCATTTATTAATAATAAAAGTATTAATATAAAAAGTCAAAAAGATGGTTTGGGAAGTTTCCCAGTTATAACAACACCGATTTTATTGAACACTATCACCCCTATCGTGAATAATTTTTCACTCGAAATGTTTTCCCTTTTCATCATATTTCAATCGTGAATAATTTCCCTCGAAAACATATGTTGTTCGAAAAAATTCCCCTTATCGTGAATGGTATTTTTTTGTAGAAATTTTTCCCTTTTCACATTGATTTCTTCATTTTGTTTTTGGCGGTGAACACAAAAAATGTAAGTTTGAATTTGTGTTACTTTTTCGATTTAATTAATTATTACTATTATTTGTTTTGCTTCAAGGTCAAGATCAGTAAGTAAACAGCAAAGTGAAATTATTTTGAACAAAATGCAGAGCAATAGATCCATTGCTTGCGGTTTTGTGGAAGTTTCCAAGGAGGTGGTGTCTGAATTTTGGGATTCTCTAACAGAGGAATTGAATAGTGCTGGTCCACCAATGAAAAATGTAACTGAGTGGAAAAAGGTATTTATTTGCATATTCGAGTCGTACCCATACTAATTGTTTACATATAACTCTAGGTTTGGGTGGATCTAAAAAGATATGTGCGTTCAAAAGCAGCCGCTAATATGAAGCATCAAAGGGGAACGGGAGGTGGTCCGAACCAAAGCAGATGCCTATCAGCGTCTGAGAAATGTATTTATGACTTGATAGGAATGAAAGAATCTGTAGAGGGTGTAGAAAATTCACGTATTTTCGGCACCGAAAATAATGAAGCATCATTTGAATTAATAGTTGATGAGGTTTTTTCCGAACCATCATCTAATAAGAAGGAACTAACACCACCACCGAAAGAACCGAACATGGATAAAGAACCAACATGTTCCAGTGTAAAAAAAAAACAAATTCTTTAAAACGAAAAAAATTAGATATTGAAGAAAAAATTACTGCAGCCGATCTTTTAGCCAAGGAATTGAAGTCTCAAGAGAGTTTGTGCTCAACCATTTCTGAAATAAGTAATTCTATTAAGAACTACCACAACGAAATGGATATTAAACTAAAAAGAGTTTACAGAGCCTTAGAAAAAACTAATTAATTAAAATCTAAAAAATTAACAGAGGTGTAGCGACATCACAAAGCAATTGAACTGAATTTTAATTTTTGTTTTACAAAAGATCTCATATTTTATAAAATAGATTTAATAAAACCCTGAATTTGTGTTATGTATTTTTATTTCTTTTAAACAAGTTTTATTTAATAATAAAAACATAAAATTAACTTTTATAACGAGTTTGCTATCGCCTATGTTCTACATTCGTAAAATGAGGTGAAAGTGTAACTTTCGTCATATTTGTGTTCTAAATTTTGTCAAAGTGAAATGAAAAGTAAAATTCCATTTCCATTTTGTTTCAGACGAAATTGAAGTGTTCTGTAAATCAATTTCTCTACAAAAAACGTAATTTGAAATCGACAGCAAACAACCGCCCGAAATTAAGAAAAAAAAATTAAATATAAATATTTGTGAGTTAAATTCTATAAGGAAACTGAGAAAATGTAAGTTCTCTTCAGAATTTATTTTATCTAAAAATATTAATCGAAATAATTTTTGTATTTTAAGGGGTAAGCACAAGAACACAGAACAAGAAGAAGCATTATTAAATTTTATGGAAAAGAATCCAGGATTGGCTAAGGGCTTCTACAAAGGTGACAGGACGGCATGTGATCAACTCTGGAAGGATTTAACAACTGAACTAAACTCGTTAGGTCCTCCAGAAAAAGATCAAACTGGATGGAAAAAAGCATGGAATGACTGGAAATCCTGTATTCGCAAAAAGTTATCAGAAAATAGGATGGAAGCTACTGCAACTGGCGGTGGACCTAACAACATGCAACATATATCATCAAAAGAAGACGCTGTTGCAAAACTCTGTGGCCTGTATACTGCTGTGGAAGGTGTTTCCAATACTAAATCATTCGGTGTGGCTAGAAAAGAACCAAATCCATCCACTGAATTGGAAAGCTCAGAAAGCAACAGCATCCAGGATGTTCTAAATTCACTTTTAGAAGATGAAGCTAATGAAAATGCAGAACCAAAGCAAAAAAGAAAGAGGAAGTTTGAGCCAACACAAACTGACCTACACAATTTTATAGAAAACCAAATGTCAACGAATGAAAAGATCAGTAAAGTTTTAGAAGATTTAAATAATACTTCAAAACTTTTATTAAAGGAGCAAAGAGAAATTTCGAAAGACATTTTTAAACTCAGGAAAAGTTTTGAAACTTTTGTGGATGTTATAAAAGAAAGAAAAGAAGGAGAAACACTTTACCATAACGAAAAGTTAAATGAACTTAAGCGCCACAATTATGCAGTTGAGAAAAAATTGCAAGAGAAGCAAGAAGTTAAAATAAAACAGCTTGATCTTGAAATTGAAAGGAATAATTTTTTGAAAAAGAAATAAGCATTTTTCTTGTTATATGATCTCATGAATTGTGATTTTTTTCTAACTTTAATGTAAATACGTTATATGATCCTATGAATTGTGATTTTTTATTTAAAGACTTTCCTTTTTTATTTAGTTTTTAATAAAAATATTTTTTAATGAAGATTTCCTGCGATTTCATTTCTAATGTTAACAGCTTCATTTAGCATTCTTAAGTCTTCAAGAATATCTGATGAAATTTCTTCATTGATGTCTTCCTCCACATTTTCATTTAAGTCTTGAGAGCTAACATTACAAAATTTGCAAATGTTATGCAACGCGCAGCAGATATTTATTATTTGTATAGCCTTCTGTGGCTCATATGACATTGTGTCCAACAGACACCGGAATCTGCTCTTTACAACACCAATAACCCGTTCCACTATGTTTCTTGCTAATGCATGCTGTCGGTTGAAAATGTGTTGGGCAGTATTTGGTTCCGGAGTTCTGTAAGGTGTTAGCAAAAATGGCTCCAGTGCATATCCTCCATCGCCCAATAGGCGCGATCTTCTATCACCGTTTCGGTACTTTGACACTAGATACTGTCTTTCACTACTAAGCTTCCATATGAATGAATCATGACAAGCTCCTGGATGGCATGCATTCACCGCAATAACATTCATTTTATGATCACATATCTAAAAATCAGAAACAATCCAAAATGAAAATATTTCTGCATCAATTATTTACGTTAATATCGAAATTTCTACTTACTATCATTGTGTTTAAGCTGAAATAACCTTTTCTATTATAATACGCATGGCTGTCTTTACTTGGAGCTTTTATTTTGATGTGTGTGCCATCTACGCAGCCAATAATCCCTGGTATTTTAAATTTTTCGTAAAAATGTAGTTTACATCTTCCAATATCTTCGTTGTTTCTTTCAAATTTAATCCAATTCTTACACAAAACCGATTCCATACAATTACACATACGTGTTAGTATTTTTGAAACAGTGCTCCTTCCTAAGGCTAGGTTTGAGTCTCTTCCAATCATTTGCTGGGCACTTCCCTGCCCAAAGAAGCGAAGTGCTGTGGCCAACTGCAAAATGACTGGAATACTGCCTTTGTTGGCGAAAGAAGATATTTCTTCTAATACCATTCTAAATGCATCTTTATTTAATCTAAAATAAGCTATAAATCTGAATTGTTTAATTAGTGTAAAATATTCGTATTATAAATCAAAATGTTAACTTACGATCGTTCAGGCAATTCGAAAGGATTAGAGCAGTCCCGAAGCTTTCTTCTGTTTAGCCTTTCAGTTCTTGATTTTTCTTTTTCGTTAAAATTTAAGAGAATTGCAAAAACAGCACTCATTTTTGTATTTTTATTCAAATTTATTTCGAATATAAAATTTTCTTTTTAAATTCAAATACACTAGTGATACAAAATATATTGGGTATTTTGTTAAAGTGTACCCAAGAGTTGGTCGGATTTGAGTACTCGATATACTAACATAGCAGGATGGCACTATTATATTGAATTATGTATATAATTTGAAAATACAGTAAACGGAGAGGTGAAATAAATTTACAAAATATATGTATTTATAACTTAAAACACTATTTTTTAAATTTAACATGTTCACTTTAAAAATAGTCAGATTCGCCGGGTACCCAAGTACGTGAACCACGAGTATCACTAACGTATTTTGAAATGTAACTATTCACAGTAATATTAAAAACATTCACGGCGATGTGGCAAATTGATTCCATTCCATTTTGTTTTTGTTAGTTCTTAAAAATAAAATAAGAATGAAATCGTCGTGAATTAAGCATTCCACTCGTTTTCTAGAACACTGTGGAATTCTATGTGTGAAATTAAAAATGATTCCACTTTCATTTTGTAGTGGAATGTAGAACCTATGCGTATATTTGCACGTATGCGTTGAGCTGACGCAAGATATCTGTCAGATTCAACTAAATTTTCGGTTTCAGGTTCTGTTTGTTCCAACTCGGGATTATCAATTTTATTTTCGCACTTATATGCTATGCATATATTATGCAATGCAAACGTTTACAATTTTAACAGCTTTCTTAGGCTCATAGTGCAACTCTCTAGCTCCGAGCAAACATCTCCACCTGTT
Source organism: Stomorhina lunata (assembly GCA_933228675.1). Classification (NCBI taxonomy): domain Eukaryota; kingdom Metazoa; phylum Arthropoda; class Insecta; order Diptera; family Rhiniidae; genus Stomorhina; species Stomorhina lunata. The sequence continues at coordinate 29,683,508 of OW121743.1, forward strand.
TTTAAGTACTCCATTTGTTCTTTCTATAATATTTCTACATTTTGAATGTGTGTCATTAAACTTCTGCTCTACAGATCCAGATGAAGGTGTTCTATATGGAGTTAACAACCAAGGGGTATCCGCCGTCACCTAAAAAACAATGGTGTTATGCACATATATACTTAATATTTGAAGTTTTTTATTTATTTACCTAATAGCCAAAAGCGGTGTCCCCTTTGCAAATAGTTTTGCTCCATAGAAGTTCTGTATGTACTTGTGTTCCACACAAATGAATCGTGGCATGCTCCTGGGTGCGTGGCATCAACGTATCTTATCCGCATCTTACTATCGCAGATCTTTCAAACGAAATTATACTTATATACATACAAAAATTCACGAGGTATATTAGTAAAATACTTACAAGTGTAACATTTAGGCTGTAATTTCCTTTTCGATTGTAGTACAAATGTTTGTTGTCTTTTGGGGCAACAATATTGACATGTGTACCATCAATACAGCCCATAACTCCAGGGATACCAAATTTTGAGTAAAATTCTTAAGCTATGAGTTTACTTTCTTCTTCTGAAGGGCATTTTATCCATTGTCCACAAATATTTTCTTCCAAAATGTCCAAAACTTTTGAAATCACTTCACTGAAAGTCGATTGCGCTAACCCGACTTCAAAATCTCTTCCAACCCCTTTTTGATATCCTCCTTCAGCAAAGAACCGCAAACAAGCAGTAAGCTGTACGATGGGCGGAACAGCAAATGGTTTTTTAGCAGGCGGTAAGGAATTTTTAACACATTCAGAATGTATACAAATGCATCTTTATTTACTCTGTAATGCTGTCTAAATCTAAAAAATACCTTTAAAATCAGGAATACATACTTTCTTAACTAGTTTACTTACATTGGGTCGGGTAACTCCAAGGGGTTAGATTCATCTCGCAAATGTCGACGAATATTTCTATTTTCTTTAGCTTCTTCTTCTTCCAATAGAAGAATTCTTCCAACTCGAAACATTTTATTTCTTTTAAACTTTATTATTTCTTTTAAATTAAAGGATACCCGGGAATTTTAAATATTAATTAATAATAAACTTCTTCTTCTTGTTTTTACATTCACCAAGCATTGATAACTTAGTTTGATCTGAACAGCTGTTCAATTCTAAATTTCGAAGTGAAAAAAAATTCCACACAAAATTGTCGATACCAATTTTCTGTTCACATGAAATGAAAATTTCATGGGAATAAACATTACGCATATTATTGGCGATAGGGGTGTATATAAAGAATTCAAGGTTCTTTGCAAAATAAAAATAGAGTGTCTAAGCCTTAATTAGTTTAGTAAACAAAAGACGCCGCAGGCGAAAATTTTTGTTTGGTAAAAAGGCCTGGTTTTCGCCTGTGGCACTTCTTCCCATTTTTGAATAGAATTGTGCTCCCTTCAAACAAAACAAGAATTGAAATGGAACCTGACGATCACATGTTCAAAGATATTGAATATTTGGAAAACAAAGATTTTTTATTTGTCAATTATTTGTCAAAAATGTATTTTTATTTACCATATATTAGTCCTTTAGAATATATAATGGATACAATTTTCGATTGCTCTCGTCGTGAATGTCTGGTCTTTATTTGCACCCATCTTGAATTTTTTATAAATTTTTAAAAAAAAAGAGGTTTTTTAAAAGTTCATAAAAATTGCAAAAACATAAATTTAGGTATCAAGTTTCAGTAGGGGCTGAAAGTTTGTTTAATTTTATACAATTAGATCCCATAAAAAGTAATTGAATTGATATAAATAACGCCAAGTAAAAAAGGGTTTACAGTGTGTAGCGTCCGTCACAGAAATAAAGGTTTTTTTTTTAATTTGACTAGTGCAATTTTTCTTTTTTCTCAATTGAACTTAGTTCATAAAGAGAACTTAAAGTATGCTTTACATAAGGCTAAAAATATATAGATGTTAATATAACATTTTCCAGAATAATATGTATAGAAAAGTGTGTAGCGTCCGTCACAGAACATATTTTTTACAAAATGATATTTCCTAATACAAAATTTACGAACACATATCTGTCTTACTCATAAAGTAATAACACTATATATATCCACAGATTAAATTTAAGGTATTATGTGTTAGAAAACATACAGTGGGGCAAATTTGATGCTTTAAAAATTTTTTTTTTGTGACACTAACATCTAGCCTCAGCATTCTTGGGACGAAAAACAAGATGTAAAAAGTGTAAAACTTAAAAAAATATATATGTAAAAACTTTAAATAAATATATGTAACCGTTTTGCGATATATTAAATTGTCCCAAAAATCGCATTTTTAACCGCGAATATGAAGATGAAGGAGATGAAATTCGGGAACAAATAACATTATTATTTTTACTGATTTACGAACCCTTAAAAAATATGAAATATACATTTTTCTAATAAAAAACGTGCAAGTAAAACTGTACCGCCCGCAACAGTTCATTTATGGATATTTAGTAAACTGGAAACTTTAAAATATTTTATAAAAGCGGTTTTGTAATCCTCCGATTTTTCTCTATCTTCAATATATTTACAATTTTTTATTACTATGACCGTTTTGATGAAAATTACAGAAACGCGTGTTGAAAAAAAGTCACAGCACTTTTAAATTAACAAATATTCGAGAGCACAATCGATGACCTAATATTCTCCGAAATCTGTGCAAAGATATCTCGTGTAAAACGACAATGACATTAATTTAAGTACAACAAAATCCGTACAAATGTATAGTTCGTCACGCAGGATTTGCCCATATGTATTCTGATTTTAATTTTTTTTTGTCAAATGAAAAACGCAAAAATAAAAAAAATCAACACAGATTAAAAAAAATAATTAATTTTCATAATAACGGTCAAATTTGAAAATTTTCAATAAAAATGTAAATTTCTCATAAAAACGGAATATTTGAAAAATTTCCCATAAAAATGTGAAATTTTTAAAATTTCTTGTACAATGGGGAAATTTTAAAGATTTTTTAAATGGTGTGAAATTTTGAAAATTTCCGTAATAAATGGTAAATTTTAAAAGTTTTCTGTAAAAATGGGAAATTTTAAAAATTTCCCATAAAAATAGGAAATATTGAAAATTTCACATAAAAACGGAAAATTTTTTAAAATTTCCCTTAAAAATGGGAAATTTTGAAAATTTCCCATAAAAATATGAAATTTTGAAAATTTATCATAAAAACGGAAAATTTTGAAAATTTCCCATAAAAAGGGGAAATTTTGAAATTTTCCCATAAAAGTGGAAAACTTTGAAAAATTCCATAAAAACGTGAAATGTTGAAAATTTCCTATAAAAAAAGGAAAATTTTACATAAAAAGGGAAATTTAAAAAAAAAAATCTGAAAATTTTTTGAAAACTTCTCATAAAAAAGGGAAATTTTGAAAATTTTCCATAATAAAGGGAAATTTTGAAAATTTTACATAAAAGCTGGAATTTGAAATTTTTTCTTTTTTATTTGAAATTTTCAAAATTTGCCGCTTTTATGGGAATTTTCAAAATTTTTCGTTTTCATGGGAAATTTTCAAATTTCACTTTTTTATGGGAAATTTTTAAAATTTCACTTTTTCATGGAAAATATTTAAAATTAAACTTTATGAGATATTTTCAAAATTTCCCTATTTAAAGGGAAATTTTCACAATTTCTCTTTTTTATGTGAATTTTTTTAAATTTCTCTGTTTTACGGGAAGTTTTTAAAATTTCCCGTTTTTATGGGAAATTTTTAATATTTTCCTTTTTTTACAGAAAATTTTTAAAATTTACCATTATGTAAGAAATTTTCAAAATTTCACATTTTTATAAAAAATTTTCAAAATTTCCTCTTTTTACAAAAAATTTTGTAAAATTTCACATTTTTATTAGAAATTTTCAAATAATCCGTTTTATGGAAAATTTTAATTTTTATTGAAAATTTTCAAAATTTATGATGTTTATGGAAAGTGTTTAAAATTGTTTTTAAATCTGTATTGATTTTATTATTTTTGCGTTTTTCATTTGACAAATATTTTTGACAAAAAAATTAAAATCAGAATATAGCAATTATTTCTGTTAAAAATAAATAAAAATCAGACCTTGACAAATATTTTTGACAAAAAAAAATAAAAATCAATTTTTGACAAAAAAAAAATATTTTTTAGATCTTGACAAATATTTTTGCCAAAAAAAAACATTTGTCAGAGTTTAACAAATATATTTGACAAAAAAAAAAAAATAAAAATTGTAATATAAAAATTATATTTTGATTTTTATTGTAAATGTCATAATTGTAACGGTCCCTGGAAATAATACCTAATTTTAGCGAAAAAACATCCAATTTCAGAAATCACTTTCAGAATGTTTACAAACATCACACAGCTTTGGTTGAATGTTTTGTACTTCTTGGCAAGTTTGATCCTCTTTCTAAACTTTGTCTTCCAAATATTCAATATCTTTGAACATGTGATCGTCAGGTTCCATTTCAATTCTTGTTTTGTTTGAAGGGAACACCATTCTATTTAAAAATGGGAAGTGCCGTAGGCGAAAATTTTTTTGGTTAAAAAGTCGCTTTGAAGAATGAAAAATTTCATAAAAACGGAAAATTTTGAAAATTTCCCATAAAAATTTCCTGTTTTTATGGGAAATTTTCAAAATTTTCCACATTTAAGGGCAATTTTAAAAATTTCACTTTTTTATGGGAAATTTTCAAAATTTCCCTCTTTTAATTTATTTGTAAATTTCTTAATCGCATTTGTAAATGTTAGATTAGTTTCATAGAATAGTCATCTAAATTTTTAACTAAATTAATTTTTTCTTCTGCATTTAAATGCTCGTCTCTTATTAGTCTTGAGTAAGGTTGGTGATGGTTGTCTCTCTGGAATATATTATTATCCACTAAGTAATAACAGACCACGAACTACATATTTTTCGAAAGATGTATTATACCTGAATACTTCGCTTTCATTTTTAAAATTATCTGAATCGTATACACCTTCAATTTTAATTAACCCATTATTGCCCAGCCGGTAATTTCACTTACCAGTTCTTTAAACAGCTGTAAAGCTAAAAATATGCAAAAAGTAAAACTTTTTATTAAGTTACACAATAATTTAGAGTATTTTGCGAAAACAAATTGAAGGATTTGTACATATCATTATTCTCGAGCTTTTGGCTAACGTTTTCGCAAACCTCCAAAAATGGACATTTTTTGAAACTTATATAAAAATAATCCAAGAAATGAAATTGGCTAACAGCTATTTGTTTCTAACTTTTAATCCATGGTACTTTCATTATCTATAAAAAACAATATGATTTAGTTTCACTAAACGCTCGAAATATTATTACTTTTCCGTGTGGTAAGTTTACTTACCAATGGGCAGAAACGTATAGAAAATTACGCAACATTTCATAAAAGCGCTAGAATAAACAAAATATCCGGTGTTTGCTCAACACCTGTGTTTTCTTTACATAGGTGAGATTCAAACGAGGGGACATTTTGTTTCTTGTCTCCTCAAATTGCATGTGTTTGTTGTTGTTTTTTGTGTCCTACAACAACAAACACAACAATAAACACGTGGAATTTGAGGGGACATGCAACAAAATGACCCCTCGTGTGAATCTCCAATTGTTGTCTAATTCTTATTAGATTTTACTTGTAAAACGGGGAATTCCCCTCGTGTTTCGTAGTGGCTAGTGAGAGTGTTATACATCAGTGCAATTTTGTAACAAGATCTCAGTTTTACTTGATTCTTTACGTAGAGAAGTTGTTAGTGAAAATATTTTTTTAAAATGAAATCAAAAAAGTTTTTAAAACTAGAAGAAGTAGTAGCGATTTTAGAAAATGAAGATGATGACGAAATTGCGTCTTCGTCAAATGTCAACGTTGTATACATTCCACCTGACCCAGATGATATTTCTGATGAAGAGCATATTGATGACAACGTTATGGATGAAAACGCTCCACTCGATGTTGAAATTGCTGGTACAATTGAACTTCAATATGGTTCAGGAGGCGAATCTGGCGACGATACAATTCAGGAGCCTCCCACTAAAAGAAAGAAATTTACAAAAACAGTAAAAAAGCCAAGATGGACAAAAAAACCACTAACATTTGATAAAACGCCGGTAAACATTGAAGAAGACCGCATTCGTGACGTTGTGGAAAAGCTAAGTGGAAAATCTCCTATTGAACTATTTTATCTCTTTTTTGATGATGAAATGCTCCATTTGATTGTTGAACAAACAAATTCATATGCCTCTCAGTGCAATTCTACCTTTATTGTTGAGCCACATGAGATAAAGCGTTTCGTTGGATTTTTGTTCTTTACGGGTTATCATAAGTTACCAGAATGGAAACTATACTGGTCAAAGGATCCATCCTTTGGCGTTAAAATTATTTCCAATTCTTTTCCAAGAAATCGTGCTGAGTTGATCAAACGATTCATTCATTTATCTGACAATAATAACATTGATCGAACAGACAGATTCGCTAAAGTGAGACCGTTAGTAGACTTATGCAACAAGCGTTTTATGCAGTTTGGAGTATTTGCCCACAATTTATCCATTGACGAGGAAATGATTCCGTATTTCGGAAGACATTCCTGTAAAATGTTTATTAAAGGGAAGCCCATTCGCTTTGGATTTAAGGCATGGTGTCTGACTTCATCAAACGGATATCTTTATAATATACAACTGTATGGCGGTTCTTCAACAAACTACGATAAATCTATTGGACTAGGGGCTGATACTGTTCTCAGTTTGTTGAAGAACGTAGAATCTCCATCCACTCACACTATTTATTTTGATAACTTTTTCACGTCGTACAACCTAATGTGTCTTCTAAGCACAAACAACTTTTTTGCTACAGGTAATAATGTGCTTCCTGAGTTTTTACGTACTTTGCTTCTATTTTAATATTTCAACAGGAACCGTCCGAAGCAACAGAATCGGTGGAGCTCAGCTTCCAGAGAATATGGCAAAAGGCGAAAGTGCATATCTCTTTGATCGGACAAGTGAGGTGTTGGCCATACGCTGGAAAGACAATGCACTTGTTACTATTCTGACAAATCATGGAACCGTGGAACCAAAATCAACCACCAGGCGTTATGATCGTGCAACTAAAATGCATGTTAACATTGATGTTCCTAATGCTATTGCGCAATATAACAAGCAAATGGGTGGAGTGGATCTACATGATAATGCGTTGGCTAATTATAGAATTGCTGTACGGTCCAAAAAAATGGTGGTGGCCACTTTTCATAAATTTATTGGGAAATATGATGGTAAATGCATGGAAATTGCACGTATTGATTGCAACAAAAGATGGAGAAAAACCTATGCCTCAACTAAAATTTCGAGCTTCAGTTGTAAATGAACTGCTGACATGTAAAAAATCACCAAGAAGGGTTGATTCTTCACAACTACCAAATTTAGATAACACAATTCATTGCATTTTCAGACGCCCTGGTAAGCCAAGACGATGTGTGGTGTGCCATACCCATACACCGTACATATGTCAGGTTTGCTGCGTACATTTACATCAAAAATGCTTCTCCATATATTCAAACCACATGTAATGTGCTTTAAGTATTTAAAAACTAATACACGTTTCCTTCTTAAAAAAATGTTTTTTTTTCTGTTAAAGAATTATATTCATGAATTTTTTATGTTTTAATAAAGATCATTTAAAAAATACGAATTTTAAATTTTTGTGTAATATTCATAAAAAAGTTAACATATCTGCCCATTGGTAAGTAAACTTACCACCTCATATCTCGAAAACTAATAGTTCCATTTTCTTCAAACTTTAAATATATCTTAGTTAGACCAAAAAACTACTACACACAAAATTTCATTAAAATCGCTCAACGTTTTCGGGTACCGGGCAATAATGGGTTAAGCAACAAGCCTATTTTTTGTTTATTTTCAGTTGATTTGTACTAAAGTCTATAACAGCACAATACTTCTGAAGGATATTATTACCTATGATTCCAACATATTGGTTGTGGAATCTGAACTCAATCGAAAATATTCCCTCATTCTTCAAACATTGGTACTTAATAAATAACATAAGTCGATATATAGTTTTGTAATGTTCTTGAAGTTAGCGTATTTGATTCGATTTTCCATTTTGGGTTATAAATTCCTGGGTTAACATGTATGGCTCCTGTGTCCACGATAAATGTAAGTCTATTTTTTATTATATGTGGTAATTCCTAGGCTTAAAAAGGAAAAATTTTGTACTGCATCGTTTTGGTTTGTGAAAATATTATTTGGATTTTGCACATGATTTGAATTTCTTATGTGTTAAATATTTTGTTTAATGGGTTTTTGTAAAAATCGGCGACATGAAATAAACTCCAATAAAATAACGTCCAATTATGAAAATTAAATAAATTCCAATTAAATTAGCTGCAAAAGAAATAACTTTTAAGAAATAAAATATTAAGAAACACCCAATTTTTGATTTTTAATTTTTCAAAAATAATTTTTATTTTTTTTTTTTTTGTTAAATATATTTGTCAAATTCTGACAATATTTTTTTGGCACAAATATTTATCAAGATCTGATTTATGATTTTTATTATAGCCTTCACCAATAGGTAAATGGTATTATAAGTTTTTGCATCAGTTTGTAATTTTAGTGATCGTAGACCCCATAAAAGTTACACCGGTCGACTCAGAATCGGGAGCAGAATCGATTAAGCGATGTCCGTCTGTCTCTCAGTTGAAATCAAGTTTCTGAAGCTCCTGGAGGATAGACCTACACAAAATATATATCGGATTTTATCAAAATTCTTCAAAATCGGTAAGAGAAAAATTATATTCCTGGTGTACGAGTGATTTTAGGAAATGGTTCTGTAAAATTTTATCAAAATCGGTCCATAAACAACTGAGATATCACCAATACACTTAATTTGATGTGTCGAAAATTGCCCAAAGTACGTGTTAGAGAAAGTTTGTTGAAAAAAATGCAATGCAGAAATAGGAAAACCTTTCCTCCTGGAGCACGGACATACATACAATTTTTTTAATCAGATTTTAGGAAATTCCCCCGCCAAACATTTTATTAAATTTTATTCAAAGCGGTACCACAAATTGCCGAAAGTACGTGTCTTAGAAATTTTGTTTAAATTTTGTAAGCAGTGTTTCGGCAATATCTCAAGTGTTTATGGTGTGATGAAATTTGACAGCGTCTTTTTCTAAATTCTGATGTATATACCCTTTATAAACTCCACAAATCTGATCGTGAATACCATTAAAATTGTGCCGATCGACTCAGAATCGGCAGGAAAACCGATTTAGCGATGTCTGTCTGTTTGTCAGTCCGTCTGTCTACATGTCTGTTGAAATCAAGTTTTTGGAGCTCCTGTTTTGTCGATATCTCAGATGTTTATTTTGATGAAATTTAATAGCGTTCTTCGCGGGAGGATTAAGTGGGAGGTGGGAACTCACATACATTTTATGCTTTTAACCATTTTGTATTTCTGCTTGGATAAAAATGTCTTTCTTCTTGAACTACATTGGGACTGCCATAAAAAGTTATAATTGATGGCGAATGATCGGATGATAAGTCCAGTGATGAGCAGACGGATAAGTTGGTTCTTTTTATACCTCTTGTAACGACAAAATCTATTAAATCCGGGATCTTATTTAAGTCTGATGGTCAATACGTTGGGTGACCTCCTGATACGGCATCCAACTTGTGTGAAGAGATAGCACTTAATAGCTGTCTACCCCTAGGTGTAATAAAGCGTGAGCCCCAAAACGTGTGGTTCGCGTTAAAATCACCAGCCACTATGAATTTAGAGCCATGCGTATCAAAAAAGTCAAGGAATTGTTCTTTTTTAATGTTATATCTTGGCGGACAATATATGGAAGACAAAGTAATTTTATAATCCAAAAGTTTAACAGATGTTGCAATGGAAAAATGCCTTAGTTTATTATGTATTAAGATAGCTGTACCTTGATGTTTTGTATCATATGTAAAATACCTATTTACTCTAAAGCAATTTTTTAGAGTAAAATGGGTTTCAGATACCAGTAATACGTCGATTTCCTGTTCATGCAGGAAATGTTCAACTTCTTTTTTGTGTTGACTTAGGCCGTTTGCGTTCCAAAAACATATTTTCAACAGGTTCATTTTCTTTCCAACAAAATCTGCATAAGCGTGCTTTGATTTGTCATCATCTCCTGGAACATATTTTGCATATTAGACATGAAGTTATTCATGGTTTCAATTAGTTTCTCAATGGAGCTTTGAGATTCTTTAGTTTGAATTGGCGGACAGATTTTTTTCTATTTTGTTTATTTTTTAAATACGTAATATTAATTCTTTATTAGAGAGTTTTAACAAATATACTTTAAGTAATTATTTTACACTAAGATTAAGTTTTTTTTTTAATAATTTAACCCTTAATAGAAATGGGGGCAAAAATTACCCAACATTTTTGTTGGCACTTTTTTCAAAAAATTTTGATTAAAGTGTTATAAGCTGGTTTTTGACACTAAGTTAAAGTTTTTTATTATAAAAAATATTATAACCCTTTAAAGACATGGGGACAAAAATTACCCAACATTTTTCTGTCACTTTTTCCAGCGACTTTTGATTAAAAAATGAGTTTTGAAGCCCACCTGAGAAAAATTACCAATTTTCGAATATGAAAAAAACTAAGTAAATATTTTTATATTTTAACAAAATTTAACTATTAGGTACTTACAAGTCTTTTGGCGGTTTATCCATAGGCGTCTTGTTAAGGACACGAATTTTAGGGGAGAAATCGCAATTACTCCAAAACTGTTTTATGGATTTCAAATTTTTATGACTTCAAAAAAAGCTACATAAGGTCACGTTTAGATTCCATTGTATTTTCTTTTACATTGTAAAACGACCCACCCTAATGTATATAGCTTTTGAATGGATAAATATGAGGTCTACATTAGTTGCTAACATATCATAGCTTTGTCGGAAAAATTATTGAATATTTACTTATAAATCTGAAGTTAGTTGAATAAATTAATTCATACAAGAATCATCGAATCCTTAGATTAAAATGATCGCAAACGACAGCAAAAATATTGATCGTAAGCGACAAAAAATCTTTATTTAATAAAATGAGGCAAAGTTTTGGTGCATAATATTTTTCAAACTAATTCAATTTTTTTTCAAGTTGTTTAGAAGTTGTGGTGCAAAGTATTGCATGTAAAGTTATTTAGTTTTAATTCAACATCTTTTAAAATACAGGGCGGCTTGTGGCGCAATGTGCAAAATCGGCAAACGGGTATTTGGGGTTTTAGACCAATTTTGAAAAACATATAGATTTTTAGCACCATGTCCAATAGAACAATATTGAGTACTGTTGAGATTGACAATAGATTCAACACAAGCACATGAACTTGTATTAAAACTATTTTTATTTGTCGAATGTTCTTCAAGTACTTTAACCTGAAGAACTCAATGTTAATAATAATTACACCTTTTTAAATTTGGTTTATTACTGACACCAGAATTTATTTGTTCAATTGGTTTTATACAAATTAATTACAAAAGAAATTTAATACAAACTGACTCAACAATAATTGCATTTCTGCAATTGAACAATTTTCTTGGTTAATGCCCTAGTAATTATATTTTTCTGTGTTAATGCGAAATTAAATAATTGCAAGAGTTGCAAATTAATATAATTAATAATACCTTAAATGTAGATTACAACAATGACACAAATAATATTATTAATAATGTAATAAATGTAATAAATTAATATGTTGACCTAAGTGTCAACAAGTACCTCTTGTATGTAAAAACTATTGGTTCGAAAGTTAGCAAATATAAGCATATCGAAGATTTTTACATGTTCGAAAACAACTTAAGAAAGAAACAAAAATATGTTTACTGAACTACGATATCTCTAACAGTTTATAGAGATTTAACGAAATGTCGTTTTCATTTTTTTAATCTAAGTACTTGACATGTTCTTACGATGTAAACAGGATCCTAGTAAAATAAATAGTTTTTAATAGATTTTAGGGCCAAATCACTTCTAAATTTTGGTAGACAGAGTTTGATAAAATTCACAGAAAGATTTACGAAAATCTGATATATAAAACTACTTTGCACAAAATATGGTCTCATAACATAGGTCAAGCAAAAACGGATAGCGATTGAATGGGAATTAGTCACGGTATACTGGCGGGAAAGTTTTGCTCTGGTTCTGTGAGCAATTATAATGTGATTTAATTTATCAGCATTAAAGTTATTTCCGGTCTGGGTTATATGGCAGCTTTCGCTAAATGTAAACCGAGTTTCAATACAAAACTTTTTCAAGAGATCAGAAATACTTTTGTCAAATGTTGTCCCTCTAGAAAGTTTTTTTAGGCGCTATCGTGCTTTCCTCTAATAGAAAGACGAACAAAAAGAGTTATTGTCAGGTGACCGATTGTGACAAAATTTTTAACACTAGCTGGTATTCACATAATGATATAATTACTTGCTTAAATATTAAAGTCAAAGGCCGAGCCTATTTTAGAATTCCATGCGCCTCTGTCTTGTGAGCATATTCTCCAATTTCGTAGGCCAAGTCTTTCCATCGAAGTTTTGGACGCCTTCTTCTACGAGTTCAATAAGGATCATAATCGAACACTTTTCTTGTCGGAGTATTTTCATCCATTTGCACTACATGTCCTAGCCAACGCAGCCGCTGTTGCTTAATACGTTTCACTATATCAGCGCATTAGTCATACAGCTCATAGTTCATTCGATGTCGATAGTCATTGTTGACGGTGACTGGTTCAAAGATTCTTCGTAGAATTTTCCTCCCTAACACTACAAGGATAGCTTCATCTGCCTGTGCAAATACCCATGATTCAGCACCATAGGACTTTATTTATTAGCTGTTTGCTTATGTTGAAATAGCATCGATTGGCGAGTATGATTCTACGTTTCATTTCGAAGCTTATATCGTTTTTGATGTTCACAGCGGAACCAAAATATACAAATTCTTTTACAACCTCGAAGCTATATGTAGTTCTCAACGGACACATATGATTGATTTTGTTTGATTCCTTCTTCTTACCTCGCGCAACCCTCGGGGGAACCTAATCCCTAGAGGGCGCGTCACCAGTTGGTGGATAGGTGAATGCCTCTCGCACGGGGGCGAGGAACCAGTCTACGATTGAGTGACTGATTCCCCAACCACGTGTGAGGGGTAAGGGATGTATCCCTCGCGAACCAAACAGGTAGTAGTGGGTGCTACTCTAAACTACCCCCACCCCCAAGCCCCGATGTTATTGCGTTTTTTACCGTGCCATGCGCTTTTCGGTTCGCAGTCGGGGGTTACTAAGGGGGCTACTGCGTTTTTCGACTCGATTGTAACTGTACTCGAATCCATTCGCTCTGAGCGGGTAGGTTCGAGTATCAGTTTCTTTCGAATCGAATTGCGAAGTTAGCCCTCTATCTTGACGCCTCCGCAGTATAATGTGCTCCCGCGTTACAGGGTGCTATGACGTGGGTGACCTTTTTTCCCCACACTCGTGGGAACAAAATTTCTTTCAATAACAAACAAACACAAAAAAAACAAAAAGAAAATAAAAAAACAAATCGACACGGGCAAGGACGAGACCACCCTGGAGCATAGCTTCAGGGTAATACGGGACACAGTAGGGATGGACGATATTGACGTACTGACTTTAAGTGACATCGACTCTGACATTCTCCGTCAGGACAAACAAATACTGACGGACCTAGAGGAAATAGTGGAAGCGACAGAGGTTCTGCTGGATTCCTCCCTCTCCACCGGGGCCACTCAGTCACTGGCGGATATAACGCTTGAGCCTGACTCGGAAAGTGAGATCACAGTGATCTCAGTTTCTGAACAGCCTCTAGCGGGATCTCCTCCAGTAACTCGGGAAACGATGGATGTGGCTTCCTCAGGGAATCGACCGGTGGCCAACTCCACTGAGTCTGAACAGGACCCGGAGAAGATTCTGCGTGGTTCCCTGATTGGAGAGGCAGAAATGACCTCGACCAACCAGAGTCCATCGACTCAGAGGAGGAAGGGAACCGGATTGGAGCACATTGCCAAAACTTTGATCCAAATCGGTCCGCTAGCCTCAGAGTTTAACGTAACTAAATAAGAACTTCTACTATATATATGATACGTTCGAATAAAAGTTGACATACCTTTAATTTTGTCTTTTCACCCGAAAAATATAAATCTTAAATATTCTAACGCTAATCAAACATTAGTAAACTATAGAATTAACAACAAACTCTTTTAATTTTGTACTTTACTTTTGGACCACCATTGGTGAAGGGTATCCAAGATTCGGCATAGTCGAATATACCACTCTTACTTGTTGTAATAAATAGTTTTTTGATAAAACCAAAAAATGTTGGTTAGTCCATCTCTTCAGGAGGATTATTAATAACACAGGGCAACAGCAAAAATGTGCTCGAGTAACCACTATATACATTTGATGTATCATGGCTACCTTAGTACAAAAATGGTAAAATTTTTAAATTCTATGGCAAGATTTAAAAAAAAAAAAAATTTTTAAATTGCAATTTTTTTAGACTTTTTTTTAGACTACTAGTCCGATATTATAAAAATAAAATCTGAAAAATTAAGATTTACATAGCCTTTAATTCCGTTTCAATCGGATCAATAGTATCGGAGTTATAATAAAAAACTTAAGAAAAAAATATATTTTTTACATAAAAATGGCAAAAATTTTCGTTTTAAAAAAATCATGAAAAATCGAAAACGGCAAAACTCTTCCAGATTTATTATTTTATCGCATAGCGACATATAATAGCAACAAAATGAGATATCGACCATAAAAATCGATTGATTTTTTTCGAATTTATTCACAATTTAGTGAATTCGCTCATTTTCACAAAATTTTAGTTTTTTGCTTGATATACGTATACAGGGTTTTTCAAATGTGTGGAAAAAATAGATTTTAGAATTTCAAGGAGTGCCGGTCGGATTATTGTGAGATTTGGTGAGGAACTTTCGCCCACAAAATTTTAGCCAAATTGGGCAACGCTAACACGTGTCGCCCAGGTCCTAAAACTGACAAATCAAGTTTATATCGAAAAAATTTTATAATTTTTAAGTTTTTGCAAAATTAACGCTATTTATTTCCCCTTTTGCAAAAATGTGGATCCTGGTCCTTAGGGCAAACACAATGAGATTTCCAATAAGCTACATATCTTTAAAATCGGTTAAACACTTTTCGAGTTATTAAAATTTTCACTGGGCATTACATGTCCTTGAGGACTTGCCGAAGACAATTTACAAAAACATTTTACTTAGTTTAAAATTTTTTCTTTTTTAACTTGCAATATACATGTAAACAATAAAATATAAAATTTCGCTAAAATTGAATGATATCTTCCAAATGAGCGAATTCACCAAATTGTGAATAAATTCAAAAAAAATCAATCGATTTTTATGGTCGATATCTCATTTTGTTGCTATTATATGTTTTCGTTTTCGATTTTTCATGATTTTTTTAAAACGAAAATTTTCGCCATTTTTACGTAAAAAATATATTTTTTTCTTAAGTTTTTTATTATAACTCCGATACTATTGATCCGATTGAAACGCAATATATAGACGAATTAAAGGCTATGTAAATGTTAATTTTTCTGATTTTATTTTATTACTATCGGACTAGTAGTTTTTGAGTTATCATTAATTATTTGAAGAAAATTGCAATTTAAAAACAAGAAATTTTTAAAAAAAATCTTGCCATAGAATTTAAAAATTTTACCATGTTTGTACAAAGGTAGTCATGATACATCAAAATTGTATAGTGGTTTTAAGAGCACATGAAATTTTTTTTATTTTGTTGTGCTGTGTTATCTTATATAAACTAGATTCAATACCTAGCGGTCAGCCAACATATAAGGACTAAAACGTAATTCTATAACTGTGATTCCTTCACTCGAACTTTCGTCAGATCATTCTCCAACAATCTTAAACTTGTGGAACACTCCAGCTATTCTTCTTCTTCTGTTATCCTTGACTACCAGTGGAGCATAGGGCCTCAACCATCCTTTTATATCGAACTCTATTGCGAGATGTTAGGCACACATCATTCCATGAAAAGTTTGCTGCTTGTAACTCCGAATCAATTGACCTTCTCCACGTTCTAGCAGGTGCACCAACACGACGGCCGCTTCCTTGTGGATTCCATCGAAGCGCTTGTCGAGCAATGTTGGTATTTGGCCTTCGAAGTGTGTGGCCTATCCATCTCCATTTCCGTTGACATACCTCTATAGAAGAAATGATTTGGTTTGTAGCGTTTAGTAGATCTTCCTTTCTTATGCGATTTGGCTACCATATATTAAGGATTTGCCGCAAACATTTGTTTGCAAAGCTTTGTAGGCGCTTATCGATGGCATTTGTGCGTTTCCAAGTTTGTAGCCGTAATACAAGATGGACTTGACATTCGAGTTATATATTCGTAACTTAGTTGTTGTTGATATTTGCCAGATTTTGCCTTATTAATACGCGATTCAATATTCTCATCGGCGCCACCTTTTGTAGATACCAAACTACCAAGATAATTAAAGGTACCTACACATCCAATACCCTCGTTATCCACATTGATGTGTGGCGGCGGGTTTGCGCCATAGCCTCCAGACATAATCTTTGTCTTGGAAATATTGATTTCCAGCCCAGCTGCCCGAGATTCAACAGTAATAGCGCTAGTGTTTTTTTGAAGGTGAGCTGGTCTTTGGCTTAGATGACATACGTCATCGGCGTATTCCAAGTCCTCGAGTAGCTCAAAGGGTGTCCATTGGATACCACGTCTACCATTCAGTGCTGTGCGCATTATATTTTCGATGACAAGGATAAAAAGTATAGGTGATAAGATACATCCTTGCCTTACTCCAGTAGTAACTTCGAACGGATTAGACAATTTACCTTTATGTAGAACCTGGCATTTAAAGTTCACGTACATTGCCCGAATTAAGTTCAGAATTTTCGTTGGCAAGTTACGGTTTTCTAAAATTCTCCATAGATAGCACCTGTTGACACTGTCGAAGGTCTTCATAAAGTCGATAAACGCTAGATAAATGGGGGTGCGGAATTCATTAGATTGCTCCAATACTATTCTTACTGTGTTGATTAGATCAACACAAGATCTATTCTCTCGGAACCCAAACTGATTTTCGCGGAGTGTTTCAGAAACTGCGTCAGACGTTCTATTAAAAATTACACGACTTAGCATTTTGCTCGGTATTGGAAGAAGTGTTATTCCCCTGTAGTTATTGCAGTCTTTGGAGTCACCCTTTTTTGGTATTTTGACTAGTATGCCTTCATTCCAGGAGGTTGGTAGAGCTTCTTCTTCCCATATTTTACGCACAAATAGGTGCCACAGTCTCGCCGATCCTTCAACGTCACATAAAAGCATCTCCGCTGATATATTGTCATTGCCCGGGGCCTTGTTACGCTAAAGGCTTTTAATGGCATTCTTCACTTCTTGTATTGTTGGTGGGCTGTCTGAAATTCCACTGAATAAACAGTCATGGGTGGTTTCATTTTGCACATCCGTCAGCGCTTCTAATCCAATGGGATTGTTTAAAGTTGACTGGAAGTGTTCCATCCATCGTATTAATTGTTCATCCGGGGTTGAGAGAAGTGTACCGCTACTACTCAGAATGGGACTATTGGTGTAGGTAGGTTTGCCACACAACGCCCTTGATATATTGTATAAGGTCCTCATGTCGCCTTTATTTGCATCTGACTCAGCTTGGCTTGCTTGTTCATCTACCCACATTCTCTTGTCCCTTCTTGCAGACCTTTTTATTCTGTTGGATAGGTCACGGTATGTTGTGTTAAGCTCTTTAACATCAGCGTTTGCATTTAGACTTTTTATGGTTTTACGTTGTTGAACCAGGTCCCATGTTGCTTGGGTGAGCCATACTTTCCTTTTATGGTCTTTAAAACCTAACGTTTGTTGACCAACCTTATTGTATGTCTGAGTGATACACCTTCCGATTTCGTTTATATTTGCGGCGTTGCTGTTTAAAATATCTGGAAGCCGATTCCTTATGGATGTTATAAAGGCAGTTTGGTGTCGCTCTGATTCCAGTTTCCCAACATCAATTTTCCGATCGACTTTTGCCGTTTCTGACCTCAGAGCCGCTACCTTCAAACGAATTTTAGATATAACTAGATGGTGGTCGGTGGAAGTTCGTTCCGAACTTCCCTTTGTCCTGTGCATCTAGCTTCTTGCACCGCCAGCAAATCAATTTTATAATCAAACATTTCACGCCTTAGTTGTTCTAGTTTTGCAGTTTCGTATAGCGTGCGTACGTTCCATGTCGCAAACTTTAAACTTTCTTTCATCCCTATATTAGTTTTTATAGTTCGATTTCTTTGGATAGAATTGGTTTCATTCATCAAGATGTTCTTGCATAGATTAGGCACCTCCAGAATCCTTGTGCCAGCTGCCGTAGAAGGGGGATTTCTCGCTTGATTACCCCTTGGAGTAGTATATTCTATAATGTTGTTTCCTTCCATGCTTAAAACATCGTAATTGCTAAGTCGATGGATGATGAGTCCAAAGACAAGAGCAACGTTTGTAAAGCGAGCCGCTCGATCCGAGACAGACGACCGCTTGCAGCCGCAACTAACATGTTGAACAGACGCTACAGTTTCGTACTTTGCCAAGTACAATTTATCTTAGACCCTTAGACCAAATACGTCGGAATGGCTCTAAGATACCTCCCCCTCACGTTAGCCCTGATCTAGAATCCCATTCGGGTTGTTTACCGCATCTTCAACTAGGTTGCTCAGGTTTCCAGGATGTACCACGAGGAGGTGTGAGTAGGAATTGAATACAGTTATTACCTGTTAGCCGGAAACCCAGACAACAACTGCATCCCATTTACATCCCACTCCAGTTATTACTGAAATGCAAAATTATTGTTTTCCAAACAAGAAAACGAACTGGTTGAAATATAAAATGTATGTGAGTTCTCATTTGCCACAGAATATTTTCCTTAAAAGTGGAAATGAAGTTGAATTTGCAATCAATATTTTTACAGATATATTAAATGATGGAGTTATAGTATCCACGCCACAAAATTACTTAAATAGTGTTAATAAGAAAAATAAAAAATAAATCGTTCGCCTAGCCTCAAAATGCAACTCAATCAGTGTCAAAGAAAATTGCGTTCCGCATTGAAAAAACAAAAAGAGTCAAACCTCAGGAACTATTTACATTCTTTAGGCCCTAATAAAGAAAATAACTACAGTTTATGGAAGGCTGTAAAAGGCATGCAATGTCCAATTGCATATGAATCGCCAATTCGCCTCCAAAATGGCCAATGGGCCATTTACAACTGAAAAAGTTGAGGAATTTGCTAATCACTTAGAAGATGCCTTTAATCCAAATAATACAAGTTCCGTCATTGCTACGCACAATATTGATGAAATGGTTTCCAATCTATTAAGACTTCGTCTTTCTGCAGTGAAAACTGCAATTAAATGCCTCCTGGAAATGATAAAATTACAACCACAATGATTGATTTTCTACCAAATTCAGCTCTAAGATTCATTCTAATAATTTTTAATTCCATACTATGTATTGGTTACTATCCAAAAATCTGGAAGTTATCCGAAATTATAATGATAACTAAGCCAGGAAAAGATGTGAGCCAGGTAGCATCTTATCGTCCTATAAGCTTATTATTAATTTTATCTAAACTGTTTGAAAAATTACCTTTGGAATATTTATTAAACCATCTAAATACAAACGGTAGCATCCCTATCCACCAGTTTGGCTTTAGAAGAAAACATGGCACCATTCAGCAAGTTCACCGCATTACGTCTCTTATACAAAAAAGTTTTGAGAGCAAGCAGTATTGCTCGGCATTATTTATAGACATTTCCCAAGCTTTTGATAAAGTATGGCACACTGGTCTAATTCATAAAATTGTAACATTACTCCCTGTTAATGTTCACAAATTGTTATATAACTATATTACAAATAGATTCTTCTGAATCAAATCGAAAGACGTCTTCTCGTGATTTGTGCTGGTGTACCACAGGACAGTATATTAGGAACTTTCCTTTATCTACTGTATACTTCTGATATGCCAACAAGTTCGTTTACTCACACGTCCACATTTGCAGATGATACAGCCTTCATAAGTGTTCACAAAGATCCTGTTATAGCATCTGAACGTCTACAATCACATATTTATGACTTAGAAAAATGGTTGAACAAATGTAAAATTAAAGTGAATCCCACAAAATGTGTTCACATTACATTTACGTTAAGAAGAGAATATTGTCCACCAGTTAATTCAAAACGTGGACCAAATGTAATATTAGATTCATTCGTTTACGTTAAAATTTGTACAAATTATTACAAAATATTACGGAAAGCCGTTCGTTTACCCAAAACTCAGTAAGAGGGGAAATGTAAACAGAGAGATTTTTTGAGAAAAAGTGACAGTTTATTTGCTGAGTATTTGTAAAATGTTACGGGGAAAATTTTTGCTTGTAAAAATTCAGTAACAACAACAACATGAATAAAAAACGTAAACAAAAGATAAACAGTTACAATTTTGCAGCAATTTTTATTTAGTGAACAATTTGAAGTAAAAGAAATAAAATTAACTAAATTAAAGTATATAAGTTATTAAAAATTAAAAGCTTAGGTCATTTTTTATTTATTTATTGTCTATTGTATTGTTTTTTTTTATTGTCTCGATTTACTTACTGGATTTTTACAAATTTTCTGTTCGTTTACTTTTCTTGTACAAATGATTTGGTGAGAGTAAATTCGTTCATTTACTCAGTAAATACTCAGCTTACTGGACTTTTACTGGAAAGTAAACGAATAGACCTATTGTTGGTAAAATATTTGGACTTAATTCGTTTGCAGTAGCTTTATAGTTCATCATTTTATAGTATCTAAGTGGTTTTCCTAGTATTTACTTTGCACAAAATTTTGTCAAATAACCGGGTAAAGTTTTACATTATTAAACTGTTAAATGCTTTTCGTTGCGTTTAATATGTAGTTAGGATAAACATGTTGATAGTAATACATCAGGTCCATATATTTTGTTAGGAGTTCCTAATGCATCTTCCGTATATAAAGTCTGGCAATGACATCAATTGATTGTTATCTAATTTCGTAGGTGCAATGTTAATATACTAAATGACCTCCAAATCTTAGTCTCATAATGTCAGCAACTCTTGATCGAGCTCCGTAGATCTCTGGGCTGGCAACGCTGAAAATCTGGTTGTGCGGGAGATTCTGGTGGAATTATGCCTGGCTAAGCCGGCAGAGGGCGTAAGGTCCATCAGTCCTGCTACCCACGAATTGCTGATCAAAAAAAAAGGTAGTACAAAAATTCCTTCTATAATCCCTAGCTATCACGACCTCCTATTTCTTTGCAGTTGATGGACTGTTGCAATGGCCTGTCCACCCTCTTCTATGGCAGGTTCTCGGCTTGTGATCGAACCTGCCTCTAACATATACCCCTACAGCTTAAATACTACTCACTTACCTTTTTATTTTTACTCTATTTTTCCTTTTATTTGTTATTTGTTAGTGTCTGTAAAACACGGAGGATTGAGCGTAATGGTCTGTACTTATGATTCAACTTAGAGAGTGGGTCCATACTATCAAATCGATTGAATAATGGACCGTTTCAAGTACAGAGATAAATTTCAGACCCAAACGTTGCCACATACCGAATGGAATATGCCACTTCGATGGGTGTTTGAACACTATAATGATCCGAAACACCCATCGAGGTTGGAGTTTATTAAAGACAATGAGATTTAAGTCCTTGATTGGCCGGCCCAATTACCCGACTTGAAACCCATTATAAACCGTTTGGGATACTCAAAAGAAAGGTAGGTAGTAGAAAATGGTTCAAAAATAAAAGTGAGTTTTTCAAGAATTGAAATCAGAGTGGAAAAAAATTCCAAAGAGTACGGTAAACAAATATAATTGCATCTATGCCCCGTAGATGTGAGGATGTCATCCAAAACAAGGGTTTATACACGAAGTACTGAATTTGTTACTTTTGTTTTGTACAGTTTCATAGGGAGAAAAAAATTTTGTTTATTTATTTCTTAGAATTTGTTAATTTAATTTGTTATTTTTTTCTTATTTTTTATGTAAATTGCATAAAAAATATGAAATAAAGACTGTCTCGATTAAAGTTGATACTTAGATTTTGGTCAATAAAATTAAAAAGAAGATTAAAGCTTTTATTAATTCATGGTATCTTCCAATATATAAAAAATAATTTATAAAAAAAGCGACATGTACAAATGGCTTGCCAAACTATGTATTGCTTGGGAAATTTACTATACCTGGTTTGAAGAAATTTAGCACTGACACCCCTTTCTTGAATGTTGTATAAAATTCCTTACCAGTTAACTGATTAAAGTCTGCTTTAATCAGTCATCATCCATTACGTCCATTGCAATTTTGTTAAATGTTGCAAGTAAGTTTTCTTGCTCTTCGTCTGGCCACTTTTTCTTTAAATTCGGATCGATCAGTCACATTTTGGACTTTGTAGGACTTCATGTTATAATTTTTTTTTAACTCTTTTAACGAAAGATTTTAAAGCACAAGTTTTTCTGGCCATACTCGTATCTCTAATGGAAGTGGAGAGAAGTTGTATGATTTTTGCCAATTTTTTATTTCGCGGACCAGATTTTCCACCACTTTCAGGCTTTCTTTGCATTCCCAACCCTTTCTTTTAGCGACCTATTACCCTTTTGACCGTGATTTCTGATGTGCCTACTTTTCGTGCTTTTCGTATACGTCGCTGAAGGATTGTTTAGAGTTGTGTGCAGAAATTTTTCTCTAACAATTTCTTCTTTAGTGGTAATTTTTTTTACTTGAAAATGTTTGGCTTTGTACGTATGTTTTTTACATGTGTCTAGAAAATTTTTAATTATCTTTTTAATTTCTAGTATCAAGGGTTGCTGAATTATTTGCAAAAATTAAAGTATCAATTTTAATCGAGATAGTTTATATAAATAAAATATAGTTTTCTAAAATGAGCTGTAAATAAAAAATACGTATTTATGTTAGGAGATGAATGCTGTTGCTTTTGTTCTGCTCAACTATAGCCAAATGTTGACCGATTATTACAAAATTATACACTGGCTGGTATTTATATAAAGCTTATTCTTGCAATATTTAGTGATCATAGCTGTCATAGTTTCTAATTTAATAGCTTTTAACTGGCCTTTGCGACATTTGGTGGTTTTTATATGAAAGCTATAGTCAAATATGGACCGATTCCTAAAAAAATTGATATACTGACCAATAGTTGCATAAAACTTCTCTGTTCTAAATGAAGTCGTCTTAGCTATTACAATTGTATTCAATTTATCAGCATTAATGTGATTCCCGGGGCGGGGTTATATGGGAGCTCTAACTAAATGTGAACCGATTTCTCCCATTTTCAATACACTTTTTCAATATATCGAAAATATTTTTGTAAAATTTTGTCCCCCTAGCTCCCTTCGTTAAGGCGATATCGCGCATAAATCTGACAGACATAAACCCACTTTTCTTTTTGAATTTTATGTGTTTCCGTAAGTTTTCTATATGGGAGCTATGGTCAAATGGTGACCGATTGCATACTGGCTGGCATTGACATTGATTTATTTATATTATACGAGCCCGCTCAATGGGATCGAAGTTTTTGAGCCCATTTGTATGGGGAAAAATTAGAGTATTTTCTACATTTCGTTCAAGATTTATTATTTAATGAAAAGGCAATGGAATCTAAAAGTGACCTAATACAGCTTTTATTGAAATCATAAAAATTTGAAATCCATAAAATAGTTTTGAAGTCATTGCGATTTCTCCCCTAAAATTCATGTCCTTGACAACACACCTAAGGATAAACCGCAAAAAAAATTACTTGGGACAAAAACTGGCGAAGTAAGACATGATTTATCATTTCATTTAATTTTGTTAAAATATAAAAATATTTACTTAGTTTTTTTCATATTCGAAAATGGGTCATTTTTTAGGTGGTTTTCAAAACTCATTTTTTAATTTTTAGAAAATTTTGTTAAACAAATATTACAAATTTGAATTTCTCTCATCGGTATGTTAAAATAGATAAATAAGACAATAAAACTCAAAAAATGCAGCTTTCATTGAAGTCATAAAAATTTGAAATCCATAAAATATTTTTAAAGTTATTGCGATTTCTCCTTTCCCTTTCCCCGTACCTTGTGTTCGGATTCGCGAATTTCGAAAAAAGTAATTATTTGATCATAATTTGAGTTAATGCTTAATAAATCTTATTTGTGTTTAATTTTAATAATGTTTATATGGAATAAAATTATCCATACTATGGAAAATATAAAAAGGTTTTCTTCTTAAAAATTGGCTAGACTTAACCCTTTTTTCCGCGGTCAAAGGTGAAAAATTTGATTTTTTCTATTTTTTATTTTTTAAATACGTAATATTATTAATTTATTAGAAAATTTTAATAAATATATGTACTTATTTAATTAATTATTTTAATGTAATTATTTTACATTAAGATTAAGTTTTTTATTAAAAAAAAATATTTTAACCCTTAATAGACATGAGGGCAAAAATGACACACATTTTTTGGCAAATTTTGATTAAAAAGTATATTATTTAATTAATAATAAGTTATTATTTAATTTTTTTAATTATTTAAATCCTAAAAAGTGCCAAAAAAAATTTTGGGACAACATTGTCCCCATATCTTTTAGGCTTAATATTTGTTAATAAAGAAACTTAATCTTAGTATTTACTTAATTAATGCCTTTTTATCAAAAGTCGTCAGAAAAAGTGACAAAAAAGTATTTTTGCCCCCATGTCTTCAAAGGGTTAAACATTTTTTTAATAAAGAAACTTAATCTTAGTGTTAAATAATACCCTTTCACCTATTGGTGAAGGGTATAAAAATAACTTATATGGGCATTTCCAGGATCGCGAACGGGACATTCGTACGCACTCAACTTGAAAAAAAAATACGAAAACTCAAATTTTTTTTTAACTTTTTATAAATATTTAATAGCATTTTAGTAGAACAATTTTTGAGAACAAAAAGAAAATTATAAAATATGAACGTTCTCCAAATATTTTCGATAAACTTGCGATCGCAAACGGGACAAAAAATTTAAGTCATTTTTTTCGGTGTGTGGTTTTCTTTAAAAGTCTGCGAATTTTGTCAGTTTATTAAATGAAGATTATTTTTTAACTAAAGCAGAGATATAAAGCTTCTATTTAGCATTTTGTCTTTTTATTTAACTTATTATGTTTTTTTAATATTTTTTTTTTTAATATTTTTTTTAAATCGCGAACGGGACATCGCGAACGGGACAATGATTCCAAAGAATGTAGTATAAAGAATCTTTGAATTATACCGTTATTCGGAGTTTGCTTGATATCTACTATGGTGTTGTTAAATATTTATTGTTTGTATATTTAGTCTATAAGAAGAGTGCAATCGACATGATATGTAACACTCAAAAATAACTCAAGGAAAAATGTCAATAAAAAACGCTAAAACCAAAAAAAAAAAAAGCAAAGATGCTCTTTGCAGACCACTTTTCTTAAATTACAAATGGTAATGGTAAATGGTATTTAATTAGGTATATTCTTAAAATCCAATGCATTAACTAACTAAATTTTCTCAGAAAAGTCTTTTTTGTTCAACTTTAATATTTTGGTAGCGGTTGACCTTTTCCAGGAAATGCCCATATACTTTTTAATCAAAATTTGCTGAACCAAGTATCAAAAAAAAAATTGGGGAATTTTTGCCCCCATGGCTATTAATGGTTAAAATTTTTTTTGTATATATTTTGTTTGTCATTCAGATTGTAATTTTTTCATTATTTGTCGCAGACCCCACAGAATCGGCAGGAGAATCGATTAAGCGATGTCCGTCTGTCTGTTGAAATCAAGTTTGTGAAGCTGTTAGAGAGTGTATCGTCATAAATTGCATATCAGATTTTGTGAAATTTTCCTACGCATCACGCTATTGAATTTCATCAAAATCGGTACCAAACTAGTACTAGTCTTCATAAACATCGGAAATATCGCCAAAACACTACATTTTATGTTACATAAATTGTCGAAAGTGTTCATTTGTTTAAAAAATACAGTCGAAAAATAAGAAAAACAATTTTTCTTGGCGATGGGCCCACATAAATTATATATCAGACTTTAGGAAATTCTTCCGCGAACCACGTTATTGACTTTCATGAATATTGATCAATAAACACCTAAGATATGGTTAAAATTGCAAATGGACAAATTCAAAATTTTTGAGAAAACTTTATTGGATTTTTTTGCAATTTCTCAGGTGTTTTTGGACCGATTTTAATGAAACTTAATAGTGTGTATTTGTAGTTCTAAGACCTGATATATAATTTATGTTGGTGTATTTCCAAGGAGCTTCACAAACATGATTTAGCAGACGGATATACTTTATACTCGTATATCTTAAATTAGTCTGACTTTTGAACATTGTAAAGGAAATATAATAATGTATGATGGGCCTGTATAATTCAATATCAGATTTTAGCAAATCTTCCTACTCAGTGAATCTGATGTTTTAGTGATATCTGTGTTAATTTTAATTCTAAGACATGATATATAATTTCATGTCAGTATTTCCTCCAGGAGCTCCACAAACTGCATATGACATGAATTCGTGGTCTGACATTCGAACATTATGAAACCATTATATCTGATTACAATAGAGATATCGCCAAGAGACCAGAATCAAGATGTATGTTATCTTAAAGACTTTGTTTTAGTTTTAAGTATGTTAAAATTCAGTAATAAATTAATAATATTACGTATTTAAAAAATAAAAAAAAAAAATACAAAAAATCAAATTTTCCATCTTTAACTCCGGAAAAAAAGGGTGAAGTTTACCCAATTTTGAAAACAAAGAACCTACTTATATTTTCCATAGTATGGATAATTTTATTCCATATAAACATTATTAAAATTGAACATAAATAAGATTTACGAAGCATTTACTCAAACTATGAGCAAAAAATTACTTTTTTGCGAAATTCGTCGAATTCGAACACAAGGCACAATGGTTTGAGATATCGACCTCAATTTTTTGAGTTTTATTCTCTTTTTTAACACACCGATGAGAAAAATTCAAATTTGTAATATTTGTTGAACGAAATTTTCAAAAAATTAAAAAATGCGTTTTGAAACCCACCTGAGAAAAATGACCAATTTTCGATTATGAAAAAAGCTAAGTAAATGTTGTTATATTTTAACGAAATTAAACTAAGAAGTACTTACATACAAGTCTTAAAATGATAAATCATGTCTTACTTTGCGAGCTTTTGTCCAAAGTAGTTTTTTCTAGCGGTGGATCCTTAGGCGTATTGTCAAGGACACGAATTTTTGGGGGAAAATCGCAATAACTTATGGATTTTAAATATTGATGACTTCAATTAAAGCTGCATTAGTTCCCTTATAGATTCTATTATCTTTTCTCTTTAAAATAAGTATCCTAAAAATAAGTCAATAATATTTTGCACACTTCCGATTGACATAATTTGGCCATATAATTTCACTATTAGAAGTCGATCAGAGACAAAAGTCAAAAAACGACCCACCCTAATGTATATATAGATATTTAAACCGCAATATAAACAAAGGTTTTTAAAAAAATTATTTATACCGATGCATAGCGATGTAGTTTATACATCGGTTTAAAAAATATCAGAATATATCTACACTTGTAAAGCTGTGTTTATTGCAGCGACCATGAACTGGTCAGCAAATCCATATATCAACCATTTCATAACATTACAGTTAAAACACCATTGGTGAAGGGTATCTAAGATTCGGCAAAGCCGAATACAACACTTTTACTCGTTAAATAAACAAACTTAATTTTAGTGTAAAATAATAAATTTTAAGTATATAAATTAAAATTAAAAAACTAATAATATTACGTATTTAAATTTTTTTGAGTTTTATTGTCTTATTTATCTATTTTAACAGCCTGTTTTTGAAACTACAATTTTTTAAAATTGTACGTCAACTTACGAAAAAATTAAACTTTTGGTTTTTGAAATTTTTTTTGAGTGAAACGAGAAAAATCTTTTAAAATTTTGGTTCGTAAATGAAATGTATAGACGAAAGTAAATGTCAAATCAGGCAACTAAAAAATTCGAATCGCCTGGGAAACAAAAAAACGGTTATTTTATTTTTTTTTTGCTTAGGACCTGAACACGAGGCCCTATGCTCCACTGGGAGTCAAGGATAACAGAAGAAGAAGAAGGACCTGAACACAATACAATGTATTGTGTTGAAACTAGGAAAAGGTTGTGGGAGGGGGAATATTTAGTGTTTGTGGACCTTTGATTTAAACTTCCCTATATTGCAACTGGTTGGAAAAACTTCTGCGGGAAGAAAATTCCACATACGAACTATCTGTAGAGTATCGTCTGTTTACTGGTCATTCGTCTACGAAAGGATGAGCTCTAACAGATAGACGTGTATTGCGTAAGAAAGTTCATGTATCGGGAACGAGTTTCCTGATATCGTTAAAGCACATTCCAAAGTAGTAACAATAGAACAATAGAGTTGGATAACCTACTGTTACCGATGAGCACTTTTGCTCTCTCCTGTACTCGTTCAAGAAGTTCCAAAATAAATTTTGAAGCACCGGACCATACATAAGAGTTGTATTTCACCGGTACGCAATACATGTTTCGGAATAGGGTCTATGTAAGAGTGCAAGAGTGCTCATTGATGACAGCATGGTATCTAGCTCTATTGAACCACTGTAGTGCGATTCACTAACTTTTAAAACTTTCAAAAGGTTCTACCATTAACAACACATTTTGATGTTTGCACTAACTACTATGTGATTCACTAACTTAGTTTAAGCCATGGTAAAGTTATGTGGCAACTTTGTCAAAATAAGAGAAAAACACAAAGAAGAATAGAAAAAAAAAACAAGCCAAAAACTATTTTTGTTGTAAATTTTAAGAACAACTTGAGTAAAATATTAAAAATAATTTTTATTTTAAATACATTTTTATTTATTTTGATGATATATGAACACTACTGAATGAATACATACTACTATCAAAAGAAGCCGGTCGTCTGCTGAGCAGCATTCTTTAATTATAATTTTCGATTTATATAAAGAAACAATTTTTTAATACACTTTTCTAAATCACTTTTCTTTAACATTAAACAGCATCAAAAATGTTGGCGCTAATAAACAACAATTTATTTGTTTATTAATAACAGCTGATTGAAACAGCTGACTTTAAACGTCAACAGAAATCGTTAAAATGTTAGTGAATAGCAGTGTGGTTAATTTAGTTGTTTAATAATTTTGAAGAAACAATTGTGGTTAAAAAAGCGTAGTGAATCGCACTACTGGAGTGTCTCACTTTTCTATCGTTTTTACTTTAGAATGTGCCCTAACGAAATTAGGGAACTCGTTCCCAATGTCAAATCTTCTTACGCAATACATGTCTCAGAATAGGATCTTTGTAAGAGCTACTCGACCGAGTGTAGGAAAGGGCGAACGTGCTCGTCGGTATGCAACTCTATTGAGCCACTGGAGTGTCACAATGTTCTATCGTTTCTAGTAACTTTGGAATCCGGTCTATCGAAATCAGGGAACTTCTTCCTAACTTTTTACTTAATACTTGTCTTTCTCATACCCACAACATCATTGAAAAAATGTTTATTTTAATTTTGAAAAAAAAATTAAAAATTTTTTTATTTTTGTTTTTATTTATTTTTGATTTTATTTAATTTTAGGGTTAACATCATTTTACAAAAGTCTTATGTTTTACAGGAAAAGCTTTCAGAAAAGTAATAAAATATTTCATGGCAATACTATTATATGATATTTCATTACGAAGCTTTTACTTCCAAACGAAAAAAGAAAATGAACTCAATTTAGAGCTTAATCGTTAGGCTAGTATGACAGTTTTGTGAACAGGCTGTAATACACCGATGAGAGAAATTCAAATTTGTAATATTTGTTTAGCAAAATCTTCGAAAAATTTAAAAATTAGTTTTGAAACCCACCCGAGAAAAATTACCCATTTTCGAATAAGAAAAAAACTAAGTAAATATTTTTATATTTTAACAAAATTAAACTAGTAAGTAGTTACAAGTCTTGAAATTATAAATCATGTCTTACTTTGCCAGTTTTTGTCCCAAGTAATTTGTTTTACAGTTTATCCTTAGGCATGTTGTCAAGGACACGAATTTTAGGGGAGAAATAGCAATAACTCCAAAACTGTTTTATGGATTTCAAATTCATATGCCAAATTTCATCTAAAAGTATGTATTTTAATTTAATTTTGTTTAAAAAATATACAAATAAAAAACCCACGCTTCTATAGCACGGACCTGCATTAATTATTATAATTTAGCAACTGTTCCCGCCAATAACATAAAATGGAATAAAAAAATACAAAATTTAAAATTAATTTAAAACGGCAATTTGAGACACATCGGTTTAGTTGTTTTGGCGATATTTCAGGTTTATAAACAGATTTTTATCAAATTAAAGCTTTGGCGATATCTTAGTTCTTTAATTTAATAACGTGCTTCGCGGAGGAGTTTTCTAAAATTTGATGCGCTACATCAAGTTTAGTATTTTGGCGATATCTCAGTTGTTTATGGACCGATTTTGATAAATTTTAGTTCTTTGGGGAACCATTTCATAAAATCTGATATATAATATTTTATCACTAGTACACCAGAAGTACATTTTTTTTCTCTTGTTACTTAAAAGTGTTTTTCAATCAAAAATTTTCGTATAATTTTTTTGTATTTTTTCGATATTTCGGGTGTTTAATTTCTGATGTATGTTGCGCAAAGAAATATTTTTCTTAGACCCACCTTTCAGTACACCAATAGGCTTAGAATCACTTTTTGGCTCGATTTAGCGATGTCAGTCCGTCTGGCTGGACCCCCATGTAAACCATGTAATCAAAGTACTGGGCGCAATTCTAAAGATAATATGATTAAATTTGGCACAGATCATTTTTGTAATAGTGGGACCATGGCTATTGAAATTCGTCAAAATAGGTCCAGTATTTATGGTACCTCCCATAGGTCCCACATCCCGGAATTTATATATTGGCCACAAATATGAACATTTTATGTAAACTAAAATCATTGTAAACATTTTTTGAAATCGGTCCACATTTGACCATAGCTCCAATACAAACTCTTCTGTCAAAACGTACTAAATGAGACAAAAACCACTAAAACGCTCGTAAATCTTAAAATAATTTTAAGTTTATTTTTTGCATACATAATTTTTGTGCCAAATTTCGAGATAATAGGTCCACATTTGACCCTAGCTCTCATATAAGTCCAAATGACGGAAACGGCTTAAATATATAAATTTTGGGAAAATGTTTGTATGATGGTAAAATTTAGCAAATATTTGGTTTATACAGGAAAAAGAACACCTTTGACCTTAGTGGTGAAGGGTATCGTATGATCGGGATTGACCGCCTATAGCTCTTTCTTACCTGTTTTTCTTTAAACTATCCATAATTAGTTTATTATTTTATACACGAAATACTTTTGGTAATCGAGAAATTTAAACGTTTTCATTCGCTTTATATGAACGAACATATTCGTAAGAAAAACCAAAAAAGAGCTAAAGACCCTAAAGCTTTTACTGAAAATTGATTTCATTTTACAAAGACCAAACCGATTTACGTTTCGTTATTTTTACAAACGAAACAATATTTTCATTTTCGAAAAACAGGCTGTTAATGTAGGTAGCCCATGAAATTGAAAATATTTTTTTAAGAGACCTCGTACACAAATATTGACCTTTAATGTAAACTTTTAGAACAGTTATAAACTCTTTTCAGTCCGTATTTTACTTTTGGAACACCATTGGCGAGAGGTATTTAAGATTCGACGCCTCGCGACGCATGCGAATATAACACTCTTACTTATTATAACTTAATATATTTAATAAATACGAAGTTTTGTAAACTTTACAAATTTACTTTTAAGAAAAATCTTACCGGTACTCTGTTGTCTGAATTGTCAAATATGATTTCTACATATGCTGATATTACCCTCGCTCCTGTTCCTTCGTGTAAAAGGCCTTGTCGTTGTTCTGGCCTTAAATGTGTAAATTCATCACTTAGAACAAATTGAATCGCTAAAAAGAAAAGGAATTATTTATTAAAATTTTATTGAAAAAAGAATTAGTTACTTAAAAAGGGGAAACTTTGTATAACAGTTAATTTATAGGAATGTATTGATAAAAAATAATTTACAATTTATTTTTTCTATTTGAACTCTAAAACATGACTTTCTTTAGAAAACAACTGTTTAAACGCGGTGAACAAAAGGCTCATCGCTGTCATCATAGAACTGCAGCAAACTTCACCCATAAAGAAAGCGGCAAGAAAAAAATTGTCAAATACATAAATTAATTAACTTGATCAACACTTTTCTAAACTCAACAACCGGAATAAACCCAGAACACGAATTACCGTCGGTTAAAATAAATACAAATAAATAAATTAATAAACCCCTATTTAAAAACCTACTACTTACCCTAATAATAAAGGAAATGATAAAATTTATCTTTACGGATAGATCTAAAATGGATTGTGGGACTGGTTCTGAAGTTTTCCTGTGGAATCAAAATACTAGGAAATCCTTTAGACTCGCGGATGAGTGCAGTGTCTTCCAGCCATCTGGAAGACTACAGAGCTCATTCAGGGTCTTATAGCTGTTAACAGTGAGGTGACAATTTATGTCGATAGCCAGGCCGCGCTCAAGGCGTTGCGGGTTTATAGGTTTACCTCCAAATTAGTCAAAAAATGTAGGATGAGCTATCACTTTGCTATAGGATTAGATTGTGCTGGGTTCCGGGTCATTGCGACATCGTTGGCAACAAAGTTGCCAGACAAGGCTCAAGTCTAGACTTAAGCCAAAGAGTGTCGGATTTGGCTCCACCTATCTGTCACTTTTATCTGTACATTAAGTCCTGGACTAGCCAGGGAACCACAAGGCTGTGGGGTAACATGGTTACGTGTAGGACATCTAGAGCTATATGGCCTAAACCGGACAATAATGGTACAAAGCTTCTATTAGGTCTAAATAGGTCAAGCTTAAGAAGATGTATAGGGTTCCTTACGGGACATTGGGCCTTAAATTCGAGGTTACATAGGTGGGATAGCAGCATTTCAGACCTCTGCAGGCTATGTCTAGATGAGGATTCGTCCGAGTCGGTAGAACACATTCTCTGTCACTGTCCAAGGCTGCAAAACCTAAGACTCAAATTTTTAGGCAGCAGATTCCTTGCTGACCTACAGGATCTACAACAGTGCAGGTTGATTGATATTGTAGGGTTCATCACGGTCTCAACTGGCCTAGATAGGGTAGTCTTCTCTACAACTTTCTACTATCTTTTCTCTTTCTCTATCTTCATTCTTTCTTTTCTCCTTCTCTAGTAAAGGATCACAATGGACCCCTGGGGTCTCCGAGTGTCGTTGACACCTCTTTTATTACCTAACCTATCCTAATATCGAATTGCTAAAATCTAAATGATTGTTTTATTTAAATTGATAAATAAATAACCCTACATAAACTTAAACCTAATAATGCACTATGAATTGTTAGTTAGAATTAAACCCCTAAACTGAATACTAGAATTTAAAAATAAAATATATACAGTAGAGTGCCAATAGTGTATATGGGAAAATTTTCATGAAGGTATACATTTTCGGCCAGCCCCCAGATTTGTTCGAAATGACTGTAAATAACTTAATTAATATAATAAAAAAAATTAAGGCATAATTAAAAATTCTATGACCTGCAAGTCCTTAATAGATGAATTTCGTCAAAATATCAAATGTACTTAGTTTTTTTCATATTAGAAAATTTTATTTTTTTCCAATGTCGGTTTCAAAAATTATTCTTTGATTTTTGAAAATTTTGTTAAACAAATATTACAAATTATGAATCATCGTCTAAAATAAATAAGAAAATAAAACGCAGAAAAATTGTGTCGATATCTTGAACCTACGTACCTACTATTAGAAATCTTAGAATTTTGCGAAAATGTAATTTTTTGGTCATCATTTTTTTATGTTTTCTCTCTGTTAAGAGACGGTCGTGTTTCTTTAAGAAATAATAAATATATTAAAAAAGCAATAATATAATATATTAAAAAAGCAATAATCAACTTAAATATATTGTATTGAAAAATAGACGATTTTTAAATATTTAAGTGAATTTAAAGAGTGTGAAGAACAGAAAATATTTAATAATAATAAAAAGAAAAAAAGTTGAACAAACCAAGAAAATTTTAACATAAAAAACAAGTGCATGAGTGATAATCAACAATAAAATCGAAGGCTCTCCCTCAATGGTAGAAGTGCATACTTTTCTATAACAAAGATGAGTGAAACCAAGAACTTATATGATAAAGAGTTTAATAAAAGCTACTTAACAGCAAAACCAATTGGGAGATGAAGATCACTTTCTCCCTCGTTCAAATCAACTGATGTTTATTTATCACAACAAGTACTCGTGTGATAGGTTAGGTTAGGTAATAAAGGAGGTGTCAAAGACACCTACACTCGGAGACCCCAGGGGTCCATTGTGATCCTTTAACAGAGAGGGATAAAAGAAAGAGTGAAGAAAGAAAGAATGAAGATAGGGAAGAGAAAGGTAGTAGAGAGTAGAAGAGAAGACTACCCTATCTAGGCCAGTTGAGACCCGTGATGAACCGTACAATATCAATTAACCTACACTGTTGTAGATCCTGTAGGTCAGCAAGGAATCTGCTGCCTAGAAGTTTAAGTCTTAGGTTTTGCAGCCTTGGACAGTGACAGAGAATGTGTTCCACCGATTCGGACGAATCCTCATCTAGACATAGTCTGCAGTGGTCTGAAATGCTGCTATCCCACCTATGTTGCCTCGAATTTAAGGCCCAATGTCCCGTAAGGAACCCTATACATCTTCCTAAGCTTGACCTATTTAGACTTAATAGAAGCTTTGTGCCATTACTGTCCAGTTTAAGCCACATAGCTCTAGATGTCCTACACGTGACCATGTTACCCCACAACCTTGTGGTTTCCTGGCTAGTCCAGGACTTAATGCCTAGATAAAAGTGACAGATAGGCGGAGCCAAATCCAACACTCTTTGGCTTAAGTCTAGACTTGAGCCGTGTCTGGCAACTTCGTCCGCAACTTCGTTGCCAACGATGTCACAATGACCCGGAACCCAGCACAATCTAATCCTATAGCAAAGTGATAGCTCATGAAGAGCTATCCTACATTTTTTGACTAATTTGGAGGTAACCCCATAACCCCGCAACGCCTTGAGCGCGGCCTGGCTATCGACATAAATTGTCACCTCACTGTTAACAGCTATAAGACCCTGAATTAGCTCTGTAGCCTTCCAAATGGCAAAAATCTCTGCCTGGAAGACACTGCACTCATCCGCGAGTCTAAAGGATTTCCTAATATTTTGATCCCACAGGAAAACTCCAGAACCAGTCCCGCAATCCATTTTTGATCCATCCGTGAAGATCGAAAAGCCTTGAAAAAGTGCTGTTTGCCCATTCCAGTCGGATCTTTCGGGGATTACGATCTCTGGAGCTGAGCTGAACAGTAGTTCCTTGACTAAATAGTCAGATCGTGGTAGACCTGACTCCAAGCCCCGGGAGCCTGTTAAGCTCAGAATACTGGAGTGTCCCACATGTCTAAACCTAAGCATACCCGCCTCGTACAGCCTTGCTAGACTTCTCATAGCCATCCCCTTAATGAAGATATCAAGGGGGTATAGCGACAGCATGATGTCTAGGGCTGCCTGAGGTGTGATTTTAAGGGCACCGGTTATACCAATACTAGCACAACGTTGTACTTTGTTGAGAGAAGTAAGAAAAGAACCCTTGCTAACTGCTTCCCACCATAATGCGCAACCATATGTTAAAACAGGCCTTACAATTGTTGTGTAAATCCAATACACAACTATCGGTCTTAAGCCCCAGTTTTTACCCACGGAATTCCTGCAGAAGTAGTATGCGTTTAGCCCTTTTTTCATTCTTTCCTGAGTGTTTCTCTTCCAAGATAGCTTACTGTCCAAGATAATCCCTAGAAATTTGGCTTCCTGCGACAATCTCAGCTCTACACCATTCAGCACAGGAAGTTTAAACCTTTCAACCTTGTACCTTCTGGTGTAGAGGACCAACTCCGTCTTGTCGGGGTTAATCCCCAGTCCTTTATTACTGGCCCAGAAGGAAAGTTCTCCTAGAACCGTTTGCATAATATTACTTATTGTATCTGGGAACTTGCCAGATACGAGCAATACTAAGTCATCGGCATAGGCTACGACCTTTCTCCCTAGTTGGTCAAGTCTTCTTAGAATGACATTGACGGCCAGTAACCACAGCAGTGGTGATAAAACCCCTCCTTGTGGAGTACCCCTAGTTACTTTCCTACGTAAACTACAGTCACCTAGATTTGAGTTGATGATCCTACTGTTAAGCATATTCACAATCCACTCTACTAGGAAGCCCTGTATATTTAAGTCCAGTGAACCCCTGATTGCTTCAATGGTAATGTTATTGAAGGCACCCTCGATATCGAGGAAAGCGGCCAAAGTATATTCTCTGAATTTCAGGCCCTTTTCAATAAAACTGACCACATCGTGCAACGCACTCTCAACAGATTTACCCTTGAGATAAGCATGTTGAGCGTTGCTAATAATGCGCGTACCTAAAGAGTTCCTAAGAAATAGATCAATCAGTCGCTCGAGTGTCTTCAACAAAAAAG
Source organism: Stomorhina lunata (assembly GCA_933228675.1). NCBI lineage: Eukaryota > Metazoa > Arthropoda > Insecta > Diptera > Rhiniidae > Stomorhina > Stomorhina lunata. The sequence continues at coordinate 29,720,341 of OW121743.1, forward strand.
ACGACAGGCTGATTGGTCTAAAATCTTTAGGTTTAGAGTGACTAGTCTTCCCTGCTTTAGGAATGAAAATCACTCTTACCTCCCTCCACCCACTAGGAGTGAAGCCCCCATGTAGGTAGCTAGCAAAAATACTATGAAGAATCGATAAACAATAGTCGGAAGAATTCTGTAGCATAGCGGGGATAATGCCATCCGGGCCTGCTGACTTGTACGGTAAGAACGTACTTACGGCCCACTTAATTCTTTCTGAAGTGACTATCTCGTCTATCAGATTATTCGGTATTGAGCCCAATCGCTCCATAGAAGGCTCATGAATAACCGGATCTGGATTCCGATTGCCGGGGAAGTGAGTATCAAAAAGTAGTCCGAGTGTCTCAGGGCTAGATTCAGTCCAAGAACCATCAGGTTTTAGGATAGATCCGGGGACCGTTGGGTCCTTGGATAGTAATTTCCTAAATCTCGACAGCTCATTTACAGAATCGATGGTCTCACAGTAGGTTAACCATGTTGACCTTTTAGCTTTTTTGAAATCGCTCTTATACTTGTTGAAACTCAATCTATAATAAGTCCAATCCTCATCACTGCGAGTAAGTTTGGCCTTATTAAACAGTCTTCTAACACATGTCCTAAGGTTCTTTAGTTCCTTCGTCCACCAGTTAGGCTGTTTGCGTTTGCCCGGGAAGGTTAATGGGCAGCTATGTTCATAGCTGGTTATATAACTTTCCGTGAGCTTTGTCACCACAGTGTTCGTTTCCGCCTCAGAATATATTCTAAGTGGAATCTTACGCACCATGGTGTCCGAAGAACTCCTAAAGGACTACCAATTTGTTTTTCGGGGATTCCTGTAGGGACTCGGTTTGACTCTCTTAAAATTGACAGAGAAGGAGATCAAGCAATGATCAGAGAAGGAACATTCACTTGATACCTTCCAGTTTTCGATAAGATTGTCCTTCGCGTTTGTCAGTGTGATGTCTAATACCTCCTCCCTATCTTTTGTCCTGAAAGTGGGTGCGTTGCCCCTATTGCAGATCCTAAGATGGTTATTAGTAATGAAATCAAAGACTGACTCACCGCGCTTGTTTATGTTGCTACTACCCCATTGGTAGTGATGGGCGTTGGCGTCACAGCCCATGATGAAGATGTTGTTTTTCATGGACTCTACCAACCGCCTCACCTCGCTACTCGGAGGGTCCTCTGCCTCATACGGGAAGTAGGCTGAAGCCACAGTGAGGACATTCTTGCATGCGGCTTCACTCGCGACAACGGTTAGATCCCCACCACTGTAAGAATTGAGTAGACGTAAGTTTAATGAATTCCTAGCTAAAATACAGGTTCTCACCTTATCGCCCGTGTTTGAGACAAATAAGGTGTAGCCTGCGACCTTGAGTCCTTGAACTCTGTTCTCGCGAATCCCGGGTTCCTGGATCAAGGCCACATCTACACCGGAGTCGACAAGTAGCCTTGTCATTTCGGCCGAGGCCGCTTCACAGTGGTGTAGGTTTAACTGCACCACTAGCAGCTTCTTTGGATCCCCCATGTTTAGAAAACCTAAACTTGACGGTTCCAATACCGAAGTTGACAACGCCCCTTGTCGACTTTAATTTGTCAAGGGATATCTTGTCCACGGTGAGCTTGATATCCCTTCCGCTGTTTCCCTCACAGCTGGCAGAAGATAAAAATCTCCAACCAGATGTGAGGAAATTATTCTGGTTCTGGAGGACTGCCAGTATGGTTTCCACCTTCCTTACCGGACGTGGGAACCACGCTGTCACGACCTGCCGAACCGGGAGCTCCGTAGCCAAAATCACGTCAAGTTTGGCGGACGGACGGAGATCGGCGCAGCCGTTAACCACGGTTTTTAGAAAGTCAAAAGACCTCGCATTATTGCAGTTAACGATCTTCACCCCTCTCTGCCATTCCGCACCATTGAATGATATGGCGTCACTCGTGTGATAAACAAAGTTACATTTGCGCCAGGTTAAACAAAAACAATTACTTGTGCGAATGATAGAAAAAAAAGAAAACATACAAAATCAAAACATTGTCAATACAGTCAGTGACAAAAAAAAACAGACGCATCCAAGCAGTCTGTGAATGAATGTCCTAATTCGCTTTATATTAATTCAATCGATAACACATCCAGTGTTAATAGTTTTAATAACAACATTAATCAACAGATCCAAACGGGCATTGACCGGTATTTTTCTATTACAAAACGTAGAACAGGCAAAAGTATCCAATAGTCCAATAGTAGGAAGCAGAGAAGAGATTGAATGGCGATTTTCTTGCTTTGAATGTATTCACACAAAAATGAATGCTTGCCGTCAACTGACAATATTTTAATGAGAAGAATCAATGCATATTCACAAAATAAGGGTATAAAGAAATATATTCACCCCTATCGTGAATAACAGGTGAAAGGTTTATTCCCTTAAAATGTTCATTCCACTAGACGTGAAAATTCGTATCATAAATTTCACGTGAAATTTGTATTCCCTTTGTTGAACAGCTGTTTAAGATAAAATGAGCTATTAATTCTTAATGAATGTTAAAAAAGCAAAAGTTATAAAAATCTTTGTTTTTTATATTTAACAAATTAAAAGCGAATATTAAAGATTATAATGTTTAGAATCGGTATAATACTTGCATTGGAAGAAGACGAAGTGAAGGAAACCCGAATAATTCGACGATTTTTGCGCGATTCGTCCAACCCTTTGGAGTTACCCGATTCATTGTAAGTGTCTTACATGCATTGTTCTGAAAATATTTAACAAAAGTCTTTGTACCAGATTTCATCAACATTATAGGCTTAATAAAGCAGCATTTTTGTATATTCTGGAGAAGTTGGATGCTGCACTTCCTCCTGCAAAAAAGTCATTTGCTATTCCAACAATTATAAAGCTTAGTTCTTGTCTTAGATTTTTTGCCGAGGGTGGATATCAGAAAGGTGTAGGCAGGGACTACCAAGTAGCGATGGGACAATCTACTTTTAGCGAAGTACTCTCCAAAGTTTTGGATGCTTTGGAGCAAAGTTTATGTGCTCAGTGGATTTCATACCCTTCAGAAGAAGAAGCTAGAACTATAGCTCAAGAGTTTTATACAAAATTTGGTATACCTTGTGTTGTTGGATGTATTGATGGGACACACATCAATATTGTGGCTCCCAAAGATAATAAACATCTGTATTATAACCGAAAGGGGAATTGTAGCTTGAATGTAACACTGGTAAGTTTTAAATATAATTCCGCATATGTAATAAAATGTTTTATTAGCAAACAAATTTCTATAATTATAAAAGGTTTGTGATAGTAAAAAGAGGATACGTTATGTTGATGCCACACATTGGCTACTTACTGCATATAGAGCCCCCGTTTTCGGATCTGTCGAGCAAAAGTTTAATGAAGTACATTCTAAATGTAGAAATATCATTGAACGTACAAATGGGGTCCTAAAGAATAGATGGAGATGCCTACTTGGTGCCAGGGAACTATTTTGTGAACCAAAAAAGGCGGTTAAAATTACAAATGTTTGTGTAGCGCTGCACAACATTTGCATTGACTACAGTTGTGACCGTGAAACTAACATCATTCCTGAATTCGTAGAAAGTGATTTCGACGATATAAACAATTTAAGTCTAGACAGATCAACTGAAAACAATAGGTATCAGGACACTGCACAACGAATTCGATCTCAAATAGCAAACTCTTTATGAATTTTTAAAACTAAATTTTATATTTATGTTAAACATAGGAAATAAAAATATTCACATTTCAAATGGTATGTTTTAAAACTACTTATAAAAAGTTTAGTTTAAATTAAGCATTTTCGTTATAATTACATGTAAATGTATTTGTACTTCAAAATATCGCACTAGTTCGAAACTTTTATTCATATCGCGTTCCTCGAAACTGCACCAACTCAAAATCTTTAATTTTTCTCTCTTTACAAGAAAACGATACACAGTGATCATATTTTGAATCTCGCTTTTTTATATGATAGTATATATATAAAAAGAAAAATTATTTTTTGTCTCTACTGAAAATTTTGAAATATTGAGTTGACGCAGTTTCGAGGAACGCGATATGAATAAAAAAAATTAAATAAACTTTAGTTCAGTAACTGAGCCTAGGAACTTTCATATCTATATTTTGTTATATTATTTGTTTTTCATTGACTTTGTTCTTTTCCATTAACTGCATTATTTTTCTGCATTATTGAAATTTTCATATTTTCAACTTCTATTGACTTTTTGTTCTTTTTTTTTCTATTTTACTATCAACTTCTTTTATTTGTGTTGATTCACATACTTTTTTATGTCGTTGCAGTTCTTTCAGTTCTTTGGACTTCAGTTCTAATGCTCGATATACTCTTTTCATCATGGATTCAACTTCTTTATTATGATTCTGCATGGAATCTCCAATATCTTTAATCACGGTTTCCATTTTTGTATTATGGTTTTGCATTGAGTTACTTATCTCTGTAAGTTTAGAACACAAAATTTCCTGAGGTTTTATTTCCATCGATATTAATTCAGCTGCGGAAGGTTTTTCTTGCGGTTCTACTCTCTTACGTTTTAAAAACTGCTCCTTATCTTTATTGGCGCTACAGGATAACTTATCTGGGACTGTTTTTTCTAGAGGTGGTGTCATTAATTTGGAACTGGTGGATGGCTCAGCGCACAGTTCAGCATAAATATCATCCAACGTAATTAAATTCAGTGACGTCTCATTAGATTCTTTATTAGCACCAAAAGTATCTTTTAAACCAAAACAGACCGAGTCTTCCAGCCCTTCCACAGACTCATTCATGCCCACTAGATCATAAATAGATTGTTCGGTCTCTGATAAGCATTTAGTTTGATTTGGGCCACCTCCTGTGCCTTCGAACGCACGTTCCATTTTTGGTCAGTCCATACCTAAGGATCATTAATTGTAAATAAAATTTAAAAAAAAAAACGATTTCTCAAATTATCAAAACTGTTATTACTTTCTTCCACTCCATAACACTTATTATTGGTGGGCCGGCACTATTTAACTCCATCGTTAAATTTTTCCAAAATTCAGCTAGAACTTCTTTAGAGACTTTTACAAAGCCACAAGCAATTGATCTGTTGCTTTGCATCCTGTCAAGAATGATATCACTTTGCTTTTTATTTATCGATCTTGACCTAAAACGATATATTAATTAATTTAAATACAATTTAAAAGAAAAAACTTCACACTTACATCGTGTATTTATTCTGTTCGCCAGCAAAATGAAAGTGAAGAAAACAAGGGGAAAAACACAAAAAAGTGAATGAAAACAATCATTCACGATAAGGGAAATTTTTCATTTACGATTTTTTTGGAGGGAAATAATTCACGATTAAAATACTGTGAAAAGGGAAAACATTTTAAGGGAAAATATATTAACGATAGGGGTGATTGCATGCATTGCTTGTGTTTCTAAATGCAAACAAACACACTAGGAAAACATTCAAACATTCAATTTTATAATAGCGAATGCGTGAGTGTTTACGAAATATTATGAATTATTTGAGTTGTGTTACAAGACAAGTTGTGCACAAGAAAAAACTATAGTTGTATAGGTGGACAAAGATAAAAAGAATGAAACAAGTTGCCAGATGAAATGAAATCATTAAATTTATAGTAAAAAGTCGTTAAACAGTGGGATGGCAGAAAAATAGATGATCCGTTACGCCAATTTCAATAAAATTTTATTAGGCTATAGCACAAGTGCTGGGAAGATCAAGTTTTGATTTTGCAAAACATATGTTTTACTTTAGATTCATAAATCCGTTGCAAGTGATTTCTGAACAAACTCTATAATACAAGCATGAAGTGTACCACCTCCATCCAAAAACAGGTCAGAGTGGTATATTTTCTTTTGTGCTTTAGCTGTTAGCGGGATTTCAGTTTTTTAATAATGTTTACCGCTAAGGTACAAAGAGAATAGAACACAAAAAAATCGTAGGCAGAGTTGCATTTTTTATACTTTGAACTAATATTGGTCATTTTTTGCAATGTATTTGTAGTTTCAAAAACAACAAATTTTTCTAAAAATTTTTTATTTAAAAATTTTCTACAGAAAAATATTTTTATAGAAAAATGATAGATAGAAAAATATTTTTATCGAACATTTTTTAATAGAAAAATATTTTTATCGAAAATTTTTGAATAGAAAAATATTTTTATCGAAAATTTTTCTATAGAAAAATATTTTTATTGAAATTTTTTTTATGCAAAAATGTTCAAGATATTTTTGTCAAAAACTTGTCTTTAAAAAAATTATCGAATATTTTTGTATAGAAAAATTTTAGTCCAATAATTCAGCGGGAAAGCGTAGAAAAACATATGGCAACACTGATAAGAACGCAAACATATTATGCGAATAGAACGAAAAATGAGTGAGTGGTATGAATTTTTCTAACTTAAAGTGTGTGAATGAATGAAGGCGTCTGCATAAAAAGTTATTGCCTTTGAAGGCAATGCAAAAGCAACATGCATACGTTGCTGTCAATATTTGTGAATGTATTCAGTCTCTTCTCTGGTAGGAAGTATGTCGGTAAGTCAAAACAGTTTTCAATTACCCGCCACCTCTGAAGATGGATATCCGACAAATAGCACAGTTAAGGAACATAAACCTCCACCTATATACCAGCGGGAGCAAACTAATAACGCTATAGTTAAAATTATAGGCAAAGATAACTTCCATGTTGTTTCAATTCGAAGGGGAAATGTATTTGAAACAAAAATTCAAGTGTGCTTAGAAAAGAACTATAGAAAGGTAATTATTAATTTTGATTCAAATAATAAAAATTACTAAACATTCCAATTGAAAAGTGCTAAAGGTTTATTTGTTGTCATTAGTGGTATTGATAGTTTTGTTCCTATCAATGAGGTAAAAGGCGCTCTTGAAGTCGAAGGTTATGAAGTGAAGTCCGTTCACAATATTCTGAACAAAAATAAAATTCATCAACCACTTTTCAGAGTGGAAATATCCTTTAATACATCCCAGCTGAAAAAGGGCCAATCACATCTCATCTTTGATTTAAGATATCTCCTTAGCCGCAGAATAACTGTAGAAGAGCTAATTAAGCGCAGAGATTCTTCTCAACGCCAGAATTGTCAGGAATTCGGGCACACTAAATCGTACTGTAAATTGCCTGCAGTACGCTTAATATACGGCGCACGGTGGTTCAGAATCAAATTTCATTGGCCAAAACCTATATTTTTTGTTGACATAGATTTTTAAAATTTTTATACCATCAGAAAGAAAACATATCAAAACTAAGGTGGCCAAAAAATTTGGTCAAAATATTCGCTGTAGTGGGCGTGGCAAGCTGCTAAAGACAAGGAATTTTAGTTAATTTAGAAATGAAAGAAAAATTGTAATTTTTAATCTCATATTAATTACGATTTCTTGAAAACTATTAATGCTAATGGGCTGCGGTTTAAAATTTAAAATCACCATATACTCATAAAATTTCAAGTTTAGTAGTGTATAACTTTTAAAGGGAAAAATGGAAACAAAAATCGAAACCACCAAAAGAAAGCCAAGAGTGTTCCCTTTAAGCCTATATATACTTTTGCACCCGCCCGGACCCGCCCGTAGAACACTTTTTTTATTTTAATGAAAATACTCAACATTTTTACAAGCAAAATTCTATAAAAATTGCTAGTAAATTTACTTTAGAAATCATTCACTGTCATAAATACAAATTGCAGATAGTTATTTCAATAAGAGGAATGTTACTAGTGGTTTAAATTTTTATTCAAACGATTGGTATCTTAAATAAAAAAAAAACTTCCCTGTATTTTTCAGGGAATTTTTCAAAAAATTTTGAAAATATTGCATTTTGCACAGATGTTTCAATTATTCAAACAAAACTGAACATAAATAGTATCAACATTGAAACACAACTGGAAATAAAAAACAAAGTATATAATTTCGTCAAAACATTGAATAGATACTACAAGGAAGTTGACTTTAGTAAAAGTAAATTTTACAAGCGCTTTGCGAATTGGTTAGAAGGTGAACTCCGTATCCAGGTCATTTCAGAAACAACAAATGTTGGGAGTTGTGGAAGACCACAAAAACCGCTAGATAACTGTAGCGATAAATCTAAGAGACGAAAACTGAAGAATTTAAATGAAGAAATCGGATGTGAAAACATTTAAGATAGTTTTCTGCATAAACTTCGATCAGAAAAACAATTAGCGAAAGTGGATATCATTCAGAAAGTCCTTTCTGCTAGTCCGGTGAGAACAAAACGGGTTCTTAAAAGCATTTCAACACCAAACGAGGAAAAACAGTTTACAAACGAGGAAGCACTTGCATTATTTCTGGATTTATTTATTTATTTATTTATTAGGTCTATAGATTACAAAATCCTTACAGACTAAAATTGCAAAAACAGATATAATTCAAGAGTTTAACTTAGTTATGAGTTTAAATACAAAATTATTTTTCTTTTTAAAACATTGGTGCTTTCAGATAAATCAATAATATGATAAAGGTTGTTGAATTTTAAGCATATTTTACGAAATGGCTCATTATTAGCGTAATCTGTGCGATGATATTTTAAGTTTATTAATTGGAAGTTTCTAGTTGGTCTAAAAGGAACGTTGATATTAATCCTACCAACAAGATATTCAGAGTCGACTCGCCACGTAGTAAACCCAAAAGGAATGAAATACTAAGCATTGTTCTTCTGCTTTTTAACGTGGGTAATTTAATGAGAGCTAATCTGCTTTCATACGAAGGTAGTACATATGAATTCCAGCCAAGTCCTCTCAGACAAAATAACAAGAACTGCTTTTGAACAGATTCAATGCAGCTGATGTCAGTAACAAAACATGGGTCCCATATAACTGATCCGTATTCAAGGATGGGACGAACAAGAGATGTGTATAATTGATTTGTAATATAAGGGTCTGAAAATTCCTTAGCCCAGCGTTTCATAAAACCAAGTATACTGTTAGCTTTATTAACTATCATATTTATATGGTCGTGAAATGTAAGCTTTTGATCTAATAAAATGCCAAGATCAATAATATTGGAAACCTTTTCTAGTAAAATTTCTTTAAGATGATAGTTTGTATTAAGTTCAACTGAGCGGAAAAAAGAGATTTGTTTACATTTTTTTATATTAAGATCCAGTGAGTTAATAGTGCACCATTGCGAGAAAAGTTTAAGGTCCTTTTGCAAAGATAACTGGCATTCAATTTTATTAAAAGAACTAAACAGCTTAACATCATCAGCGTACATAAGAACATCAGAGTGCTGGATACAAGTTGGAAGATCATTGACAAATAATATAAATAACAAAGGACCAAGATGACTACCTTGGGGAACTCCGGAGAGAACGGGTATAGTTTTAGATGTATAATTTTTGAATTTCACTTGTTGAGTTCTATTTGACAGATATGAAGCAATCCAGCGTATTGCAATATTTGAAAATCCCATATGTGATAATTTATACAGTAAAATGTTGTGATTTACTCGATCGAACGCTTTACTAAAGTCAGTATAAATTACGTCGGTTTGTTTGTTATTTATAAATCCATCAATTACAACAGATGTGAGCTCTAAGATGTTAGTAGCCGTAGAACGAGATTTGCGGAAACCATGTTGACATGGAGTTAATATTGATGAAACTTGATGAGATAAATTATCTGTTACGATTTTTTCTAAAAGCTTTGGAATTGAGTTCAGCTTGGCAATGCCTCTGTAGTTCGATACTTCAGATCTACTTCCACTTTTAAACAAGGGCGTTATATAAGATTTTTTCCATTCAGACGGTAGATGACCAAGTTCAAGAGATTTATTAAAGATAGCTGTAAGTGGGCCACATAAATTTTCAGCACATTTTTTTAAAACACAAGTCGGTATCCCATCAGGACCAGGATTAAAATTACATTGGAGTGATATTAAATTTGAAAAAACAGTATTCTTAGTAATAATTGGCAAATTAATTCCTGAAGAACAGGAAATGTTGTAGGGATAAGCAGTTCGATTATCATATATATTTTTAGAATACGTTGTTGAAAAGAATTCAGCAAATAGGTTACTTATCGATTCATCATCATCTGCACTGCGGGATCCATATTTGAGAGATTTGGGGTAAGAATTTACACGACGCTTTGAATTTATAAATTTGAAGAAAATCTTTGGATTTGTTTTAATTTGTCGTTGTATACGAGATAAATAGTTTTTATAAGCCAATGTGTTAGCGATATTAAATTCAGATCGAATAACACAATAATTTTTGAAATCAATAATTGATCCAGATTTTTTATATTTCTTATAAAGCTTGCTTTTCCTATTCTTTATATGAGATAAAGATCTATTATTCCATGGGGGGCCATTGTTTTCACGGATCTTTACTTTAGGAACAGCTTCCGAAATGCAGTGGTAGAGTACAGCATAAAAGTTTGAGACAATATTGTCGAGATTATCTCCAAAGATAATGGTATTCCAGTTTATTTTTGATAAAAGGTAATTTAACTTAGTGTAGTCAGTTATTGATGTAGATGTAGTCAGTTATTGATTCCATATTAGAGGTAGAAGTAGAGTTGAACATTTCTAATTGTATCGTAGGATGGTAACGGTCTTCAGGTTGAGTTATTGGAGGTGAATTGCTTAACTGTATATCCAACTTTTGGTTAACAAAAACAAGATCAAGAAGATTTCCATACATATTACTGATATGATTTATTTGAAAGAGGCCTTGGGAAAGAAGAGAGTGGATAAATTCGTTTTTTTCCGATGGAATTAGAGAGTTAAATTCTTCAAGTGCATTCCACGATATGTTAGGGAGATTGAAATCTCCAAGTGCCATAAACAAATCGGATTGTTTACATTGCTCAAAAACGTGTTTAATAGCAAGAATGTGGTTGTTGTAGATGTTCATTGATGATTTTGGAGGAATATAGGAGCATGTTATGTATAGGTATGAGTTGTGTAGCTTAACTTTGATAGCAATAAATTCAATGTCATCACTTAATGGAAGATTTATACATTCGCAAGGAAAATAATCAAGCACTGCAATAAGAACGCCACCACCAGGCTTATGTAGTCGATCAAATCTAAATATCTGATATCTTGGGCATAAAATTTCACAATTAAATATATTTTTTCTGTGGTTCAACCATGTTTCAGTGAAGGCAATAATGTGATAAGAAAATTCAAAACTATTAGCATAGAGTGCAGATAAGTTTGTGTTCAAACCACGGACATTTTGATACCCTATATTTATGGAATTTTGTGTCAACGAGGCTTTTAGTTTTTTGAAATATTGAGTTGGGATGGTAAATAAGCAATATCAGAATGAGCTGAACTTCTATATTCGTATTCACGTATAATCGCTTTAGGTGGCCAAAAGTTTAAATTTACAATTTTCTCAAAGTTCTCTTCCGGGACAATAATCTTAAAAGAAGATTCATTTCTTCTTTCAGAATAATTAAATTTATAAACACTTATGTCAATTTCATAACCGAGCTTATTGCAAATGTATTGTTTAATGGCATAAGTTGTGGTATCAGATGAAAAACGTGCAGCAAATATATGTAGTTTTCTTTGGTGGTACTACTTTTAGATAAACAGGATTGCCAGAGTTGTTATTAGAACCAGAAGTAGAAAATTCGTTACCTTTTGTAGGAAAATCAAAAAGCTAACAAAACACCAGTATACTCAACTCAGATTGCGTGCGATCGAAAAAGGCTTAAATTTATACTCGTCATATCATCACATAATTGCACCTAAAAAGGAGTGCTATCCTCCAAAAGAATCTATGAAAATGACACCAATTTCTGCACAGGTACAACTGCAAGCTCTACTTAATCATACAGCTGAAAGGTTGCTGCAGTCACTTAAAGGAAGTGATTTAAAAAAACATGGAAACTGCAATTTAACTCTTTTTTGTAAATGGGGATGCGATGGATCTTCAGGACAAAAACAATATAAACAATTTTTATGTGAAGATATTTCTGACACAGATATGTTCATGGTGTCATTTGTGCCATTGCGATTAATAAAGAACTTAGAAGACTCGGAACCTTCGTCCAGCACAATGCAAACAAATTTTATTTGGAAAAATCATACTCCATCGTCCACGAAGTACTGCAGACCAATAAAATTTGAATTTGAAAAGGAAACTCATGATACCATTAAGAATGAAATAAGTGACATCAGAGCTCAAATTTCAACACTAAAGCCATTAGAGTCAGAGATAGATGAACATACTATTAAATTGAATTATAAATTAATACTTTCAATGATAGCTTAATCCAGCTGTATTTATGTAAAGCAACATCAAGTCAGTTAAACCAAGAACCTACAAAGTCACTAGATAGTATTGATGCATTTAAATTTGGATTATCACCGCTACACATGAGAATAAGATTTATGGAATACATACTGAAAATTAGCTATGATTTCGACTTCGGATCTTCAGGATCAGTAAGAAATAATGACAGCAACAAAGAGAAAAGAAAATTGAAAAAGAAACAAGTTCATGATGCATTTCTCAAACAAGGGTTAATTATAGATCAACCAAAACAAGGATCAGGCAATACAAATGATGGCAAGATTCTTTTTGGATCCCGAAACTACATCTGATATAACAGGTGTTGATATAGATCTTATTTCAAGATTTAAAACAATTACTGAAGTACTTGCGTGGAATGAACAAATTAATACAAAAAAGTTTGGTGATTATGCCAAGGAAACTGTTGCTATATATACATCCAAATACAATTATAGAAATATGTCAGCAACAGTGCACAAAGTTCCTTATCATAAAGAAGTATCATTAAGCACCATTTATTACCAATTGGAGATTTATCAGAGGAAGACCAGGAAAAAAGAAATAAGGATTACAGATTTTACAGAGAACATAATACCAGAAAAACGTCACGAAGTTCTACAAATGAAGACTTATTTTACATATTATTAGCAACGTCAGATCCATTCATCTCTAGCATTCGAAGTCAATGAAAAGTAAATCCTTTGGACCTAAGTGCCGAAGTTAAAGCACTGCTACAGGACAGCAGTAATACAGAGCAGAATATAAAATATTTACAAGAAATATTCCAGCCAAATAAACAATAATTATAATTTGCATTTAACATTTGAGTGCAATAAAGTATACAAATATTAATATTAAATATTATTTTATTTATCTACAATCTATTTATGACTACATATAATTTTGAGCCAAATCGGTTAAGAGGAGGAGAGAGGTCAAAAATGAGTTGGCAGATTTGAAACAAAATAAAAAAGAAAAACATCGAAAATTGAATTTCAAGCTTAAATTTCTTAAGAACCACTGTACCGATCTTAATAAAACCTACACCCGAAAAAGCTACTATATATCTATTGATTAAAAAAAGAACTACTAAAAAATCTTTAATAGTTAAAAAGTTACAGAGTTTTGGCCAATGAAAAACGATTCTGAACCACTGTGCGGCGATATACACAAGACCTCAGAGTGTCCTAACTCTAAAACAGATTCTACAATCAAAAAGTGTAGCAACTGTGGACAGAATCATACTGCTATTTACCGTGGTTGCCCCGTATTCTTACGTCTTAGGCAAGCTTCTTCATCACGTAGACCTAATGCTGCTCAATACCTGGGTGCTTTTCCCCCATCGCTTTTTACTGTTCCAGATCGCTCAAACAACAAAATATTCCTATACCTCCAATGAGTTTTTCCTATGCTCATATGGTTAAAGAGGGTCCGCCAATACAAAAAGGCGAATCTCAAAGCTCATTGAAAACCTTATTGACACAATTAAAAATTTTATGTCTAACATGCAAGACATAATATTAAAAAAGATCAATTCCTTGATTTCTTCAATACACTTGGATCAAGCTTCATAGCGGCTGGTGATTATAACGCGAAACACACGTTTTGGGGTTCTCGCCTTGTTATGCCTAGGGGAAGACAGCTATTAAGTGCTATTTCATCGCATAAGCTGGACGCAGTATCTAGCGGTCATCCAACGTATTGGCCCTCCTACTTAAATAAGATTTCCGATTTAATCGATAAAGAATATAAAAAGAAGTCAAATATCCGTCTACTTTTTATGAAATTTCCACTCGAGCACAAGAACAGAGACATTTTTATTCAACAGGAATACAAACTGGTTAAAATATAAAATGCATGTGGGATCCCATCTCCCAATAAATATTCCTCTCAGGAGTTGCAATAAATATTTTTACAAACACCATGGGAATTAAACAAAATAATTTTATGTAAAAATTATTTCTTGAGTGTTTGTGTTGTCTCATCAAATTTCGGGCAAACCCATACGCCTAAAAATTATAAATATCGCTAGATGGCGCAGCTAAATATAATTTACATATTTGTTTTATATATCTACTGAGTTTTATTTCAACGCTTCTTCCGCTTTTTCATTTTCTAATACAAAGTCACGAAAGGTATTGTTTGATTTTGTTTCTTCCCTTTACTAGTGAATCAAACGAAACTTAATGTTTTGTCATCAAGTCTTTGCTAAAATATTTTCTTGTTATTTTATGAAGGGACTCTATGTTTGACTTTTTTAAAAAGAGCATAACTCATAAAACGGTGTTTTCATTCTTACTTTCTATATGCGCTATGAAGACAACATTTCAAAATATATCCTTAGACATTAAACGAAATGGGATCTTCTTTGAGATACTTGTATAAGTCCATTGAATTTAATAATTAAAAAAAAAAAACAAGTAAGAAAGTGCTATAGTCGGTCAAGCCCGACCATACGATACCCTTCACCATTAAGGTCAAAAGTGTTATTTTTTCTGTATAAAGACAAATATTTGCTAAATTTTGCCATCATACAAACATTTTCTCAAAACTTATATATTTAAGCTGCTTCCGACATTTGGACTTATAAGAGAGCTAGGGTCAAATGTGGACCGATTTTTTAAACAAAACATTGAATAAAAGAGTAAATACTCTAACTTTAAAATTCTTTAAAAGCTTGAATAATAAAAGTGGTAGAAAATAAATTTTTTGGAATCTACTACTTTTTAATGTCGAATCTCCCACAAAGTAAAATTTTTGGTTGGCATCACTGCCTCAATGATTGTTTCGTAGCCCTATGATCCATAATGAATGTTTTTTTCATGGATTAAAATGCGAAAATATAGTCTACAAATATTAATACTCAGTCTCTGATTGCACTGCATTTTAAACCACCGATAATGGTTTCAAAATACTTCCATTTATTGCAATAGCTTATATATGTATATAAATGAAATCTCGGTTTCCTAGAGCCTTCAAGTATATAACAATTTTTCCATGCCCATTTCTTGGAAACAATAAATCATAAACAAATTTAAACATACCATAAAAAAAATTACTTTTCCCAGAACCATTTCTTCCAACCACTACATTATGTCTTTTGTCAAATGGCTCCACAACAGTCTGGTCCTTATAACTTTTAAAACCTTGTATAATTATCTGAAAGTAAATAGAACTTTATGCTTAATAAATAACAAATATTATATTAAATACTTGTTTAATGTGCATGTTTCCTAGTTTGATTTTATTTTGACCTTGCGAAGAAAACAACTAATAAAACACACTTTTTCAGCGTTGCAAAAAGTAGTATTTTCATTTACATTTGTTTGTACGTGTACTTGAAATAGAAATATGTATATTGTAAACAATAAACATTGAAGCCCTATGCTCCACTGAGGATAACAGAAGAAGAACAAACCAAATTAAATAAAAAAATAAATAAATTACAAACAAGTGTACATTTCATTACTTAATAAAAGAATAACATTTTTTATTTATTTTTTGTATAGTAGTAATTTTATAACAATTACTAAAAAAATCCAAAATGGCATATATGAAAAAAATTTTAATTTGTTAATAAAAAAAATTCGTTGATCCAAAAATTTTAATAGAGGAATGAGAAACAGTCATGTCACCTTTCAAAAAATTAGACGGGGGTGCTCAATATGAGGAATTTTTCAATCTTAACGCTTCTTTTTGACAAAAATTTGAAGGGTAAAGCCCCTTTTAAAAATTCTTATTTTTATACCCTTCATCAATAGGTGAAAGCATGATAAAAGAAATTAGTAAGGTATAACCGTTCTCTCTTTTGTCAGCCATATTAACTTTCTGACGTTTGATCGAATTATTATTTTCTTTTCTCAAATTAAGCTACCATACTACTTTTGAAAATCCCAGTTTCTGTTTGCTATAATACTATAAACACAATCACGACTGCAGGCTACGGGCTACAACCTGTTAAAATTAGAATACATTCATTCAAATAGAAATCATTTTTTCAAGCGTCGACATAGCCACACGACTACTGACTACCGTTGTAGATGTAGACAAAAAATATATATACATTTTATATATAATATAAAAATTTATATTTATATAACTCTAACTCAATAAAAGTAAAATTTTACGCTGTCATAACTAACACGCTACATATGCTAGAGCTAAGTAGTTTATATTAAATAAAAGCCCAGTATATCCTGTATAAAATTCATTATATAAAAGACCATACTTATGTCTATATTATTTTAAGATATGCTCATTTTTATAAACAAATAAGTTTTGAGTATATGAGCTCTTAATCTTTATAAATCGAAAGAATGTATATCATTTGAATGATACTTTCAGTAGCTTTTGTTTGATATACCAGTTTATGCCGTATAATTTTTGAAATTTAAAAAGCCCATAATTCTCATACTATAAAAGATCACACCAAAATCTATCTATAAGAACATATTTGAAGATACGTTTTTTAAATAAAATTTTGGTGAAAATAAAATTTTCAATCCCAAAAAGAAGCTGAAGAAATTGTAACATAAATTATAAAAAAATATGTTACACAAAAATATTTCAAATATATTATGACAAAATTGAATTGTCTCAAGTCTTTTTTTTTCCTTGTGCAGGATCCGCTAAACTTTATAAAATAAGTTTTAACGAAATGTTTACAACACATTACACATTATACGTTCAAAATTTCCTAATAATAATATTCCCATTTCTCACATGTGGCAACGACTTTTATAATTGTTTACAAAAAACATATTTCAAATATTTCGCATTTACTTCAAAAAATTTTTTTGTAAGAGAGAACGGTTATACCTTACAATTTTTTTGCCATGGGTGAAAGGGTATGTCATACAGTTTGTAATTTTTTCATTATGTTAAAATTTAATAGCGTATTTCGTAGAACACTTTTGACATCTTATATATACATATATAAGTTATGTCGGTATTATTCGCATACATTTAAGATTAACCCTGTACTTTTCCTATAAGAAGTTACTTATTTACGTATGTAAAATATTATAATATATATTAATTGCTGAAGATATTTTTTTATTAATATAGAACTTTTGTGTCCAACCTTTAAATGTGTTGAACACATAAACATGATATATAAGTTTTATATATCAAAATGTAGATTAGCTTTCCACGATGTATACAGAAAACAATTTTCACACATTGCCTAATATAATTTCAAAATCTATATACAATATCTTAAATGTGTATGAATTTAATCGATAAACAATGCCTTCCAAATATTATTACTAAAGAAATCATCGAAATCGGTCTATTTACTTAAATGTATGTAATAAATCATAAACTTAACTCAACTAACTGCATAGATATACGCCAATTGTTTACCATTAACTTTTCAAATATAGCCGAATGTATATAAATACATAATTCCCACTACATTCCAATTTTCTCTCTGACAATGAGTTACATCCGATGCTATTTTAAGACTGATTGAAAGGGACCTACGTTTTAACTTCGGCTCCGTTTGTAAGAAAATTTAAAATGTCTAACAATTTTTATTTAATATTAAAATATCCGTATCTATATCCTTTCAATTCGTTCCTGAGGACTTAGTGTGGGTGGCATCGCTATACTTTTTCCATTTCATTCATTTAATTTTTCGGTAATAACGATACAACACTAAGTTCGTCTTATTTTTTAAAACTCTGAAGTCAATTTGAAATGAAAAAATAAACAAATATTGTATTTAGAAAAAATTTCAAAAATCAGACTTTAGTTCTAATACAAATTTTACTATTTTAATACAATAATGACTAATTAATAGCCAATTTTCACTATGCGACATGTCGATGGTGTTTTCATTTCCGAAAATATCTTAAAACTTATAGTGTGAATGGAATATTAAATACATTCTAAAGAAATTTGAAAAAGACATCGTCAGCTGTTTTTTTTTCAATATTTCTTTTAGTTCAACGTTTGTTTTTGTTTCTAATGTCAAATTATTGTTGTTATTCCGAATTGTCCAATTGTTTTTGTTAATTTTGGTATTAAAAACTATATTTCCAACAATGAAATCTATGTTGTTTTTGGCTTATTGTATTTGTTGTAGCCATGCGTTAACCTGTATATATGAGCCTTAAACCAAGGCTTATCTATACAGGTTAACGCATGGCTACAACAAATACAACAAGCTAAAAACAACATAGATTTTGTTGTTGGATAATAAGTCTTTTAATGCCAAAATTTAAAACAACAATTCGACAATTCAGAATTACAACAATAATTTGACATTAGAAAACTTAAAAAAATTTTGAACTAGAATAAATTTTGAAAAACAGCTGACAAGTTCCAGTCACTTGTTATAATTACACTATGCCTTAAACTTCACAAAATATTTTTTTATTCTGATTCTATTGTTTTATGTTTTATTTTCGTTTTTTTTTTTCATTACACATTATTATCATCCCCATAATTGATTGTGGTAGAAATTTTGTAAGACTTGTAGCACTGTTCGTTTATCAATAACATGTAGGTCGTTTCTGTAACTCAAAGTGATAAGTTTTCACAGCGAAAAGTATGAAACAAAAAATTCCACCGTTTCTTGACCTGGAAGAAAAAAGTGTTTCTGTAACACAAAGTGAGTACTAGCAACACTGATTACGTTTTTAATGGAAATTTCCAATACATCTGTCAAAAAGTAAACAGCTGGTAGAAAAAGTAAAAATTTATCATCAAAAAAATTAAAAAATTAATTTAAAATAAGAAAAAATAGATATATATAGACATATATATTTATATATTATTTCAAATGTTTAGTGTGGTGTTGTTAGTAGCCGAACAAAACGATCGCCGAAATATTTTTGATATTCTTTAAATTTTCTGAAATTAATTAAAATGGAAAATATTTGAATAAATAAAATGAAGCAATTGATTACGTTTTATTTAATTATATGTTTTAATTATGTATTTGTTTTTACTTATTAGTTCAAATGTTTCTTTTTCGACGCCTTTAATATGTGCGAATTGTTTTGACAGATAAAATGAAAAACTTTTCGCATCATTCGCTTACAGAAACAGTTTTACTCGCACATTTCCAATAAATTTGACGTAAGTTGTTGAATGACAGATAGTTCTCACAAAAATAAATTACAGAAACTTTTTGGTGAAAAAAATGACATTTTGTTTCAATTCAACTAGTTTCTTCTTCATTTTCATTGTTCCACTCGAATAATTTATCGATGCGAGAGTTACAGAAACTAAACAATGATTACGAAAGAGGAGAAAAAGAAATGTCAATTTGTCCCATGAAAACTCGTTTCGTGGATCTCTGCTACCCCCACGGGCAACACTCTTGCCCTGACCAGCAAGCTCTTTTTTCGTGCAACATTTTCAGGGGACATGTCGCCTCGTGAAAATGGGCTATAAGTGGTTGATGTTCGTTTTTTTCATGTAAAAGCGAGTAAAAAATGTATTTCTTTCTAACTTGGGGGTTACACGATCAATTTTTGCCTTTCAATTTTTAATAAGTTCACACTTTTCTACCAATACACTCATACTTTTAAAAATTAAAACGAACTTTTTTTCAAATTATCATTCAAGAAAGTGTTTCAATTAACGTTCAATAAAACATTTGATCACAATACTTTTGAACTATTTGTTTTCTTATTTCTACAAGTATTTGCCGCCTTGCATCTTGAAAATGAAATGGCTTTTAATTCGAGTGCAGCCTACGTTACAACTGTCAATTTTAATAAATTTTAACAGCAGTGTGTATAAAAATCACAAATTAGTGATAAAAATCTTGAAAGGAAAATTTGATCGTGTGGCTGCAGGGTAAGTGTCAAATTCTTAAAATGTGATCGGTAGAATATTCGATGGTGTTTTCATTACCGAAATCTCATAAAAATTGATTAGCCCACTTGATATCTTAGCCCACTTGATATCTTTAATACGATGTTCTTAAAACAAATATTTATATTTAAATAAATACATATTTTATATTCCAATCATTTGAAGTAAAAGATTAGCTGTGTTGTTTTCGAAGTTTATATCATAGAATAAATAAATACCTAGAAAGTCAACGAAACGTCAAAGTACACCTGGGACCTGTCAATAGTACGGATCAGTAATAGTGTATTGGTAAGCCTAAAAAGAGCTTTTACCTTTCTTAATGAATACAAACAGTTGCACAAAAAAGTATGATATGATGGGACGAAAATTTTCTTCAAGATTTTCTCCGTAATTTTAAGAAATTTTCTTGAGAAATCCATATTTTAAGGTATAAATGAGTTTTACTTGATTTTAGGATAATTAAAATCTATAAACAATTTTTATTCTAAATTTCATTATTTTTTTTAATACCAAAAATTGCAGCCCTACTTGTTCAATACAAATTAAGCAAAAACAAAAAAAAGAATGTCGAAAGAAAACAAAATAAAAAATTTTCAGTTTGTAAAAAATAAAAAGTGTTTCGACATCAAAATAATGTTAAAATATTAAAAAAAAAATAACATTTTATGTGTGTAATTTAGAACAGTGCGTTTCATTCAAAATAACGCGTAATTTTTCAAACAAAATTTTGAGTACAAAAAGCTTTTCTGTTTGTCAATAAAGCTTTCATTTCGTGTACGTGTGATTTAGTAGAATACTAAATTTTAGTGGATCAGCTGACGACCTTCTATATATTCTTCTATGGTTTATATAAACTTCCAGTACAAAATTAAGAAGATATAAATTTCATAAGTAGTTATATTTATTGCTACTAAAAATTTAAGCAGGGATAAAAATGCTGCCTAGTTTAAAATTTAAAATTTTTTTCTATTTGCAACACTAAAAAATGTCTCAAAATAAAAAATATTTAATTATGTGAAATTATTTTTTTGAATTTTTTTTTTTCAACAAAAATGAAATATGAAATAATGAAAAATTTTGCCACAAATGAGTATGCTAAAAATGGTCTTTTTATGCCAATAGAGCAACTTTAATCAAATTATTTCATTTTATGTCGCTACCCTCATACAAATAAAAAATACTGATTTTAGAGGAAGATGAAATTTCGGTAGATTGCATATTATTTATACTGTATGGCACATATTAGCTTAGGGTATAGATCTGGATCTTTGAGAATGAATAAGATGATTTTTAAAATCATCATGGATCCAAAATCTACAAAAAAAATTGTTATACACAAAACATTTTTTAATTTTAAATTATTTTATTTTTTGACATAAAATAAGCAAAATATGTAGGGTTACCAAGTTTAGAAAGCTAAGTAGCAATACCGTTTTATCCGAAATCTTTATAGATATAGATATAAACTTCGAAAAAACACAACTATTGTAAAATTGAAGTGAAGATTTTAATAGTCAGGTTTTGCTTATCAAGTCTTGAATTTGTATGAGAAAAAACTGGCAGTATTAAAATTGAGCAAACCTGACCGTACTATCAAGTTTACGAAAATTTTGAAAATTTGTATGAAATTTAAGGAAAATAAAATGAAAACTAATGAAGAAAATGTTTGTGTGTGAACGTGAATGCAGGTTCAAAAGAAATTTAAAGAAAAACTGTTCAAGATAACCTGATTCGTGTAAAACGGGACTATATACATGATATATAGCATAGAAAATCATAGAAGGAAAAACCTGTCAAATAAACTTGAATTAGCTGTCAAAAAAACCTGAATCTATTATTGTATTTGAAAAAATTTTTTTTAGTAGTGTTAGTGAAAAAAGTTTACTATTTTTATAGGAAAATTTTCGAAAATTTACTATTTTTATAGGAAATTTAAAAAAAAAATTACCATTTTTATAGGAAATTTTTCAAAAATTTATTATTTTTATAGGAAAATTTTCAAAAATTTACTTTTTACTCAAAATTTTTTTAATTTACTTTTTATATAAGAAATTTTTAAATGAAACTACTATTTTTAAAGTGTTTTTTAATTTACTATTTTTATAGGAAATTTTTTAAAAATTTATTATTTTTATAGGAAAATTTTCAAAAATTTACTTTTTATATAGGAAATTTTTAAAAGAAATTGCTAGGAATTTTTTTTAAAAATTTACTATTTTGAAAGGAAATTTTTCAAATATTTACTATTTTTATAGAAAATTTTTTAAAAATTTACTTGTTTTATCGGAAATATTTTAAAAAATTACTATTTTTATAGGAAACTAAAAAAATACTATTTTTATAGGAACATTTTCAAAAATTTACTTTTTATATAGGAAACTTTTAAAAGAAATTGCTATTTTTATGTTTTTTTTTTTAATTTACTATTTTTATGGGAAATTTTCCAAAAATTTACTATCTTTATAGGAAAATTTTCGAAAATTTACTATTTTTATAGAATAATTTTCAAGAATTTAGTATATTTATAGAAAATTTTTCAAACAAGTAAGAGTGGTATATTCGGCTTTGCCGAATCTTGGATACCCTTCACCAATGGTGCTGCAAAAGTACTTAATGTAATTCCTAGCAAAATTTGGTTATACTAGTATTATATGCAAAGAGTCTTTAAAATTAAGAGTCGGAAAAAGAAAAGCTTTTCGGTGGCGTCATCATCTAGGATAGTTATGCACCCAAAGGTTAGGTTGGGCAGGTGGCTGATGTCTAGGGAAGCTTCACTTGGGTTCTAAAGTGGTCCCTTTGTGAAAGATAATGATTACTAGACTACAAGTAGAGAATACATATTTAAGCCAGCCAGTAGCTTCGAAATAAAATATACACATATTTTACGAACATTTAATGAAGTTCGATAGACCAGATAAACCATGCAGAAAAGATGCTTCAAAATGTAGATGCCCTTACATTTGCAATAGCACATCGATTTGATGAAGTTTAAGTATTCTGGCATGCAACCCAAAAACACTGTGCCCAGTGAGGGTTGTGCACTTTAATTCGTACGAATTATCCCACCAGTAAAAGTTCTTGATTAGTTATGTAAAACTCTGAAGTTAGCGGACTGATTTAGGTCAAAGCTTTAACAATGATAAGCCTTAAAATTATAGGGTATACACTCTTAGTTTTAGATACATACGTGAAATATATAGCTTTTGAATGGATGGATATCAGCTTTGTCGGAAAAGTTATTAAAGATTTACTTATTAATCTGAAGTTAGTTAATTAATTAAAATGAACACTTCATCAATAATATTTGGGATGTATTGTTCTTTCGATCTGTCCGATGGATGTTTGGAAAGTTTTGCTCTAGTTCCTTGTGCAATTTTAATGTGATTTAATTTATCAGCATTAAATCGATTCCCGGTCGGGGTTATATGGGAGATTTCACTAAATGTGAATAGAGCTCCCCCATTTTCAATATCGAACTTTTCAAGAGATCAGAAATACTTTTGTCAAATGTTGTCCCTCTAAAAAGTTTATTTTAGACGCTATCGCCCTGAATATCAATATTGTACAACGTCTTTATACTAAATGTCATCATCGTATCTTAGCCGAAGTTATACGGGATCAATTGTCAAACGTGAATGGATTTCTCCCAATTGCATTTAAAAAATTTAAATTGTCGTTGATATGTGAGATACTTACATACATATGTAGGTTTTGAACGGATATCATTGCATTTTTGTACTTCCTAGGAAGATTACCTATAATTTGATATATAATACATTCTCAAATGTTATCATAATGTTCAAAAGTCAGACACAAAATTAAGATTAATGCAGAGTGTCTGTCTGCTAAAATCAGATTTGTGGAGCTCCTGGATCTTACACAAAATTTTAGGATATTGTCCCACCCTGAATTTTATCATTGTCGATCAAAACACCATCGCTTAAACGCTAAATTATATCTACCACAAATTACCGAATGCATCAGGATTTAGGTAATCCCCTGCGAAGGACGCTATTTAATTTCATCAAAATAAACACCTGAGATATCGACAAAACAGGAGCTCCAAAAACTTGACTACAACAGAAAAAATTACATACAGGTAGACGGACGGACAAAAAAACAGACGGGCGGACGGACGGACGGAGGTCGCGAAATCGATTCTCCTGCCGATTCAAAGTTGATCGGTACAGTTTGAATGGTATTCGTAATCAGATTTGTGGAGTATAGATTTTAGAAAATCCTCACACAAAGAACGATGTCAAATTTCATCACAATCGGTCCATAAACACCTGAGATATCGCTGAAACAATACTTACGAAATGTAAACAAAATTTCTTAGACACGTACTCTGAGCAATTTGCTGTACATCAAATGTAGTGTTATTGCGATATCTCAATTGTTTACGGACCGCTTTTGATAAAATTTAATAACGTGCTTGGCGGGGGAATTTCCTAAAATCTGATATAAAATTTATGTAGGTCCGTACTAAAGGAGGATGGTTTTTCCTATTTCTGCATTTCATTTTTTCAACAAACATTCTCTAATGCGAACTTTGGGCAATTTGCGATACATCAAATTCAATGTTTTGGCGATATCTCAGTTGTTTATGGACCGATTTTGATAAAATTTTACAGAGTGTTTTGGGAAACTATTTCCTACAATCTGATATATAATATATTATCACATGTACACCAGGAGTATCTTTTTTCTCTTGTTATTTAAAAGTGTGTTTCAATCAAAAATTTTAAAATTTTCGTCTAATTTTTGGTATTTTTTCGATATTTTCGGTGTTTATAAACCGATTTTAATGAAATTTAATAGCGTTCATTGCGGGAGAATTTCCTAAAATCTAATATATAATTTATGTAAGTCCATCCTCCAGGGGCTTCAGAAACTTGATTTCAACAGACAGACAGACAGACGGACGGACAGACAGACAGACAGACAGACAGACGGACATCGCTTAATCGATTCTCCTCCCGATTCTGAGTCGATCGGTATAATTTTTATGGGGTCTACGATCACTAATAAAAAAATTACAAACGGAATCACAAACTTATAATACCCTTTCACCTATTGGTGAAGGGTATAAAAAGGACAGACAGGTAGACGGACGGACATGTAGACGGACGGACAAACAAACAGACGGACGGACGGGCAAGCAAACAGACGGACGGACAGACGGACGGACAGACGGACGGAGGTCGCGAAATCGATTCTTGTGCCGATTCTGAGTTGATCGGTACAATTTGAATGGTATTCATAATCAGATTTGTGGAGTATATATATCAGATTTTAGAAAATCCTCCCGTAAAGAACGATGTCAAATTTCATCACAATCGGTCCATAAACACCTGAGATATCGCTGAAACAATACTTACAAAATGTAAACAAAATTTCTTAGACACGTACTTTGGGCAATTTGCTGTACATCAAATGTAGTGTTATGGCGATATCTCAATTGTTTATAGACCGCTTTTGATAAAATTTAATAACGTGCTTGGTGGGGGAATTTCCTAAAATCTGATATAACATTTATGTAGGTCCGTACTAAAGGAGGATAGTTTTTCCTATTTCTGCATTTAATTTTTTCAACAAACATTCTCTAATGTGTACTTTGTGCAATTTGCGATACATCAAATTCAGTGTTTTGGCGATATCTCAGTTGTTTATGGACCGATTTTGATAAAATTTTACAGAGTGCTTTGGGAAAATATTTCCTACAATCTGATATATAACATATTATCACATGTACACCAGGAGTATCTTTTTTCTCTTGTTATTTAAAAGTGTGTTTCAATCAAAAATTTTAAAATTTTCGTCTAATTTTTGGTATTTTTTCGATATTTTCGGTGTTTATAAACCGATTTTAATGAAATTTAATAGCGTTCATTGCGGGAGAATTTCCTAAAATCTGATATATAATTTATGTAAGTCCATCCTCCAGGGGCTTCAGAAACTTGATTTCAACAGACAGACAGACAGACGGACGGACAGACAGACAGACAGACAGACAGACGGACATCGCTTAATCGATTCTCCTCCCGATTCTGAGTCGATCGGTATAATTTTTATGGGGTCTACGATCACTAATAAAAAAATTACAAACGGAATCACAAACTTATAATACCCTTTCACCTATTGGTGAAGGGTATAAAAATGAGTACTTTTATAGGAAATTTTTCAAAAATTTTAATATTTGTATAGCATAATTTTTAAAATATTTTTTATTTTTATAGCATAATTTTTCAAAATGTACTAAAAATTAGTAGGAAAATTATTATTGTAATTTCTAAAATTAATAGTAACATGCTAGAAACTTCACTATTCAAATTTCCAAACTGCAAGGTACGTTTAGTTGTACGATCCAAAAAAAGTAGAAAAACGTTGAAAAATGGAAAAAAAATATTTGTTTTATTTAAAACAAATTATATTTAAGTTAATAAAATATGACCAAAATGCGTAAAAAAATATAAGAATCTTGTTTTTGGAAAATTTCTGCTGTTGAAGCAATTGATTTTGTGTAATTTAAAGGTAAATAAAATGTTTGTATTTGTTTTGATTTTTCATTCTTCAATATGGCGATAGTTGCACACAACCTATACGTGTGAGTTGCCATATGGAACAGCTGATTCTTTCCTATCTATTTATAATTTATGATATATAGCTTAAAATTTACTTTGTAATTCATAAACGAATTACAAAATTAACAAAGACTTCTTGCCGTAGTTTCAATAAATTTCTTAAAAATAAGGCTTAAGTTATTATAGTTGAAACAGTTTTATATTTTTATTAGTAAACACAACCTGAAACCCAAACTTTTTTATTGCCGTGAAGATATAAAACGTTGTTTTCCTTTCACTCACATTCCAACCTAAATAAGAGCGTTAAGTTTATTTATGCTTAGCGTTAACGCTAAAGTGGGAAACCTAAAACAAGAACATTAACGCTTTGTCATCAGGGACATTTAAAATAAATAATTATTTTAAATTGCATATTTATAATAATAAAAATATCAGTGGGTCAAAATTTTTTAATTTAAATTTTAAAAAAGAAATATAATAAAAATGTAAGTCTCATTTTCATTTGCAGCCAACTTCATTACCTAACGTCTTGTCAAAATCGGATTATCCAAACGCTTTGGTTTGTTTCATACAGATCGTATGTACATTATAGATATTTTGTCATTTAATCAACGATTTTATTTAGGTTGAGGTGTCAGAGTGACTTGTTATATTTTGGTTGTTTTATTCTAGTAATTTATATTATAGCCGTCCAGGGACCCGCTTTAAAAGTGTATGTTAGGCTCTTAATAAATATATATAAAACTAGCTTTAGAACCCGCTACTTCGTTAGCGGTACAATTGTAATTGACAAAGTTACAATTAAAAAGTTACAAAATTTACCAAAATATTTTTTTACTTGTTTATCGATTCCGATATAAATTAAATTAAATATTTATTGGTTCTTAAGATACATATAGGACGAAATAAGTACCTACCCTTTACTGGTGCCATTTTCAAAAAATTACTAAAAACGCCTCTCTTACTTTCGCCGACCCAATTTTGATTGCTAACCCAATTTAAATCTTGTTCTTGTTGGTTTTTAATATTTTACAAAAGTTTTTTTACCCCAGGTCAGCCAAATTAAAAAAAAAAAATACCGAATACGTGTCCTGATATTTTTATTGCTGATCTTAACTCCATTTTTGTTAAGAAGGTATAATATTACCGATTTGTCTGTTTTTAACCCCTTAATTTTAAAAAGTACCAAACACCTGTCTTCAATGTCAATCGAAGAGTCCATAAATTATTCTACCTCTTTATTGATTTAAAAAGAAAAAAACTATCTTTAAATTTTTTACCCGTTTTTGTCCTTTTCTACCTCATTAGTCGAAAAAGTACCAAAAACGTATTTGATACCATTTTTATGTGTATCGATTGTGGTATAAATTTTGTTTTTATAATTTTTGATTCAAAAGTTATCCATTGGTCAAAAAAGTACCAAAAATTTGTTTTTATCCTTTTTATCCCCTATTTTTACCTCATTTACGAAAAGTACTGAAAACGTGACTTTTTATTTTTCTGGCAGATCTAAATCCAATTTAAGTTTTGTTTCTAACGATATTAGTTTCAGAAATATAAAATTGCTAATTATTTCATTTTCTACCCTATTTTAACTCCAGAACTGTTAAATTTGCAAAAAGTACTAAATACTGTAGTGTTTGTTTCTATCACTTTAGGTTTAGAAGATATAATGTCATCGATTTTTCCCTTTTTTACCCCTTTAATTGAAAAAAGTACCAAATACTTATTTTAATTTTCTTTAATGTGAATCGACACATCTCTAATTTATACTTCTGACTTCCTTAGCTTAAATGAATACTTTCCCGTTTTCACTCTTTTTAACCCCATTTATCGTAAAAGTTCCAAGCACATGTTTAAAATCGTTTAATACTTATTGATTGTGGCATGTGAGCCTTTACTCCAAAAATTAAGAAAATGAACCAAACGCATGCCTTATACTTCTTCAATGTAAATAGACCCGTATGTAAATTATACTTCTGGATTGATTTGTTTAAATGATATTCATACAAAAAACACTTTAATATTTACTCGTTTTTAATCTTTTGTGCCTCATTTATCGTAAAAGTGCTAACACGTTCTTTTTTTAGTCCTTATCAATTGTGACGTAAATTGAGTATTTTTGTTTATTAGTTCAAAAGATATAGTTTTTACCCTTTTTCTCCCTTTTTAGTTCCATTTCCAAAAAAGTACTAAACTCGTGTCCCCTTTTTTTGCAAGATGATCCAAATCCAATTTACACTTTGTTTCTAACGATGTAAATTTCGAAGATATGATATTACTTATTTATCCATTTTCTGTTTCTGTTTAATCACTAAGTACTAAGTACCAAAATATAGTTTTTACCCTTTTTCTCCCTTATTAGTTCCATTTCCAAAAAAGTACCTAACTCGTGTCCCCTTTTTTGCAAGATGATCCAAATTCAATTTACACTAAAATATAGTTTTTACCCTTTTTTACCCATATTAGTGCCATATTCAAAAAAGTACCAAATACGTTTCTCCTTTTTTTCAGCCGATCCGAAGCAAATTTCAACTTTGTTCCTATCGCTTTGAATTTCGGAGATATGATGTTACTAATATTTTTCATTTTTGCCCTGTTTTAACCCCAAAACGGCCGAATTAAAAAAAAGTACCGAATACATGTCCCTTAATTTAAAGCGCCGATCTTAGACCAATTTAGTTTTTGTTTCTATCACTTTTGGCTTATATATTTTTACTGATTTTTACCCCCAAAATTAAAAAAAGTACCAAGCATGTATTTTATTTTTTTCAATGTCAATTGACCAGCCAACAAATTATGCTTCTGGCTTCATCAGCCTAAAAGATTTTCTTAGCTAAAAAGCAAAAAACCTACCCTTGAATATTTTCGCTTTTTTACCCTTTTGTACCCCGTTAATCGCAAAAATACCAAATACGCACTTAATACTTCTTTTATGCCTATCATTTGCGATATGAATTATGTTTCGATGTTTATTAGCTTAAAAGATATATATAAAAAATATAAAAAAACCAAAAAATCTACCCTTGAGTATTTTCGCTTTTTTTACCCTTTTTTGCCCCATTAATCGCAAATGTACCAAATACGTATTTAACTGTTTTTTTTTAATATCTATCGGCTGCGATTTAAATTATGTTTCTATGTTTATTAGTTCAAAAGATACATATGGGTTAAAAAAGTACCAAAATATAGTCTTTACCCTTTTTTATCCTTATTTGTGCCATTTTCAAAAAAGTACCAAACACGTGTTCCCTTATTTTTCTAGCCGATTCGAATCCAATTTCAACTTTTTTTCTATCTATGTTGGTTTCGAAAATATAATGATGTTACTAATTTCTCCCTTTTCTACCCTGCTTTGCCCGCTAGGCTGCCGATTTTCAAAAAAGTACCGAACACTTAGTTTCTAGTGCGAATCTCAAACCAATTTAATATTCGCTTCTATCGCTTTTGGTTAAGGAGATATTATGTTACCGATTTTTCCCTTTTTAACCCTTTTAATTGAAAAAGTACCAAACACGTATTTGATACTTTGTGCTTGGCAATCGACATCCCTATAAATTTTATTTCTAGCTTTATTGTTTCAAGTGAAATACAAAGAAAAAGAAAAATGGACCTACCCTAAATTTTTTTCCCCGCTTTTACACCTTTTTTAACCCTGAATCAAAAAAGTACCAAACACGTGTCTAATATTTTTTCTTGTTTACCGTCTCCATTTTGAATTTTGTTACTATGTAGATTGGTTCAAAAGATACACATGGGTTAAAAAAAGTACCAACATTTTATTTTTACCCCCTATTTGTCCCATCTGCTTAAAATTACCAAACATGTGACTACTTATTTTTGTAGCTGATCCCAACGCAATTTCGGGCCTATGACGTTTACTTCCGGAGATACAGCATTACTAATTTTTCCCATTTTCCCCCTTTTTACCCCCTTAGAGGCCGAGTTTCCAAAAATCCCTTCTTAGTGGATCTATACTTCGAAAAAGGTACCCGCTGTCAAAATTTCAGCTCTCTAGCTTTAGCCGTTTGGGCTGGGCGATGATAAGTCAGTCAGTCACGTTAGAGTTATATATATATAGATAGATAGATAATAAATATAATAATAAATTAAAAACACTAACTGCCTGTTTTTCGAAAACAAAAGTCTTGTCACATTTGTTTTCGTTTGCTTACGATTAAGCTCAAATTTAGGTTTTTCTTAAACGTTTAAAAGCTTTCGTCAATATAATTTTGACATAAAAAGAGCTTTTTTCTTTCGTAAGGAAACATTATTGCCAATATATGTATTTTGAAATATCCAAGCTTTTTTATATGTAACATGTAGCTTATCGGTGGTAACCCTGTCAGTCAATTGCCTTTGTTTATAAAAATAAAAAAAAGAAAATTATATTTTAATTTTAAAAATTTACAATTACCAAATTAAAATCTATTTTAAATATTTAATAAAATCAGCTATAGTTTTTGCAGCTTTGGAAATTTCACAGATACATCCTGAGACTGCATCACACCTAAAATTGCCTCCTGTGGGGCTACTTGTTTCCTCAATAGTACCAATTCTTTCATTACCTGGCTATTTTGTTTTCTTTTCTTTTTTGGTTAATATAGGTTGTGGTGTTGATGCCTAAATAGATGGGAGGCATTCGCGGCCACTAATAAATGTGAAGAAAATGAGGAAACCTTCTCAAATATAACTTCATCGTTCGAACGGGTTCTTCTTACTGTGTTCACGTGGGGACAATTTACTTATAATAACAGGTTTAGGCAAACCATGCACTGCAACTTTTGGAGCAGTTGCCGATGATAGATGGTATATTTGATATATTTGCAACTCAAGTTGTTTTAAAGTTTTTAAACGGCCTCCCTCAGTTCCCGATTAAATTAGGTGGAAAGGGTATATTGGGTTTGTGCTGATGTTTGTAACGCATAGAAATATTGCTCTGAGACCCACCTTTAAGTATACCAATCGACTCAAAATCACTTCCTGACACAGGCTTATATTTTGGTCCAAGAACGATCCCTATACTTTTTGGTCAAAATCGGTTTACTATTTCGGGTACCATCCATTGGAATGCCTTCCCCAAATAGAGTTTTAGGTCCTTTACAGCCACTAATTTAGTTCTATTTCAATAACATGCAGCACAAATATTACCTATAATAACCTTAATCAGTGTACCTAATTTTGTAGGAATCGACCCATATTTGACCATACCTCCCATACAAGACAAATTCTCAAAAGTAGCTAAAATAATCATGAATGCACAAAAACGTTTATAAATCTAAAGATAAATGCATTTGTTTTAAAACTTTGCACAAATAAATATATCAGGCCCTTAGTTTTTATTTCATACACGAAAGACCTTTGGTTATCGAGAAATTTTAACGTTTTCATTCGCTTTATACGAGTGAATTTGTTTAAGAAAAACCCAAAAAAAGCTTAAGACACGAAAGCTTTTAAGTTGTCACTCACTACAATTTATTTCATTTTACAAAAACCAAATTGATTTACGTTTCGTTATTTTTACGAACGAAACAATATTTTCATTTTCGAAAAACAGGCTGTAAGTCTATTTCCTACTTTGTTTTCGTTATTGAACCAAAATCATCCTTCTTAACCAAGTACTACTACTGTTTATATTATTTTTACCAAATTAATACAGACTGTTTGTAATTTATTGTTTAGCTTATTTAATGCGTACAATGCACTTTTTATTGTACGCGTTTATTCCCAATTTGCTACCAAAATGACAGTAATGCAATTTGTCATTGTACGAGGGTGAATGTGTGAGAGGTTTCGACTCACATTCCTCCAACTTTACAGAATGTACATGTTCTTTAATCTCCTGTTCAGGCATAAGCATTACTTTATGGATATTGACTTTATATGATCTGGTATTTACCATCCCAACAAACCAAACGATATCGTAATGATATCATAACGATATCATTTACTCGGTAATCAATTCCGAGAATGATATCATTTTAGACTCGAAATTAATAGCAGTCTCCTAACAAAAGGTACACTTGATTATGATATTATAATTTTTAAAAATAATGATATTATTAACGATATCGATAAAAAGGGGCAGAACGATTGTTTCGCGATATTTGCCCAGATTTAAAAGAATAACGATATTATAATGATATCATTTATTATTATCAGTAATTATATCAAAATGATACCAATGAAAATTAATTTAATACATTTTAAGTTCTGATCTGTAATATTTATTTACAAATATCCATTAAAACATATGTATATATATGGACAAAAATTAAATAGTTTTAATTTTCGGAATTAAAAAAATTTTTTGATCGCACACTAAATTTTTTTAGCGGTTTTATTAGGGGAGCTTAGTGAATGTAAAATCCGTCCGCGTTAATGATTTTACGCAATGCGCGCAGAAGTTATGACGGTTAAAACAAAAATTTCTAAAAAAAATTAAAAACTAGTTTATTTTCTATTAGTTTTATGTTGATTTTAACACAGCTTATATATTTTCAGGTGTTCTGTCGTTTCACGGTATTATGGTAATTTATATATGCCTTAACACCAAGAAATAATGCAATTATACAAGTGAAAAAAATATTTTTTAACAATATTTTTTTTTATTTTTTTTAACCGCGATTTTCGCGAAATTTGACAAAATGTGAGTCTTAGTAAAATTTTGCTGCCTTGACTTATGGACAAATTTAATTTAAAATAATTTTTTATTTAAATATAATTTTTAATATAAAATTCTTATTTGGTCGTCAAATCGTTAATCCTTATAATATTTTGGTGCGCTTCAGATCTAAGGTTGTTTTAAGACAATTCCTTATCAATTTTGAGCTAAATTCGCGATGTGCTTGATTGAAATGTTTTTAGATAAAACCTTCGCTTTCTCAATTAATACAGAAATTTTTGACAAACTTTTGATGCAAATCGGTTGTAAATGGCATCGCTTTCATACCTTATGTGTTTTTGTCTCAGTTTTTAATCTAAAAACCATTTAAACCAATATGCACTTTTTTGCACGATTTTCAAAATCTTCATAAAATTTTAGCAAACAATGATTTTTTGGTGTGCTTTTGCTTTTAGGCGCTAAATGGCAAAAAACTCGGTTTACGCGGTAGTTTGGAAATTTTCATTCATATTTGCGAGTGTGCTCCAAGAAAAACCGGTGTTTTGAAAAATTTGCGCTCAATTTTCCTCATTTACACCTATCGTATGTTATACCTATATGGAGCACATTAACGAGATATATATTAAACGATGCGAAATTGAAAGATCTACAAATCGTTATCTATTTTTTGCAATTCTTTGAGGCATGCTTACCTTCAACTTTGATTTGAACGCAGTTATTGTTCCAAAAAATCTAAAAATATATCAATAATATATTAATTTGTAGACAATTCAATACAAGCAAAATAATACTTTTACAATTATACAAGTTTGAATGAAAATCCGCTGAGTAAAAGGCATTTTGTTTAGCGGTTTTTCATTCAAACAACACTTTTTATATCTGTTCTAAAATATATTTACATATAGTTTAAAGAAAATTCCAATGAATATTACAATGCACTTACCTTTATTTTTATTTTCTGTATTTTTATTTAATTATCACGTTGATATTCTTGTATGCAGATGTATGTATATTATAAATTCGTTTAATTTTTTTTTTATATTGTTGAAAATTATTTGATTTTTAATTCTAAGTTCATAATTTTATAACCGAGTTTTTATTATATTTTTTAAAAAATATAATATTACTACAATATCGTTTAGTCAAATCAATTATTCTATAAAAAAAATTTTATTCTATAAACTTTTAAAATATTGTGACGAATTTTAAACTTATCCGTCCCATTGTGCAAAGTTCACTGCTTGTAATTCTTCCCCTCGCTTTCTAGATGTTTCTGTTGGTGTTGTTGTTATTCTGTTTATGTCAAATAAGCAGAGCAACATGTTTCTCTTATGTACAGTAAAGAGCATAGCAACATGTTTCTCTTTTATCTACATTCTCTCTCTCTCTGTTACTGTTAACTTCAGATAACCTGTTTGTACAACGTATGTGTGAGTGTGTTCTTGATCATGTGAGAATGTAGTGGAACACACATGAACTTTCGTAAGCCACATTGTTAGTGTAATCAACTACAGCTGCTCTTTGTAAAATCCGTCCGCGTTAATGATTTTACGCAATGCGCGCAGAAGTTATGACGGTTAAAACAAAAATTTCTAAAAAAAATTAAAAACTAGTTTATTTTCTATTAGTTTTATGTTGATTTTAACACAGCTTATATATTTTCAGGTGTTCTGTCGTTTCACGGTATTATGGTAATTTATATATGCCTTAACACCAAGAAATAATGCAATTATACAAGTGAAAAAAATATTTTTTAACAATATTTTTTTTTATTTTTTTTAACCGCGATTTTCGCGAAATTTGACAAAATGTGAGTCTTAGTAAAATTTTGCTGCCTTGACTTATGGACAAATTTAATTTAAAATAATTTTTTATTTAAATATAATTTTTAATATAAAATTCTTATTTGGTCGTCAAATCGTTAATCCTTATAATATTTTGGTGCGCTTCAGATCTAAGGTTGTTTTAAGACAATTCCTTATCAATTTTGAGCTAAATTCGCGATGTGCTTGATTGAAATGTTTTTAGATAAAACCTTCGCTTTCTCAATTAATACAGAAATTTTTGACAAACTTTTGATGCAAATCGGTTGTAAATGGCATCGCTTTCATACCTTATGTGTTTTTGTCTCAGTTTTTAATCTAAAAACCATTTAAACCAATATGCACTTTTTTGCACGATTTTCAAAATCTTCATAAAATTTTAGCAAACAATGATTTTTTGGTGTGCTTTTGCTTTTAGGCGCTAAATGGCAAAAAACTCGGTTTACGCGGTAGTTTGGAAATTTTCATTCATATTTGCGAGTGTGCTCCAAGAAAAACCGGTGTTTTGAAAAATTTGCGCTCAATTTTCCTCATTTACACCTATCGTATGTTATACCTATATGGAGCACATTAACGAGATATATATTAAACGATGCGAAATTGAAAGATCTACAAATCGTTATCTATTTTTTGCAATTCTTTGAGGCATGCTTACCTTCAACTTTGATTTGAACGCAGTTATTGTTCCAAAAAATCTAAAAATATATCAATAATATATTAATTTGTAGACAATTCAATACAAGCAAAATAATACTTTTACAATTATACAAGTTTGAATGAAAATCCGCTGAGTAAAAGGCATTTTGTTTAGCGGTTTTTCATTCAAACAACACTTTTGATATCTGTTC
Source organism: Stomorhina lunata (assembly GCA_933228675.1). Taxonomy (NCBI): domain Eukaryota; kingdom Metazoa; phylum Arthropoda; class Insecta; order Diptera; family Rhiniidae; genus Stomorhina; species Stomorhina lunata. Next base: position 29,756,361 of record OW121743.1, read on the forward strand.
TAAAATATATTTACATATAGTTTAAAGAAAATTCCAATGAATATTACAATGCACTTACCTTTATTTTTATTTTCTGTATTTTTATTTAATTATCACGTTGATATTCTTGTATGCAGATGTATGTATATTATAAATTCGTTTAATTTTTTTTTTATATTGTTGAAAATTATTTGATTTTTAATTCTAAGTTCATAATTTTATAACCGAGTTTTTATTATATTTTTTAAAAAATATAATATTACTACAATATCGTTTAGTCAAATCAATTATTCTATAAAAAAAAATTTATTCTATAAACTTTTAAAATATTGTGACGAATTTTAAACTTATCCGTCCCATTGTGCAAAGTTCACTGCTTGTAATTCTTCCCCTCGCTTTCTAGATGTTTCTGTTGGTGTTGTTGTTATTCTGTTTATGTCAAATAAGCAGAGCAACATGTTTCTCTTATGTACAGTAAAGAGCATAGCAACATGTTTCTCTTTTATCTACATTCTCTCTCTCTCTGTTACTGTTAACTTCAGATAACCTGTTTGTACAACGTATGTGTGAGTGTGTTCTTGATCATGTGAGAATGTAGTGGAACACACATGAACTTTCGTAAGCCACATTGTTAGTGTAATCAACTACAGCTGCTCTTTGTTTACGTCTGCAAAAATTGCTAGAAACTCTCTTCTCTACTATATAAGGCCGATGGGCGAGTATTTTGGGAACAGTTTATTTCAAACGCGTATAAGAGAAACAGTGTGACTAAGAATATTTGTAAAGCAGTTTTGTGAAGTTTGTTTACAGTATTTGTGAAAGTGTGTTTTAAGTGATTAACTCTAAAGTTAATAAAAGTATTGCTTTGTAAAACTATATACTACAAGTGTTTTAATTTGGTTACGGTTGTTTGCAAAAAGAATTCCTTCCACGTATCATAAATGATACGGTATCGGTTTTTGGTTTGTTGGGCATTTATTTATATTGGAATGCTTAAATAAGAATTAAGTTGATAAGTATGTAATATGTGCTTATAACCTCTATTCTTTGTTTTATTAGTTAAAGTGAATTTAGTTTAAATGTTTTATCATTTTAAATATGTTCTTAGTTTTTATACCCACCATCAAAAAGAATGGGGGGTATATTGAGATTGTCATTCCGTTTGTAATTTCCTAAATATTGGCTCAAAAACGATGTATATTCTGAATCCTTATGAAATTCTATGACGATTGAGCGATGTCCGTCTGTCTGTCTGTTGAAATCACGATAACGCCTAAACGAAAGGAGCTAGCTCATTGAAACTTAGGAAACATTCTTCATCTATAACAAAATTTTGGTATTGAAACTGGGCAAAATCGGTTAACATTTGACCATAGCTCCCGTATAACCTCGCCTATGCTAATCGCTTATTTGATAATAACTAACAAACTATAATAGCTATGATGATAAAATTTGGCATAAAGAAGTTTTGCATAAGCCCTAGGCAGCATATAAAATTTCATCAGTTCACATTTAGTCATAGCTCCCATACAAAAAACTTACGGAAACAGCCAAAATTTCACCTGAAATACACTTAATTGCCAATAAATCTAAAACTATGTCTTATGTCAATGCCAACCAGCGTGCATTTTGTCACAATCGGTCACCATTTGACCACAGCTCCCATATAAAAAACTTACGGAAACACAAAAATACAAAAAGAAAAGGGGGTTTATATACGTTAACGAAAAGGGTTGCAGCAACAAAATTTTACAAAAGGAAGTTTTATGTGAATGCCAGCCAGTGTGCAAAATTTTGTTACAATCGGTTACTATTTGATCATAGCTCCCATATAAAAAACTTACGGAAACACAAAAATACAAAAAGAAAAGACGGTTTATGTCCGTCTTTCCGTCAGAGAAAAGTGCGATAGCTCCTTAACTACAAGAGCTAGAGAGACAAAATTTAGTCAAAGTATTTTCGATATGTTATAGAAATTGTGTGCTGAAAATGGGTAAAATTGGTTCACATTTAGATAGAGCTCCCATATAACCCTGCCCCGGGAATCACATTTATGCTGATAAATTGAATAAAATTGTTAAATCTATGACTACTAAATTTAGAACAGAGAGGTTTTATGCAACTTTCAGTCAGTATGTCAAATTTTATAGGAATCGATCCATTTTTGACCAAAACCACCCCCGGTAACCACTAAAATGCCACAAACGCCAGTTAAAAGCTATTAAATTATAAACTATGTCAGCTGCTAAATTTTGCACAAATAAACTTTATATTAATACCAGCCAGTATATTAAATTTTGTAACAATCGGTCAACATTTGGCTATAGTTCTTATATATATAACATCCTCTTTTTATATCTACAATCAAAAAGATTCAGTATATTAAGATTGCATCTACGAAATTAGATAGCTATCAATCAATGTTAGGTCCAGACTTTATATACGGTAGAGGCATTAGGAACTCCTAACAAAATACATGAACCTGCTGTGCTGCTATCAACATGTTTATCTTACACATATAAGGCACAACGAAACAGCTTATTAATGTAAAACTATATTCGTTTATGGAACAGCATTTTGTCCAAGGTACATACTTGCGAAACCACTTAGATACTTTTAAATGTTGAACTATAGTACTATACCACTGCGACCAAATTTAGTATATATTTAGTATATATATTATATATATATTACCAACAATACCACATTTGGTCAACATTTTGAATTAGCTGCACTCTCGTACAACTTGATGGTGGGTATACAAGATTCGGCACAGCCGAATATAACACTCTTACTTGTTTTTTTATAATATCTTATAGTACCTAACACTATGGAAATATTTCTTACAGTACTCTCAAAATGTGGTTGTTGTTGTTTCTTGTTCGAGTAGTTGAACTGGTTGAAGATGTTGTTGTTAATGTAATAGTTATAGTAGATCTTCCTCCTGGGAAATTTGCCTTTAACGGTTTAAATCAGGTGCATCATTTGTGTTATTTCAGATTATTCCCGAGTAACTACACGAACTAACAATGTAGCAGGCTAGAAGCTTTCTCCTGATCGATTAATTCTTTATGTAGACTCTGATTCGACGTTGGTTTGAATACATCTTCAGGAAAAAAGAAAACAATTGGCAAGAATAGCCCCTACTGAAGAGTATGTTTTACTTAATTGTCAGCGAAGAATTAAGATGCACATCAATTCTTTATCTAGAATGACATCCAGTGGTTGATGAACCCGAATATGAGGCTGTTATACATATAACCTCCTGCCGGACTCCAGAAACTGTCCGAAATGAAAACAGTATGTAACAAAGGCGGGAAGAACATAGTTTATAGTGGGGTTTCCTACCGGTTGGTGGTCACCCGGCAGTGTAAGTGGGTGAATAAAATGAAAAAATAAAATCCATCAATGTAATTTTAAATGTCCTTTTTTTATGTGTGCCTGATAGAACTAAGTATGTAAAGAGTTTAATCTATAATTATTTATTTACGAATAATGCGAAATATGTTAATTTTTATAATTTTCTTTATTTGGGATGCTTTCAATTGTGTGTTCATTTATTTTGACCTTCACGCTACCTTGTCTTTTACATAGTAAAACTCACAAATTAGGTTGTGGTAAAACTACAAATACTAGCAGTATTATTATTGCTAACAATGTGTTGTACTTAGGTCTTCAATTGTTCTTAGATTGTTTTGGTGCTGCATTATGATGTCCCTGAAGGTTATGTGTTTGTCTATGGAGAACTTCCTCTGATAGGCAGTGAAAAAGTTTGAATGCTTCGGAGATCATATTACCGAAACTACTACTGCCGATATTGAAGATACAATTATTGAAGTGTAGGAAGTAATGCTCGCTCAAGTTGAATTTTGGCTATTTTATTTTTGTAATACTCGTATGTACAATTTGCTTTGGAATGAATTTCAAAAAAATATTAATAAAGTTGCAAATAAAATGGAGTTTAGAGAAATTTTGAATTAGGGAATTGTTGAAAACATTATCTTAGCTTAACAGTGTTACAAACGCTTCTGTTTTTATTGGTTTAAATCGTTCATTTATTTGAATACACCACTAATTAAATTACAAACGAGGAAAATTTTGATTTCGTTCCCAGTTGCAAAAAATGTGACATTATTCAAGGGAACTGGAAAGACTCAAAAAATATGCATATTTTTAATGTAACATATTTTTCTAGAAAAATAATCAGCATTAGTTCAAAAACTGATTTTCCCTCTACGTAGTTGTATATATGGTTATTAATTTCGACTGCCTGCTCCTTGATTATAGTCTCTCTAGCATCCGGGATGGACATTAAAAAACGCTTGTGTCTATTATATCGGTGTGTAAGTCATCGTTCACCTACTCAATTAACGCTGTACGAATATTCTTCACAACTTCTAAAACGATTCCGAATATTTCGACCTCTTCCGCTGTTAGTATTGATGTTAATAACACCTCCTTTCTCGCTGGCAATATTATCGGCTATATCCCTCACTTTTGTTCGCAGATGCTGGATCTGGAGTAGCTGAATCAACGCAAAATCCCAGTTTACAAGATAACGTAAACGATTTCTCTGTCAGAGAGCACTGCATCTCTCAAGTTGATTATGGATTTGTTGAAAGCATCATTAATCAGTATCTACTGGTTATCTCCGCTTATTAAGCTATGTAGTGACTTAGTTATAATATTTTTACTATTTTTATAGAATGTAATCAAATGAGTTCTGAAATTATTTTCTATAATTTTTTATTTTTAAATGTTATTTAAAAATATGTTCTTAAAGCAAGAAGACATAAATTTTTATAGAAAAATAAAACATTTTTAAATCATTTAATTTATCCAACTAGTAAAAGTTCTTGATTAGTTATGTAAAACTCTGAAGTTAGCGGACTGATTTAGGTCAAAGCTTTAACAATGATTGTCAATGTATACAAGCCTTAAAATTATAGGGTATACACTCTTAGTTTTAGATACATACGTGAAATATATAGCTTTTGAATGGATGGTTATCAGCTTTGTCGGAAAAATTTACTTATTAATTTGAAGTTAGTTAATTAATTAAAATGAACACTTCATCAATAATATTTGGGATGTATAGTTCTTTCGATCTGTCCGATGGATGTTTGGAAAGTTTTGCTCTAGTTCTTTGTGCAATTTTAATGTGATTTAATTTATCAGCATTAAATCGATTCCCGGTCGGGTTTATATGGGAGATTTCACTAAATGTGAATAGAGCTCGCCCATTTTCAATATCGAACTTTTCAAGAGATCAGAAATACTTTTGTCAAATGTTGTCCCTCTAGAAAGTTTATTTTAGGCGCTATTGTCCTGAATATCAATATTGTACAACGTCTTTATACTAAATGTCATCATCGTATCTATTATAATTTGTCATTTATTAGCTACTAAGAGATTGCCTTAGGCGAAGTTATACGGTATCAATTGTCAAACGTGAACGGATTTCTCCCAATTGCAATTAAAAAATTTAAATTTTTGTTGATATGTGAGATACTTACATACATATGTAGGTTTTGAACGGATATTATGTAATTAGCTGCATTTTTGTACTTCCTAGGAAGATTAGCTATAATTTGATATATAATACATTCTCAAATGTTATCATAATGTTCAAAAGTCAGACACAAAATTAAGATAAATGCAGTGTGTCTGTCTGCTAAAACCAGATTTGTGGAGCTCCTGAATTGTCCCACCCTGAATTTCAACATTGTCGATCAAAACACCATCGCTTAAACGCTAAATTATATCTACCACAAATTACAGAATGCATCAGGATTTAGATAATCCCCTGCGAAGGACGCTATTAAACTTCATCAAAATAAACATCTGAGATATCGACAAAACAGGAGCTCCAAAAACTTGACTACAACAGAAAAAAGGACAGACAGGTAGACGGACGGACATGTAGACGGACGGACAAACAAACAGACGGACGGACGGGCAAACAAACAGACGGACGGACAGACGGACGGAGGTCGCGAAATCGATTCTTGTTCCGATTCTGAGTTGATCGGTACAATTTGAATGGTATTCATAATCAGATTTGTGGAGTATATATATCAGATTTTAGAAAATCCTCCCATAAAGAACGATGTCAAATTTCATCACAATCGGTCCATAAACACCTGAGATATCGCTGAAACAATACTTACAAAATGTAAACAAAATTTCTTAGACAAGTACTTTGGGCAATTTGCTGTACATCAAATGTAGTGTTATGGCGATATCTCAATTGTTTATAGACCGCTTTTGATAAAATTTAATAACGTGCTTGGTGGGGGAATTTCCTAAAATCTGATATAAAATTTATGTAGGTCCGTACTAAAGGAGGATAGTTTTTCCTATTTCTGCATTTAATTTTTTCAACAAACATTGTCTAATGTGTACTTTGGGCAATTTGCGATACATCAAATTCAGTGTTTTGGCGATATCTCAGTTGTTTATGGACCGATTTTGACAAAATTTTACAGAGTGCTTTACAATACTGATATATAACATATTATCACATGTACACCAGGAGTATCTTTTTTCTCTTGTTATTTAAAAGTATGTTTCAATCAAAAATTTTAAAATTTTCGTCTAATTTTTGGTATTTTTTCAATATTTTCGGTGTTTACAAACCGATTTTAATGAAATTTAATAGCGTTCATTGCGGGAGAATTTCCTAAAATCTGATGTATAATTTATGTAAGTCCATCCTCCAGGGGCTTCAGAAACTTGATTTCAACAGACAGACAGACAGGCGGACGGACAGACAGACAGACAGACGGACATCGCTTAATCGATTCTCCTCCCGATTCTGAGTCGATCGGTATAATTTTTATGGGGTCTACGATCACTAATATTACAAACGGAATCACAAACTTATAATACCCTTTCACCTATTGGTGAAGGGTATAAAAATAAAGATTCTAAGCAATTGCAAAAATTTTAAATCAAAATTGAAATATTCAAGATTATAAATATCAAGATCTTTTAATCAAAAATAAAGGTTCAAGAATCCACAACTAGAATTGAATTATTCAAGAAAATTCAGTAAGAATATTCAAGATTTTTTTTCAATCAAGGAATTTAAACAATATTGAAGTTTTAAAAATGAATGGTTCTGTACAAAAATAAGCAATTAGAATGCATTTACTTTTAATTTCGGATAAGTATCTAAATTAAAAAATAGAAAATAGAAAGTTAAACCTTTAGAGTAGACGGATGTGTTTTGTCTTCACTCCTCACAAAATCGATTTTTTTAAGCCGATAAATGTTAATAAAATCTCAGTTATTTGATTTTATATTTCACGCGAAAAGACGCTTTACAAAAATAAAAATTTAAAAAAAAAATCTGTGTTTTTTTATGATAAAATTATAAAATAAGAATTCTTTTAAAATACAGAAGTGTTAAAGCAAAATAATTATTAAACAAAAGAGCCAAAGTGAAATAAATAGAAGAGAACTCTCTTAATGAGTTTATCCAGTATTAACATTAGTGAGCGAAGATTAAGTTTGAGTTGACAATGTTCCAAAACAAAATATGATGACAACAAATATCAACAATATGGTAATTAATAGTACTTCAATTTCGCACGCGCCTGAAAGTATGCCCAATTTATTACCAGTAGTAATGAAATCCACCACAGTAAGTACAAATCCAATTATCCCTAAAACGGGAGCCATAATAAAAAGTGTCCTTAATTCCCATACCGAAATAAAACCATAAATCCAAATGGAAATCAACAGATATATAACGGTTTCAAAACGAGGGCGTAGTCCTAAGATCTCTAAGATAGCATCTATGCCAAAAATAACAAAAGAATATGGAACTAATGGTGTAAACTCCTAAAATCGTTTCGATATTCTTCAAGACAATTCAGAGGAGACCCCTCAAGAAGTCAAGTCGTTTAAACCAACACCTATTTATTTGAGGGAGCAAAACTCAAATATTTTAATTAATAATTTGGTTTCCTTAATCGGTGAAAATGCGTTTTATGTTGTTCCGTTTAAGCGCGGCAACATAAGTGAAACAAAATTCAGGTCAATAATGAAAATGCATACCGTAAATTAGTTAATGAATTCAAGCTCCGCAAACATACCAATTTAAAAGCAGCAAAAGGTCTACAAGTGGTCATTAAGGGCATCGACTCATGCGTCGCGTCAGACGAAATAAAAGAATGCTTACATAAAAATGGGTTTAAAGTTAAGCATGTGACCAACATTAGAAATAGAGAAAATATCCCCCAATCAATGTTCCGAGTGAAACTGGAACTCTGTGATATTAAGTTGAAAAAAAATTAATCACACCCTATATATAGATTAAAATACTTTCTGCACCGTAAAATAACGGTTGAAAAAAATACAAAAGAAAAGGTCCAATTCAGTGCTCAAATTGCCAGGAATTCGGTCACACTAGGACTTATTGCAAATTACCTCCTGTTTGTGTAATATGTGGGGAGTTGCACGGATCAGCCCAATGTAATAAATCCAAGAACGATACAAACACAAAAAAATGTAGCAATTGTGGTGGAAATCATACTGCAAATATTCCCACTCATAATATTATTCCCACTCAGCCAGTAATTAATCCACAGTTCCCACAGATTAAAACATCTAATACTAACAAAAATTCCTACGCAAATGTTTTAAAAAACAAATAACACTCCTGAAAATCCTTCACCAAAAATAAATTCCAACCCCAGACCAAACATTGCTTCAAGTTCTGAAAATGCAAACTTAAACTTCAGTAGGCTGGAGTCCACAATTAAGAGTAAATAATTTTACAGGCACAATGAGTAGCATGATGCAACAAATGGTCAAAATGCAATCAATGTTGTTGCAATATGAAAATATGTTTTTGGAACGCAAACGGTATTCGCCAACATAAAAACGAAATTGAATATTCCCTTAACGATAAACAAATCGACATAATGTTGGTTTCGGAAATCCATTTAACCACAAACAAATTATTTCAAATAGATGGTTTGTACTCTATGATACTAAGGACCCAAGAGGTAGAGCTTGCGGCGTTTCGGCTATTATCATAAAAGAACATATCAAGCACTGTTTATTGTGCGATTATTGCGAAGAATATCTCCAAGCAACTACAATTTGTCTTAAAGATTTTTGTCGTAACTTAGTGATTTCTTCAATATATTTCCCCCCAAGGTTCTCAAATTCTGAGGACCAATATAACAAATTCTTCAAATAACTTGGACCCCGCTTTTTGGCAGCTGGAGATTATGATGCAAAGCACACATTATGGGGATCGAGACTGATCCCCTAAAGGTCGTGTGTTGTTAATTTCTATTTCAAAATTAAATTTAGACGTAATATCAAGCGGTCATCCCACTTATTGGCCTAGTGACCCAATAAAATCCCGGATGTTAACGATTTTGGAGTAACGAAAAGTATCAGAAGAGAAATGATCCAAATTGAACTTTCTTTAGAACTTTCCTCGCACCATTCGCCAACTTTCATAACCCTCTTAAAGCCCGAAGAAACCGTATCCCCGACTATAGACGTAGCAATGGTAGGCACTAAGATAAATTTTCTTAAATACAAGAAATATCTCAGCACTCACAGCAGAGAAAACATTCCGCTACATACACCGGAAGATATAGATCTCTCTATTAGATATCTGGAAAATAATCTTAACTTGGCTGTTAAACATGCAACAGTACCGTCAAATCAATATATCACATCCCCCCACTCACTCACAATAATACCAAATACCCAATCCCCCGGGAACTTGCTGCAGAACTCCCAATATCACATGCTTCATTGCAACCCCACAACAACCTACAGCACCAACCGAGAACAAGTTACATTACTATCCCCCCAACGATATGCTGCATTACCCCCGGCAACATGTCACACCATCCCCATACAAAACTCCGCTTTTACCCCCGGCAATATGAAACATTACACAACAAGCTTCGCTAATCCCCCGCAACATGCTACATTACCCCCAACCATCATGCTACTTTGGCCTCTTGGCAATGTGCTGCATCATCCCCCCTACAGGCTTCATTAACACCCCACAATATGCTGCATTACCCCCCAGATGATATGCTGCATAACTCCCCCAGCAACATGCTACCCAACTCCGCCAACGGCATTCTACATTACCCACAAGATAATATGGTTCACTACCCCCTCACATCAAGCTACCCCAACCCCCCACAACATGCTGCATTCTCCTCTCGACAAGTCAGGTGTAATAGAATATACTCAGCCGATGTCGAATGGCTTTTGGCCAAGGTTCAGAAAGTACACACATCAAACGTACATCGTACTGTTCAAAACAACCAACACGTATTTTTATTTTCATAACATTTATGTGTGTTTTAAAATTTTTGTCTGTGCCGTACACAGTCATACATGTACTTTTGTTTTTCGATTAGAACATATTTCAATCACACACGATCAAGTGTACCAATATTTTAAGTTCGTGTATGTACGCAACCACAAAGTACATGTACAATTGAAAGATTCGAGTTCAACAAACTTTATGTTGATGTTTGTGTACGACAAGAAAAGTACATGAAAGATATGAAAATTTTCGTGTAGCTGAGATTTAAGTAAATGTTTGTGTGTGAAAAACGTACATGAATGCTGAAAATATGTACATTTATGTTCGAATGAGTGATCAAATTTAATTAAATTCAATGATACGTTACGTTGATATACGTACATAGATTAACAGGCACTGTGAAAAATTTCTTTGTTTTATAGGAAATTTTTAAAAATTTCTTATTTTTATATGAAATTTTTCAAAAATTTCTTATTTTTATAGGAAATTTTTCAAGATATAGCTTAATTTATGCGTGCCATATTTTCCTATATGACTAAATTTAAACAATACAGAATTTGTTGTCTTTTCTATTTTTTATGAATTATTCAAAAGATAAGATATATATATAATTCCCCGACAACATTCCAATTGGAACAAGGGGTACTTATCTCAGACAATGAGCTGCATCCGATTTTATTTTTAGACTCATTGAAAGGGACCTACGTTTTAACGCCGGCTCCGAACGGCAAATGCATTAGTTAGAGAAGTTTTTCATAGCCTAATACTCAATAACTAGCTTAGTTATGAGGTGAATAGCCGCTTTTTTGAAAATTTATTTTTTCAAGTGAGTCTGGCCAGGGATTGAACTTGGGACCTCTGGTATGCTAGGCGGATGACTTACCTGCTATACCACGGCGGTTCATTCAAAAGATAACATTTCATTTAAATTTCGGTTTTTTGTTTTTTTTTTGATGGAAGATAGAATGAACCGTTTATAGATTACGTTACCATAAATCGCGTAAATACGTAGTTTTCAAAAAAAATTATTCTAAAATTAGAATTAGGGAGTAAGCATTGAAGCTCAATACTGAAGCATAAATAGCAGCATGCTACGAGTTTCGAATGTATCTGTATACCTTAAAATTTGATAAACGTAAAAAAAAGTAAAACCAACAGCAGTTATTTTAATAACATTTACTTTTAAAAAAGAAAATATGTATATAATTCGTTAGTAGAAATAAAGGAAAAATATATTCAAAAAATTAAACTAAGCTGTTATTCAGTCTTTTCTATTTTAAGAGCTGAGCAGTCAAGTAAGTCAAAATTTAGTTTTGTAATTAAAATGTTTGAAATTGACTTCTTTGAGAGCTTAGATCTCAACTTATTCAAGACTGTAGCAAGTGCACTAAACGCACGTTCTACCGAAACTTGTGTTGCAGGCACAGCAAGTACCACTTCGGCAAGCTTACTTTGTTTTAAATTATACTGCGACATTTTTTTCCAGTACTCCAAAACGTTAATTTCTAACGGCTCCATTTGTTTTTCACATATAGCAAGTTATTCTGTTTTTATGTGATAATTTTGATTCATAGGATTTAAATTTGCTGTATTTACGAGTATATTGATGTGTTGGGCCAGCTTGGAGTGTGCTGTATTTGATGTACTTGGAGTAATATCTAATGGGTACTCTGAAGATGAAATATTTACATAACATTCTCATAATAATATTTCAATAACAGTGTTTTCTGCAAACACGAAACTTGTAGGATTTTAAATAAAAATAAAGTAATTGGGATAAAAATAAAGTAATTGGGATTATCTCTAATGATCGTAAACTATAAGCAATTTGATAAACAAAATAAAAAATTAAAGTATGGATAGCTTTGCAACTGCAAAAATGTTCGTACATAAATGTAAGTATTTTTAGCATTCACGTACATTTTTGACAAACAAACATTTCCTTAAATACTGGAACACGAGAATCTTCATACCGATCATTGTACTTTTCATAACGTACACGTACATTAACATAATGTATAGGTACATTCGAATTTGTCTATCGTACATGTACTTTTTTGTCACATGAATACACGATCACAAAATATTGGTACACTTGAAAATATGTTTGAAGAGTGTACTTTACAAAAAAAACAAAGTACATATATGATAGTGTTTGATACCGAAAAAAAATTTTTAACACACATAAATGTTTGAAAATAAAAATATATGTTGGATGATTTTAGTTGTGTTCGTTTACATTTATGTACGAGATTTTCGTACAGTGTGTGTACTTTTCTGAACTCTGCTTTTGGCTGAAAAAAGAAGAGCTCGAAGAGAATGGCAAATTCATAGATCCCCCAATCTAAAAACAGATTCCGAAATTATATAAAATCACTAAGGAAATTACTAGCATCCCAAAGAGCTGAATCCCTGGAAACTTATCTAAAAGGACTAGATACGACCCCACAATCTGACTATTCTTTATGGCGAGCTGCTAAAAGCTATAAAAGTCCTATCACTCGTAAACCATTTAAGAACTACGAGTGGAGGCTGGGCAAGAAGCGACTCAGAAAAAGGCAATCTGTTTGTAAACCACCTGAAAAATGTATTTCCCCCAACTTATCAAATGACATGTTGAAGCTACCCCTGTTGTACAGCAACGAAGAACAACGATAAGGTTTAAGACTCGGGAGGTTATAAAATCTATCCTTGACTTAAACCACAAAAAGCACCTGGATTTGACAATGTGAGCAATAAAATGTTAAAAGAGCTACCCTTAGTAGTAATAAGAATAATAACATCTATTTTTAATGCAATTGTACATCTAAAATATTATCCTCCAGAATGGAAAGTTTCATTAATTACTATGGTTCCTAAGCCAGGTAAAGATCACACAAAAGTAGAGTCATATAGACCTATAAGTCTTCTATCTAATATGTCAAAGTTATTTGAAAATTAACGCAAATTTTGGATGAAATCGGATACATTCCCAATCATCAGTTCGGATTTAGAAGAAAGCATAGTACAATTGAACAAACACATAGACTTTTAACTGCAATTCGAAAAACTTTTGAAGGAAAGAAATATTGCTCAGCTCTCTTCATTGAAGTATCACAAGCATTTGACAAGGTATGGCATGAAGGTTTAATTTACAAATTTAAGCAAATTTTTCCCATAGACATATACATGCTCCTAGATAGCTACCTCACCCATCGTAAATTTATTATTAAAGAAGGAGACTTATTAAGTACTCCACAACCTATTGAAGCTGGTGTTCCCCATGGCAGCATATTAGGACCAATTCTTTATATTACATACACCTCTGATATGCCTACAAATATATATATACAAACACGTCCATATTTGCAAATGATACTGCCATTCTAAGTATTAATGAACAAAAATGCATTTATATCACCTTTACATTGTGTAGAACTCGTGCCCTCCAATTAAAATTAATAACCAATCTATTCCCCAACAATCAGAAGTGAAATACCTGGGTATTCAGTTGGATCGACGGCTTACGTGGAAGAGTTACATAGAAGCCAAATTGACCCAAATTAAACTAAAGTAAGCCCAACTTAACTGGATTGCAAAATTCTTCTATATGGTGTTATGGAATTCAATTGTGGGGCACTGCTTCAGATTCAAATATTGAAAAAATACAAAAGCGGCAAAATAAACTTTTAAGAATAATTACTGGCGCCCCGTGGTACCTTAAAAACACTTACACAAGGACCTTGAAATTACGTTGGTTAAAACAGAAATAGCGAAGCGTGTTGTTAATTATGTCACCCAAATCCACAAGCTCGAAATATCCTAAATGGTGGCGGCCTGCTCAGAAGGAGGGATACTAGCGACCTGTACAGCAGCTAAAGAAGATGGATTAATAATGTAAAAAATCCTACTCACGCAAAGAATTATGAAGTTGCAAATGGATTTTCATAACTAAGAATTTTAGATTTTAAGATTTTATTACTTATTGTAAGTTCATGGTGAATGAAGATTCAATAAATAAAAAAGACAGGAAAAAAAGTATATTACATTCATTTATACAGTGTCGGACATATCATATTGGATCGAAATGGTAATAGCACTAAACCTAAATTTACTGCAAAAATATAAGATTTTAAAATATTTAATATAGATAGAAAAAAAACTTTGTCTCTATTGTTAACAAAAATAACCAATTTATTTCAAAATTTCATATACTAAAAATTCTATAAAACAAAATGTAAACAAACCTTAAATTTTCATGAGACAAAACATATTGGATTATTCAAAGGGTATTAATATTTTGTTGCATAGCCACGATTTTTAATAACTTGTGCACATCGATTACCCATAGAAGCAATTAGGTTTTCTACAGTCTTAATTGGAATACCAGACCAGGCTTCATTTATGGCTTCGAACAGTCTATTCGCATCCCGACCCACTAATTCCCGATTAATCTTTTTATTTACAATTTCCCACAAGTTCTCGATCGGATTGAGATCGGGTGATTGTGCTGGCCACTCCATGACATTAACCTCTTCCTGCTCCAGAAAGCATTTCACTAATTTGGACTTGTGTTTCGGATCATTGTCATGTTGAAAGATCCACTCGGTCGGCATTTTTTCATGGGCATGAGGAAGCATCTTTTCCTGGAGTATGGCCTTGTACATTATTTTGTCCATTATACCGTCTATTTTGTGTAGGGGTCCTAAGCTTTTACCAGAAAAGCAACCCCACACCATAACATGACCTTCTCCATGTTTAACAGTGCCTCTACAATATTTGGGATTAAGTCTGTTATTGGCAGGTCTTCTTACCCTTTTCATTCCATCAGAATCCACAAAATTAAATTTGGATTCATCGGAGAAAAGTACACAATTCCATTGGCCGATACTCCAGTCTATGTGTTTTCGTGCGAATTCAAGGCGAGCTTTCCGATTTTTCTCCGATATGAATGGTTTTTTTACAGCTCTGTAACTTTTCGGAAATCTTTTTTTGGATCGTACCCGCTTTAAACTCTTTAATTATATTCTTTTTTATAGTTACACAGTATTTAGTCCCAGCCATTTTGATTATATCGTTCTAAAATATGAGTCATTTAGAAAAAAATATCTAAAATCATTTAATATAATATTTACCTTTAAATCTCAAATTTTTAAACTAAAATTTATTTTTAAATTAAAGAAGAATTTACCAGAAATTATTTCCAATTGAAATATTTTATCACAAAAATTGTAACGGTATTTTTTTTATTTTTTGCTTTGTCAAGTCTGTTTTGTCCAATTAGTTTTGTCTCTTAAATTCCGGAGTTTATAATAATTTAAAAAATTCTCTTAAAGTAAGAGAGTAGTTATTGGTAATATGTTAGGACTTTTTAAGAGAACAGGGTCCAAGGTTTTCACAACAATTAAAATATTTCCAAAAAAGATTAAAACTTTTTGTTTATAAGTATAATATGATGAGTGCAAACTTTGTCCAATTTGATTTGTCCGACACTGTATATGTTTATTTAAAATAATTATTGTACATACTACCCCTTTAAATATATTGATTATGGTTCTAACTTGATCGTTAAGAAGGAATAACCTAATCGTAGAATCTTTACCTCCAAGTGATACTACAAGAGAAACAGATTCTTCAATTTCTAATCCTCTTTCTCAAAGTACACCAAGTACTATTTTAGAATATAGAAACCAACAATCTTCTACTTATAATAGCCAAAACCTTTCAAATATGAATAATCAAGCATTTAATTTTCAACCTAATACCAATCAAAATATCAATAATATTACCATAAAACTTCCTATGTTTAACACAGGGTTGAAAATTACTTCAGTTTTTCACAGTATAAGTTTTATGCTTAACTGAAACTGCAGTAACAAAACCAGCAAAAGCTAAATGAAAAGCACACAGCCCAAAGAGAAATACTTGTAAATTTAGCTGATGCTGCCAACTTCAAGTTGTTTTCTCTTTCGCCTTTTGCTTTTGCTTGACTTTTTCCTATGAAGTTTTCTCAGCTAAGCACAACAGTTAAACACACAAAGTTCAAATCAGTCAGCTAAAGGCGACGCAGCGCTTGTAGTTTTGTATAGTTGTGTCGTATTTATGAATATGATGAGAAAGAGACAAGGAATATATGTAAACAGCTAATTAAATAAAAACAACTTGAAAATGAAAAACTAGCTGCTTTCAGCAAATGCAAGTAAATTTCTTTGACTGTGCTGCACAAGCAGAAACTACTTATTTCGTTTGTTGGCTTCTACTTTTGTCTTTTGCTGTATGTGTATGAAATTATATCAGCAGGTATTGAAAACACATTTTTTTATTTAACTAAATAAAATGAAAGCAAAAGCTGAATTTCTGTGCTTTTGCTAATATTCAGGCAGCATTTGCAACGCTGGTTTAACATAACTTCCGCAGTTTAACATAAAACAATTTAATGATGATATATATAAATATCAACACGTAATTACATCTCTTTCACAAGAAGCTATTGTAAAACTTTTAGATATATTACAAAAACCACCTACATTAAACTAATATGAAACTCTTAAAAAGAGAGATTTTTCTTCACTGAGAAATTTTCTCTCAGTGAGGAAAAAAGATTAGAACAATTGTTTTCAGATAAACATGTGGTTGACCGTAACCCATCTGAATTTTATATATTGCTGGTTCAGTATCTTTGGTAGAAAATTTTATGTAAATTATGGATGCGTAAACTTCCTCAGGAACTTCAAATTCATTTGACATCTTCTAATTTAGAACATATGGAAGAAAAATTAACTTTAGCAGATAAAATTTGGGAACTTTCACATAATAAACAAATATCAGAAATTAATTCACATACAAATTTTATCACTAATCATGAGAATTTTATCAGAATTTAGAAAAACTTAAATTAGAAATCTCTGAAATTAGAAGTTCTAGAGGAAGAAATTATTCAAATTTCCGTAGGAATTCAAGAAGTAGATCTCGACCATAATTTTATAAATGCTGGTATTATTTTAAATATGGAACAAATGTACATAAATGTATTCCGCCATGCAATTTTGGAACAAATAATACCAATTCAAATAATTTAAATTAAATGATCCTATTATGGCGGTGACGGTGACTTTATACCATTTCGTCGCCTATTTATAAAAGACCATACCAATAAATTAGTTTTTTTAATTGTTACAGGAGCATGTGTATCTATTATACCAATATCTAAATTTCCTAACTACAAACAAAATTCTAACTTATTTTTATCTGCTGCAAATGGTTCAAATATAAGAACATTTGGTAATAAGATATTACAATTAAATATCAGACTAAGAAGAAATTTTACTTTTCCATTTATTTTAGCAGATATTAGCACTAAAATTATTGGAGCTAATTTTCTCGACCATTTTAATATTCTAGTCGACATGAAGAATAAACAATTACATGATTCAGTAACTAAATTAAAAACAAGTGGATTATCAGGATAAAGTAACATTTTCTCTTTAAAGATTATAGATTCTAATAAATTTGTTACACTTTTAAATAGTTATCCAGAAATTACATCAGAACCTGATTACACAAAGACTGTACAACATAATACTGTACATAGAATATCTACTAATGGCACTTTACCCTTTTCGAGACCTAGACGTTTGGATCCAATAAATTAACTATAGCTAAAAAGGAATTTAAATGTCTAATTAAAATTGCCTTCTACCTCTCACGTAGCTTCTCCATTACATTTAGTACCAAAAAAATGGAAAAGACTGGAGACCCTGTGGTGATTATCGCCTATTAAATTGTGTATCAATCCCAGATAGATATCCTCTACCAAATATACAAGACTTTAACATCAACTTGTATTGAAAGAAAATTTTTTCGAAAATTTGAAAATTAAATGAAAGCCTGATGAAACCTAATTTTTCAATTAATTCTAAAGTTCAAATAATTAATTCCTAAATAATTAAAAGCAAAGGGCACGTTGCATTTACATATACACAAACATTCATGTAATTTATTTACATATGTGAAGTTCAAGTTCAAGTTTTTTTATTTCCATAAATTTCTTTTTTATACATGTTTTTCTAATACTATTTTAATACTAATTATATTTCCCTGCACACATTTGTATTTTTCTAGGACTAAGACATTTTTATAAATATTTACATGGCACAATAACTATTTAAGTTACGTGTAATACAATTATGTTACAAAATTTATTTGAATATTATATTATTTAAAGTTCCTCAAAAATGGAAAAAGGATACTATTAAAAATTATGATTATATCTATACTTATAATTACTTAAAAATAGCTTAAGACTTAATGAAAAATATTTACAATAGAGATAGCAAGAGGGAAAATTATTTACAAAAGGTGAAGAGGGAAGAATATATTGCACAAATATCCTATTGGGCAGTGTTGTACACAGTGTTATTAATGTTTAAAGTTCTAATTCTAAGATGATAGAACATCAGGTTTGCACCGTGGTATAGAAGATTAGCATCTCTTAGCGTTAAAAGGTCTATCGGAGACATATACCGAATTAGATGGATGGAATCAACATCAACAGAGCGGCCAAAACATTCCTGGACAAGACTGTTCTCGAGAGAACGTGCCTTATCAAGAAATGCCAAGCCCGATCTGATCATGTAACCATCGATACGATCAAAATTGATCCTCGCATAAACTGACCTGTTAGACGGTCTCCGGTATATTCCGTCAGGTCCTTGTTTGCGTTTTAAGGACAAACAAGCTACCAAGATTTTCCTCTCCCATACCCTAAGCCTTTCCATCTGGGCAGAAGAGATTCTGAACCAAACTGGAAAGGCATAAGACATGAGGGGGCGGATAACCTGTCTGTAGAGTAGCAGACCCACTTTCCTATCCAAGCACTCTTGTCTTGCCTCGATAGATCGCAAAAGTGCGTTTTGTGCGCTGTAATACATAATCGATATGGCGGTAAAATTCAAAATTTTCGTGGAAGATTACGCCCAAATATTTTATAAGGGATGGAATGAACTTCCTACTATTTGGATAAGGATATTTTCTCCTGCCCTTAATAATAATGGCAGTCGATTTTTGAATATTTAGGCGTAACTTCCACTTATTAAAGAATTCCGCCAATTTCGAAAGATATGTATTAACTTTTGAATTAATGTTTCTAGCCCGTGGACCTGAAGAAGCAATAAGTATATCATCCGCATAAGATAAAAGAAGATCACCCTCTGGTGGCTTTGGAATATCATGTACCAGAATATTGTATAAAACAGGACCTAGAAGAGAACCCTGAGGAACTCCGGCAGATACCAATTTTTCATCAGAGCGACAGTCACCCACCCTCACACTGAACTTTCTTTCGCTCAAAAAGTTTGACACAAACCTGCAAAGATGTCTATCAAATCCAAGATTTATCATCTTGTATATGATTCCATTTTGCCAGGCTGTGTCAAAAGCTTTGGCAAAGTCTAAGCTCACTGCTATAGTAGGGTATCTCTTATTGAGACCCCTAGCTACATAATCAGCAAAGACTGTCAGTGCATGTGAGGTTGAGTGACCACGCTTGAATCCAAATTGAGATTCAGCAAGAACATTCCCCTCATCGATCCTGTCATTAATTTAATTAAGAATAAAAAATTCCAAAAGTTTCCCAAAGGAAGATAAAAGTGAAATTGGCCTGTAATTGCTACATATCTTGGGGTCAGTTTTTGGCTTTTTAATTGGTACAATGATGGCTTTTTTCCAATTACGTGGAAAGTAGCCAATATTAATACAGTGATTAAAAAGAACTGCCATAAAACGCCAAGTTTCTTTTCGAGTTTTTTTAAGAACTACGTCCGGGATACCATCAATCCCACTCGACTTTTTGTTTGGTCTCCGTTTTATGGCAGCACCCATCATCTCTGCTTGAATAAAGCCAAAACTACCCCCATTATTGCCATCAGCTGTTAGTAACTGACCAAATGCTGTAATTGGTTCGTCATGCAAATTATTGACTCGGTCCAAAACAGTCTCTGAAAATAAGTCATTGTTAGTTTGTTGTCCACCTTGGTGAACATCAGAGAAGTAGTCCGCTAGCAGATTAGCTTTTCTACTGTCATCAGAT
The DNA here is from genome assembly GCA_933228675.1 of Stomorhina lunata. Classification (NCBI taxonomy): domain Eukaryota; kingdom Metazoa; phylum Arthropoda; class Insecta; order Diptera; family Rhiniidae; genus Stomorhina; species Stomorhina lunata. The sequence continues at coordinate 29,776,724 of OW121743.1, forward strand.
ACCAAGGTGTTCCCTGGGTCTAGTAAGTCATGTATGGTCAACCGTTTATTCTGTCCAGTCGCAGCCCTAATAGTCTTAAATGTCTTGTCATTGAGGTGTATACTCCCAAGGAACTTCTTCCAGTTTTCGCGCTCAAAATTGGCAATTGCGCCTTGAATAATTTTATCCAATTTTTTAATATCAGCTTTTAGAATACGACACCTTCCAGGGTCTCCACAACGTCTCACAAGACGACGTAACCTCTTCTTCTCTGCTATAAAGCGCAAGATATTTGTAGGAAGTTTAAGAAGGCCCTTTCTACCAACTACTATTTTTGGAATAGAGATATCCATAGCTTTTTGGAAAGCCCTTTCAAGGGTCTCAACGCAATTGTCAATTTCTTGCTCGCCAACATTCTCGTTCAATGGAAGCATACGACCTTCAAGTTCCCTATTCAAAGTCATGTTAAAAAGTCCTCTGTTCATTTTGTCATAATTAAGAATGGTCGGTTTTATCCAACCTAGGCAGTCCGAAATGTCAAAAACAATCTCAACCGATTTATGGTCCGACTCAAAATCTATTGTTTTAAGTCTACCATCATTCACCGACGGAGGTATATCGGCAGAAGTCAATACCACATCAATGTATGAGGATGATACATCAGTTACTCTTGTTGGCCCGTTAGTAGGGTGAATTACCAGATTCGGATTATTCAATAGCAGATCGTGAAGACGACGACCGCTGGAACATATAACTGAGTCTCCTCAAAAAGGATGTCTGGCATTCAAATCTCCCGCTACAATTAAGTTACCTTCATTGGCCATATCTAAAATCGGTGTGAGATCATCTCTTGACATTGTACCAACAGGTCTGCGATACATTGACACAAGGTCAAGGCCATTTAGTCTACGGATTTTGACAGCTGTATTTTCTATAGAGCCAGTATTAATAATGATTCTCTCACTATTAATACTATCCCTAACGAAGGCAGCTGTCCCGCCTCTTCCGTTTTGTCTATTCTGTCTATAAATAACGTACCCGTTTATGTCCAGCTTGTGTCGAGGACTAAGTCCATGTTCAGCCATAAGCAGTACGTCAGGTCTATGTTGGTCCAAAAATAGTTTTAAATAATGTCTTTTATGTCTAGAAATAATTGAATTTACATTAACGAATATGCATTTGATTTGTCTAGCCATGATGACTTAATGAATATAGCATACCAAGCAAGGCCTTGGATTTCCCTTCGTCAGATTTGATATTTTGGTACTCTTTAGTAAAGCTACCAATATTCTTAAGACATGAGAGTAGGCTACCTCCAAGAAGACGTTTGCAATCACGATCAATTACATCAAATTGTGACATTGCACTTTGTAACGTTATACCATCATTAGAGGATGGCAAAGTTTTTTGTGCAGATTTTGCTGAAATGTTAGCTGATAACGCTGATGCATAAGAAACACCAGGTTTAACAGAATAAATTAGTTTTTTTAAGTTACCAAATATCGGATGATGGAAGATTCTACACGATTTTTAGAAGGTTGTACTAAAGATCATGTAGAAGCAATTAGTACATTTAAAAACTCATTAACTATCAAAAAACATCAAAAACTTCTAGGTATGATTAATTACTGTCACAGGTGTTTACAAAAATTAGCAAAAGATCTTATTCCATTACATAAAATAGTAACTGAAGGTATGAGAAATAAAGAAAATAACACTGAAGAAACTGAAGGAGCTTTTAACATAGTTAATGAAAAATTTACAGGAAGAACATTATTAAATCATTATAATAAAAATGCGGAAATTTCATTGTTCGTCGATGCCTCTGGTATAGCTATTGGTTCAGTACAGCAGCAATTTAATTGGAATCATTAGCATATTTTTCGAGAAAATTAAGCTCGACAGATAAACTTTATTCTGCATTTGACCTAGAATTACTACGTATATATGTTTCAGTAAAAAAATTTTAGATACTTTTTTGGAGGGACATCAATTTTAAATTTTTACTGATCACAAACCATTAATGTATGTACACAAGTCGAAAACAGATAGATCTCCTAGACAGACGAGACAATTGGAGCACATAGCTCAATTTACGAACGAAATTAAATATGTAAAAGGAAAGACAAAATAATAGCTGGTATGTTATTAAGATAACCCGAAATAAATGAAATATCCGAAAATGTTATTAGTTTCGAAAAATTAAAAGAAAAACAAGAAAAATAATTCAATTGGTACTCTATTTAAAAACAAATAAATTTAAAACAAATATATAATATTAAAGAATTTAAAGTACCTCAAAAGAATTTTAACATCCTACGTGAAATTACAGGAATAGTTCCAAGACCTTACGTTCCAAAAAGTTTAAGAAAAATAGTTTTCGACAAAATTCATTTCCTTTCTCATCCTGGTTTTCAGACATATTGATTCATATTTTCAAGAAATGTGTAAATTAAGATCTAAACTGATTCAGCAGATTCCAGAATATGATATGATCCGAATTTTAAAACGTAATATTAACGAGAGTGTTGGAAAAATTGTTTATCCGATGGAAATCTCTTCGATGGAGCAGCTTCGGGTCGAATGCAACGAAGGTGAAAGTACTTTCGTCAGGAGAGAGCAGCGATTCGTTCAGCAACAACAACGTCGTCCTACGAGACATATTAATGAAATTTTTATACAATCTGAAATTGAAGATGATCCAAACACCATTGCCCCAGAATGTCCAATATGTCTGAGAAACGTGCAGAGGGGCGAGAAAGTTGCTGGGAAGTCTCGCCAGATCCAAAAACCTGTTCTACAAAAGCATCATTAGACTCAAACAACCAATTTAGAAATCTAAAGTCTGCATTTAATTTAATAAATAATAAAAATTACTCACCTGGAATGAGACACAATGTGCCTTTAGATGTTAGGAAATACAATTACGAGAAAGTTAGGGAGCGAATTTTAGAAGCTGAGTCCATCGCAAAACCTGTTTCCAAACGTATTGCAAAAATTCGTCAAAAATTTGCTAATAAACGTAAAATTAGAAAAATGCTAGTAGAATCCATCAATCAAGCGAACAAGGAAGTAAAAGACCCAAGATTATTTGCGGAAGTATAGGTAGAGGGGATTCCGATGATAGGATTACTTGATACTGGTGTATTCTTAGGAATCGGATGTAGGGATCTGTTTCAAAAGATAGATCTGAGTATTGCACCAATGTTGACCAATGTAAAAACTTGGAAAAGTAAAGTTATCATATGATAACATAGTATGATTTTGTATCTTTGTCCAGACTTAGAACAAGTTCTTTACTTGGGCATGAAAATATGAATTTGGACGAATTAGGTATAGGGAAAATACAAAACGAAATGTTAAAAAAAGATAATGAGTAGGGTAAAGGGGGAGCATTTGTCACTTTTTTAAAGTGCTCTAGTTTTCTTACAGGGAGAGTTATCACAATTTTTTTGTTATTCATAGGTACTTATATATGTTAGCTTTAAACTGTGTTGGTTTAGATTGCCTACGGCTTTTCTTTATGTATCAAATTTGAAAAATAGTAAATTAACTAAAAGTGGCCAAAGTGCCCCATCCCTGGGGCACATTTGCCAATAAGTTTGGTAAAAAAAGAACTCAAAAAATTGTTGTAATAAAGTAAATTTTTATTTCTATAAAGCTTCAATATACAAAACAAACCAAAAAATTAATTCAAGTTCATTTTATATGGATATTAAACAACAGTAAAAAATTCAGAGATCAAAATTTAAACTTTTGGGCCTCTGTTAACATTGTACTGTGACACATCAACATAAAAAAAGTGTTAAGATGGAAGACGAATTGGATCTTGCAACCAAAATACCAAAAATGTCGAAGAGTTGCTTTGTTATATGTGTATGGCAAATCTGCCCCAGATAGAGTCGTTAGATGTAAAGAACTATTTTTCACATAAGAAAAAGATTTATTGATAAGAACTTAAAATATTTTTTCTCAATACTATATTGTTTATTAAACTAATAAATAATTTCTTAGGATAACAAAAAAATTAAGGAAAATATTACAAAAATACTGTAGCAAAATATTTTTCCAGGATCTGCTGAAACAATAAATCACGCCTGATATTTTAAATATGAAAGCTACAGCAGTCAAAATTTGAGATATAGAATATCAATGATAAACGAATATAAAATCGATTACAGCATCAAAAAAGATATGTTAGTTTTCAAGACAATTAGTGGTGGCAAATGCGCCCCTATGGCAAAAAGTTCCCCTCCTACCTTATAGATTGAAACCTCATGAACTTTCAGAAGAACAGCAATTTCACTTAGATAATGTTGTTAAAGAATTTTATACATTTGAAGAATACGCTTTAGGGTACACAACTCTGGAAAAACACAAAATTGATTTGGTAGAAGGTGCAGTTCCCTTTAAGTACAGGCATTACCCCATTTCTCCAGCTGTGCAAGAAATCACCTACAAGGAGATATGGAATTTTGAGTAGAATCGATAAGACGTACTTTATTAGTAGTGTGGACTTAAAATATGCGTTTTGGTAGATCGAGTTGGACGATGAGTGCATGCCTCATAAAGCATTCACTGTTGCGGGCGGACCCCTTTACCAATTTAGGATAATGCCGTTTGGTCTTTGCAATGCGGCTCAAAGGCTTTGCCGATTAATGGACAAGGTTATTCCACAATCGCTGAGAGAAAATGTTTTTATATACTTGGATGATTTGTTAGTAATCTCTAGTACGTTTGAAAAACATTTACAATTATTGCAAGAGGTTGCTTAATGTCTCAAGAAAGCAAATCTTACTATTGGTATAAAAAATTTAAATTTTTAGGTTTTATCATTGGCGGAAGATCCCTTAGAACTGATCCCGAAAAAGTACCAGCTATCAAAAACATAAAAATACCGAAAACGACTAGGGAAGTTCTGAGCTTTTTGGGTACAGCTGGATGGTACCGGCGTTTTATCAAAAATTTTGCTATCATCGCAGCCCCCCTAACTGTCACATTAAAAAAATGTAAAAAGTTTACGGTGACTTCAGAAGCCATGAATGCATTCGAATTACTAAAGAAAGCCCTGACTACGGTACCTGTTTTGAAACATGCCGATTTTAGTAAACGGTTTTATATACAATGCGATGCTTCAGAATATGGAATAGGAGCAGTTCTCTATCAACTTAATAATGAATAGGAAGAACATCCAATAGCTTTTTACTCCCAAAAATTAAATTCCTGTCAGAAAAACTATAGTGTGACAGAAAAAGTGTGTTAAGCAGCAGTAATGGCCGGCAAAAAGTTCAAGCCTTACATGGAAATGATGCCATTTACTGTCGTAACTGATCACGCAAGTTTAAAATGGCGCGATGGTCTTTGCAGTTCCAGGCTTATGATTTTGAAATTGAGCATCGAAAAGGATCTGATAACGTCGTTGCTGATATGTTTTCCAGGGCCCAGTCGAAAGTGGAAGTAAATGAACCGAGAAAAGAAGATTTATTTGATTTTGAAACGACAGAATTTGAAAGCGATGAGTATCTTGACATTATTAAGAAGATAAACGAGAATTCAGAAAAAATTGCCGGATTTAAAAGTAGTCGACGGTTTAGTCTTTAAAAGAACATCGTTCAAAGAACAACTGGGGGAAGAATTCTGTTGGAAGTTGTGGATTCCAACGAATATTACCTCAACTATAATCGATAAAGCTCATCCAGCTAATACTGCTGCTCATGGTGGCATAACAAAAACATCAGAAAGGGTTAAACGTTTCTTTTACTGGCCAAAAATGACTTTGCGAGAAATTACGTTATAAACTGTCAAATATGTAAAGAAAAAAAGCCCTCAAATCGAAACTTATGCCTATCATAGGAGAACCAGTAGTAACAGAATGTTCATTTCAAAAATTATATATAGATTTCCTAGGTAAATACCCAAGATCGAAACATGGTAGCTGTTATATCTTTATCGTTGTAGATCATTTCACCAAATTTACTTTCCTAAAAGCGATGAAAGATGCAACTACAAATAATGTTTTACAATTCCTGGTACAAGAAATATTTCATAAATTCAGAGTACCAGAAGCCATTCACAGTGATAACGTATAAAAACAATTATTTAAAAACTGCTGTTCATTCCCCACAAAATGCTTCTGAAAGGGTAAATCAATCTGTTTTAGCTGCTATTAGAGCATATTTAGATCAGGACCATCGAGATTGGGATCTATATTTAACCGAAATCGAATGTGCACTGAGAACATCAGTACATTCAGCAACGGGAGCTACTCCATTCTTTGAATTATTCGGTTTCCACATGTTTTCCAGTGGAAGCGATTACAAACTAGACCGGAAATTAATCTCATTGGTGATCATGGAAAAAAAACTTTTAAAAGTAATGAAAAACTTGAACTTGTTCGTGAAAAAATTAAACAAAATATGAACAATGCCTATAAGAAAAGCGCTGCTAGGTACAATAAGAGAGCTAGAGTTGTTAAATTTATTCCCGGACAGGAAGTTTATAGAAGAAACACGATTTTGAGCGATTCTGGCAAAAATATAACGGGAAATTTTGTAAAAAGTTTATAAAATGTCGAATTCTTAAAGCAGTTGGGAATAACATGTATGAACTGAAATCATTAAATGGAAAGCCCATAGTTGTATATTATGTGAAGGATATCGAAGTTTAAATTGCAATAATAATACTTAAAATCTGTGATACAGTATCAAATAGTGCAATATTAGAATTAAGCAACTCTTTACTTTTAGTTTTGTGTGTTGTTTTGTCCCAATATTTACCATGGACCTGAATCTAGATTTAAAGTGATATTATTATATTTAATTATTATACACTTATGATTATTTTTTTTATACACTGTGATTCCAATTTTTTTAATTATATACATTTAATAATATTTTTACTCACCTTTAGCTGTAAGAACTCGAGCGATTTGTAAACTTTACAACCCCAAACAAGATATAATTTTTATCAAGATCCTAAAACCTGAAAAGAAAAAATCTCATAAAACAATACAAATTTATACTTATCTAAACTACTCCAAAGTTTCATCCTGTGGAATAACTGACCGGCTAGCTGAGTAGGTAAAAAGAAGACCATCTCAGGGTGTGGGAGTTCCCCACCGAATCCTTGGTCTCCGCACACCGTCCTTCGAATTTCGGTCTTAGCCGAAATTCGACCCCGAACGAAGAAAAAATTTCGTGGGGGGCCCTTACGGGAACCGATTTTTAATATTCAATAACCATAAATGTGCGGGCATCCTACCTAAAATTTGCCTGCCGGCGACATTTATGGTATTAAAGGAATTGGCGGGCAACCTACCTAAATTTGCCAAGCCGGCCAATTCCATTTTCTTATAATTCAAAAAAAATCCAATTCCATTTCTTTTAATTAAAAAAAAAATCATAAATGGCGGGCAACCGCCTGCCGGCACATTTATGATTGTTAATGAATTGGCGGGCAACCTATCTATAAATTTGCCAGGCCAGCCAATTCCATGTTTTTATCGTAGGAATGGAGCTAGTCTCTTGGACCGAGCCGAAGTAGGTCCACTCCATCTCAGTGGCGGCTCGTTCGATGATCCACCTGTCCTTGGTCGGATCACCTTATATCGCTTGGCCGGATGGCCAGTCATCCCAAACAAACTGCACCTAAAAATTTATCAATGAAAAAAATAATATAGATTTTTTGTTCACTAAAATACAGTAAACCCCCCTATAACACGGTTTACTGGGACCGTGTTATAGGGGGGCCGTTTTAAAACGGTTTCTACAAATAATTGAATTGATTATATTTTCCCCTTTTTCAAATACAGAATCTTAAAGAAAATTAAGTTATGGGTGGAATATATACATGTATTTTATGAAAAACAGAACTTATAAATGATAAAAAATAAAAATTCATTTCATATGATTAAAGTTTAAACAAAACAGAAGATTTTAAATTTTTTATTCGCTATCAGAGCTGTCTGCTATGACATTCCACCTGTATCTTTTTTTATTGGTTTCATTACTTAATGGAACATTTTCATTTAAAAAAATATCAGTGGATCGTAGTACTTGTACTGAATTTACTTCTTGTTGCAATTTTGTATATGGTGTAAGACTATACTGAATATTTATTTTAAATTCAGAAGTTCGTTCCACTGAACAATCACTTTTTCTGACATTGTTTGCCTAGAACTACGATTTTATTCAGGTTATCTATTGATAAGACTTCACCTTCGTCAGTAATCTCGATAGAATCTTCAACATCATTATTTAAAAAACATTCATCACTTGAATTAGCTAATTCTACAAGCCTGTTCTCATCTAAATCTTCCGAGTCATTTATTAGTTCATAAATATCTTTCTCAATAATATCATCAAAACCTTCTACACCCACTGATCTAGCGACATTTACTATAGGATCAACATTTATAGTTGTAGGAGCTAACAAACTTTCTGCAAATGTGCCATACATTATGTATGTACTATTTGGGCAAAAACCGCGTTATAGGGGGTAAAGATCGTGTTATAGGGGGGTTTACTGTATAAGCAAATTTACTTACCCCACATTTGCCACATTTGTGTTAATTTTTTTGTTCTACTTCTTGTACCTGAAAATAAAAAGAAAAATAAGTTAAAAATATTTTATTAAAACAATTTGTATTTTATTACTTACATTTTTACTTTTAATTTATTAATGAAACATGTCTGTCATGTGCGTTTGTTTATGTTTTGATGTGATGTTGCCAGACCTTGTAGTATTATAGTGATGGTCCTGTGAGAAATGAAACAGGGGGTCATCAATGAATTTATTTTTAAAGAAAATGGTTATTAGGCTTCGTATGAGAGATATTTTATCTTTTTAATTTTTGGATATCATACTTTTTTTAAAGGTTTTACATGAGATAAAAACAATGGCGTAAATTTTTTTCCTAACTCCAACTCCTTCCCCTGCCTTTTTGCGGCTTAAAACGCTGTTTTTGAGCATCATTTTCTACTGCGCGGAAATGACTTAAAATAACTGATTTTTTTTTCTCATAATTCGATTTTACATAAAATTTTAGTAAGACTTTTAGAATGCACCCACTAGTTGACAGACAGCACGAAAAATTCACTTTTTTTTATTAACATATGCCGTGTGAAAATACATTCTTTACTAAAAAAAAATTTTAATGATAAATTTAAGTTTTGATTACGTACTTGTTTACTTACTTACATAAATGGCGTATATTTACAACCCCTAACAGTCAAAGGCCGAGCATATTTTAGAATTCCATGGGCTTCGATCTTTTGTTCATATTCTGGAATTTCGTAGGCCAACTTTCCTTTACTTGGTCTTCTAACATAATGTTTGTTGTCGTATATTTTTCCAAATGAATATATTATAAAGTAATACATAGGTTAGGCGGAACTTTTGAGAACCCCTGTATTCAAATATGAAAGCATATTAATTAATTTAATTCGAAAATTTAAACATATTAGCTTCCATTTTACTTCAATGAGCTAACTATTTGTTTATAAAATGGATAATTTTATTATGTTAGCCGAAAAGCAAATTCGACGAATTCCTGGTAATATATTTTTTGTTATATAATACATCATTCTAACAAACAATTTCATTTAAGATATTCGCAATTGCACACATTCAGAAGATTTACGCAGATTTCTAACCATACATTATTTAAATGGTAAGCATCAGAAGTTACACTGGAAATTGAGGAGGATGCTAACAAATTTAATTTATTTCCGAAACAGCGATATTATATTCGCAATAAAATATTGAAACTTTGTGAAGATTTTCGAAAAGCTAAAATGAATTATAAGGCAAACAAGACATGTCAATCTTTGCAGATTGAGAGATTTTTTGATAAGCTTTTAAATAAGTTCCCTTGCACTCAGGAATATGAGAGGGCTGCAATAAAAAATAAAACGTTTCCTGGAAAAGAAAACAATACGGATGAAATTTATTTATGTAGATTCTGATGATGAGCTGAAAGATCAGAATTGGTTACATGCTGAAACAAAAGTGTCAAATTTTGTATTTATTAGTCCAAGTATATGTCATCTACTGGACAGACTAGGCATTCAAATTCCATGGCTAAAGTATTTTTGGAATTAAGGAGCCTCAATAATGTAAATGGAAGTACATCTTCTTCATTTTTGTTAAAACGAAGAAATAAAGAACGCAAAGCGGCAGTAAATAGGCTTCAAGATTTTGAATTTCCAAGAACTCTTGTCCTGCACTGGGATGGAAAAAAATGCAGAATAATAATCATGAAATGGTAGAAAGGCTCATCATTAGTGTTTCTTCACCAAATGGTTAAAAAAAACTAATTTCCTGCAATTTTCTTGAAGATGGATCTGCGAGATCGCATTTGAGCTAAAGAAGCAGTGTGACAGTCTTAAAATAACGAATAGTATTGTTGGCGTTTCTTACGATACAACAGCTGTTAATTAAGGATATAACGGAGGTGCCGCAACGCTCTTTGAGAAATTAATTTCCAGTGAAAAAAAGTTGAATCGTAGACCTTGCCGACTACATGAAAAAGAACTGTGTGTGGCTAACCCTTGTAAACAAATAGTAATAAAAACCGTTGGAGCTGGAATTCCAATATTTGCAGAATTTCGTAAATGGTTGACCCATAACCGAAATTCTGAAGTTACACCTGCTTACTTTTCCGAAAAACTCAAACCAATATTTCAAAGTAAAAGAGAATCATTAATTGATTTTTATAAAAAGCAAACTAAAATAAACCATAGGAGAACAGATCATTTGGAAGTGGCAGAACTTGCCCTAGCACATTTAAATGCAAACCCTGGTTATAAGGTAAAACTGTGTGGGGCAGACCATCATGCTAGGTGGCTGTCCAAAGTAATTCACATTTTAAAAATAATGTTGTATAAAAATCACTTTAAAATATCTGAGGAGTTGGGGGAAAAATTTGAAGCCATGTTAATTTATTTTATAACTGTTTATTTAAAATATTGGTATACCTGCGATTCAACAATTCACGCACCCAAAAATGATATAGATTTTTAACAGAACTAGATGAATTTTCAAAAATAAACAACAAATATTTTGCAGAAATCGCAACAAGCGCAAAATGTACTCAGCTACGCCACATGGATTACTTAAGTAATGAAAATGCTGTTTTTGCAATTTTCTATGAACGAATTTGTACAAAAGAGAAAGAAAAGCTTAGAAAAGGATTATTGGGTACGGATGGCAATAGTCAAATTAAAAAACTACAGGCAATAAATCCAAAGTTTGACATAAGATATTTAGATGAAATAGAAGAAGGCAATGTTCAAATAATTAAAATATATGAAAATACATCAGATTTTACAAATCTTGTGAATGTCACTGATAAAATTTTGCTTGAAAAAAATTTCACCCAAATACAAGAACCGGAATTTATTAATAATTCTGCCGATAACTCGGAACCCTTAAAAGAATTTTCCTTAAAGACGGCTTTTCAATTTATCTCATTTGAGAGCTTAATCTCTTTTAACAATTATGGGATAAATTTATCTTTTATGATTCAGAATGCTACCGATTGGAGCTCCAACAAATGCTATTTAAAAGCTCTGCAAAAGGTAAAAAATATTCAGTCAACAAGCATTTATACTGAACAACTTGTTGGTCAAATTTCAAAACTTAACAATTCACCTTTGCTTAAAAACAAGGAAAAATTAAATGATTTGGCTCTTTGTGTAACTGAGAAGTGAGAAAAAGTGTTTAAATTAAAATTATCTGCACTATTTGTGGATATTTTTATTTTTGTTTTATAAATGTTATTTTAATGTTATTATAATGTAATTGCTGTAGTTTACCGAATTGATTGTTTGCAAAAGACATTTAAATATAATATCTAAATCAACTTAAAAATTATTGACATTAACAAACACCACTTTGACTTATGTTGTCTACAATAAATTAAAAAAAGGTATATGAAAACAAACAAGTACGTAATCAAATCTTAAATTTATCATTAAAATTTAACGAACAGTGACAAACATTTTTTTAAATGCATTTTTTTTTAAGTAAATAATGTATTTTCAGATGGCATATGTTAATGAAAAAAAATTAATTATGAGAAAAAAAATCAGTTATTTTAAGTCATTTCGGCGCAGTAGAAAGTGATGCTCAAAAACAGCGTTTTTAGCCGCAAAAAGGCAGGGGAAGGAATTGGAATTCGGGAAACAAAATTACGCCATTGTTTTTATCTCATGTAACCCTTTAAAAAAAGTATGATATCCAAAAATCCAAAGAAGTAAATTTACCCTAATGGTTATATTAGTATTTTAAGGCAGGAATTTCAATACATTTGAAAAATTTAGAAGGGGATAAATGCTCTGAGCCAAACAAAGTAGAATATATTGACAATGGACTTTGGACTCAGAAGACAAATTTTTAATTGAAAAATTTTAATTGAATAATTAAGAGCTAAGAGAGAAATACATGTTTGGAAAGAAAAATTAATTTGGACATACAACTATTAAGAAGAACTTTAAACTTTGTCTTAAAATAAAGAATTCAAAAAGAATTCAATAGTTTTAAACCAAGCAGCATTATTAACAAAAAAAAACAGAGCATCATTATTAACAAAAGAAAAGAACATTAAACCAGTTAAAAAAGTAAACAAAATTAAAAATGTGTTTGTTAAATAAATCTCTCGCATAAAAAATATTCGGCTTTGCCGAACCTTGGATACCCTTCACTAATGGTGTTCCTAAAGTTAAGTACAAAATCATAAGAATATACTGAAAATTACATAGTTACTGATTACTGACTTAGTTGAGCCCCACACAAATGCTTGACATGTATATTAATTTCCTTTTGTTCCTACTAAATGTAATTCCTAGCAATATGTTCGTTCGTTTACGTTAAATTTTGTACAAACTATTAACAAAATTTTAGTTCATTTTAGTCCCCATATCTGTTAAGAGTTAAATAAAATATTTTTAATAAAACAATATAACCATTCTTAAAAATACTATTTTTATTAATTTTGATCGAAATAACATTTCGATCAAAATTGAAGATTTACTTATTAACTAATTAAGATGAATACTTCAACAATAATATTTGGGAGCTCGCCCATTTTCAATACCGAACTTTTCAAGAGATCAGAAATACTTTTGTCAAATGCTGTCCTTTAGAAAGTTTATTTTAGGTGATATCGGATTTCTCCCAATTGCAATTAAAAAAATTAAATGTTCGTTAATATGTGAGATACATATATACATACATACATACATACATACATACATACATACATACATACATACATACATACATACATACATACATACATACATACATACATACATACATACATACATACATACATACATACATACATACATACATACATACATACATACATACATACATACATATGTAGGTTTTGAACGGATATCATGTACTTAGCTGAATTTTGTACTTCCTAGGAAGATTACCTATAATTTAATATATAGTACATTCTCAAATGTTATCATAATGTTCAAAAGTCAATTGCAAAATTAAGATAAATGCAGTGTGTCTGTCTGCAAAAATCAGATTTGTGGAGCTCCTGGAAGGTATACAAAATTTTAGGATATCGTCCCACCCTGAATTTCATCGTTGCCGATCAAAACACCTAAAATATCGCTTAAACACTAAATTATATCTACTACAAATTACCGAATGCATCAGAATTTAGGTAATCCCTGCGAAGTACGCTATTAAATTTCATCGAAATAAACATCTGAGATATCGACAAAACAGGAGCTCCAAAAACTTGACTACGACAGAAAAAAGGACAGACAGGTAGACGGACGGGCGGACAGACAGGTAGACGGACGCACAAACAAACGGACGGACATACGGCCGTCGCGAAATCGATTCTCCTACCGATTCTTAGTCGATCGGTACAATTTGAATGGTATTTATAATCAGATTTGTGGAGTTTATATATCAGATTTTAGGAAATGCTCCCACAAAGAACGCTGTCATCACATCATTTCATCACAATAAACACCTGAGATATCACTGAAACAATACTTACAAAATGTAAACAAAATTTCTTAGACACGTACTTTGGGCAATTTGCTGTACATGACAAGTAGTGTTTTGTCGATATCTCAGATGTTTATTTTGATAAAATTTAATAGCGTTCTTCACAGGGGATTACCTAAATTCTTATGCATTCGGTAGATATACTTTAGTGTTGAAGCGATATTTCAGGTGTTTTCATCGACAATGATGAAATTCAGGGTGCTACGATATCCTAAAATTTTATGTGAAATACATGTGCATTTTACCTAAAATACCTTCCAGGAGCTCCACAAATCTGATTTATCTGCATTTATCTTAATTTTGTGTTTGACTTTTGAACATTATGATAATATTTGAGAATGTATTATATATAAAATTATAGGAAATCTTCCTAGGATGTACGAAAAATGTAGCTAAGTGCATGACTTGCGATCAAAACCTACATATGTATATATCTCACATATCAACGAAAATTTAATTTTTTTAATTGCAATTAGGAGAAATCCGTTCACGTTTGACAATTGCTCCCGTATAACTGTTCCTAAGACAATTTCTTAGTAGCTAATAAATGACAAATTATAATAGATACAATGATGACATTTAGTATAAAGACGTTGTACAATATCGTTATTCAGCGCAATAGCGCCTAAAGTAAATTTTCTAGAGGGACCACATTTGACAAAAGTATTTCTGATCTCTTGAAAAGTTCGGTATTGAAAATGGGCGAACTCGGTTCACATTTAGTGAAATCTCCCATATAACCCCAACCGAAAATCACTCTAATGCTGATAAATTAAATCACATTATAATTGCACAAAGAACTAGAGCAAAACTTTCCATTCAAATTAATAAGTAAATCTTGAGTAACTTTTTCGACAAAGCTGATATCCATCCATTCAAAAGCTATATATTTCACGTATATATCTAAAACTAAGAGTGTATACTAGGGGTATAACTTTTGAACAATTTGCTAAATAATCAAAAAATGCCTATCAATGCTATATAGACCATGAAAATCTATGATGAAAAGTTGGGTCATTTTTTCGCTGGCTTTAAAAAAGTACACCCCCCCCCCCAAATCATTTTGAAGTTTAGTATTTGGGTTTTAAAAAAAATATTTTTTTCTTTTAATTTTAAGTTTATATCCTTCAACAAAGAAAATTTGTAATATCAGAAGCTAATATATAGTACATGACTGTATGTATGGTATCTAAAACATAAAAATTCAAATATTATTATTTTTTGAAAGCTGTTAGAAAAAACGGTTTATCCAAATTGATCTCAAAAAACTGTTTTCTTGATAAACACATCAGTAGCCACCCGTCGTGATAGGTATTTTTTTTTTTTTTGGTTATACTCATAGTGTATACCCTATAATTCTAAGGTCTGTATACATTCACAAAACTATCATGGTTATAGCTTTGATCTAAATCGGGCCGCTAACTTCAAAGTTTTACATAACTAACCAAGGACTTTTACTAGTTGGATGAAACGTACCCAATCATATGTAAAATACCCTAGCAATTTTTTAGATTAAAATGTGTTTCAGATACCAGTTATACGTCAATTTCCTGTTCTTGCATGAAATGCTCAACTTCTCGCAGACCCCACAAAATCGATCGACTCAGAATCGGCAGGAGAATAGATTAAGCGATTTCCGTCTCTCTGTCTTTCTGTTGAAATCAAGTTTGTGAGGCTGCTAGAGAGTAATCAGATTTGTATATCAGATTTTATGAAATTATCCTACGCAGCACGCTATTAAATTTCATCAAAATCGGTTAAAAAACGCCTGAGAAATCGCCAAAATACCAAAATTTATGTGTGACATATTAGAATCCATACTCATGATGGACTAACCTTCCTATATTATATATTATATTATAGGAAATCCCGCAAAGTGCTCTGTTAAATTTTATCAAAATCGGCCCATAAACATCTGAAGTATCGCCAAAACACTACATCTGATGTTCCCCAAATTGCCGAAAGTTCTTATTTTTTTTTAAATACAATCGTATTAAAAATACAAAGAAAAACAATTTTCCTTGACGATCGGGACACATAAGTAATATATCAGTCTTTAGGAAATTCTTCACGCTATTTTCATAAAAATTGGTCAATAAACATCTAAGATATGGTTAAAATAGTAAAATTGATGTATTGCAAATTGCCAAATTTTTGAGAAGACTTTATTTGATTTTTTTTTGCAATTGCTCATCATATTTCAGCAGACGGAGATATTTTATACTTGTATATCTAAAATAAATGATCTGATATAATGGGCCTCTATAATTATATATCAGATTTTAGGAAACTGGTCCACAAGCACCTGGAATATCTTCAAAACACTAAAACCGATGTATCACAAATTTCCTATTTTTTAATTTATTTTTTACTTTTTTAACTTAGTTGTTTTTTCCCAAAATCGAATTTATAATTCATGTAGGTTATGATACGTAGAGAAATTTCCTAAAATGAGGCAATGTTCGTAGCATTGAGTCTGGTGTTTTGACGAGTTCAAAAGCATTATATATGTATAAACAATAGAACTTTTGTAACTTCATTTGTATTAAATTGTTGTATTGTAGTGTTGTATATGTTTTAGAATTTACACAGAAAATAATTTAGTCAAATTGACACCCTTAGTCAAGTCTATTTTGCACATACATCTAAAACTAACAGTTGTTTTAGCAAAATATTGGTATAACATATTTAATTACGAGCCTACTCTAAAATAGCCGAATTTAACGCTCTTACTTGTTAACAATTCAACTTAAAAGAAAATTTTACAATAACATAAGAAATATAATTAAAGTAAATGTTGGTTTAATATTAGGAATTATAATTAGGGGTTAAAAAAAATGAGGTGAGTGGTGTGATGGGCGGTTGTATAGATCACATGGAAATTTGAGGAATCCTGTGATCACTACCTACCTTTCATTCATCTGATATTTTATTGTGCAATATATTTGTTTGTTTATGAAAATTAAAAAATTTTAATTGCTACGTCCTTTATGTTAGAGGTTAATGGGGAGAATGCAGACCCCCATTGAGAGCCAAAGCTAGCTTACCTATTGAAATTTTTATTATCGGTAACACTGATTTTGAGGTGATAAATACCATAAAATTTATATCCTTATCCTCTGCAACTTGTTCTTCTTGAAAGGTACCTATTTCCATAGGTTCTGGCTCCGACCTGGAGTTGCGAGTAACTCTGCTCATTCGTGTAATCCTTGTTTGAATTGTTATTGTTTGCGTTGTTTTGCATGTTCATGTTATTTTGTCTGTATCTAAAGATGTTGGATGATTTTGATTGTAAAAGTTTCTGTTTGGTAGTATGTTAGTTTGGTTGTATCTAAAAGTTGTGGTATTGTTTTGTCTTGATAGTGCCTATTAATTTTTGTTGTTTTATAATAGTTACTCGAATTTTTCCTGTGTTTTAAGTGAATGGCCCTAGGATCATCTAGTGCTTTTATCTGTGAGTATTTCGTTGCAATATCATTTAGTGTGGTATTATGGTTTAGGTGTATTCTCATTGGAATGTCTATTTTTCTACAAGTATATTAACGTCTATCTGGCCTAAATATGTCTGGTTTATTTTCATCGAATAGATATATCTGGCTTAATTCATATTTGCTTACTTTAATATTTCTGCATCTGTTTAAAACATCGCTGTAAGTTGTTCTTGCTTCGCTTTAACCTGATCTCAATTTGCACTAGCACCTAGTTCCCTGATGTAACTTCCAATAGCACCACTGATTTTTTCATTAATCACAATCGCCATTGCCAAGTTTTTAAGCTGAGGATTATCTGCAGGACATAATGCGAATACGGCTTCCACAGAGTATATAAAAGCCTTGAAATCATGATTATCGTCCAAAACTTTCAATAGTCTGAACTGAGACAGAATATCTTTAATTGTTAATGGGAATCCTTGTTGCCGAATAAATTCCTCTTGGGCTCCTATCACCCCCACCACTTGATTCTCGTCTATGTTTCTGTTAGCATCAAATTTTTTTTTATACCCTTCATCAATAGGTGAAAGGGTATTATAAGTTTGTCATTCAGTTTGTAATTTTTTCATTATTCGTCTTAGACCCCATAAAAATTATACCGATCGACTCAGAATCGCCAGGAGAGTCTATTTAGCCATGTCCGTCTGTCTGTCTATTGAAATCAAGTTTGTGCAGCTCCTGGAGGGTGTAGCGAGATAAATTGTATATCAGATTCTAGGAAATTGACCTACGCAGTACGCTATTAAATTTCATCAAAATCGGTCCATAAACACCGGAGATATCGGCAAAATACTAAAATTCGATGGGTACAAATTGACGAATTTTAAAAATTTTTTTTAAAATTTACATATTTAAAAAAAAAAAAAAAATTAAAATTCTCATCGAATTTTGTCGATATCTCTGGTGTTTATGGACCGATTTTGATGAAATTTGAAATCGTGCTGCGTTGAAGTATTTTCTAAAATCTGACATATAATTCGAATTTTTTTTTTTTTTAAATGCTGTTTTTTTAAAAAAAATTTTAAAGTTGCCAATTTGCGTACATCGATATATTTTGCTTTAGCGATATCTGAGTTGTTGATATACCGATTACGATGAAATTCAACAGTGCTCTGTGTTGAATGATTTCCTAAAATTTGATATACAATTCAGAAAACTTTCTTCAAAAAAAAAAATGATTTTTTTTACAAAAAAAATGTATTTTTTTTACAAAAAAGTATATTTAAAAAAAAAAAATATTTTAGATTCGGCAATTAGCGGGACATCGAATTTGGAGTTTTGGCTATATTTCAGATTGTTATATACCGATTTTGATGATATTTAATATCGTTTTGCTTTAGTGGATTTCCTAAGATCTGACATCTTATTCATGTCAGTATACTATCCGCAAATTGAGGAATTTTAAACAAATTGAAGAATTTTATACAAATTAAACAAATATGATTTAAAAGGAAATATAAAATTTTAATTCGGCATCGAATTTCGAGTTTTGGCTATATCTCAGGTGTTAATAGAAATGTATATTGAAATTTGATAATAAACTTCATAGAACACTATTAACACCCAATATTTAACTTATGTCGGTATGCCTTCCAGGAGCTACACAAACCTGATTTCAGTAGACGGAAATACGATGTACATATGTCTAAAAATAGTGGTATGACTTTTGAGTGATTGCTCATTATTTGCGACATATAATAAGTATATTTATATTAAATTGTAGTTAATCTTTTTATGAATTATGCAAAATACAACTCATTACAATGGTATACGTTCAAAACCATACATATACATATGTATAAAAATCTAACTGAACCTATAGGTTAATATACTAATCTATATATATAAAACTCTAACGTGACTGACTGATTGACTGACTCATCATCGCACAGCCCAAACGGCTAAAGCTAGAGAGCTGAAATTTTGACAGCTGGTACCTTTTTCAAAGTATAGATTTTTGGAAATTCGGCCTCTAAGGGGGTAAAAAGGGGTAAAAAGGGAAAAATTAGTAATGCTGTATCTCCGGAAGTAAATGTCATAGGCCCAAAATTGAAATTGCGTTGGGATCAGCTGCAAAAATAAGTAGACACGTGTTTGGTACTTTTTAGCAGATGGGACAAATAGGGGGTAAAAAGGGTAAAAATGAAATGTTGGTACTTTTTTAAACCCATGTGTATCTTTTGAACCAATCAACAGAGTAACAAAATTCAAAACGGAGCCGGTAAACAAGAAAAAAGTATTAGACACGTGCTTGGTACTTTTTTGATTCAGGGTTCAAAAAGGGGAAAAAGCGGGGAAAAAAAATTTAGGGTAGGTCCATTTTTCTTTTTCTTTGTATTTGACTTGAACCAATAAAGCTACCAATAAAATTTATAGGGAGGTCGATTGCCCAGTACAAAATATTAAATACGTGTTTGGTACTTTTTTCAATTAAAAGGGTAAAAAAGGGAAAAATCGGTAACATTATATCTCCTTAACCAACAACGATAGAAGCGAAAATTAAATTGGCTTGAGATAAGCACTAAAAATTAAGGGACACGTGTTCGGTACTTTTTTGAAAATCGGCCGTCTAGCGGGCAAAACAGGGTAGAAAAGGGAGAAATTAGTAACATCATATCTCCGAAACCAACATAGACGGAAACAAAGTTGAAATTGGATTTGAATCGCCTACAAAAATAAGGGGACACGTGTTTGGTACTTTTTTGAAAATGGCACTAATAAGGATAAAAAAGGGTAAAAACTATATTTTGGTCCTTTTTTTTAACCCATGTGTATCTTTTGAACTAATAAACATAGAAACACATTTTATATCGCAACCGATAGATATTAAAAAAAACTAAATACGTATTTGGTACTTTTGCGATTAATGGGGTACAAAAGGGTAAAAAAAGGGAAAATATTCAAGGATAGGTTTTTTGGTTTTTAGCCATGGATATCTTTAAGGCTAATGAAGCCAGAAGTATAATTTATTGACTGGTCGATGGACATTGAAAAAAATAAACTACGAGTTTGGTACTTTTTTTTAATTTTGGGGGAAAAAATCTGTAAAGTATATCATCTAAACCAAATGTGATAGAAACAAAAACTAAATTGGTCTGAGATCGGCACTTAAAACCAAGGGACACGTGTTCGGTACTTTTATGAAATTCAACCTCCTAGAAGGTAAAACAGGGTAGAAAAGGGAGAAATCAGTAACATCATATCTCCGAAACCAATACTGATATAAACAAAGTTGAAATTGGATTTAAATTGGCTAGAAAAATAAGGGGACACGTGTTTAGTACTTTTTTGAAAATGGCACCAATAAGGATAAAAAGGGTAAAAACTATATTTTGGTACTTTTTTAACCCATATGTATCTTTTGAACTAATAAACATAGAAACATATTTTATATCGCAACCGACAGATATTAAAAAAGAACTAAATACATATTTGGTACTTTTGCGATTAATGGGGTACAAAAGGGTAAAAAAGGGAATATATTCAAGGATAGGTTTTTTGCTTTTTAGCCATGGATATCTTTTAGGCTAATGAAGTTAGAAGTATAATTTATTGACTGGTAGATTTACATTGAAAAGAAATAAGCTACGTGTTTGGTACTTTTTTTTTAATTTTGGGGGTAAAAATCGGTAAAGTATATCTTCTAAACCAAAAGTGATAGAAACAAAAACTAAATTGGTCTGAGATTGGCACTTAAAATTAAGGAATACATGTTCGGTACTTTTTTGAAGTTCAACCTCTTAGAAGGTAAAACAGGGTAGAAAAGGGAGAAATTAGTAACATCATATCTCCGAAACCAACATCGATGCAAACAAAGTTGAAATTGGATTTGAATCGGCTAGGAAAATAAGGAGACACGTGCTTGGTACTTTTTTGGAAATGGCATTAATAAGGATAAAAAAGGGTAAAAACTATATTTTGGTACTTTTTTCAACTAATATGTATCTTTTGAACTAATAAACATAGAAACATAATTTATATCGCAACAGATAGATATTAAAAAACAATTAAATACGTATTTGGTACTTTTGCGATTAATGGGATACAAAAGGGTAAAAAAGGGAAAATATTTAAGGGTAGGTTTTTTGTTTTTAGCTATGGATATCTTTTAGGCTAATGAAGCCAGAAGTATAATTTATTGACTGGTCGATTGACAAAGAAAAAATAAAATACATTTTTGGTACTTTTTTTTAATTTTGGGGGTAAAAATATATCTTCTAAATCAAAAGTGATAGAAACAAAAACTAAATTAGTCTGAGATCAGCACTAAAAATTAAGGGACACGTATTCGGTACTTTTTTGAAATTCGACCTCTTAAAGGGTAAAACAGGGTAGAAAAGGGAGAAATTAGTAACATCATATCTCCGAAACTAACACCGATGCAAACGAAGTTTAAATTGGATTTGAATCGGATAAAAAAATAAATGGCCACGTATTTGGTACTATTTCAAAAATGGTACTAATAAGAATAAAAAAGGGTAAAAACTATATTTTGGTACTTTTTTAACACATATATATTTTTTGAACTAATAAACATAGAAACATAATTTATATCGCAACTGATAGGCATTAAAAAACTATTAAACACGTATTTGGTACTTTTGCGATTAATGTGGGACGAAAGGGTAAAAAAAAAGGGAAAATATTCAAGAGTAGGTTTTTTGCTTTTTAGCTAAGAATATCTTTTCGGCTAATGAAGCCAGAAGCATAATTTATTGGCTGGTAAATTGACACTGAAAAAAATAAAATAAGTGTCTGGTACTTTTTTAATTTTGGGGGTAAAAATCGGTAAAAATATATCTTCTTAGCCAAAAGTGATAGAAACAACAACTAAATCGGTCTAAAATCGGCATTTTAAATTAAGGGACATGTATTCGGTACTTTTTTCTTTAATTCGGCCGTTTTGGGGTTAAAACAGGGAAAAAATGGGAAATATTAGTAACGTCATATCTCCGAAATTCAAAACGATAGGAATAGAGTTGTTCGGATGGGCTGAAAAAAAACGAGAAACGTATTTGGTACTTTTTTGAATATGGTACTAATAAGGGTAAAAAAGGGCAAAAACTATATTTTGGTACTTTTTTTGAACCCATACGTATCTTTTGAAATAACAAACATAGAGAAACAGTAAACGTCATAATTGATAAGTAACAAAGAATTATTAGACACGTATTTGGTACTTTTACGATAATTGAGGTAAAAAAGATAAAAACTGGGAAATATTCAAGGGTAGGCTTTTAACTAATGAAGCCAGAACTATAATTTACAGACGGGTGGATTCATATTGAAAAAGTAAATTGAAAAAAATTGAAAAAGAAAATGGATAAATTAGTAACATCATATCTCCGAAATTTACATCGTTAGAAACAAAGTTGAAATTGGATTTGGATCATCTTGCAAAAAAAGGGGACACGAGTTTGGTACTTTTTTTGGAAATGGAACTAATAAGGGAGAAAAAGGGAAAAAACTATATTTTGGTACTTTATTAACCCTATAAGTATCTCTTGAACTAATAAACATAAATACTCTATTTACATCACAATTGATAAGGACTAACAAAAATTAAGAAGGTGCTTCGCGCTTTTACGATAAATGAGGCACAAAAGAGTAAAAACTATGAATATCATTTAAACAAATAAAGCCAGAAGTATAATTTACAGACAGGTCTATTCACATTGCAGAAGACACGCGATTGATTCCTTTTTTTAATTTTTGGAGTAAAAAGGGGGAAAATCGGTAACGTAATATCTCATAAATCAAAAGTGATAGAAACAAAGATTAAATTGGTCTATGATCAGCATTAAAAATTAAAGGACACGGGTTCGGTATTTTTTTTTTTTTTTAATTTGGCCGCTAATGGTTAAAACAGGCTAGAAAATGAATAAATCATAAAATCGGCTAGAAAATGAAAGGGACATGTGTTCTGTACCTTTTTTGGAAATGGCACTAATAAGGGCAAAAAGGGTAAAAACTATATTTTTGTACTTTTTTTTAACCCATGCGTATCTTTTGAACTTATAAACATAAAGACTCACTTTATGCCACAATCAATAAGTATTAACAAAATATTAAACATGTGCTTGGTACTTTTACGATAAATGGGGTTCCAAAAGGTGAAAATGGGAAAATATTAATTTAAGCTAATGAAGTCAGAAGTATAAATTAGAGATGTGTCAATCAAAGGGGTAAAAAAGGGAAAAATCGATGACATTATATCTTCTAAACCTAATGGATGAAAACAAACACTAAAATGGTCTAAGATCAGCCCTAAAAATTAAGGGACTTTTCAGTACTTTTTGCAAATTAAACAGTTTTGGGGTTAAAATAGGGTAGAAAATAAAAACATTAGTAAAGTTATATCTCTGATACTAATATCGACAGAAAAAAAATTAAATTGGATTTAGATCGAATAGAAAAATAAAAAGTCATGTTTTTAGTAGGTACTTTTGGTAAATGAGCTAAAAATAGGGAATAAAAAGGATAAAAACTAAATTTTGGTACTTTTTTGACCCATATATAATTTTTGAATCAATTATTATAGAAACAAAATTTATACCGCAATCGAAAATAACAAAAACGGGTCAAAAATTTAAAGATAGGTTTTTTCCTTTTAAACTGTGCATGTTGTTTAAATCAATAAAATAATAAATAAATCAATGATTTATGGACTGTTCTATTGACATTGAAGAAATATGTGACAGGTGTTTGGTATTTTTTTCAATTAACAAAAATGGAGTTAAGATCAGCAATAAAAATATTAGGACATGTATCCGGATTTTTTTTTTTAATTTGGCTGATCAGGGGTAAACAACGGGTAAAAAAAGGAAACTTTTGTAAAATATTCAAAATCAAAAGCGACAAGAACAAGATTTAAATTGGGTTAGCAATCAAAATTGGGTCAGCTACAAAAATAAGGGAGGCGTGTGTAGTACTTTTTTGAAAATGTAGAGGGTATGTACTTATTTTGTCCTATATGTATCTTAAGAACCAATAAGTATTTAATTTAATTTATATCGGAATTGATAAATAAGTGAAAAAGTTATTTTGGTAAATTTTGTAACTTTGTCAATTCAAATGGTGCCGCTAACGAAGTAGCGGGTTGGTACTAATTCTGCCTACTAAATTCACAGACATTCAAGATTAACCATGTGCTTTTCCTATAAGAAAAAGATATACACGTATTTTAAAATGTTGTGATATTTGTTAGTTACCAGATATAAAGTCAAGACACCGAAATCAGGATACAAAATTTTGAACAATATAGAACTTTTGCGTTTAACTTTTAAATGTATTTTAGGTCCAATTTATGTAAGTTTAACATATCAAAATATAGGTAATATTTCCGTGATTAACACAAAAAACAACTTAATAAAATTGAAAAAAATAATTTTGAAAATATCTCTTCAAAATCTATATACAATATCAATCAATTAAAGAGTCTAAGTATACCCTAAGAACAAAAGGCTTGCCAAATTGAAAAAAACAATACTTTCCAAATATTATTTCTGAAGTATTTATCTAACTTTATAACAATCTAAAGCATATAACATAAACTACTTCTTGTTTTCTGGTGTAATACTTTACTCATTAAATAATAGTTATTATATTCTAATTTTCGCTTCAGAACTTGATCAAATCAAGAAAGTATGTTAACTGTTTTAACAGGAAGCATTCACAATTGTTTTTCTAACCGCACATTGTCTTCCAAAAATACTACTTGCATGAATGATATTCTAGACGCTACAAATTTTTCTTTCAATGCTCTTAAATTCTTTACTTAAATCGGTCTTTTTTACAAAATATGTATTTATAGTCTTCTGAGGTAACATTTTGTGCTAAACAGAAACGTCAAGTTACCTGAAAAAATTTAGTTTTTTTAATAGTTTCATTTAGTAACCAACAAATTGTATCAGAACTCTACGCATATGTAGATCATATTTTAAATATCGACTTGTTGATGGCATAAGATTATGACTTATTTCATTATTTCTAGTTGTCTTTTTCATTTATTTATTTTTTTATTCAATTTGTAGTATTAACGTTAAATGCCTTCAGCAGCAATTCTCGCTGATATTCTGGATACATGACGCTGTGATGTATAAGTAGTTTACTTATTTGTGGCAAATATAGGATATGCTTGAATGGACTAAAGTATCCCTATCACGTTCTGATTCCCTAAACTCTGGCTCTAACCACACAATGAACTTATGCTTAATGTTGTTATTTGATTGTCTGTTCTTTGGTGTCTAGACATCTGCTTGCATTTTCTTAGGAGTCACATTCCTTTTCTAATAGTATATATCCAGAATCCGACCTATGTCTGCCCAAATGAGCTTAGGAGTTATGCTCTCCTGCAGGGAAAACTTCTTGATTTATAAAAAAAATCCTAATTCAGTATTTTACTGGTTAACTTTATTCAGGAACCATTAAATAGCACGATCACTTTTATTCCACTTCTACTTTGCATAATCTAAAGCCTCACGATCGTATTTTGATTTTTTTTAGATAGGCTTTTTTTATTATCTTTGCATTTGTTAAAAATAAAAACGTTCTTGCCCTAAAGAGACGTACGTTAGATCATCTAATAGAATGAGAAAAAGCATAAAGTTTTGTTTTCACATTTTGATCACTTTCACATTTTTATCACTTAAAATCATATAGATTTTGTATCGCTTTCTCTAATTGAGTGTGCTATGGTATCGTGCTTGTGTTCCATTTGTTTTTGGTGAGGATTTTCTTTATCCTAAGCATTGCAAACGAACGTTTGACAGAATGGGCTGACGTGTTTACTTTTTACCTATATTGCCTGCAGTTTAAATTGAAAGGCTTCTTTTTAACCGTTGTATTCCTATTTTCGCTATGGTTATTTTTTCGATATTATGTGTTGTACCTTTTAAAAGCTATACAGCTGCGTATAACTTGTAAAGTTCATTATAATTGTTAAATTTTGCAATATGTTTCGCTGTTCCAAATGTTTCTGCACTCGGATCAACGTCTTTATGCTCAACTAATAGTATAAATAAACGTGATATACAGTGACACAGAAAAGTCTAAATACCCCTCTAATTATTTCAATTCTGAAAATTCTAAGGAAGTTTTGCAAATAAAATTAGTATTAATTTGTAGTATTATTACAATAAAAAACGAAGTTGTAAGAATAATGACAAATATTGCAATATCTACACAAAAAAACAACAATGTTGAAATTTCCTTGCACAGAAAAGTCTGCATACCGCACACACAAAAATACTATTTTTTCCAACAGTGTGATGTAAACAGCATTCAAAACTACAATAAACGGTAAGAAAATATACAGTTAGTATTTTTAAAGCAAAGTTTCTGAACGTTACTTGCAATACATAAAAAAATAATAATAAATGAGTGAAAAGGGTAAAGAATTATGTTTAGATTTACGAAGACTTATTGTTAAATACCACGACGATGGAAAAAGTCTTCGCGAAATTGGTGAATTAGTTGGACGCTCCAAGGCCACTGTACAAACAATAATTAGAAACTATAAACAAACAAAAAGCTTCGAAAGTAAAACCAGAACCGGCCGTCCAATTACGGTGACCCCTCGGGTAAAGCGCCATATTCTTGGAGAAATAAAGCAAAATCCAAGAACAACAGCCGTGGAAATTACAAAAGCATTGGAATTAAACGATATCGTTTCAGTCCACCCAGAAACTGTCCGAAGTGTACTCAGAAATTCCGGATTTCATAGCCGTGTGCCCAGAAAGAAGCCGTATATTAGTGAAATTAACAGAAAGAAACGTATTGAATTTGCTAGAGCCCACATTGGAAAAGAAAATAATTTTTGGGAAAATGTTATGTTTAGTGATGAAAGTAAATTCAATATTTTCGGATCTGATGGGAGACAAAAAGTATGGCGTCAAAAAAATACCGAATTATTGCCAAACAACTTACTACCTACAGTGAAACACGGTGGTGGCAATGTCATGGTCTGGGGTTGCATGTCCGCTTCTGGCGTAGGCAATTTGGTATTTATTGAGACAACAATGGATCGATATGTTTACCTTAACCTTCTTAAAGATAATTTGAAGCAGTCCGCAGAAAAAATGGGATTAAATACTGGCTGGTACTTCCAGCAGGACAACGACCCCAAGCATACTGCTTGGGTTGTCAAGGAATGGCTTTTGTATAATGTTCCCCACCAACTACATTCCCCCCCTCCCCAATCGCCCGATCTTAATCCTATCGAGCATTTATGGGACGAATTAGGCCGTAGGATTAAAAAAAAAGTTATTAAAAATAAGCAAGATCTCAAAAATGCATTGAAGGAGGAATGGGGTAAAATTTCCCGAGAAGTGACGGAAAAATTGGTTTTTTCCATGAAAAGTCGATTGCAGGCTGTACTAGATCATAACGGTGGACCCACCAAATATTAAATTAGCTTAAAAAATTTATTATGTTATGTAAATATTTAATCTTATATAAGTAGTATGTAGACTTTTCTGTGCCTTAAAAATTAACTTTTTATATTTTTGCTTTAATAAATGAATTAAAACTTTAATTTTTTAATATGTTACAATAAACAGTTCTTACTGAACATATATTTGTTAAAAATAAAACAAAAACTTGGATATTTTTTTTATAATTTAAATTATTTGGGGGGTATGTAGAGTTTTCTGTGTCACTGTATACTTACACAGATATGTACAGTGGCTCAATAAAGAAGCCGGACACACATTAAAATAAAATAAACTACAATATTAAGGATAGAGAAAATTTGTTTGAAACACATTTTATTTTGTAATAAGAAACAACAAAATATGCTATTTTAAAATACAAACTTAAAAATAATTTAAATTCATTTTTAAACAAAACAAGTATTAAAATTCAATTATACTCATAATATAGCACCAAAAAAGTAGTCGGACACTTAAAGTAATTATTAATTAAATTAGGTTTAATATTTTTTTTAATACTTGGTTGGTAATCCTTTGGCTTTAATAACTGCATCTAAGCGCCTCGGCATTGATTCCACCAGATTTCTGCACACAGAAGGATCAATTTTCGCCCATTCGTCTTTTATTGCTTTTATGAGGTCTTTTTTGTTTGATATTGTGTATTTCTTTAACTGAATCTCTAAATGTGCCCACAAATGTTCAATTGCGTTCATGTCCGGAGATTGTGCTGGTGTTTCGAGTACATGAGGACAGTTATAAAGTAGCCACATCCGTACAGAATGTGCTTTATGCTTTGGATCGTTGTCCTGATAAAATTGGAATGTGTTCTTAATTCCTAATCTTTCGACACTTGGTACCAAATTCTGCTTTAAAATAGATAAATATTTAGTCTGGTCCATAATTCCATCTATTATGCACAACTCTCCAACCCCAGAGGCCGCCATGCAACCCCAAACAAGAACTGAACCGCCGCCATGCTTAACAGTAGCTTTTAAATTTTTTTCTTTTAGCTCTTCGTTTGGTTTTCGCCACACGTAGGCCTGTCCGTCTGACCTAAACAAATTAAATTTGCTTTCGTCTGTAAATAATACCTTATTCCAGAATGAAATGTCCATATTTTTGTACATTTTTGCGAACTCCATGCGCTTTTTTCTATTAACACTGTTAATGTACGGCTTTTTACGTGCGACTCTTCCATTATAATTATTTTTTCGGAGTACTAATCTCACTGTTTCTGGATTGCAATCTTTCTTTATGTGTTTAGAGATTTCACTAGCCAGTTTTGGAGCACTAATTTTAGGATTTTTTTTAACCTGTTGGACAATCCATCGTTCATCCGTGCTAGTAAACAATTTTGGTCTTCCAGATTTTGGTTTATTTTCAACAGAATTTCTTAAGCGATACCTTTTAATAATATCATGGACAGTTGATTTTGGTCTTCCAACTATACCACTAATTTCTCGGATAGTTTTTCCTTCCTCAAAGTTTTTAATAATAACTTTTCGTATATCTTCACTGGTGTATGATTTGGGTTTCGCCATTTTGACAACTTTAAAATAACTGGCAAATTTATTTTTACTTTAATGAATAAATCGGCTCCCAATGATGTCAACAAATACAAATAACGTTAAAAAATTGCGATTTGTGGAGTTAGTTTAAAATTACACCAAAATGATGCCATTTGTCCGACTACTTTTTTGGCGCTTTTTCTGCACTAAAAAAATATTATGTTGGATATTTGAATGAAGAAACAATCTTTGCAACCATTTTGTTTATTGTTAGGAAGAAACTAGTATATAATTATAAAATATTTGAAAATATGGTTCTTCCCGCTTATTTTATATAAAAAATATAATGATAAGCAAAATCTTCATGTTTGTCCGACTACATTATTGATCCACTGTATAAACACTTCTTTAACAAACAGGATAGAAAATAAAACATTTACACTAACGTTCTGATTGAGTTGCATCAGCTACTGAAATTTTATTTATTTATTTTTAGACAAATATTGATATATTCGTAATTCACACACAAGTTATGTTAAAATATATATAAATTCTCTTACAAATGTAATATATTATTCTAAAAGTTTCTAAAAACACCATTGAATAAAATTTGGAATAAAGCATTGAATAAAATCATAAAAATTTTGTTATTTGAACACCATTGGTGAAGGGTATATAAGATTCGGCAAAGCCGAATATAACACTCTTACTTGTTTTTGTTTTTATTTACACACAGTAAATTTTAATTTTATTATATTGACCAGTGAATTTTGAGGCCTGTTTTCTTGGTTTGCATAACACAGTATTTTAGTTAATATTTTTCACAATGAATATTAAAGTCTAACGGTCTTATGCTAAAAAAATCTTAAATATTGCTTAAAGAACACGTTAGTTACCAAATACTTTAAGGCTAACAAACGATTGTTAAAAAATAGTATCCAAAAACAGTTCTTCAACTTATGAATACGTCAAGTCAATTTTATATGTTAATGCTGGCAACATCGTCATTCTCTCTTGTCTCTTTATAGTTAAATATACAAAACAACGAATTAATTATTCATTGTTTCCTCCGGATAGTCGAATTTCTAAATAATGTTTTGTATGTTTTTAATATAAAATAACATTTTTCTTCTTTTCTTACTGTAAAATTATGTTTATGTTATATAAAAGCATAAACTAAACACATTTATAATACAGTAAAATAATAAATAGACAAATTTTTACTAAGGGTTTAAACCGATTATTTAAAAATCGAGTACTTTTAACTCATGTTGAATATATATACATCACTATAATGTTTTTTGTAAATTTCATTGACCGATGTCTGTTTTTTGTTGAAAACACGAATTTTTTGTTAAAAATTAGAATTTGTATTATCAATTTCTTTGAAAAGTTTGGTTTCAGTATGAAATATGTAAAATAGAGTATGAAATATCATGGAAATTATATTTCATAAATTCCCCACCTACGAAACCTTTTATATGATAAAAAATCGCAAATTAGAAAAAATATGATAACTAAATTTAACAAAAATATTTTTTTTTTATCAGAAAAGTCTTAAAACTTAAATATTTTCTTTAAAAGTTTTCACAAAATATTATTTGTCAAAACAGTAAAATATTTAACGTAGCTTTAAATTATGTAGACAGCTACTTTAAAATATTTGATGTTAACAAAAGATTAACATCGTTTTGTTAAGCTAACTATCGTTTTAGGATAATACTTTTTGCTAATAGTTTTCAAGCACTTTATGTCAAAATAAACTCTATTTTTCAGATTAAGAGTTATTTGATTTTTTTTAAGCTTTAAATTTCTTTGATATTTAAAATCTTTAATTATTCGTAGGTTCGCGAAGTAAACTTTCTAAAGAAATTTTACTTCTTTAGAAATTTTACTTCGCGACTGCGCCAGAAATGCTCAAGAAATAACAAAAGAATTCTTTTTTTTATTTATTTATTATATCTTCTCTGCTTCGATGTGATCTTAAGACTAACTTATTAAAATTTCTTAAAACTATTTTATAATACATTTTTGTTCATACAATTGTGGCAACTTTTTATTATTGATTCATCAAATCGATGACTTCGAGTGTTTCTATGAAAACATCAAGTCATCAATTTTTATTAAAGGTTTACGGTCTTATGTTAAAAAAAATCTTAATTGTTGCTTAAAGAACACGTTAGTTACCAAATACTTTAAGGCTAACAAACGATTGTTAAAAATAGTATCCAAAAACAGTTCTTTAACTAATGAATACGTCAAGTCAATTTTACATGTTAATGCTGGCAACATCGTAATTCTCTCTTGTCTCTTTATAGTTAAATGTACAAAACAACGAATTAATTATTCATTGTTTCCTCCGGGTATTCGAATTTCTAAATAATGTTTTGTATGTTTTTAATATAAAATAACATTTTTCTTCTTTTCTTACTGTAAAATTATGTTTATGTTATATAAAAGCATAAACTAAACACATTTATAATACAGTAAAATAATAAATAGACAAATTTTTACTAAGGGTTTAAACCGATTATTTAAAAATCGAGTACTTTTAACTCATGTTGAATATATATACATCACTATAATGTTTTTTGTAAATTTCATTGACCGATGTCTGTTTTTTGTTGAAAATACGAATTTTTTGTTAAAAATTAGAATCTGTATTATCAATTTTTTTGAAAAGTTTGGTTTTAGTATGAAATATGTAAAATAGAGTATGAAATATCATGGAAATTATATTTCATAAATTCCCCACCCCGAAACCTTTTATATGATAAAAAAAATAGCAAATTAGAAAAAATATGATAACTAAATTTAGGAAAAATATTATTTTCTATTAGATAAGTCTGAAAACTTAAATATTTCCTTTAAAAGTTTTCAGAAAATATTATATATCAAAACAATAAAATATTTAACGTAGCTTTAAATTATGTAGACAGCTACTTTAAATTATTTGATGTTAACAAAAGATTAACATCGGTTTGTTAAGCTAATAATCGTTTTAGGATAATACTTTAAGAAATTTTGCTTAACTTTAGTTTACCAATCGTTGTTAAATTTTTTAGCATAAGACCGTTAGAATTTCAACCAAATTTTATTTTGCTACAATATGGAAAAGGGTTAATTCCAAACACAATGCTTTTTTTTCGTCTCAAGCTTTTTATTTCTTTTATGTAAAAGAAAATAAAAAAACAAAAACGGCAAGTAAGCTCTAAAATAATTAGCAACAAACAAAAGTAGTTGTTATTATTGTAAAACTTTCTGCTAAATTGTGCAAATGGTGCTTTACCTGTATATCATGCCTATTACATACAAATATACCTGTCTCCACACATGTTATTCATTAAGCAACATGGAAAAAGAGTTGAAAACAATAGAACAATAATAAAAAATTCAACTGTTTTTCAATGATTGTATTTATTTTTATTCCTTTTTCTTGGTTTTACCTGAAAAATGTTATCAATGTCATTTTGACGTTCTAATTTTACTTTGTCTCTGCGTTTTTTCCGTAATGTCACATTTTTTTAATTAAGTCATAATCATTACTTGAGCTGTTTCGTTTGCTTTATGTGCATCGCTATTAAAAAGTGCAAGAAGTGATAAATTGATTAAGATAAAAAATAAAATAATAAAATCAATTATTTGGTGTTTTCAAGTGAATTTATAATCGCACGATGGTAAGTACAGCTAAAAATTTCCGTACTGTCACACAGTTATTTAATAAAAAATCGTAAAAAATAAAATAAATAAAAATGTATATTAATATATTACGAAGTTTTGATCACTTTTTCTTGTTTTTATTTTCCGTGAAATAACTTTTTAGAAGAAAAAAACAAAAAAAATATCACAAATTTCTTTACTGTCACTTTTAAGTAAAAAGGTTTTTTTATTTTAAAAGCTTATTTCTCGAAAATTCTGATTGATTTCAATACTGTAGTTCTTTTGATGTAAAGATAATTTGTTATATTACTTTGAATGACTATTGTTGTTGTTATTCTTCTAAAATCTTAAAGGTTAAAACAAAGGCAAAGTTGACGGGAGCTGAAAGAGCAAAACGTTATCGAGAAACGTTATCCCCCTATAAATAGGGGGAACATGATGGTTTTTCCTTGTGTTATTTTGTTGCATTTAAGCAGTTGTTAATTCGGTTTATAAATTACTCACGTTTTTTGGTAAGTGAAAATAAAATTTAACAAATTTTCTTCTTGGAAATTTTTCTTATTTTTATAGGAAATTTTTCAAAAATTTCCTATTTTTAAAGGAAATTTTTCAAAAATTTCCTATTTTTATAAGAAATTTTTCAAAAATTTCCTATTTTTATAGGAAATTTTTCAAAAATTTCCTATTTTTATAGGAAATTTTTCAAAAATTTCCTATTTTTATAGGAAATTTTTCAAAAATTTCCTATTTTTATAGGAAATTTTTCAAAAATTTCCTATTTTTATAGGAAATTTTTCAAAAATTTCCTATTTTTATAGGAAATTTTTCAAAAATTTCCTATTTTTATAGGAAATTTTTCAAAAATTTCCTATTTTTATAGGAAATTTTTCAAAAATTTCCTATTTTTATAGGAAATTTTTCAAAAATTTCCTATTTTTATAGGAAATTTTTCAAAAATTTCCTATTTTTATAGGAAATTTTTCAAAAATTTCCTATTTTTATAGGAAATTTTTCAAAAATTTCCTATTTTTATAGGAAATTTTTCAAAAATTTCCTATTTTTATAGGAAATTTTTCAAAAATTTCCTATTTTTATAGGAAATTTTTCAAAAATTTCCTATTTTTATAGGAAATTTTTCAAAAATTTCCTATTTTTATAGGAAATTTTTCAAAAATTTCCTATTTTTATAGGAAATTTTTCAAAAATTTCCTATTTTTATAGGAAATTTTTCAAAAATTTCCTATTTTTATAGGAAATTTTTCAAAAATTTCCTATTTTTATAGGAAATTTTTCAAAAATTTCCTATTTTTATAGGAAATTTTTCAAAAATTTCCTATTTTTATAGGAAATTTTTCAAAAATTTCCTATTTTTATAGGAAATTTTTCAAAAATTTCCTATTTTTATAGGAAATTTTTCAAAAATTTCCTATTTTTATAGGAAATTTTTCAAAAATTTCCTATTTTTATAGGAAATTTTTCAAAAAGTATACTTTTACTTGTCTATGGTTAACAAAATTGCTACTTTTAACAAAAGTAAACTTTTTATTTCTTAAAGTGCACTTTGTTGTTGACTATGATTATGGGCCATTGGCTTTAAGTGTTTATGAAATAACGGAAAGAGGAGGCAAATTTCAGAATTTAATAAAATGTATTCAACTCAATTAATTGCATAAACGGTTTCTTAAATTAATTAACGGTTTCAGAATTTAATAATGCACATGTGCCAAGCTTTAAAATAAACTTTTGTTTATTTAAATCTTTCTTTGAACCCCCTTTATAGCACTTTTGTCTTAGTCGCCAACAAAGCAACAACAAAAGTGTGGGAAATAAAGAAATGATAAAACTGAAAAATGTTTGTGTGTTTCTGTTCGGATGATAATCTGCGCTTTATGTTGATATTTGTTGGACACAATAATAATAATTCGTATTTATTCAGTCCCTCAAATTATACATAATGTGAGGTTTTCGCTCCGTCTAGAATTAGGGATAATCCTCCTGATGAGATGGTCTAACCAACCATCGAAACGCGTCGAGGAAAGGTTTCCCCACCAACATTTTTTGGTTTTATCAAAAAACTATTTATTACAATAATAAATAATTGTAATAAATTGGGATTCTTAGTGCAATACACTACAGTAAAACTTTTTAATTAATAAAATTTATTTAACTCAATTAATTGCATAAACGGTTTCTTAAAAGTGTCTTTGACTTTGTCTTTCTTTTAAGTTTGTTTTGTGTACTTAGTAATAATTGAATTTATATCTACGAGGGTTGGTGAAGTTACATACGTAACTCGCATGATAACGAATTTGACTGTATCTGGGTTAAGTTCAAAATCAGGGCAAATCTTTTCCACTTCGGGTTTCTTTACAGAAGCCCAAACGTGGATATGGACACAACGTTATCTGGCTGGTGGATACTGTGGCTTAGTTGGTTAGGTCGTTGACTACTAAGCATAATATCACATTGAGTCTGGGTTTGATCCCCGGTCTCGGCAACATCAATTTCTGTAATTATTAATTTCTATTAAATTATTAATTCCGTCGGCGGTAAGCCTACAGCAGTAACACGAAGTCGATGAAAAATAAATAAAATTGGCTGTAGAACAAACAAGTTTAAACAAATGCGTCTAAATAACTTCACTTTTCTAAAACAAGTAAGAAAGCGCTATAGTCGGTCAAGCCCGACCATACGATACCCTTCACCACTAAGGTCAAAGGTGTTATTTTTCCTGTATAAAGACAAATATTTGCTAAATTTTGCCATCATACAAACATTTTCTCAAAACTTATATATTTA
This sequence comes from Stomorhina lunata, assembly GCA_933228675.1. NCBI lineage: Eukaryota > Metazoa > Arthropoda > Insecta > Diptera > Rhiniidae > Stomorhina > Stomorhina lunata. The sequence continues at coordinate 29,812,634 of OW121743.1, forward strand.
ACTTGTTTCCGTCATTTTGACTTATATAAGAGCTAGGGTCAAATGTGAACCGATTATCTCGAAAATTGGCAAATTGATTACAGTTGTTAAAAAAATTATGTATGCAAAAAATAAACTCAAAATTTTCAATATCTTTAGATTTACGAGCGTTTTAGTGATTTTTTTTTGTCTCAAAAACGCACTAAGTTTTTAAAGAAGAGTTTGTATGGGAGGTATGGTCAAATGTGGAGCGATTTCAACGAAATTTGGTACAGTAATTTAAGTTTACATAAGCAGTATTTGTTTTAAATTTCATGAAAAAATATTGATATTTGTGGCCAATATGTCAATTCCGCGAAGTGGGGCCTATGGGAGGTACTATAAATAATGGACCGATTTTGACCAATTTCAATTTCCAATTTCAGACCAATGGTCCCATTATCAAAAAAATTATCTGTACCAAATTTCATCAAATTATCTTTATCATTTTATAAAAATTTAATATCTTTAGATTTACGAGCGTTTTATTGATTTTTTTGTCTCAAAAACGCACTAAGTTTTTAAAGAAGAGTTTGTATGGGAGGTATGGTCAAATGTGGACCGATTTCAAAAAAATGATCTGTACCAAATTTCATCAAATTATCTTTATAATTGCGACCTGTAGTTTGATTACAAGGTTTATATGGGGGTCCAGCCAGCCAGCCAGACGGACGGACGGACGGACATCGCTAAATCGACTCAGAAAGTGATTCTAAGCCTATTAGTATACTAAAAGGTGGGTCTAAGACAAATATTTCTATGCGTTACATACATCAGCACAACTTATAATACCCTTTCCACCTATGGTGGTGAAGGGTATAAATAGATATGATGTGCAATTACAGTGTTGAATAATATAAAGCTTTATCTCTCCCCTTCACTGTTATGATTTGTAATAAAAACACAAGTTTATTTATGTTTGTTTCCTTTTTAATTATTCTTCTTTAATACAAAAAATCTTCCTTTTATTTAATAATCTTTTTATATTATTTTTTTTTGATTCAATTGACTACTTCTGCTTGCTATAAGAAACTGCCACTTTCTATTTTGCAGTCAGCTGCTTTATAGTTGAATTTCTGCTGCTAGTTACTGCATGGTTGTTGTAGTAGCTGTTGCTTCTGCCGAGTCAGCATATGTTGCAAAGTGGGTGCAGTAGCTGTTTTAGCTCTGCGGTACTGCATATTGCCGTCTCAGCAAGTGTTACAATTTGTTGTCATCATTCTTGGCTATTTGGTGATCCAGTAGTTTATTTTGATTCATTTCCGCATTGTTATTTGAATGTTGGTATCGTTAGCAAAGTAACTCAACATTGTTCGACTCATTGTTTGAGTGGGAAAGGCCAAGTCAATTTTTTGGCGGAAAATAAATACAATTTAATAATTTTTCTGAATTTACTTGACAATCACTTGCTATGGTTGTTTGTTGCTGATTTTTCGGCTTTACAACACGTTGGGTACTACAGCAGCAGTATTTTTTTTAGTTATATATATCTTTTTTATATTCATATTTATTTTCCTTATTTTCACTTATATTTTAATTTAGCTTGACAAATAATCATTTAATTATAATCTTAAATTTATTCCTTAAAAGAAAGAATTTTACAAAATTATTTTAATTATTTTAAGAGTTTTTGTTAAATTTAATGATTAATACAAACGTTCTTAAAAATCAGGGTAGATATTATAATTATAGGTTTTAAACAAAAAAAATATATATACTTATATATTTTTAATATGACCTTTTATTTTAAATATATACATATTCTTATTTTTAAATAACTTGACATATATATTTATACATACATATATATTTCTTGTTTTAATAATTTGATACCTGGCGCTTAGCGACAAATTTAATATGTCTTAACAAATGAAAACGTAAGACATTTAAAACTGTCGTGCGCCAGTGACGTATTATACCGTAACTTGGAAGAAAAAAAATATTGCATTAATTGCTCGTTAATTAGTTATGCATGAGGGGATTTCTGGGACCTTGACCATATAGTGGTCCTATAGTAACTTAATACAGGTCTTTCCTGATCGTTCTACTGTTAACCTGTAGGTCTTTTTCCCTATTTCAAGGTCCTTTTTCATTCCCCTTCCCCTTTTCCAATTTTTCTTCATATTTACTAAGGGTTCTCTTGCCATATTCAACTCGACTTGGGTGGGGTTCTGGTTGCCCTGACGCTTGGACCATCGTTCCAAAGTTTTGACCAGTAACCTCTGTGTGATCTTGCATGGGCTCATGTCTGTATACTCTGGTGGAACTTGAAGTTGTAACCCTTTGTGGTATCTCCTCATACAGGAGTCAGTCTACTGCGGAGTCTACACAGGCAGTGTAGACTCCGCAGTCTACTGTATTATCCTGTTGGGGACATTCAGCGTATATTACCGGGATTTCCTCCAACGGATGGCCTATTATTGTGTACAAATTTCTGATACACCGGGTTGCGGGTTCTAAATTATGTGGTCTAAGGGAGTCGAAAAATATGATCTTATTTTCCACTATTGCTCCCAAGGTCCAGTGATTCTGTTCTATTACCGGTAGGAGTACCAGAGCCTTATTTGGCAAATCCGCCTTGTTTACTGCTCTTTGGTTTCTACCTATGTTCGCCTCGTTGTCAGGGTCGAGATTCCAGAGTTTCAGAGCAGTATAGAACTAAGCATTGAAAATATGAACATCCTTGGCCTGGGTGGGTGTGATGCTTGTGTTAAACACCCAACTCAAGAAGATTTCAATATGTTGGTCGCTTAACCACCCATTGTTCTTCAATGTCATGTACTCTGTACGAGTGAACCTTAAAGTCCGGTTTCGGTTCTTGTATTGGCAGAAAACGTCACTCATGTTTAACGAATGGTACTCGAAGGGTTGTGAAGGTGTGACTTATATATACTATATATATACTGGGTGTAATAGTTGTTTACTACGGCTTTCCGTTTGGATAGTGACTCAGCTCTAGAATAAAATTTGGGCATTTGAGAAAACTAAAAAAAATTTAAATTACATAATTACAGTCGGTGTGTGTCATTGCGTTTTATTTCTTGGTCTAACTAAAAGTTTGGTAATGGAGGGGGTTTGGGTATGTTCGGTATTTTTTTTGGTCTTGATGGTCTGTGGTTATTTGTCTCCTCAAAATTCCTACGTATAGAAGAAACATCGACCCCGTTCCGCGCAGTCACAGGATTTGAGGCTGGTTGGTGTGATGCTGGTAGCCACAGTTCCAGCACTCTCTACCCCCTCTATAGTTCGGGTGATAGTGGAGTTACTCGCACTCCGTCTAGTAATTTTTGTTCTGTTACCTTCACCCTGAATTCCCCTTGTCGTCTGCACAGTATTATCACAGTAATAGCCAGTCCCATTAGTAGCAGGGCCTATATTTTCCGGATATTCTCCTTCTGACTCAGGACAATGTCCTCCAATATCAGGGGTCGATCGGTACTGAAATCGATCTCCCTCGATGGCATTGCAAAACTCTGCTCGAGTCGGATCAATCTATTCCCAAAAGTGGTGTTCCGTATTTGTATGGTACAGTTATTGAAGTGGAGATAGAAATGTCCTTGGAGGTTGAAAACTCGTTTGTCGCAAGTACTTTCGGACTGGATAGAGTTAGCGTTGATCACTATTACCTTACTGTCATCAACCTGAACTACTCGGTAGTTCAGGTTTCCGCAGTTCCTAGACTCAATTAAGTCGAAAATAGGTCCATCCTCTGTGAAAGTGTAGGTTTTATTCCCTACTCGTATGATTGTTTCCATATTTTCATCTACTTGCAGACTGTTCTCGTTGGGATTGGAACGATGAGGATTTTTTCCACGGAAATCTCCTCTGCGGGTATTTTTACCACTAAACTAATTTTCCTGGCTTTGCTCGTGATAATACCCACCCCCATGTTTCTTAACTTTTCTACATTATTCTCAGAACTTGGAACATAGCTAGGTTTTCCTTTGTTAGGCGCTCTTCTGAGTCACTAATCCTGTTGATTTTAGCTACAATTTCCTGCCTGTCTGCTGCTATGAAATTGTTATTAATTATGATTTGCTGGTTCAGCTCTTCTATTAGCTGATGATTATTTTCCCCTAGAATCCTCTGGTGTTCCTCTATATTCCTTCTGTCGTCATCATCCATTGACCCGAACACAAACTTTAGAAGGGAACCCCCTGCGTTGATTAGACCGCGTGCCGTCCTCTTTGGTAACAGCGTGTGAAGTTCGTTTTGCAGCTCTTCTAGTTGTTGTCGCGCCAATTCTTGATGTGATGACCCTCCCAGGAGGTCTAAGTTATGATGGAACTGTTGTATTACCGTATTAATATCATCCAGATTGACTCTGTGGATTACATAGTCATATTTCGTGGTTAGGTTCGCGGTGCCCATATGAATTTCTGCAAATCCGTTGTGTGTTTTTAAGTTTTCGATATGCAGTTCCGGCTTGACTACCCTGGTCATCAACACTCTGATTATACCTAAAAATATGAACTAAAAAGGTGGTTAAATCGGCGTTGCTGCTGAACCTCAGGATCCCGTGCGCAGGATATTTCGTGGCTAGTGATGGCTGTTTTATTGGGGTGGTTAACCTTATACTTCTTCCGAACAGAGTGCGTTGTCTAACCGAATCTTACCTCGTCTATTTTTCACCGTACCTTTACGTTTATACTTCCTCTTAACTACATCTCGGCATGTTCGTATCAAGATATGTCGTCAAAGCAGCAGGAATTGTCTCAATCGCTTGCACTAATTCCGGCTAGTGTTGGCGAAACAACCTTAAACTAGAAATCCGTCTACCTGAACATCCATCTACAAAAAAAAACATTTCCCTCTGTCCATCCGCTGCCCCCTTTACATTTGGTTTCGAGCTAAAGTAACTATGGGATGGAGCAGAGTAACTGGGTTCTTAATTTTTCCTCTCTTCCTTCCGATTTATAATCCTTGTCCACTAATTCCGTAGTGTTCTGACAATGTTCCTTACCCAACCAAAGACTTCCCATGCACTTTCACCCCCCCCCCCCCCCTTGTACATTTGGTTTCGAGCCAAAGTAACTAAAAAATGAAGTGGAGTAACATGGTCATTCCTGTCTTTCTTTTCCTTTCTTTCTTTCTTGTCCACTACATGCACTCCCGCGTCCTCCTGTACCTTTGGTTTCGAGCCAAAGTAACTAGGTTTGTAGCGGAGTCACGTGTCTCCCTATCTTCCTGCTATCCTACTCACGCCACTGTCTCCGAAGTGCGTTTCCGTTCACTATCTCCGTAGTGTTTTTCTTTTCCTTATTTATTTACGCCACTATCTCCGTAGTGCGTTTCTGTTTATTTCTATCACTATCTCCGTAGTGTTTTTCTTTTCTTGTCTTTACTTACGCCACTATCTCTGTAGTGCGTTTCTGTGTATTCCTATCACTACCTCCGTAGTGTTTTTTTTCTCTCTTCTCCTTATTTATTCTAACCTATCGCTTCCTCTTTTCCGATGCAATTCTTTTTTACGAAAGTACCTACCGCAACTCTGTTTCTTTTTGTCCCCGTAACTACCTACTTAACCAGCCAGTTTCACCAGGTTATTGTGGTAAACCCTCTCCGAGTTCCCACATTTTATCCTTACATTTACGGGTGTGGGTACTCCCGTAATTCTATAAGGTCCTAGCCATATGGGCGAGAACTTATTCTTCCTCGCCTGGTTCTTTAGCCATACCATCTGTCCCACCTTGAAACACCTTACCTCTGTCCCCCGGTCGTAGTAGGTCTTAGATCTTGTCTCAGCTTTGTCTTGGTTTGCTCTCACTATTTCGTAGCTTCGTTGGATTTGGTACCGTAGAATTTTGTCGTAATCGTCCGTATTGTAAAGGCTGTTTCCTTAACCTGCAAGGCACCTCGAACTCGAACCCATACAGTACTCTGTTTGGAGTCTGCTTCGTGGACGTGTGCCTCGTGTTATTATGCACGTGCATCGCGTGATGCAGCCATTCGTCCCAGTTGGCACCGTCCATTTTGACGAAATTTCTTAAATACTCGGCCAGTGGCCTGTGTGTTCTTTCCAATGAACCATTAGACTGTGGGTGATATGGGGTGGTGTAACGAGTCGTGGAACGTCTTCAGCACCTTCCTGATATCCTCCGGGTTTGTCAGGTATGTAGCTATATCCCCTTTTCCCGGTTCCTCATTCGCCGCATTCTCCGTTATGATCCTCTCACCCGGCTTCTCTTTTTTCATGTCCTTGGCCTTCGCTCGGGTTACAACGAATATGCCGTTTGCAGACGGCTGAGAGCATCAGCATTCTGGTTCAATTTCCCAGGCTTGTAGCGTACCTCAAAAACATACTCCAAAAGTTTCAACCTCGGACGTCCCAGTCTGCCCTCCTGATCCCTTAGATTAGCTATACCCTTCAGTGGTTTATGATCGGTAACTACTGTGAAGTACCCCCAAGGCTCCGTTGCTCGCATTTGTAGTCAGGATGAACGGTTTACTGAAATCTGGGTACTGCAGGGGGGGAGGGTTGGTAATGGTCTCTTTTAAATTGTCCATGGCTTCCTGGCACTCGGTTGTCCATACCCACTTCGTGTCTTTTCTCAATAATTTACTCAGCGGCAAAGACGTCTTCGCGCAGTGTGGTATGAACTTCCTGTTTCTTGGAGGAGATATGTCCTTTACTGCCCCAATTCTGCCTTGGTCCGGAAGAACGCCTTCTTCCGAGCATCTATGACCCAAATACACTACTTCCCTCTGCAGGAAATGACACTTCCCTGGCTGAAGTTTGAGGTTGTAACGCCGCAGGGCGTTAAATACCCGCTCTAGCCGCAACTGGTGGTCACTCAAGTTCCTTCCGTATATAACAATGTCGTCCAGGTAAACGAAAGAGTCAACTCCCTGCAGACCCGACAGCACAGAGTTCATAATCCTTTGGAACGTTGCTGGGGCTCCTGTTAACCCGAAAGGTATTCGATTGAACTCGATTCGTGCTGAAGGCTGTCTTCTGTTTGTCGCTGGGGTCCATTAATACCTGATGGTATCCGCTCGCTAAATGTCCCCGATTCGTGCTGAAGGCTGTCTTCTGTTTGTCGCTGGGGTTCATTAATACCTGATGGTATCCGCTCGCTAGATCCAGTGTAGTGAAATACCTGCTGCACCCCAGCTGGTCTAATATCTCGTCAATCCTGGGTATCGGAAAAACCTGCTTGACTGTCGCATCGTTAACCTTCCTGAAATCCACCACCAGTCTCCACTTCTTCTCGCCATCCTGCCCTGCTTTCTTGGGCACCAGAAGGATCGGCGAATTCCAGGGAGAAACGCTGGGTGATATTAGTTTCTCCTCCAGCATTTGATTCACCTGCTTGTTAATCTCACTTCTGTGGACTTCGGGCAATCTGTACTGCTTAGTATTGATGGGAGGTTGACAAGGGTCCATCGGTATCTGGTGTGTTAACACCGTGGTGTGGGATAAATCATCCCCGGGCAGTTGGAATAGATCATTATATGATAACAGGAGGCTTACAATCGAATCTTTTTCCTCAGGGTTCAGGTCTGGCCTCAGATTCAAGTTTTCGCGTAGTCTTCATAGCTCAGCCCTACACCTCCCCTAATGCTCACTGCTTCAGTATTGGTGTTTAGTATCGGTACCCATGCTTTTCCTTCTGTTACTGTCGTCAAAACTTCCCCTACGAACACACCAGGCGAAATCTCTACCTTCTTTACCACTATTTCACCTTCAGCCACTTCCACCGAAGCGATGATTCGGGTCCGGCCCTTTATACACGATTGCTCCGTCAACCATACCCGAGGTGGGGTTCCTCTGTACCAGAGGTAGTGCAATCAATTCTTGGCCATTGTCGTAGAATCGGAGGTCCTTGTTCACCGCGTCCGTTACCGTCCTACCCTACATCATATCTCGTCCCAGCAAGCCGTCAGCCGGAAGCTGGTTTCCTTCGGGTAAGACATGCATCCGAAGTGCAAATTCACTTACCTCGGCATGCCGTGCTGTCACCGTTCCCCGGGATGTCATGCTACCCCCGAATGCGCCAGACAAACTCCTCTGCTCGTCCGCATCTATTCGTACGTGTGGTCTCAGCGCTTCAGCTTTCACTAATGAGGTGTCCGCCCCTGTGTCCGCCCCTGTATCCACCAACTCCAATGTACCTTCTTGCTCGTTGGATGTGGGTGATTCGTTAGTGGGCTTCCTCTAGTTGTTTTTGATGAATTTTCGGCATCCCAACCAACTATTGTTGGCTGGGCCGCCCCGAGTTTCCCGGATGCCTCCAGGGGCAATTCGCTTTTACGTGACCTTCTCTATCACACTGGTAGCATCTTACGGGTCCACCCCTGAACCTTTCCCGCCGGAACTGGTTTCCGTTAGGTTCTGGGTGGAGTGCCCCCGTATGCTGTCTGTCGCCCTGTGATTGGTTTTGCTAATTCCTGGGTGTGTTGTTGTGGCTGTGGGGCGTGTTTTCTCCTCTGTTGGGGCCCCCACCAGGTGGCCCTGGACTGTTCACGGCCCGTCCCCCATGCCACTGACTTCGGTTTGGTGCATTATAGCCCCGGGACTTCTGGTTGCAGAACGGGTTCTCCGCGTGTCCGTTAATACCGCAAATCTCGCAATACAACGTGCCCATTCTTGATCTGCATTATATCGGATGTGATGGTTCAGCAAACAATTCCTTCGCCTTTTCTACCACATCTATCAGATGGGCTAATTCTATACCCTCCTCGCCAATAAACCGCGATTTGAGACCATTATCCCTCAATCCCTTTATAAAACTTCTTACTGCCAATCATTTGAAGTCCTTGCTCATTATTACCTGGCTAGTCTCCTCTGTGAATTCAGACTTAATTGCTGTAAGCGCCTCGTTTAGCAAATTATCCATCCGCTCTCCAAACTTAATTGCTGACTCCCTTAAGCTTTGTTAACAGTTGGTAATCAGCTCTCTGATCTGGTCCAACGTCTTACGTTTTAAGAAATATTTTTTAATGGCGTCACACAAAGCGTCCACTGAACCGAAATTCATTTGGGATATTTTCGAGTATGCCGCTCCCATCAATCTCAACTTTAGGCACTCGATATCCTGTGTCACCGCGTTATTCGCAGACGTAAAGAGTTCTCTCTCTACCATTTTACATCTTTGTATGTACCTAAATACTTCCGATGATGCATCGGGTCCATCGGTGCCGAAAAAGGATGGCACTGTGTTATTCACAATTTTTATTATTTCAGACAATGGTGGCATTCTGACTACTTGATTTTTCTTAAGGATTCTGTCTGTAAGTTGTAATGGGTTAACGGGTAAAGAGCTTTGCTGTGGTGATGGTGACCGTTGTCCTAATATCTTATGTGCTGCCGGAACTAAATTTCCGAATTCTTCAATAATGTTATCGCTTAATACAGATTTGTTTAAGCCTTCAAATTCACTTGTAAACTGTTCCAGTTCCTTTACTTTTCTCGCCTTTGTTTCCTCGGTATAACATCTGCTCCCTGCTTTTCTTGCGTTAGACACTATACTTTTTACTTTCCCTATTAGTTCTAACGCTAGTTCTTCTTCTGTTAATAAAGCTTCAAGGTTGTCTCCTGCTTGAACATCAGCATCTACGGAACTGTTTTTTACCTGACTTATTCCTATAGTAGGGATTTTTGGAGTTACTGCTTCAAATTCTTCGCGTAAGAATGGAGTGGGTGATCTAGATTTATGGATTATGTCCAGTTAACGCTTGGCGTTTCCCAGAGCGGTTTGTAATCTTTGTACGGTGTCGTCTTCTACGTTAATTTTTTGTTCCTTCTTCAACTGCTTCCTCAATTCTTTTTCACTCACACCTTTCTGTCGTAGCTTTTCCACAAGCTCCGCATTTTCCACCACTGCTTGTTCCAATAACCCGTCTGTATACTTAATCTGTTCCCTTAGTTTCCGACTCTGCTTCTCTAAAAGGCCCTTTGACACTTCCAACTCTTCTATCCTTTCTCTCAGCCCCGTTGACTGGTCCTTGTTCAAGTCGCCTATCAGTTGCAGCACATAGCCAACTTCCTCAAGCTTTGTCAGTCTCTTGTATCTAATAATGTCCTTTTGCTTTTCTATAAATACCCTTCCCTGTTTTAAGTTATTTAATTCTGTCCACGCGAGTACTTGCAAACTGTCCACCGAGTAATTATATTTATGTAGTACGTCCAGTACTTCCTCTGTTCTCGTCTGCGGATTGTCCATTAATCGCTAAAATACTTAATTCTTACCATTTCCCAATTTCTCGTCCGATTTCCCTCATAGATTCGATTTCCGGTTCTATAAAACTATCTTCTTTCCGTGGTCGAGACCCGTGGAAAATACTACTACCTCCACCACCTTTTTATTTCAACCCAGATATCAAAACGTGTACCGGAATGCGGCTGCTTTAAGACCCTTGATATCCTGTTTCAACAGTTGTGGTTTCCTTAGTTTCTCTTTCCACTTAACCTATCCCACTTTCAGAATCTAATCTTACCAAAAACCGAATACCGGCTGCGCCAATTTGTTATGATTTGTAATAAAAACACAAGTTTATTTATGTTTGTTTCCTTTTTAATTATACTTCATTTATTCAAAAAATCTTCCTTTTATTTAATAATCTTTTTATATTCTTTTTTTTTTTTTTGATTCAATTGACTACTTCTGCTTGCTATAAGAAACTGCCACTTTCTATTTTTGAAGCCAGCTGCTTTATAGTTGAATTTCTGCTGCTAGTTACTGCATGGTTGTTGTAGTAGTTGTTGCTTCTGCCGAGTCAGCATATGTTGCAAAGTGGGTGCAGTAGCTATTTTAGCTCTGCGGTACTGCATATTGCCGTCTCAGCAAGTGTTACAATTTGTTGTCATCATTCTTGGCTATTTGGTGACCCAGTAGTTTATTTTGATTCATTTCCGCATTGTTGTTTGAATGTTGGTATCGTTAGCAAAGTAACTCACAACATCACCAACTTTCGCTTCTCTACTATCCCCTTTCCAAAGAAGGTAACCCAATTCGTATATACTCGATATACAATTGTATAGGCATTATTTGCCTGAGTGTTACTTCTCTTTTTTGAAAAAAAGGACACCAACAAAATACCCTTGACCTTTTCCTCTGCGATGACTACCATCTTGTCGCAATGAACCATAAGGCTATGTTGGTGGAGAAATTTTTATCTCTGGTAGGGGCACCCATACCAGACAGGCTTAGGGGGAGTGCTTAACTAAGAACTACCTACCCCCGTAACATCTGGCGTCTGTTTCCCATATTGGGCGGCAGTTTTTCATTGACTGAAACGCAAGTGCAGCCCTAGGAACTTGAGATTGGAACCAAATCATAAACAACTGAGGCCTAATACGGTAAATCAAAATCGTTTCTCCATTCTTGATAATCAGGACACTGAACATGTTAACAAGCCACCAAAGGCCCAAAAGCCACCACCACTTTACCTGCGCGAATGCACTACAAATCATTTAGTCAACAAATTATCCCATCTATTGGGTAAAGAAAATTTCTACGTAGCCTCTCTACGAAAAGGCAATGTCTCTGAAACTAAAATTCAGACATATACTGAAAAGCATTATAGAATTTTAATCTAAAATCTTGATAATGAGAAAAATAATTATTATACTTACCAGCTAAAAAGCGCAAAAGGTTTAGTGGTCGTTCAGTGTCAGTGGATGAAATTCACTAGGGTACGAGGTGTCAGTTCACAACAGGAAATTACTTACAATTCCTCTCAACTAAAGAAAAAATGTGATACTCACCCATATACGAATTAACATTTCTTCTTAATGTTGCGATATTCACAAGAGTGTCCTCATTCAATAACAGAGGGTTCCTACAGAAATTGTGGCCAAAATCACACCGCTAATTACCGCTTCTGCCCAGTCTATAGGCAACTTATAGAAAAGTCAAAGGTTAGAAGACCTGTATATCATCCATACAAGGATTCCCACTACCCAAATCTACCTAATACCAATATTTCCAGTGCTCAATATGGAAGTAATGCAAATAAAATCGGTACTCAATTGTCGTATACAACGGTTTCTCGAAATAATAAGGGTTCAGTTATTCCCAAACAAATATTTAAAGAGGGTTCCGTTATTCCCAAACAGTGGGAAAATACGGTCAAAACTCAATAACTTGGTAATTTCTTGACTTTCGTTCTTGAAATTTTCAGTATATATAATTAATATAACTTTAGTTAAACTGAAATAGTCTTTTTAAGAAAATATAAAGGCTGTGGTCACTTAAAAATGGCAAAAAATAATACATCACTCTTATATTTCACTTCAAGTAGTGATTTTTTCGCGATAAATTGCATAAAATTGTGAAAAAGGGGTGTTACTAAAAACGTTATAAATCTTAAAATTGGATGCAAATGGATATGAAATTCATAGAGCTTATTAATGATTCAACTCAGCTATTAGAGTGTTGTGCTTCAACCTCTAAAAATCTCTTAAAAAAATTCTCGGTCTATCAAACTTTGTATTTAAAATTTGTTTAAAAAAAATTGTATGGTTGTTTTAACTGCTCGAATTCTAGATGACCAATAGGTCAAAAAATATCAAAATTGATGCGGTTGATTACTAAAAGGTATCTAGTTTTTAATCTAAAAAAGAAAAAGTTAAAATTTTACACGTATTCCAAAATTAAGCGAATTTTATATACAGGTTCAAATAGACAAATAATCTTATTAAAAATATATAAATAAATATTCAAACTTTGAGAAATTATTACAGCCTTAGTAGACATTGCAGTACCGTAAACATTTGGGATTACATGTCTTGAAATGTCAGCTCTAATCTGACATTAAAATTTATTAATGGGGGTTTGGCCGTAATTTCCTACTGTGCAAAAATCGAATGTAGAAGATAAAGCTCTATTATCTTCGTATGCACATGCATAAAAAGAGGGTTCCGCAATTCCCCATACATCTATTGAGAGTAGTAATCCATTATTTTCAAATGCCAAAAACAGAGTTCCGCAATTCCCAATGTAAATACTCAAAGTTCTATTGAGAAATTAATCGAAACTATGAACAGTTTTATGACAAACATGCAAAGTATGTTTCAACAACTAATGCAAAATCAAAGCATGCTCATGCAAATGAACAGTTTAAAAATATGTTTCTGGAATGCAAACGGCCTTAGCCAATATAAAAACGAAGTAAAACAATTTCTTTATTCACAAGAAATAGACGTCTTGTTAATATCAGAAACACATTTTACACAGAAAAATTGTTTTAGAATTAATGACTACTACACCTATGATACAAAGCATCTAAGTGAGCGTGCGTGTGGCGGTACTGCAATATTAATACTCAAAGATATCAGGCATTTTTCAATGCCGGAATATAAAACCATCACATCCAGGCTACAACTGTAAATATAATTGAACATAAATTGGCAATATCATCAATATGCTGTCCCCCAGGCATAATATAAATAAGGGGAAGACAATTATTCCAAAAAATTATCTCATATAAACTAGATTCAATATCTAGCGATCAGCCAACATATTGACCATCAGCTATAAACAAAATTCCTGACCTTATTGATTTTGCCGTTACAAAAGGACTAAAACGTAATTCTATAACTGTGATTCCTTCACTCAACCTTTCGTCAGATCAGTCTCCAACAATCTTAAACTTGTGGAACACTCCAGTTATTACTGAAAGGCAAAATTCTTGTTTTCCAAACAAGAAAACGAACTGGTTGAAATATAAAATGTATGTGAGTTCTTATTTGCCACAGAATATTTCCCTTAAAAGTGGAAATGAAGTTGAATCTGCAATCAATATTTTAACAGATAGATTAAATGACGGAGTTATAGTATCCACGCCAAAAAAAATTTTAAATAGTGTTAATAAGAAAAATAATAAAGGATGCTCCTTAGAGAAAAAAGAAAATTAAGACATCAGCGGCAGGAATCTCGTTCGCCTAGCCTCAAAATGCAACTCAATCAGTGTCAAAGAAAATTGCGTTTCGCATTGAAAAAACAAAAAGAGTCAAACCTCAGGAACTATTTACATTCCTTAGGTCCTAATAAAGAAAATAACAACAGTTTATGGAAGGCATGCAATGTGCAATTGCATATGAATCGCCAATTCGACTCCAAAATGGCCAAAGGGCTAAAAATACAACTGAAAAAGTTGAGGCATTTGCTAATCACTTAGAAGATGTCTGTTTTTTTTTTTTTTTTTTTTTTTTTTATATTTGACCAACACTCAGGGGATGACCCCTACGTATGCATTGCATTGTGATGGAACTAGGAAAAAAGGTTATAGGAAGGAGGAAAGAGGGAGTAGTGTTTGTGGACATTTGGTTTAAATTTTTTGATGTTATAGATGAGCGGAAAGATTTCTGAGGGAAGTTTATTCCACATACGGACAGTACGGCTAAAGAACGAGTTTTCTCTATAATGCGTTGTGCGATCCACTGGCCAATCGACAACAAATGGATGAATCCTTGAGGACATACGAGTACTGCGTGCAAAAGTTCGGGTTTCGGGAACAAGGTCCCTGATTTCATTAGAACACATACCATTGTAGTATCGATAGAACAGTGAAACACAACCCACATTGCAACGATGTTCTAGTGAGTCAATAGAGCTGGCTACCCTACTGTCACCAATAAGCACCTTCGCCCTCTCCTGTACACGGTCGAGTAACTCCAAAATAGACTTTGGAGCACGAGCCCATACATGAGAGTTGTATTCCATTTTTGGCCGGATAAAGGTGGTATAAATAGTCAGGAGATCAGATGGAGTGAAGTATGTCTTACACCGTTTTAGAAAACCTAGACACTTGAATGCTTCCTTCGACACTTGAAAAATATGTTGAGTCCAACGGACATCACACTGTATTTTCATGCCCAGAACATCAAGAGCTTCTGATTCCTCAATATTTATACCACCCATAGTAACAGATGAAGCAACATTGTCAGCCATACGTTTGTGTGTTAATGTACAGCATTGCGTCTTTCTGGCATTAAAATCAACCCTATTTATACGACCCCACTCAGAAATTGATAATAGGTCTGAATTTAAAGTATCATTCATATTCTGCCTATTTTCCTCAATGTTTGAGAGGCTTGGCCTGTAGCTAAATGAATATGAATGGCAAATGTTGCTATCATCTGCAAAAGAGTAGATAGGATTGAAAGTTTGACATAGAAGGTCATTTATAAATATAAGAAAAAGAGTAGGAGAAAGAACGGAGCCTTGCGGTACCCCTGAATTTATCTTGAACTCGTTGGATGATATCCCATCTATAACAACTCTTATAGAGCGATCTCTAAGGAAACTCGATATAAATCGAGAGAAGTTATTACCGACCCCAAAAGCAATAAGTTTTGATAGAAGTGCATCATGCCACACTCTATCGAACGCCTTGGAGATATCTAAAGCTACAACTTTACTTTCGCCAAAACGGTGAATAGAACGACACCATTTTTCCGATAAGAAAGCTAGCAAGTCCCCCGTAAAACGGCCCCTACGAAATCCATACTGCCGGTCGCTTAGTAAGTTATTAGACTCCCGATATTTAACCAAATAGTAGTTTACCATACATTCCATTACTTTGGAAAGTGCAGAACAAATTGCTATTGGGCGGTAATTTTCAGGGTTATTAGCCTCACCCTTTTTTGGGAAATTTACCAGCATGGTATAGTGTGCTGAAAAGGTGAGCCAATGGACGAGCTAAAGTCGAAGAGCACTGCTTCAAGACCAGTGCTGGAATGCCATCCGGCCCAGAAGACTTATTTGTGTTCAGATCCGCTAGAACCTTTTTGACAGCACGTGCTCGAAAGAATATACTAGGCATAGTAACAGATACTCTTTCGGACTCGGGCAGTGGTTGACTGCTTTCCGGCAAGTGTGAGTTACTTGCAAATAGTTCAGCCAAGAGGTTAGCTTTGTCAACCGGGTTAGTGAATAATTGGTCATTCCTTAAAAGAGTAGGAATTGAAGAACTAGCATTATCCTTCACCCTTTTAACGAATGACCAAAAGCTTTTACTGCCCCTAGGAGAAGTAAGAACTTTGGCACGAAGACGCTGCCCGTAAAGATTTTTTTCACGTCTTAGCACTTTGGCACACGAAGACCTTGCCTTTTTGCGTAGCGAATCAGTATCTGGATTTTTGTTATTACGCCAGATTCTGAATGCTTTCTCTCTGGATCTGACTGCATTTTTGCATATCGAATTAAGCCAAGATTTTTGTCTGGGTTTAATGGTACAATTTTTGCATGGGATGAAGGCTTTCATTCCCAGCATTATTACATTTTCGACCATTTTTGCCATGGCATCAACATTATTGTCTAGAAAACAAAGCTTCCAATTGAAATGCCTAAAAAAGTCGTTGAGCTTAACCCAACGAGCCTTTCCGTAAATGAATCGGAGCCGCTTCGTAGCTGGTCGAGAAGTGGTAAGAAGTTCTGAGAACGGAAAGGAGGCAGAAACGGTACAGTGATCCGAGTTACCGAGAGGCGCAAGGATATCAACTTCGTACTTGTCAGGGTGCGAAGTTAAAAACAGGTCGAGGGTATTATTTTGGTGCCCTTCAACACACGAGATATGGGTTGGAACATTCACTAGTTGCGCAAGATGGTTATGGGCTGCGAATAACTCCACATACTGGCCTTCTGGAGTTGTATGGCTGGAATGGCGGAGCCAAGAGGTGTTGTGAACATTGAAATCCCCAGCAACAACGATTTCACTGCTCGGACAACTCTCAAGGATCTTCGTGATGGAGTCAGAAAGAGCGTCGAAGTTTGATATTGTAGTTTCCCTTTCCGCACTTGGACTTCTATACAGAAACCCGAAGTGCAAATAGTGTGCTCTGATATTGAATTTAACCCAAAGGCAGCCAAATTCTCCATCACTCGTGCCTGATGGTTGCTGGCACTGATACACAACTTCATTGCGTATGTACATAGCAATGCCTCGATGTAGACAAAAAAGCGATAGCAGGTGATACCCAGGTATATGAAAGTCCTGTGGATCAGCACTTTCAGATACCTGTGTTTCACATAAGGCGAAAATATCCGGCTTATGAAGACAAACGTGAGCGTACACCGAGAAGAAATTGGTTCTAAGCCCACGTATGTTGCAAAAATCTATTCTGAAACGACCACTCATTATGAAGACAAAAAATCTAAAACAGATAGCCTAATTATTTGTACTGATAACAATGAGAAAAGTTGCTATAATGTAACTGTTTAGTGATCAGTTTTATACCTTCATCACTAAACAGTTTATATCAACTAATTCAAGGTCAGCATTACAATAATTGAAAAAAAAGAAGCAAGGGGGGATATCACAATGACAATAGGAAAAGGGACCATAAAAGCCCAGATCTGGTCATTTCGTGAGAGATTTCCCCGTAGTGCCAACACTGGTAATATTAAAAGTGTCAACACTGATCTCTCAGACAGCTGATATTTGTTATTGTTTCTGTTGTATATGTGTAGTTATTGTAAAATTGCGGTTTATTTTATTTCTTATGTTTTAGTTGGTTTTGTTGTTGGGGTTTTAGTTTTATTTTCTTTTATGATTTGTTTGTAATTTTACTTTATATTTTAAATGTAGAATTTGTGTTATTGTGAAATGTTTTTGAAATATTTTTATTATTGGTTTTATGGATGTTTTCGTTTTATGTTTTATAAAAAAAAACACTGATTTAAAAGAAAAACAATGGACGCGGACACTATTTAAAAACATTGATTTTAAGGACAGATTAAAAACAACGCGTGCGTACAAGACAGACGACAAATCACTACTCTCAAGTCTTTACTCCAAATAATACAAGTTTCGTCATTGCTACACACAATATTGATGAAATGGTTTCCAATCCATTAAGACTTCGTCTTTCTGCAGTGAAAACTGCAATTAAATGTCTTAAGCCAGGGAAATCTCCTGGAAATGATAAAATTACAACCACAATGATTGGTTTCTTACCAAATTCAGCTCTAAGATTCATTCTAATAATTTTTAATTCCATACTACGTATGGGTTACTATCCAAAAATCTGGAAGTTATTCGAAATTATAATGATACCTAAGCCAGGAAAAGATGTGAGCCAGGTAGCATCCTATCGTCCTATAAGCTTATTATCAATTTTATCAAAACTGTTTGAAAAATTACTTTTGGAATATTTATTAAACCATCTAAATACAAACGGTAGCATCCCTAACCACCAGTTTAGCTTTAGAAGAAAACATGGCACCATTGAGCAAGTTCACCGCATTATGTCTCTAATACAAAAAATTTTTGAGAGCAAGCAGTATTGCTCGGCATTATTTATAGACATTTCCCAAGCTTTTGATAAAGTATGGCACACTGGTGTAATTCATAAAATTGTAACATTACTCCCTGTTAATGTTCACAAATTGTTATATAACTATATTACAAATAGATTCTTCCGAATCAAATCGAAAGACGTCTTCTCGTCACGTAAACCTCTTCTCGTCACGTAAACCTCTCCTTTATCTACTGTATACTTCTGATATGCCAACAAGTTCGTTTACTCACACGTCTACAATTGCAGATGATACAGCCTTCATAAGTGTTCACAAAGATCCTGTTATAGCATCTGAACGTCTACAATCACATATTTATGACTCGGAGAAATGGTTGAACAAATGGAAAATTAAAGTGAATCCCACAAAATGTGTTCACATTACATTTACGTTAAGAAGAGAAAATTGTCCACCAGTTAATATTAACAATGTCCATATTTCTGAAGAGACAAAAGTTATGTACCTTGGTGTTCACCTAGTCGTTTGACTTGGGCCCATCTATAGAGTTAAAAATCGTGCAAATCAAACTGAAGACTAACCAAATTTATTGGTTAATAAGTCTACGGTCTTCCCTAGACCTAGAATACAAACTCCTCTTGTACAAGGCCGTTATAAAACCAATTTGGCTTTACGGCATCCAGTCGTGGGGTACAGCATCTAATGTTGAAAAATTACAGAGAAGACAGTCAAAACTCTTAAGAATAATAACTGGTGCTCCCTGGTACATCAGAAACAGCAACATTCATAAAGATTTATTGATTCCTACAGTAATAAAGAACTACATTCTCAAGTATTCAACAAAACTGACTGAACATCGCAATCCCCTTACAAGGACATTGCTAGCAACAGAGGGTCACAGACGCTTAAGAAGGATGAGAGAGTTCGATCTGAATATTTAATATTTAAAAAATTCATATTTGTAATTGCACTGGCAATTATAAAATTTTATTATGTATAGGTTAAGATTTTAATATATGTTGTAAATTTCTGAAAAAGAAAGATTCAATAAATAAAAAGACATTTGAAAAAAAAAAACTTGGCTGCAAGTATAAACGGCAAACAAAACCCAACCATGTGATCATGGATCAGGAAAAATCACGCCACGTGTGTCCGGTCGAGGGCTTCATTATCTCCGGATGTAAAAATCAATCTTGCACGGTGCTGTCTTAGGCAGTGGGGCTTCGAAAGCTACAGAGACTTGCTTGGTAAATGCACCTGCCAAGCTAATCAAGCTACTAAATCTGCTGGGGAAAGGAAATCTATCCCGAATAGAAGATGCTTTGGCCAAACCCTCTGCTTCGGGTTCAAACCCAATGCTTCCTGTACATAAGTGAACCAAGAACTTTGGTTCTAGTACCCTCCCTACACTTCCCCTTAGGAGTGCTAGAGTGGGGATACGAAATCCCATACAAAAGACTCCTACTCAGCACAGCAAGGAGACCCCAAACCTGGTTTCGGGTCCACTGCGCCATGTCCCTCTAGGAAGCAACCTACCCCGGCCAGAAGGGCTTTCCTTCAGCGGCGTGCCGCTACAAGGAAATTTCAGTCGCTTGGTGACAGGCTTGAAGACACCCTGACTAGAAAGCATCTAAGAAATGGGCTACTAAGACGCTGGCTGACTCTCTGGCCAAGACTCCCTCCACGTCCTCGGACGCGCCTAAACAGCAAAGCTCGGAGGAAGATTCTAGTCCACATAGCCAGACACCAAACGTCCTAAACTTACCAGGTTATTGGACAGATCCTTTAGCTAGGTTGCCGAAGGCAACCAAAGGCCATTAATATTCTAAAGGATAATTCTGGCCCCCTACCAAACTGCAGCGACGCTGGCTGGTATCAAGGTCGTGTCAAATTGATGTCTTGTCATAATGAGCGGTCTGCTATTCTAATAAAGAAAGTAGTTCAGCTCATCGAGGGCATCTGGGATGGAGCTATAAAATAAAAGAAAATCGAGGGCATCTGGGATGGAACTATAAAATAAAAGAAAATAAAATGTCGCCTATATCAATGAAACCTTTATTTTTATGTTCACTACAAAATTGTATATACGGTAGAAAAAACTCAATTCAATTGATTTATATTTGTTGGCGGTAAAGGTCGCTAAACTAAGAAAATATTTTACTTAATTTATGTAGAAATCTCTATTTATATTTTGGAAATTTATGAAAAATTCTATAAAAATTTGGTTTTAACAGATATTTTTAAAATTTTACTTGTGTGCTATTAACAACAGCTTTTGCAATTATAATTAATATAAGAATCAGTTAATTTGTATAACAAGTACTCCTGAGACTGCTTTGAAAATATATACAAAAAATTGTTATAAAATAAATATTTTTTTTATTTCAATGGATAAAAGTGAGTTAATTAATTTTTATAAGTTTTCGCCAGCAGAGAGCCATAGTCCAGCATTATCAATTAAGATAAAAATATATACCCTTTTTTCTATATCTTCCGAGATAGAAGTGTATTAAATGTTTTGAAACCTAGAAAATAGGGCATTCCAAATAAAGGTTTTTTTTGTTTTATGTCAAATTTGTACTTTTTTGTTTTAAATTGACCTTTTTGTTAATATCTGTAAGAAATAAATGACGTCAATTTGTTATTATCTTTTCATTTTTAGGAATCAGAACTCGAGCTTATTTTTGGAAAAAATGTTTAAAATTGCATGTGTTTGATTTCGATTTTAAAAAAAGTATGTTAATCGATTATAAAAGTTTTATTTTTTTAACACCTTGGTCCTTTGTCTTTAAGATGGTTTTTCGTTATCTTTGAACTGGAGAAAATAGGTTGTTTTAACTTTATGTGTTATTAAAAACTATTTAATATTTGTACATTTTATTGCATGAATAAGTGAAAATGAACTGGGGAACAATATTATAATTTCAAAGAAGGTCCAAAGGTGCGATTGAACATATTTCTATAAAAATACATAACTTCAGTCATTTCGCAGAATTATTTACAGCAATGAGATAATAATAATCATAAAAAATAATGTTAATCCAAAAAAAAAATTATTAAAAATTTTAAACAAATGATATATGGCAGGTATGTGACTACTTTCATAGAATGACATCAAAATTACCACACAAACTCTGGATGTAACTCTAATAATATTGACATAAATCTGAGACACTATGGTTAGAATTGTGCATTTAAAATAATATTTTCAAAAAAAGGATATATGAAAGGTATGAGAGTCCTTGTTGAGATTGGCAAAAATTGCGATAAATTTGATTGGTATTCACCAAGTTTGAAGGCTTTAGAACGAAAAATGCAGATTTTATAACATATTTTTGAAACAGCATATCTGATTCCTTGAACTAAAATTTCCAAAAAGTACTTTTTTTCTTAATTTCACTCACATAAAGCTATATGTCAAATTTTATCATTGTGCGACAACTCCTTCTATTATTGTCCCTTCGTTCTATGAAATCAAAGTACTGTGTGACGTGGTATCCAAGAAGGAGATACCTCGTAGACCTAGGTCCACCGCCCTAGTCCCCGATAGCAAGTCCTCTGCCAAGGAGATACTGGAGCTCCTTCAGATAAGCAATCCTAACTTACCTGTCCATAAACGAAAGGTAACTAAGATCTCTGAACCTGAAGGACTCTCAGAAGGATAACTGATAATCCTTCGAGGAAATCTCTCTGCACGTCCACCGGGGTGATGATAAGGTTTCCAGTGGGAAGATTAACAGTTCATCGGATCCCCCTGCAAGGAATAACGCTTCCGGCCCATCACATCTTCTGCAATCCCTGGAGAGTATTGACGCTCTCGGTGTTGCCGAAGAGGTGATGGACATGGATCCTGACGAGGAAGCCCTCCTGAACCCCAACCCTGAGGACTAGGATTAGGATGACTTCAACGTCACGATCACTCCACTCAGAGGAGGATGATGATGAAGTTAACGCAAGTTAATCTTCATCACTCCAAGGCGGTACCTGCTGCCCTGCTCCTCCGCAAGGCCGATCGTGGGAAGGTCTAGCGCTAATCCAAGAGCCCTGGATCAGCCGTGACAGGATCTGTAGATTAACGCTCAAAGGCTATAAGCTAATACACACCAATGGAACAGGTAGGCGAAGGGCGTGTATTTTAGCAAAGAGCTCAGTTAATATCTTCATTCTTTCTGACTACAGTGATGAAGATACTACCGTAGCGGCTTGGGAGACCAAGACAGGCTCCATTCTGGTCTCCTCGTGCTACATGGGGCACGATCATCCCAGCCCACCACCACCACCACCACCACCTAACGCTCTAGTTCGCAAGACAGTGGACCTAGCACACAGGCAAAACTTGCCATTGGTCATAGGTGCTGACGCGAATGCACATCACGTCATTTGGGGAATTTCTGATACAAACACAAGAGGAGACTCAATTTTTGATTTTATTCTTTGTAACAACTTAGAGATAGTTAACTCCGGATCAGAACCCAGTTTTGCTGTTGCCAACAGACAGGAGGTCCTTGACATCAGGATAGTTAGCAACATGCACTCAGTTCTGATTAGGAACTGGAGGGTCTCAAGCGAAACAATCTGATCATCGATCAGGAAATAGCCGCTCCTTATCGTTATAGGAGGAAGACAAACTGGGTTATTCATAGGGGCACCCTGGACCGTCTCCTTCCCTCCTTACCGATTATCAACACTCGCAACGACATTAATCATGTGGTTAACGTACTAACCGACGCCATAAATCAAACCACAAATCAGGAAACTCACCACCAGGAGAGGTAAAAGGAAACCTCCCTGGTGGTCCGCAAACATTGCAACACTTAAAAAAGAATGTCGCCGACTATTTAACGAAGCCAAAAGGACCGCAAATGGACCCCCTACAAAGCCTGCGTTAACAAATTCAAAAATCTAGTCAGAAAAGCGAAGAGACAGTCCTGGATAAACTTTTGCAGCGGCATCGAAGGTTCTTCCGATCCTTCGCACACGGTAGCTGCCTATATTCAAAGGGACAGCGGCCATTGGACGACAAGCGGATCTGAAACCCTCGAAGTTTCGAACCGTACAAAGCTGCGGGTCCTGATGGTATTATTCCAGCTGATCTGCAATATAATACCAACCTCTTAATGCCCTAGCTTCTTCTGGTATATGATGGTTGTCTTCTACTATCTCATATACTAGAAACCTGGACCAGGTGCAACGTTGTCTTAATCCCCAAAGCAGGTAAAACATCACACACGAAACCGAAGGATTTCAGGCCTATTAGTCTTAGCTCCTTCCTTCTTAAAACCTTGGAGCGTATCATTGAAGCGCATATTCGTGCTTCATTAGATTTAAGGTTCCTGTCCAACTCACAGTATGCCTACAACAAAGCCAAATGAGTTGAGACTGCACTCCCCTCACTAGTTAGTCACATTGAAAAATCTCTGGAGTTCGGCGAATTCAGACTTGCCGCCTTTCTAGACATAGAGGGCGCCTTTAACAACATAAGACCGGAGTCGATTTTATCGGCAATGGAGGACTTAAGGGTCGAAAAATCTATTATATCGTTTGTAGATAAGCTTCTCACCTATAGAGTCATCTGCTCAATCATGGGCACTGCTAAAATCTATAAAGAAGCTTGTCGAGGTACTCCACAAGGGGGTGTACTATCACCTGTTCTGTGGAACATTGCCATAAATAAACTACTCACTGAATTAGATTCTCTGTGATTCAACACCATCACATACGCGGATGATGTTGCTATAGCTGTGTCAGGGAAATTTCTTAACACACTGTCACAACGTCTCGAAACAGCTCTTGACATACTCTATCGTTGGAGCCAATCCAACTAAAACTGAACTTGTACTTTCTCGCGTAAATACAAAATACCCAGCTTACTCTCCCAAAATTTAATAAGGTAGAACTTATGCTCACTGACCATGCCAAATATCTGGGGGTCATTCTGGACTCAAAACTGTCCTGGAGCCTGAACACCCAATTTAGGGTATCTAAAGCACTCTACTCATGCAGATGGGTCTAAATCCCATCAACACTGCCTAGCTCTATATTAATGTATGGTGCGCTGGTTTGGTTGCCTGCACTCACCAAGGCAAACCAGAGGGACTATTTTAACAAAGTCTTAAGATCTTCCGCTCTAATGATTACCGGTGCATTAAGAACTACTCCATCTCTTCGCCATGCTCAACCGGCTCCCAGCCAAACATTAGTTCAGCTGCAAATTGCTCTTAACTCGGCTGTCCATCTTAGCACAATTGGAACCTGGTCCCACTCACAAACCGGACATTCCACTATCCTGGACAAAATCACAAATATCCCTGACCACATAGATTACTGCATATCCACCCCTATCTTTGATAAATCTTTTACTGTGACTATCTCTGGAGAACCCCCATCTTCAGATGACGGCTGTCTGGGTGTATACACTATATAGAAAGGAAATTTGCTTTAGGCTCCCTGATCAATGCAGTGTCCTACAATCCGAGATATCGGTTATTCATAAAGGAGTCAAATGGTTGAGATACCACAGAATATACGTCAGGGATATTCGTTTCTGTATCGACAGTCAGGCTGTAATAAAATCGCTATCTAATGTCCATACAACATCTGTTCCTACCCGCGATTGCCGGGCATCTCTTAACGAGATGGCGAGACGTTGCAAGATCGAACTCCTCTGGGTACCAACAACATACCTGGTAACTCCACCGCGGACAAACTTGCTAAATCCGGTGCTCTCCGAGTCAGGACAACATCGACCAATTTACGGGCTTACCGCAACCTGCCTGCAAATCAATAATTAGACAATTTCTTTTCTTGCCAGGGCAGAGCAAGTTTCATATCTAGGCAAACATGGCCCATCTTCTTTGTCACTGCCCCGCCCTCTCGACTTCAAGGGCTCTCAATCTGGGGGCACCTTTTCTGCATGATTTATCGGATCTAGCGAGTATTGACATTCGTAAAATAGACTCATTTATCAGGGATTTAGGATGGCTTGATAAGCCTCTCACTGATAGTCTGGAGTAATTATTTTTGCTCTTTTCTTCCAGTCCATCCCTTGCACGTAACACAAAAGGGACCGCTTTTAGGACCCAAGTGACGCTGACCTAACATCGGCTGCCTGCCTAACCTTTCCTTACTTCACACTCTGACAAGTATGAAGTCGTTCTCCGGACTTCAGAATTTTTTAGGCATTTTAACTGGAAACTTTGTTTTCGTGACAATAATGTGAGTGCCTCGGTTGGGCATGAAAATGTTCATTCCAGCGAAAAATATTTCGATTAAACCTAAGTTCAAAGCTTGGTTTTATCAGACGTGCAAAAATGCAGTTAGATCTCGAGAGGTTGCTTTCAGTAACTGGCGTTATAACCAAAATCCAGTTACTGATTTGCAACGCAAACAGGCATGAAAAGACTCTGCACGAGCAACGCTTTTGCACTAAAATTATTGCGTTAAGAGTCAAGAATAAGTTCTACAATTTCTTCTCTTGTAAGCTGAATTATTTGGAAACAATACTCGCTTGCCGGAAAGCACCCAACCTCTGCCTGAGCTCGAAAGAATATCTGTAACTATGCCAAAGATATTCTTCCGTGCCCGTGCTGTAAAACGGGTTTTAGCGGATCTCAATATAAATACTGATGGCATGCCATAATGAGAGGTCCGCTTTTCTCTTGAGATAGGCGGTCCGACTCATTGAAGGTATATGGGAAGGAGCTAGTCTCGACGTGGTCTCTCGTGAGGAGATTCCACGGAGGCCTAGATCCACTGCCCTTGTACGCGATGGTGTGTCATCCAAGGAGGACATTCTGGAGATCCTCCGGCTCAGTAACCCCAATCTTCCTGTCCATGACTGGAAGTTAGTAAAGGCTTCTGAGCCTAAGGATTCTCTTAGAAGGATCACTGTCGTCCTGACCCAGGAAACCTTGGATTCCTGATGCGTTGGAAGATTCTCTACGGTTTCGAGAAAATCATCCTCCTGAGGTGACGACAAGGGTCCCGAAAAGCAGCAAGACAGTGCGTCGGATCCCCCTACCAAGGGCGACGTGCCTTCCGGTTCATCTGCTAATCCTACTTCCCAGTTGAGTCTAGGCTCTCTGGGCATTGGGGATGAGGAGATGGATGAGGAATTGGACGAGGAAGCCCTCCTGAACCCCGATCTAGACGACGAGGATCAGGATGACTTCAACGTCACCGTCATCCCCCTTTTTTCCAGAATAATCTACATGGGCCATGACCATATTGGTCCACCACCCAACAATTTGGTCAGGAAGACAGCGGACATGGCTGTCAGCAGGAATCTGCCACTCATCATAGGAGCAGATGCAAATGCCCATCATACCATCTGGGGCAGCACTAACACCAACGAAAGAGGTGAGTCTATTTCTGATTTTCTTCTTTGTAGCAGTTTAGATGTTGTAAATACAGGGTCAGAACCCACTTTTGTAGTTAGCAACAGAGGTTCTTGACATTACTTTGGTTAGCTCTATGCACCATAACCTAATTAAAAACTGGAGAGTGTCAAATGACTGCTCCTTTTCCGACCATCGGTATCTTGAATTTGAACTTCAATTCAAACAGGTAAGACCCACCCCCTTCCTAAATAGGAAGAGAACCAACTGGAACTCACAAAAGGAATCCCTCTATCGTCTCTTACCTTCTGTACCGCTCATCAACTCTTGCGAGGACATTGATCTAGCTGTTAACACTTTGACCAATGTTTTCCAGCAAGCCACAAATCAACCTTGCAAGAAAATCACTAGGAAAGGTAAATGTAAACCACCCTGGTGGCCACCCGACATTGCGAAGTTACGCAAGGAATGTCGACGTCTGTTTAACGAAGCCAAGGGGACTTCCAATTGGGTGACCTACAAAGCTTAAGTTAACAGATTAAATAATGTAGTCAGGAATGCGAAAAGACAGTCCTGGAAAATCTTCTGCAGCGGCGTGTAAGGATCCTTTGAGACCAGCATACGTCGCAAAATACTAACTTCATCTCCCTCCGTCGGTGGTTATATTCAAAAAACTGGACCACCAGTAGTAACGAAACCCTTGAGGTCCTTATGGGCACTCACTTCCCTGGATGCAGCGCTCTCTACCATGAACCTGTGTCCAGTAACTCGACTGTATATGAACTCACACCCATCCTCATTGATAGAGGAAGAGTCAAGTGGATTTTCGAGAGTTCTCTTAGATTCTCATACATTCCTCAATTATGGACCAGATGTGAGGTAGTATTCATCCCTAAAGCGGGAAAAGCTAGCCACACCAAACCGAAGGACTTCAGACCAATTAGCCTCAGCTCCTTCCTACTTTAAACTCTAGAACGCATCATTGATGTTCACTTACGTCCTTAATAAAGGCCTCTAATAAAGGCAAGTCTGTTGAAACAGCACTCCACTCACTTGTTAGTTCTTTAGAAAAATCACTTGAGTTCGGCGAATTCTCACTCGTTGCCTTTCTAGATATTGAAGGAGCTTTCAACAACATTAAGCCTACATCGATTATTTCGGCATTGGCGGACCTAGGAGTTGATAACTCTATTGTCTCCTTCGTAGGGAAACTTCTCTCTTATAGAATTATCTTCTCACCAGGAAATATAAGATTCCCCAGTTCACCCTCTCAAAGGTAGATGGGACTGAACTAGTACTCACGGATCATTCCAAATATTTGGGAGTGATTCTGGACTCTAAGCTGTCCTGGAACTTAAACACTCAATATAGGGTGTCTAAGGCTTCCATTGCACTATGCTCGTGCAGAAGAGCTCTAGGAATTACGTGGGGCCTTTCCCGTCTAATACCGCCTGGCTCTTTGAAATGGTTCTTCTTCTTCTGTTATCCTTGACTCCTAGTGGAGCATAGGGCCTCAACCATCCTTTTATATCGAACTCTATTGCGAGATGTTAGGCATACATCATTCCATGAATAGTTTGCTGCTTGTAACTCCGCTTCAATTGACCTTCTCCACGTTCTAGCAGGTGCACCAACACGACGGCCGCTTCCTTGTGGAGCAATTTAGCATTTAAAGTCCACGAGCATTTAAAGTCCACGTACATTGCCCGAATTAACTTCAGAATTTTAGTTGGCATGTTACGGTTTTCTAAAATTCTCCATAGATAGCTCCTGTTGACACTGTCGAAGGCCTTCATAAAGTCGATAAACGCTAGGTAAATGGGTGTGCGGAATTCATTACATTGCTCCAGTACTATTCTTACTGTGTTGATTAGATCAACACAAGATCTATTCTCTCGGAACCCAAACTGATTTTCGCGTAGTGTTTTACAAACTGCGTCAGACGTTCTATTCAAAATCACTCGACTTAGTATTTTGCTCGGTATTGGAAGAAGTGTTATTCCCCTGTAGTTATTGCAGTCTTTGGAGTCACCCTTTTTTGGTATTTTCACTAGTATACCTTCATTCCAGGAGGTTGGCAGAGCTTCTTCTTCCCATATTTTACGCACAAGTGGGTGCCACAGTCTCGCCGATAGTTCAACGTCACATAAAAGCATCTCCGCTGAGATATTGTCATTGCCCGGGGCCTTGTTGCGCTTAAGTTTAATTGCATTCTTCACTTCTTGTAATTTTGGTGAGCTGTCTGAAATTCCATTGAATAAACAGTCATGGTTGGTTTCGTTTTGCATTTCCGTCAGTGCTTCTAATCCAATGGTATTGTTTAATGTTGACTAGAAGTGTTCCATCCATCGTATTAATTGTTCATCCGGCGTTGAGAGAAGTCTACCGCTACTACTCAGGATGGGACTGTTGGTGTAGGTAGGTTTGCCGCACAACGCCCTTGATATATTATATAAGGTCCTCATGTCGCCTTTACTTGCAGCTGACTCAGCTTGGCTCGCTTGTTTATCTACCCACATTCTTTTGTCCCTCCTTGCAGACCTTTTTATTCTGTTGGATAGGTCACGGTACATTGTACTAAGCTCCTCAACATCCACGTTTGAATTTAAAATTGTATTTTTTATGATTTTACGATGTTCAACCAGGTCCCATGTTGCTTGGTGAGCCAGACTTTCCTTTTATGGTCTTTAAAATTGTGCCACCTACAACCAGTTTCCTTTCACAGCATAGTTCGATTAATCTTTCTCCGTTGTCGTTTCTTACTCCGACACCGTGCTTACCAATGTAGTGTTCTAAACCGGTGTTGTTTGAGCCAACTTTGGCGTTAAAGTCGCCCAGTATCATAGTAATGTCACAATTATCTACATTACTGTTCATCCAACTGCTTAATACATCGTAAAATTCGTCTTTCTCGTTTTCAGATTGTATTTCAGTAGGAGCGTACATTAATAATTATCATATTACGAGCTTTAGTCTTAAGTTTTATTGCCATTAGCCTCTCATTGATAGGATACCATGCTATCATGGCTTTAGCTATTCTTTTAGTCATCAAAAAGCACACTACTATGCTCATCACCATCCGGGCTACCGGAGTAAAGAAACGCAGTATTTTCGTTCCGAACTTCCACTTGTCCTGTCCATCTTGCTTCTGGCACCGCCAGCAAATCAATTTTATAATCCAACATTTCACGCCTTAGTTGTTCTAGTTTTCCAGTTTCGTATAGCGTGCGTACGTTCCATGTCGCAAACTTTAAATTTTCTTTCATGCCTATATTAGTTTTTATAGTTCGATTTCTTTTGATAGAATTGGTTTCATTCATCAAGATGTTCTTGCATAGATTAGGCACCTCCACAATCCTTGTGCCAGCTGCCGCAGCAGGGGGGTTTCTCGCTTGATTACCTCTTGGAGTAGTATATTCTATAATGTTGTTTCTTTCCATGCTTAAAACATCGTAAGTGCTTAGTCGATGGATGATGAGTCGAAAGACAAGAGCCACGTTTGTAAAGCGAGCCGCTCGGTCCAAGACAGACGCCCGCTTGTAGCCGCAACTAACATGTTGAACAGACGCTACGGTTTCGTACTTTACCAAGTACAATTATCTTAGACCCTTAGACCAAATACGTTGGAATGGCTCTAAGATAACTCCCCCTCACGTTAGCTCTGACCTAGAATCCCACTCGGATTGTTTACCGCATCTTCAACTAGGTTGCTCAGGTTTCCAGTATGTACCACTAGGAGGTGTGAGTAGGAATTGAATACAGTTATTACCTGTTAGCTGGAAGTCTTGCCGCAATTCATTCTCCATCATCAGTCTACACGACATCCGTTCTCATCCGTGAATGCCGGGCATCCCTGAACGAGATGGCGAGACATTCCAACATTGAACTTCTCTGGGTACTCAGTCACAGTAATGTACCAGGTAACATCACTGCGTATAACCTAGCAAAAGGTGGTGCTCTCCTTGGTCAGGAGCACACCGACCAATTTATAGGTATACCGCTACCAGCATGCAAACTGCTCATTAAGCAGTTTTCTTTTAGGTCCGCACAGACCAACTGGTCCACAGAAACGACCTGTTCGATCTCCAGACTTACATGGCCAACTTACGACTGTAAGCGTTCTGCAATCTTGGTCAGCTTTCCGCGCCATAGACTTCGCACCCTTATCTCAGTACTCACAGGACACTGTGTAATAGGTTTACATGCTAGGAGACTTAATCTTCAAAGCAATGACTACTGCAGAAGCTGTCAAAACGTGGAGGAGGAAGAAACCATCACTCATCTCCTCTGTCACTGTCCAGCCCTTGCTGATATTAGGACACTCCATCTGGGATAATCCTTTTTGCATGATTTATCAGAGATCCCGAACACAAACATTCGTAAAATAAGCTCTTTTATTTGTGCTACAGGATGGAGCTAGTTGAGCCTTTCATTTATTGGAAGTTTTGAAATTTTCTTTTCTTTCCCATGCAGGGAAACCTCTTTTTGGACCCAAGTGACGCGGACCATAAGGACCGCATCCTGCCTAACCTAACCCATATAAATAAGTTTTCAGGGCCGGATGGCATTCTAGCACTGGTCTTGAAACAGTGCTCTTCGACGCTTGGTCGTCCATTAGTTAACCTTTTCAGCAATTTTTTTCCATGTAATATGCTTATAGTATTCAATGCAAAAATAAAAAAGGTTTAAGTATTTTCTGAGCACTTCTGCAGCATTAACCGAGCATTAAAATGCCCTTTTGTGAGAATTAAAGTCTTTTGAATTGCAAATTAATTCTGAATTTTATTTTATAAATGTTCTGCTTATATACTAAAATATCCTAGTAGTCAGTCATCCAAATGATATTCTAGTTACACAAAATTATTTCGTATAAACAATTAATATTTGACGCCAATATGATCCGTTGGCATTGAGTTTTTATGATGACTATAATTTTCTTAACCTACGATAACTTTAAAGTATTTTAAATTAATTAAAGGGTTCTTAAATTACTACAGTGTTGTGCAAATGTGCACACACTATATATACTACTGTTTAGTTATGTTGACAATATTAAAACAGTGATGTGCAGAAATGCACATACACTACACCCTCACCCTTTTCTGTTTTGGGTATTATTAAAAATAAAATAGAATAAATTATTATTATACATCGTATATTTCTATATAATTTTTATGAGTTAAGAATTTCTTAATGTTTTATCATCTTTATACATTTATGTAATAAGCTTTTTTAAATTATTCTTATGTATAATTTTAACTTTTGTTTTTATCTATTTCTAATTACATTTAAATCATCTATGTCTAAAATTTTATATGGACCTTTGTATGGGGGCTCGAGTTTTTTCCTATTCTCGGCTTTTACTAAAACTAGGTCTCCTATATTCAGTTCTATGGTGTTCTGTCTTTTTCAGATTCTAGTTTTCTTTTATTTTTCACTTCTAAAATTATTTCTCTTGCCTTTTCCAATGAATAACGAAGTCTAATTTTTAGTTCATTTAAATAATTGTCTAGATTGTAAACCTTTTTAGGGTCACCTAATTCGGCACCTGGTAATCTTGGTAGTTTTCCATACACTAATTCAAAGAGTGTATAATTAGTATCTATATTGGGAGTTGTATTAAAAGCAAAAGCAAAATATGGTATCCATTCATGCCAGATATTATCTTCTGCAAAATTCAGAAAATATTCATTGAGAACACGGTGATTTCGTTCCACTGTTTAAAAATGCACAAATCTCTCTCATTAACTCGTTAGTAAATTTGGTACCTTTATCAGTCTTGAGAATGTTAAACAAACCGTATTTTAAAATGACTTGTTCCACTAAAGTTCTTGCTACAGTTTTTGCATCTTTTGATTCAATTGGACAAGCTATAACATATTTTGTCAGTTCACACTTGGACCTGATGCGTTGGAAGTTTCTCTACGGTTTCGAGAAAATCATCCTCCATGTCTACCGAGGTGACGACAAGGGTCCCGAAAAGCAGCAAAACAGTGCGTCGGATCCCCCTACCAAGGGCGACGTGCCTTCCGGTTCATCTGCTAATCCTACTTCCCAGTTGAGTCTAGGCTCTCTGGGCATTGAGGATGAGGAGATGGATGAGGAATTTGACGAGGAAGCCCTCCTGAACCCCGATCTAGACGACGAGGATCAGGATGACTTTAACGTCACCGTCATCCCCCTTTTAAGGATCTTGAAGATTATCCAGAATAATCTACATGGGCCATGACCATATTGGTCCACCACCCAACAATTTGGTCAGGAAGACAGCGGACATGGCTGTCAGCAGGAATCTGCCACTCATCATAGGAGCAGATGCAAATGCCCATCATACCATCTGGGGCAGCACTAACACCAACGAAAGAGGTGAGTCTATTTCTGATTTTCTTCTTTGTAGCAGTTTAGATGTTGTAAATACAGGGTCAGAACCCACTTTTGTAGTTAGCAACAGAGGTTCTTGACATTACTTTGGTTAGCTCTATGCACCATAACCTAATTAAAAACTGGAGAGTGTCAAATGACTGCTCCTTTTCCGACCGGTATCTTGAATTTGAACTTCAATTCAAACAGGTAAGACCCACCCCCTTCCTAAATAGGAAGAGAACCAACTGGAACTCACAAAAGGAATCCCTCTATCGTCTCTTACCTTCTGTACCGCTCATCAACTCTTGCGAGGACATTGATCTAGCTGTTAACACTTTGACCAATGTTTTCCAGCAAGCCACAAATCAAGCTTGCAAGAAAATCACTAGGAAAGGTAAATGTAAACCACCCTGGTGGTCACCCGACATTGCGAAGTTACGCAAGAAATGTCGACATCTGTTTAACGAAGCCAAGGGGACTTCCAATTGGGTGACCTACAAAGCTTAAGTTAACAGATTAAATAATGTAGTCAGGAATGCGAAAAGACAGACCTGGAAAATCTTCTGCAGCGGCGTGGAAGGATCCTTTGAGACCAGCATACGTCGCAAAATACTAACTTCATCTCCCTCCGTCAGTGGTTATATTCAAAAAACTGGACCACCAGTAGTAACGAAACCCTTGAGGTCCTTATGGGCACTCACTTCCCTGGATGCAGCGCTCTCTACCATGAACCTGTGTCCAGTAACTCGACTGTATATGAACCCACACCCATTCTCATTGATAGAGGAAGAGTCAAGTGGATTTTCAGGATTTTCGAGAGTTCTCTTAGATTCTCATACATTCCTCAATTATGGACCAGATGTGAGGTAGTATTCATCCCTAAAGCGGGAAAAGCTAGCCACACCAAACCGAAGGACTTCAGACCAATTAGCCTCAGCTCCTTCCTACTTTAAACTCTAGAACGCATCATTGATGTTCACTTACGTCCTTAATAAAGGCCTCTAATAAAGGCAAGTCTGTTGAAACAGCACTCCACTCACTTGTTAGTTCTTTAGAAAAATCACTTGAGTTCGGCGAATTCTCACTCGTTGCCTTTCTAGATATTGAAGGAGCTTTCAACAACATTAAGCCTACATCGATTATTTCGGCATTGGCGGACCTAGGAGTTGATAACTCTATTGTCTCCTTCGTAGGGAAACTTCTCTCTTATAGAATTATCTTCTCACCAGGAAATATAAGATTCCCCAGTTCACCCTCTCAAAGGTTGATGGGACTGAACTAGTACTCACGGATCATTCCAAATATTTGGGAGTGATTCTGGACTCTAAGCTGTCCTGGAACTTAAACACTTAATATAGGGTGTCTAAGGCTTCCATTGCACTATGCTCGTGCAGAAGAGCTCTAGGAATTACGTGGGGCCTTTCCCGTCTAATACCGCCTGGCTCTTTGAAATGGTTCTTCTTCTTCTGTTATCCTTGACTCCCAGTGGAGCATAGGGCCTCAACCATCCTTTTATATCGAACTCTATTGCGAGATGTTAGGCATACATCATTCCATGAATAGTTTGCTGCTTGTAACTCCGCTTCAATTGACCTTCTCCACGTTCTAGCAGGTGCACCAACACGACGGCCGCTTCCTTGTGGATTCCAACGAAGCGCTTGTGGAGCAATTTAGCATTTAAAGTCCACGAGCATTTAAAGTCCACGTACATTGCCCGAATTAACTTCAGAATTTTAGTTGGCATGTTACGGTTTTCTAAAATTCTCCATAGATAGCTCCTGTTGACACTGTCGAAGGCCTTCATAAAGTCGATAAACGCTAGGTAAATGGGTGTGCGGAATTCATTACATTGCTCCAGTACTATTCTTACTGTGTTGATTAGATCAACACAAGATCTTTTCTCTCGGAACCCAAACTGATTTTCGCGTAGTGTTTTACAAACTGCGTCAGACGTTCTATTCAAAATCACTCGACTTAGTATTTTGCTCGGTATTGGAAGAAGTGTTATTCCCCTGTAGTTATTGCAGTCTTTGGAGTCACCCTTTTTTGGTATTTTCACTAGTATACCTTCATTCCCATATTTTACGTACAAATGGGTGCCACAGTCTCGTCGATAGTTCAACGTCACATAAAAGCATCTCCACTGAGATATTGTCATTGCCCGGGGCCTTGTTGCGCTTAAGGCTTTTAATTGCATTCTTCACTTCTTGTAATTTTGGTGAGCTGTCTGAAATTCCATTGAATAAACAGTCATGGTTGGTTTCGTTTTGCATTTCCGTCAGTGCTTCTAATCCAATGGTATTGTTTAATGTTGACTAGAAGTGTTCCATCCATCGTATTAATTGTACATCCGGCGTTGAGAGAAGTCTACCGCTACTACTCAGGATGGGACTGTTGGTGTAGGTAGGTTTGCCGCACAACGCCCTTGATATATTATATAAGGTCCTCATGTCGCCTTTACTTGCAGCTGACTCAGCTTGGCTCGCTTGTTTATCTACCCACATTCTTTTGTCCCTCCTTGCAGACCTTTTTATTCTGTTGGATAGGTCACGGTACATTGTACTAAGCTCCTCAACATCCACGTTTGAATTTAAAATTGTATTTTTTATGATTTTACGATGTTCAACCAGGTCCCATGTTGCTTGGTGAGCCAGACTTTCCTTTTATGGTCTTTAAAATTGTGCCACCTACAACCAGTTTCCTTTCACAGCATAGTTCGATTAATCTTTCTCCGTTGTCGTTTCTTACTCCGACACCGTGCTTACCAATGTAGTGTTCTAAGCCGGTGTTGTTTAAACCAACTTTGGCGTTAAAGTCGCCCAGTATCATAGTAATGTCACAATTATCTACATTACTGTTCATCCAACTGCTTAATACATCGTAAAATTCGTCTTTGTCGTTTTCAGATTGTATTTCAGTAAGAGCGTACATTAATAATTATCATATTACGAGCTTTAGTCTTAAGTTTTATTGCCATTAGCCTCTCATTGATAGGATACCATGCTATCATGGTATCCTATCTTGCATAGATTAGGCACCTCCAAAATCCTTGTGCCAGCTGCCGCAGCAGGGGGATTTCTCGCTTGATTACCTCTTGGAGTAGTATATTCTATAATGTTGTTTCTTTCCATGCTTAAAACATCGTAAGTGCTTAGTCGATGGATGATGAGTCGAAAGACAAGAGCCACGTTTGTAAAGCGAGCCGCTCGGTCCGAGACAGACGCCCGCTTGTAGCCGCAACTAACATGTTGAACAGACGCTACGGTTTCGTACTTTACCAAGTACAATTATCTTAGACCCTTAGACCAAATACGTTGGAATGGCTCTAAGATAACTCCCCCTCACGTTAGCTCTGACCTAGAATCCCACTCGGATTGTTTACCGCATCTTCAACTAGGTTGCTCAGGTTTCCAGTATGTACCACTAGGAGGTGTGAGTAGGAATTGAATACAGTTATTACCTGTTAGCTGGAAGTCTTGCCGCAATTCATTCTCCATCATCAGTCTACACGACATCCGTTCTCATCCGTGAATGCCGGGCATCCCTGAACGAGATGGCGAGACATTCCAACATTGAACTTCTCTGGGTACTCAGTCACAGTAATGTACCAGGTAACATCACTGCGTATAACCTAGCAAAAGGTGGTGCTCTCCTTGGTCAGCAGCACACCGACCAATTTATAGGTATACCGCTACCAGCATGCAAACTGCTCATTAAGCAGTTTCTTTTTAGGTCCGCACAGACCAACTGGTCCACAGAAACGACCTGTTCGATCTCCAGACTTACATGGCCAACTTACGACTGTAAGAGTTCTGCAATCTTGGTCAGCTTTCCGCGCCATAGACTTCGCACCCTTATCTCAGTACTCACAGGACACTGTGTAATAGGTTTACATGCTAGGAGACTTAATCTTCAAAGCAATGACTACTGCAGAAGCTGTCAAAACGTGGAGGAGGAAGAAACCATGACTCATCTCCTCTGTCACTGTCCAGCCCTTGCTGATATTAGGACACTCCATCTGTGATAATCCTTTTTGCATGATTTATCAGAGATCCCGAACACAAACATTCGTAAAATAAGCTCTTTTATTTGTGCTACAGGATGGATCTAGTTGAGCCTTTCATTTATTGGAAGTTTTGAAATTTTCTTTTCTTTCCCATGCAGGGAAACCTCTTTTTGGACCCAAGTGACGCGGACCATAAGGACCGCATCCTGCCTAACCTAACCCATATAAATAAGTTTTCAGGGCCGGATGGCATTCTAGCACTGGTCTTGAAACAGTGCTCTTCGACGCTTGGTCGTCCATTAGCTAACCTTTTCAGCACCTTTTACCATGTAATATGCTTATAGTATTCAATGCAAAAATAAAAAAGTTTTAAGTATTTTCTGAGCACTTCTGCAGCATTAACCGAGCATTAAAATGCCCTTTTGTGAGAATTAAAGTCTTTTGAATTGCAAATTAATTCTGAATTTCATTTTATAAATGTTCTGCTTATATACTAAAATATCCTAGTAGTCAGTCATCCAAATGATATTCTAGTTACACAAAATTATTTCGTATAAACAATTAATATTTGACGCCAATATGATCCGTTGGCATTGAGTTTTTATGATGACTATAATTTTCTTAACCTACGATAACTTTAAAGTATTTTAAATTAATTAAAGGGTTCTTAAATTACTACAGTGTTGTGCAAATGTGCACACACTATATATACTACTGTTTAGTTATGTTGACAATATTAAAACAGTGATGTGCAGAAATGCACATACACTACAACCTCACCCTTTTCTGTTTTGGGTATTATTAAAAATAAAATAGAATAAATAGGAATATTATTATAAAAATTATTATTATACATCGTATATTTCTATATAATTTTTATGAGTTAAGAATTTCTTAATGTTTTATCATCTTTATACATTTATGTAATAAGCTTTTTTAAATTATTCTTATGTATAATTTTAACTTTTGTTTTTATCTATTTCTAATTACATTTAAATCATCTATGTCTAAAATTTTATATGGACCTTTGTATGGGGGCTCGAGTTTTTTCCTATTCTCGGCTTTTACTAAAACTAGGTCTCCTATATTCAGTTCTATGGTGTTCTGTCTTTTTCAGATTCTAGTTTTCTTTTATTTTTCACTTCTAAAATTATTTCTCTTGCCTTTTGCAATGAATAACGAAGTCTAATTTTTAGTTCATTTAAATAATTGTCTAGATTGTAAACCTTTTTAGGGTCACCTAATTCGGCACCTGGTAATCTTGGTAGTTTTCCATACACTAATTCAAAGAGTGTATAATTAGTATCTATATTGGGAGTTGTATTAAAAGCAAAAGCAAAATATGGTATCCATTCATGCCAGATATTATCTTCTGCAAAATTCAGAAAATATTCATTGAGAACACGGTGATTTCGTTCCACTGTTTAAAAATGCACAAATCTCTCTCATTAACTCGTTAGTAAATTTGGTACCTTTATCAGTCTTGAGAATGTTAAACAAACCGTATTTTAAAATGACTTGTTCCACTAAAGTTCTTGCTACAGTTTTTGCATCTTTTGATTCAATTGGACAAGCTATAACATATTTTGTCAGTTCACACTTGGACCTGATGCGTTGGAAGATTCTCTACGGTTTCGAGAAAATCATCCTCCATGTCTACCGAGGTGACGACAAGGGTCCCGAAAAGCAGCAAAACAGTGCGTCGGATCCCCCTACCAAGGGCGACGTGCCTTCCGGTTCATCTGCTAATCCTACTTCCCAGTTGAGTCTAGGCTCTCTGGGCATTGAGGATGAGGAGATGGATGAGGAATTTGACGAGGAAGCCCTCCTGAACCCCGATCTAGACGACGAGGATCAGGATGACTTTAACGTCACCGTCATCCCCCTTTTAAGGATCTTGAAGATTATCCAGAATAATCTACATGGGCCATGACCATATTGGTCCACCACCCAACAATTTGGTCAGGAAGACAGCGGACATGGCTGTCAGCAGGAATCTGCCACTCATCATAGGAGCAGATGCAAATGCCCATCATACCATCTGGGGCAGCACTAACACCAACGAAAGAGGTGAGTCTATTTCTGATTTTCTTCTTTGTAGCAGTTTAGATGTTGTAAATACAGGGTCAGAACCCACTTTTGTAGTTAGCAACAGAGGTTCTTGACATTACTTTGGTTAGCTCTATGCACCATAACCTAATTAAAAACTGGAGAGTGTCAAATGACTGCTCCTTTTCCGACCGGTATCTTGAATTTGAACTTCAATTCAAACAGGTAAGACCCACCCCCTTCCTAAATAGGAAGAGAACCAACTGGAACTCACAAAAGGAATCCCTCTATCGTCTCTTAGCTTCTGTACCGCTCATCAACTCTTGCGAGGACATTGATCTAGCTGTTAACACTTTGACCAATGTTTTCCAGCAAGCCACAAATCAAGCTTGCAAGAAAATCACTAGGAAAGGTAAATGTAAACCACCCTGGTGGTCACCCGACATTGCGAAGTTACGCAAGAAATGTCGACATCTGTTTAACGAAGCCAAGGGGACTTCCAATTGGGTGACCTACAAAGCTTAAGTTAACAGATTAAATAATGTAGTCAGGAATGCGAAAAGACAGACCTGGAAAATCTTCTGCAGCGGCGTGGAAGGATCCTTTGAGACCAGCATACGTCGCAAAATACTAACTTCATCTCCCTCCGTCAGTGGTTATATTCAAAAAACTGGACCACCAGTAGTAACGAAACCCTTGAGGTCCTTATGGGCACTCACTTCCCTGGATGCAGCGCTCTCTACCATGAACCTGTGTCCAGTAACTCGACTGTATATGAACCCACACCCATCCTCATTGATAGAGGAAGAGTCAAGTGGATTTTCAGGATTTTCGAGAGTTCTCTTAGATTCTCATACATTCCTCAATTATGGACCAGATGTGAGGTAGTATTCATCCCTAAAGCGGGAAAAGCTAGCCACACCAAACCGAAGGACTTCAGACCAATTAGCCTCAGCTCCTTCCTACTTTAAACTCTAGAACGCATCATTGATGTTCACTTACGTCCTTAATAAAGGCCTCTAATAAAGGCAAGTCTGTTGAAACAGCACTCCACTCACTTGTTAGTTCTTTAGAAAAATCACTTGAGTTCGGCGAATTCTCACTCGTTGCCTTTCTAGATATTGAAGGAGCTTTCAACAACATTAAGCCTACATCGATTATTTCGGCATTGGCGGACCTAGGAGTTGATAACTCTATTGTCTCCTTCGTAGGGAAACTTCTCTCTTATAGAATTATCTTCTCACCAGGAAATATAAGATTCCCCAGTTCACCCTCTCAAAGGTTGATGGGACTGAACTAGTACTCACGGATCATTCCAAAT
Source organism: Stomorhina lunata (assembly GCA_933228675.1). Taxonomy (NCBI): domain Eukaryota; kingdom Metazoa; phylum Arthropoda; class Insecta; order Diptera; family Rhiniidae; genus Stomorhina; species Stomorhina lunata. Next base: position 29,852,930 of record OW121743.1, read on the forward strand.
ATTTGGGAGTGATTCTGGACTCTAAGCTGTCCTGGAACTTAAACACTTAATATAGGGTGTCTAAGGCTTCCATTGCACTATGCTCGTGCAGAAGAGCTCTAGGAATTACGTGGGGCCTTTCCCGTCTAATACCGCCTGGCTCTTTGAAATGGTTCTTCTTCTTCTGTTATCCTTGACTCCCAGTGGAGCATAGGGCCTCAACCATCCTTTTATATCGAACTCTATTGCGAGATGTTAGGCATACATCATTCCATGAATAGTTTGCTGCTTGTAACTCCGCTTCAATTGACCTTCTCCACGTTCTAGCAGGTGCACCAACACGACGGCCGCTTCCTTGTGGATTCTAACGAAGCGCTTGTGGAGCAATTTAGCATTTAAAGTCCACGAGCATTTAAAGTCCACGTACATTGCCCGAATTAACTTCAGAATTTTAGTTGGCATGTTACGGTTTTCTAAAATTCTCCATAGATAGCTCCTGTTGACACTGTCGAAGGCCTTCATAAAGTCGATAAACGCTAGGTAAATGGGTGTGCGGAATTCATTACATTGCTCCAGTACTATTCTTACTGTGTTGATTAGATCAACACAAGATCTTTTCTCTCGGAACCCAAACTGATTTTCGCGTAGTGTTTTACAAACTGCGTCAGACGTTCTATTCAAAATCACTCGACTTAGTATTTTGCTCGGTATTGGAAGAAGTGTTATTCCCCTGTAGTTATTGCAGTCTTTGGAGTCAACCTTTTTTGGTATTTTCACTAGTATACCTTCATTCCAGGAGGTTGGCAGAGCTTCTTCTTCCCATATTTTACGTACAAATGGGTGCCACAGTCTCGTCGATAGTTCAACGTCACATAAAAGCATCTCCACTGAGATATTGTCATTGCCCGGGGCCTTGTTGCGCTTAAGGCTTTTAATTGCATTCTTCACTTCTTGTAATTTTGGTGAGCTGTCTGAAATTCCATTGAATAAACAGTCATGGTTGGTTTCGTTTTGCATTTCCGTCAGTGCTTCTAATCCAATGGTATTGTTTAATGTTGACTAGAAGTGTTCCATCCATCGTATTAATTGTACATCCGGCGTTGAGAGAAGTCTACCGCTACTACTCAGGATGGGACTGTTGGTGTAGGTAGGTTTGCCGCACAACGCCCTTGATATATTATATAAGGTCCTCATGTCGCCTTTACTTGCAGCTGACTCAGCTTGGCTCGCTTGTTTATCTACCCACATTCTTTTGTCCCTCCTTGCAGACCTTTTTATTCTGTTGGATAGGTCACGGTACATTGTACTAAGCTCCTCAACATCCACGTTTGAATTTAAAATTGTATTTTTTATGATTTTACGATGTTCAACCAGGTCCCATGTTGCTTGGTGAGCCAGACTTTCCTTTTATGGTCTTTAAAATTGTGCCACCTACAACCAGTTTCCTTTCACAGCATAGTTCGATTAATCTTTCTCCGTTGTCGTTTCTTACTCCGACACCGTGCTTACCAATGTAGTGTTCTAAGCCGGTGTTGTTTAAACCAACTTTGGCGTTAAAGTCGCCCAGTATCATAGTAATGTCACAATTATCTACATTACTGTTCATCCAACTGCTTAATACATCGTAAAATTCGTCTTTGTCGTTTTCAGATTGTATTTCAGTAAGAGCGTACATTAATAATTATCATATTACGAGCTTTAGTCTTAAGTTTTATTGCCATTAGCCTCTCATTGATAGGATACCATGCTATCATGGTATCCTATCTTGCATAGATTAGGCACCTCCAAAATCCTTGTGCCAGCTGCCGCAGCAGGGGGATTTCTCGCTTGATTACCTCTTGGAGTAGTATATTCTATAATGTTGTTTCTTTCCATGCTTAAAACATCGTAAGTGCTTAGTCGATGGATGATGAGTCGAAAGACAAGAGCCACGTTTGTAAAGCGAGCCGCTCGGTCCGAGACAGACGCCCGCTTGTAGCCGCAACTAACATGTTGAACAGACGCTACGGTTTCGTACTTTACCAAGTACAATTATCTTAGACCCTTAGACCAAATACGTTGGAATGGCTCTAAGATAACTCCCCCTCACGTTAGCTCTGACCTAGAATCCCACTCGGATTGTTTACCGCATCTTCAACTAGGTTGCTCAGGTTTCCAGTATGTACCACTAGGAGGTGTGAGTAGGAATTGAATACAGTTATTACCTGTTAGCTGGAAGTCTTGCCGCAATTCATTCTCCATCATCAGTCTACACGACATCCGTTCTCATCCGTGAATGCCGGGCATCCCTGAACGAGATGGCGAGACATTCCAACATTGAACTTCTCTGGGTACTCAGTCACAGTAATGTACCAGGTAACATCACTGCGTATAACCTAGCAAAAGGTGGTGCTCTCCTTGGTCAGCAGCACACCGACCAATTTATAGGTATACCGCTACCAGCATGCAAACTGCTCATTAAGCAGTTTTTTTTTAGGTCCGCACAGACCAACTGGTCCACAGAAACGACCTGTTCGATCTCCAGACTTACATGGCCAACTTACGACTGTAAGAGTTCTGCAATCTTGGTCAGCTTTCCGCGCCATAGACTTCGCACCCTTATCTCAGTACTCACAGGACACTGTGTAATAGGTTTACATGCTAGGAGACTTAATCTTCAAAGCAATGACTACTGCAGAAGCTGTCAAAACGTGGAGGAGGAAGAAACCATCACTCATCTCCTCTGTCACTGTCCAGCCCTTGCTGATATTAGGACACTCCATCTGGGATAATCCTTTTTGCATGATTTATCAGAGATCCCGAACACAAACATTCGTAAAATAAGCTCTTTTATTTGTGCTACAGGATGGATCTAGTTGAGCCTTTCATTTATTGGAAGTTTTGAAATTTTCTTTTCTTTCCCATGCAGGGAAACCTCTTTTTGGACCCAAGTGACGCGGACCATAAGGACCGCATCCTGCCTAACCTAACCCATATAAATAAGTTTTCAGGGCCGGATGGCATTCTAGCACTGGTCTTGAAACAGTGCTCTTCGACGCTTGGTCGTCCATTAGCTAACCTTTTCAGCACCTTTTACCATGTAATATGCTTATAGTATTCAATGCAAAAATAAAAAAGTTTTAAGTATTTTCTGAGCACTTCTGCAGCATTAACCGAGCATTAAAATGCCCTTTTGTGAGAATTAAAGTCTTTTGAATTGCAAATTAATTCTGAATTTCATTTTATAAATGTTCTGCTTATATACTAAAATATCCTAGTAGTCAGTCATCCAAATGATATTCTAGTTACACAAAATTATTTCGTATAAACAATTAATATTTGACGCCAATATGATCCGTTGGCATTGAGTTTTTATGATGACTATAATTTTCTTAACCTACGATAACTTTAAAGTATTTTAAATTAATTAAAGGGTTCTTAAATTACTACAGTGTTGTGCAAATGTGCACACACTATATATACTACTGTTTAGTTATGTTGACAATATTAAAACAGTGATGTGCAGAAATGCACATACACTACAACCTCACCCTTTTCTGTTTTGGGTATTATTAAAAATAAAATAGAATAAATAGGAATATTATTATAAAAAATATTATTATACATCGTATATTTCTATATAATTTTTATGAGTTAAGAATTTCTTAATGTTTTATCATCTTTATACATTTATGTAATAAGCTTTTTTAAATTATTCTTATGTATAATTTTAACTTTTGTTTTTATCTATTTCTAATTACATTTAAATCATCTATGTCTAAAATTTTATATGGACCTTTGTATGGGGGCTCGAGTTTTTTCCTATTCTCGGCTTTTACTAAAACTAGGTCTCCTATATTCAGTTCTATGGTGTTCTGTCTTTTTCAGATTCTAGTTTTCTTTTATTTTTCACTTCTAAAATTATTTCTCTTGCCTTTTGCAATGAATAACGAAGTCTAATTTTTAGTTCATTTAAATAATTGTCTAGATTGTAAACCTTTTTAGGGTCACCTAATTCGGCACCTGGTAATCTTGGTAGTTTTCCATACACTAATTCAAAGAGTGTATAATTAGTATCTATATTGGGAGTTGTATTAAAAGCAAAAGCAAAATATGGTATCCATTCATGCCAGATATTATCTTCTGCAAAATTCAGAAAATATTCATTGAGAACACGGTGATTTCGTTCCACTGTTTAAAAATGCACAAATCTCTCTCATTAACTCGTTAGTAAATTTGGTACCTTTATCAGTCTTGAGAATGTTAAACAAACCGTATTTTAAAATGACTTGTTCCACTAAAGTTCTTGCTACAGTTTTTGCATCTTTTGATTCAATTGGACAAGCTATAACATATTTTGTCAGTTCACACTTGGACCTGATGCGTTGGAAGATTCTCTACGGTTTCGAGAAAATCATCCTCCATGTCTACCGAGGTGACGACAAGGGTCCCGAAAAGCAGCAAGACAGTGCGTCGGATCCCCCTACCAAGGGCGACGTGCCTTCCGGTTCATCTGCTAATCCTACTTCCCAGTTGAGTCTAGGCTCTCTGGGCATTGAGGATGAGGAGATGGATGAGGAATTGGACGAGGAAGCCCTCCTGAACCCCGATCTAGACGACGAGGATCAGGATGACTTTAACGTCACCGTCATCCCCCTTTTAAGGATCTTGAAGATTATCCAGAATAATCTACATGGGCCATGACCATATTGGTCCACCACCCAACAATTTGGTCAGGAAGACAGCGGACATGGCTGTCAGCAGGAATCTGCCACTCATCATAGGAGCAGATGCAAATGCCCATCATACCATCTGGGGCAGCGCTAACACCAACGAAAGAGGTGAGTCTATTTCTGATTTTCTTCTTTGTAGCAGTTTAGATGTTGTAAATACAAAGTCAGAACCCACTTTTGTAGTTAGCAACAGAGGTTCTTGACATTACTTTGGTTAGCTCTATGCACCATAACCTAATTAAAAACTGGAGAGTGTCAAATGACTGCTCCGTTTCCGACCATCGGTATCTTGAATTTGAACTTCAATTCAAACAGGTAAGACCCACCCCCTTCCTAAATAGGAAGAGAACCAACTGGAACTCACAAAAGGAATCCCTCTATCGTCTCTTACCTTCTGTACCGCTCATCAACTCTTGCGAGGACATTGATCTAGCTGTTAACACTTTGACCAATGTTTTCCAGCAAGCCACAAATCAAGCTTGCAAGAAAATCACTAGGAAAGGTAAATGTAAACCACCCTGGTGGTCACCCGACATTGCGAAGTTACGCAAGAAATGTCGACATCTGTTTAACGAAGCCAAGGGGACTTCCAATTGGGTGACCTACAAAGCTTAAATTAACAGATTAAATAATGTAGTCAGGAATGCGAAAAGACAGTCCTGGAAAATCTTCTGCAGCGGCGTGGAAGGATCCTTTGAGACCAGCATACGTCGCAAAATACTAACTTCATCTCCCTCCGTCGGTGGTTATATTCAAAAAACTGGACCACCAGTAGTAACGAAACCCTTGAGGTCCTTATGGGAACTCACTTCCCTGGATGCAGCGCTCTCTACCATGAACCTGTGTCCAGTAACTCGACTGTATATGAACCCACACCCATCCTCATTGATAGAGGAAGAGTCAAGTGGATTTTCAGGATTTTCGAGAGTTCTCTTAGATTCTCATACATTCCTCAATTATGGACCAGATGTGAGGTAGTATTCATCCCTAAAGCGGGAAAAGCTAGCCACACCAAACCGAAGGACTTCAGACCAATTAGCCTCAGCTCCTTCCTACTTTAAACTCTAGAACGCATCATTGATGTTCACTTACGTCCTTAATAAAGGCCTCTAATAAAGGCAAGTCTGTTGAAACAGCACTCCACTCACTTGTTAGTTCTTTAGAAAAATCACTTGAGTTCGGCGAATTCTCACTCGTTGCCTTTCTAGATATTGAAGGAGCTTTCAACAACATTAAGCCTACATCGATTATTTCGGCATTGGCGGACCTAGGAGTTGATAACTCTATTGTCTCCTTCGTAGGGAAACTTCTCTCTTATAGAATTATCTTCTCACCAGGAAATATAAGATTCCCCAGTTCACCCTCTCAAAGGTTGATGGGACTGAACTAGTACTCACGGATCATTCCAAATATTTGGGAGTGATTCTGGACTCTAAGCTGTCCTGGAACTTAAACACTCAATATAGGGTGTCTAAGGCTTCCATTGCACTATGCTCGTGCAGAAGAGCTCTAGGAATTACGTGGGGCCTTTCCCGTCTAATACCGCCTGGCTCTTTGAAATGGTTCTTCTTCTTCTGTTATCCTTGACTCCCAGTGGAGCATAGGGCCTCAACCATCCTTTTATATCGAACTCTATTGCGAGATGTTAGGCATACATCATTCCATGAATAGTTTGCTGCTTGTAACTCCGCTTCAATTGACCTTCTCCACGTTCTAGCAGGTGCACCAACACGATGGCCGCTTCCTTGTGGATTCCAACGAAGCGCTTGTGGAGCAATTTAGCATTTAAAGTCCACGAGCATTTAAAGTCCACGTACATTGCCCGAATTAACTTCAGAATTTTAGTTGGCATGTTACGGTTTTCTAAAATTCTCCATAGATAGCTCCTGTTGACACTGTCGAAGGCCTTCATAAAGTCAATAAACGCTAGGTAAATGGGTGTGCGGAATTCATTACATTGCTCCAGTACTATTCTTACTGTGTTGATTAGATCAACACAAGATCTATTCTCTCGGAACCCAAACTGATTTTCGCGTAGTGTTTTACAAACTGCGTCAGACGTTCTATTCAAAATCACTCAACTTAGTATTTTGCTCGGTATTGGAAGAAGTGTTATTCCCCTGTAGTTATTGCAGTCTTTGGAGTCACCCTTTTTTGGTATTTTCACTAGTATACCTTCATTCCAGGAGGTTGGCAGAGCTTCTTCTTCCCATATTTTACGTACAAATGGGTGCCACAGTCTCGCCGATAGTTCAACGTCACATAAAAGCATCTCCGCTGAGATATTGTCATTGCCCGGGGCCTTGTTGCGCTTAAGGCTTTTAATTGCATTCTTCACTTCTTGTAATTTTGGTGAGCTGTCTGAAATTCCATTGAATAAACAGTCATGGTTGGTTTCATTTTGCATTTCCGTCAGTGCTTCTAATCCAATGGTATTGTTTAATGTTGACTAGAAGTGTTCCATCCATCGTATTAATTGTTCATCCGGCGTTGAGAGAAGTCTACCGCTACTACTCAGGATGGGACTGTTGGTGTAGGTAGGTTTGCCGCACAACGCCCTTGATATATTATATAAGGTCCTCATGTCGCCTTTACTTGCAGCTGACTCAGCTTGGCTCGCTTGTTTATCTACCCACATTCTTTTGTCCCTCCTTGCAGACCTTTTTATTCTGTTGGATAGGTCACGGTACATTGTACTAAGCTCCTCAACATCCACGTTTGAATTTAAAATTGTATTTTTTATGATTTTACGATGTTCAACCAGGTCCCATGTTGCTTGGTGAGCCAGACTTTCCTTTTATGGTCTTTAAAATTGTGCCACCTACAACCAGTTTCCTTTCACAGCATAGTTCGATTAATCTTTCTCCGTTGTCGTTTCTTACTCCGACACCGTGCTTACCAATGTAGTGTTCTAAACCGGTGTTGTTTGAGCCAACTTTGGCGTTAAAGTCGCCCAGTATCATAGTAATGTCACAATTATCTACATTACTGTTCATCCAACTGCTTAATACATCGTAAAATTCGTCTTTGTCGTTTTCAGATTGTATTTCAGTAAGAGCGTACATTAATAATTATCATATTACGAGCTTTAGTCTTAAGTTTTATTGCCATTAGCCTCTCATTGATAGGATACCATGCTATCGTGGCTTTAGCTATTATTTTAGTCATCAAAAAGCACACACACCTACTATGCTCATCACCATCCGGGCTACCGGAGTAAAGAAACACAGTATTTTCGTTCCGAACTTCCACTTGTCCTGTCCATCTTGCTTCTGGCACCGCCAGCAAATCAATTTTATAATCCAACATTTCACGCCTTAGTTGTTCTAGTTTTCCAGTTTCGTATAGCGTGCGTACGTTCCATGTCGCAAACTTTAAATTTTCTTTCATGCCTATATTAGTTTTTATAGTTCGATTTCTTTTGATAGAATTGGTTTCATTCATCAAGATGTTCTTGCATAGATTAGGCACCTCCAAAATCCTTGTGCCAGCTGCCGCAGCAGGGGGATTTCTCGCTTGATTACCCCTTTACGATGCTTAAAACATCGTAAGTGCTTAGTCGATGGATGATGAGTCGAAAGACAAGAGCCACGTTTGTAAAGCGAGCCGCTCGGTCCGAGACAGACGCCCGCTTGTAGCCGCAACTAACATGTTGAACAGACGCTACGGTTTCGTACTTTACCAAGTACAATTATCTTAGACCCTTAGACCAAATACGTTGGAATGGCTCTAAGATAACTCCCCCTCACGTTAGCTCTGACCTAGAATCCCACTCGGATTGTTTACCGCATCTTCAACTAGGTTGCTCAGGTTTCCAGTATGTACCACTAGGAGGTGTGAGTAGGAATTGAATACAGTTATTACCTGTTAGCTGGAAGCCTAGGCAACAACTGCATCCCATTTACATCCCTTTGAAATGGTTGCTAAACCTATACTTATGTACGGCGCTCTTGTCTGGTGGCCTGCCCTCAATAAGGCTAATCAGCGAGCATCCTTTGGCAAGATTCTCAGATCCGCTGCCCTCATGATTACGGGTGCCTTAAGGACTTCACCATCAAAGGCACTTTTTGCTATGCTCGACTGGCTCCCGGTTGAGCTTATGGCCCAATTCATAGCTCTTAACTCAGCAGTTAGGTTAAGAACTACCGGTGAATGGGCTACCGCATCTATAGGCCACTCCACTATTCTGGATAAACTACCTAATCTCCCCGAAAATATTGACTACTGTACGGATAGTCTTGCCGCAATTCATTCTCCATCATCAGTCTACACGACATCCGTTCTCATCCGTGAATGCCGGGCATCCCTAAACGAGATGGCGAGACATTCCAACATTGAACTTCTCTGGGTACTCAGTCACAGTAATGTACCAGGTAACATCACTGCGTATAACCTAGCAAAAGGTGGTGCTCTCCTTGGTCAGGAGCACACCGACCAATTTATAGGTATACCGCTACCAGCATGCAAACTGCTCATTAAGCAGTTTCCTTTTAGGTCCGCACAGACTAACTGGTCCACAGAAACGACCTGTTCGATCTCCAGACTTACATGGCCAACTTACGACTGTAAGCGTTCTGCAATCTTGGTCAGCTTTCCGCGCCATAGACTTCGCACCCTTATCTCAGTACTCACAGGACACTGTGTAATAGGTTTACATGCTAGGAGACTTAATCTTCAAAGCAATGACTACTGCAGAAGCTGTCAAAACGTGGAGGAGGAAGAAACCATCACTCATCTCCTCTGTCACTGTCCAGCCCTTGCTGATATTAGGACACTCCATCTGGGATAATCCTTTTTGCATGATTTATCAGAGATCCCGAACACAAACATTCGTAAAATAAGCTCTTTTATTTGTGCTACAGGATGGAGCTAGTTGAGCCTTTCATTTATTGGAAGTTTTGAAATTTTCTTTTCTTTCCCATGCAGGAAAACCTCTTTTTGGACCCAAGTGACGCGGACCATAAGGACCGCATCCTGCCTAACCTAACCCATATAAATAAGTTTTCAGGGCCGGATGGCATTCTAGCACTGGTCTTGAAACAGTGCTCTTCGACGCTTGGTCGTCCATTAGTTAACCTTTTCAGCAATTTTTTTCCATGTAATATGCTTATAGTATTCAATGCAAAAATAAAAAAGGTTTAAGTATTTTCTGAGCACTTCTGCAGCATTGACCGAGCATTAAAATGCCCTTTTGTGAGAATTAAAGTCTTTTGAATTGCAAATTAATTCTGAATTTTATTTTATAAATGTTCTGCTTATATACTAAAATATCCTAGTAGTCAGTCATCCAAATGATATTCTAGTTACACAAAATTATTTCGTATAAACAATTAATATTTGACGCCAATATGATCCGTTGGCATTGAGTTTTTATGATGACTATAATTTTCTTAACCTACGATAACTTTAAAGTATTTTAAATTAATTAAAGGGTTCTTAAATTACTACAGTGTTGTGCAAATGTGCACACACTATATATACTACTGTTTAGTTATGTTGACAATATTAAAACAGTGATGTGCAGAAATGCACATACACTACACCCTCACCCTTTTCTGTTTTGGGTATTATTAAAAATAAAATAGAATAAATAGGAATATTATTATAAAAATTATTATTATACATCGTATATTTCTATATAATTTTTATGAGTTAAGAATTTCTTAATGTTTTATCATCTTTATACATTTATGTAATAAGCTTTTTTAAATTATTCTTATGTATAATTTTAACTTTTGTTTTTATCTATTTCTAATTACATTTAAATCATCTATGTCTAAAATTTTATATGGACCTTTGTATGGGGGCTCGAGTTTTTTCCTATTCTCGGCTTTTACTAAAACTAGGTCTCCTATATTCAGTTCTATGGTGTTCTGTCTTTTTCAGATTCTAGTTTTCTTTTATTTTTCACTTCTAAAATTATTTCTCTTGCCTTTTCCAATGAATAACGAAGTCTAATTTTTAGTTCATTTAAATAATTGTCTAGATTGTAAACCTTTTTAGGGTCACCTAATTCGGCACCTGGTAATCTTGGTAGTTTTCCATACACTAATTCAAAGAGTGTATAATTAGTATCTATATTGGGAGTTGTATTAAAAGCAAAAGCAAAATATGGTATCCATTCATGACAGATATTATCTTCTGCAAAATTCAGAAAATATTCATTGAGAACACGGTGATTTCGTTCCACTGTTTAAAAATGCACAAATCTCTCTCATTAACTCGTTAGTAAATTTGGTACCTTTATCAGTCTTGAGAATGTTAAACAAACCGTATTTTAAAATGACTTGTTCCACTAAAGTTCTTGCTACAGTTTTTGCATCTTTTGATTCAATTGGACAAGCTATAACATATTTTGTCAGTTCACACTTGGACCTGATGCGTTGGAAGATTCTCTACGGTTTCGAGAAAATCATCCTCCATGTCTACCGAGGTGACGACAAGGGTCCCGAAAAGCAGCAAGACAGTGCGTCGGATCCCCCTACCAAGGGCGACGTGCCTTCCGGTTCATCTGCTAATCCTACTTCCCAGTTGAGTCTAGGCTCTCTGGGCATTGAGGATGAGGAGATGGATGAGGAATTGGACGAGGAAGCCCTCCTGAACCCCGATCTAGACGACGAGGATCAGGATGACTTTAACGTCACCGTCATCCTGTAATGCGTTCGCTTAGATTAAGTAAAACAACTCGAATCAAGTTCAAAGAAGACTGACTATCTTGTCATTTATTTGTTCTCTTTTATGTTAATTATTTAACGAATATTTGGTACTTAACGAATATAATTAATAGATGTAAATTAGGTTAGTATATACAGGTTTGTATTCAAAGGTACTATAATTATTACAATCCTTATGATAATTAAAAGATAAGTAAATGTTCACTACACCTCCCTTTTTTATAAAAAAATTAAAATGTAATTGAAAAATATATACAATATTTTGTATTTATTGAGGTTTAAATTGAGTCTTAAAATTAGATTAAAGTTTAGTAGAATAGGTATTGGCCGTACCTATGTACCTCCCTTTTTTTTATAAAAAATATTAAATCAAGTAAGGTGATCAATCTTAATTGTTTTAATATTTTTCAAAATTTATCAATAGTAAATTAGTAAATTTTACAAATAAGAAGTATTCGTATAGTAGGAAAAATAGAAAAATATAATGTTTTTGATTTGTTTTTGAGAAGTTACAATTTCGTTAATATGTATATAATGGTTTGATAAAGAGAGAAAAAAAAATAAATCATATGTTTTAACATGGTCTGATTCTATTTTTGTGTACTGTTTTGTATTTTTTTGTTAAATTATTGTATATAGTTACATTTGTGTTATCAATATTTGTTACATAGTATGGACCCTCGTAAATACTTTCATGCTTGTTATATGGCTCTTTCTGTACTAAAACTGAATCGCTGATTTTCAAGGTTATAGGTTTTGAAAGTTTATCATAGTAGTTTTTGTTTCTTGTCTTGTGTTTGTCAATCAGTTGTCTTGCTAGTATATTTGTTTTTTGTAATCTGTACTTAACTTCATTACTGTAGTTGTCAATGTTGTAAACTGGATCTAGGTTTTTATTTATTTCATTTGGCATGACTGCTTTTTTCCCGAAAACTAGTTCAAAAGGACTAAATTTGTTATCAAAGACTGTATTAGTTGTTGTATTGTGGTAAAATGTAAAATATCTCAAATATGTATCCCAGTCAGACATATTTTCATTTAGGAAAGCTCGAATATATTCATTAAAAACGCGATGATTACGTTCCACCGTTCCTACTGTCTGATGGTGATAGGCAGTCGAAAATTTTAAATCTATATTAAAGAATTTGCATAGTTCTGAAAAAAGTTCGTTTTTAAATTCTGTTCCCATATCTGATTTTATGGTGTTAACTTTTCCATACACTAAAATAAAGTTTTCAAATATTGCGCGGGCAACTGTTTGTGCTGTCTTATCAGGTAAAGCTATTGTTATCAAATATTTAGTTAAATCGCACATTAATGTTAATGCATATTTATTACCGTATGCAGATTGAGGTAACGGGCCTATTGTGTCTACCACTAGTATATCAAATGCTTTTGTTGGAGTTGGTGTAAAAACAAGTTGTTCTAAATTTTTGGGTTTGACTTTATTTAAAATACATTTAGGACAATTCTTAATAAATTTTGCAATGTCTTTTGTCATTCTTTTCCAATAAAACTTAGTACGAAGCTTTGCATATAATTTCTTTCCTCCGCAGTGTCCGCCTAGGATTGGATCACTATGGTATATTTGCATTAGCTTTTGCTTCTTTTCGTCCTCAAATATCATCTCAATTGGTTCTGTTAAAATAATTTCTAAAGTTTTTAAAATTTTGGTACCGTGTTCTTTTAATTCTTGTATCGTATAAATTGTAAAAAATGAATCATTCTTTGGCCATTCTGCTTTGTAAATTTTATGATTGTTGACTATACTCTGCAGTCTCGAAAGCAAATAATCTAAATTAATTGTTTCGTTAACAAACTCAAATTCAACAGTAAGCAGTTTTTTAAATTTTCTAAAAAGGTTAATGCACAATATTTTGTCGTTGTCATTAGTACGAATTATTTTTGTTCTTATTTTTGGAATATTTTTGTCAAAATCATGGGAATATTTGTCGTAAATTTTTAATTCGGAATCATTTTGTTTTTCAATAGGTTGTTTTAAATTAGTTTTCTCTTTTTTTGACATCGAACGAGTTATAGCAAAAATTTGGTCACTTGAATTTTTTAATTCGCTGATTGAAACTCTCGACAGAGCATCGGCCCCAACGTTTTCCTTACCTTTAATATATTCAACAGTAAAATTATATTCAGAAAGCTCTAGACGTATTCGTGTTAGCTTTGAGGAAGGGTCTTTAATATTAAAAAGATAGACTAGAGGTCTATGGTCTGACCTTACCGTAAACTTAGTACCATAGACGTATGGTCGAAATTGTTTTATCGCAAAATGAATAGCTAAAAGTTCAAGTTCTATTATTGGTTTTTTCTGTTCTGATTTTGAAAAACTTTTCGAAGCGAAATATATTGGTAAGTCATTACCGTTAAAATTTTGGCTTAGAATTGCTCCACATCCAAGCTTAGATGCGTCTACCGTAACCACAAATGGTTTAGAAAAATCCGGATATTGTAAAATTTTTGGTGATAAAAGAGCAGATTTTAGCCTTTGAAAAGAATTTTGACATTTTTCATTCCAATCGAATTGGATACTTTTCCTTGTCATTTGGTTTAATGGTGCTGCTAAAATTGCAAAATTTGGTATAAACCTTCTGTAATAATTGGCGAACGCCACAAAACGTCTGATTGAATCTTTATCAGTTGGAATCGGATAATCTTTAATAGCTTTAATTTTATTATCGTCTGGTAATAGACCATTTGCTGTACATTTATGACCTAAAAATGTAACTTCAGATCTAAAAAAATTGCATTTATATGGGTTTATTTTCAAATTATATTTTCTCAAAATATCAAAAACGTCTTTTAGATTATTTAAGTGATGTTGTTTACTACAACCAGTAATAATTATGTCGTCGACATATAAAAAAGCTTTATTAGGTGTAAGACCAGAAAACGCTATCGCCATCATTCGGGAGAATGAGTTGGGCGCTACATTTAATCCAAAAGGTAAGACTTTCCATCGAAATGAACCGTTGTCAGTGCTAAAAGCGGTGATATCACGAGAATCTGTATGCAAAGGAATTTGGTGAAACCCAGAAAATAGATCTATAATTGTAAAATATTTTGCCCTACCTAAATTATCTAAGATATCGTCGATACGTGGCAAAGGAAATTTATCGGCTATAAGTTTTTTGTTTACTGCACGATAATCAACGCACATGCGATACGATTTATTACCTCCCGTACTCTTTTTTGGAACCAAAATTAAAGGACTATTAAAATTTGAACTGCTAGGTTCAATCAAATCATTATCTAGCAAATTTTTTACTTGTCTGTTAATTTCCTCCCTCTGACTGTAAGGAAGCCTGTAATTTTTGACATAAACTGGGGATGAATCGGTTAATCTTAGTTTTTGTTCATAAAAATTATTGATAGTCATTGTATCACTATCTAAAGAGAAAATATCCGCATATTGTTCGCAAATTGGCATTAAAATAGTTTTAGTATCATCAGGTATTTGGTGTTTTAGTATATTTATTAACTTGTTTTTACGATCATGGTCTATTTGATTCTCATTTAATGAATATACATAAAAGTTTCTAAGTTTTTCTGCTTTAATTTTATCATTCCTGATACTTTTAAATTCATCGGTAGTGTTAAGTATTCTTAAAACAGGGTTGGAAGAGTCTATGATTCCTTTACTTAAAAAAACGCCTTGTGAAATTTCTTGGGAGTTGATGAACATCGGTTCAGTTATGTTTTGTAAATTGAAAATACGAAACACTTCACTTCTAGGTGGTATTATACATGTACGATCACCTGATCCATGGAAAATTGGTATTTTTGATATTGTGTTTTTGAAATTAACGGTTATCGTAAAATCTTCATAATCAATTTTGCAGCTGTTGTTTTTAAGAAAATCTTTTCCTAAGATTCCATTTGCTGGAATGTTAAAATCGTCATTGACTACATGAAAAACTTGTGGTATTAATTGATCTGAAATGATCAAATTTGAGAAAATTGTGCCTAAAGTAAAAATAGGGTTCTTAGTTATACCGGTAATGGTAATTATTTGGTTGTAATTGAAAACAGAATCGGAGTTTAAGCAAGAGATTTTTATTAAAGATATATCAGCTTGGGTGTCAACAAGATATGTACAGGGTTGATTTGTGTCAATACAATCTAATTTTATAAAATCGGCATAACTGAGATTTAATGTATAAACAGATTTTTGAAAATTTGGTTTTACTGATTCGCTTCCACTACTTGGTTCTACTGATCCTCTTCTACTACCCTCAACGACGGTTGAGGGACTTCCTCGTTTAAAGTCCTAACATATGATGTAGAATTTCTATTGTTACCACGGTAGTTTGATTGGTTTCTATTGTTTCCTCTATAATTTGAATTATTATTATTGTTTCCATTATGATTATTATGGTTGTGTTGATTTCTGTTGTTATAAAATGTATGGCTATTTCCTCTGGAGTAATAGCTTCCTCGAAAATTTCTGTACCCACGATGTGAAGTACCGCGAAGGTTATTTCTATAATGCAAATTGTTACTTTGATAAAAATTTTTATTTCTATTTTTGTGATGATTTTGTAGTGATAAAACCTGATGTTCTTTCGTTTCATTCGTCTGCTCGACTATCAATTTTGCTACAACCTCTTTCGGATCCGCAAAAACTGATGAAGCTAAAATAGATTTTACTAAATCAGATCTTGCATTTAGACGACATACCGATACTGTCTGCTCAATCGCCATTTCGTGAGCTTTGCTCTTTGTTATACCTTCGAAAGTTAGGGATCGTTTTAATGCATCTGCCAAATCTTCAGCCTGTTTCGCAAATTCTGTAAAATTGTTGTTTCTAACATTCAGTGCAGCAATTTTGCCTGCTATTATTTTAGAATTTTCCGGTTTAAGTTTTTCTTTTAGTGCATTTTTTATGTCTTCTACAGTATTAATATTTTCCGGTAGAGCTTCACGAGCTTTGCCCTCCAATTTTGACTTCAAAAATGTAACAAATGTGTTTTTGAGATTTTCGTCCGTAAGATCTTCTATTAAGGCAATTTTATCTAAAAACGATTCTAAAGCTAGTGGGTTTCCGTCATAATTATCCCTAATGATATTGGCACACATGCCAATGTAGGACCTTTTTTGTTCGGTAGTTGCCATGTTAGTTTCTGGATTGTTTTTAATAATGATACGACCTTGAGCTGTCCTATTGTTAGCTTCTTTTTCTCTTATTATAATATCTTGATCAATTTCTTCAATATGAATCTTAAAATCTTTTTCAGTTTTCGCAGCCCCTAAATCCGAATCGGAATCTGACAATATTTCCTCGTTAACTAGTTCCAATATGTCAATGTCATGGGGTACCTTAATTTTGCAGTCTAGTTTACCAAAACATCTAACCAAAAGTTCTCTACAATGCCAAATTTTCTTAAAAACATCTTCTCTAACAGTGGATGGTAGGTCATGTATATATAAAGTTGTATATGATAAAATTTCATTGTAACCATTGATTAATAAATGTATATATTCTTTTCTTTTTAATTCTTTTGTTGACAATGGACGATTTTGTAAAACTCTCTTCTTAATGTTATTAAATTTCTCAACAATTTCTTTAAATTTATCTTTGTTAAATGTTGACATTAATTTTTGATTTTTATTTTATAAAAATTGTTTTTAAATATTAAAAATATATACATATAAAAATACTTACAGAAATATAGAAAAATTATTAATGTAAAAAAAATGTTTTTTTTTTGTATATTTACTATTAGTATTCATATGTATAATATTTTTAAAATTTAGTATTTAAAATATATTTAAATATGTACAGGAATGTTTTTAAATTAATTCAGTTATTATCTATGTATGTATGAAGGTTTGTGTAAATAATTTATGTAGAATAATTTTAGGATTATTAGTAAATAAAATTTAGATATAAGAAATAAATTTTAAATAAGTTTGAAATACGTAAGTAGATATATAAATACAAAATATTAGTTTTAAGTATATAATATAAACATAGTTTTAGGTAAATAATACATAACGAGTAAAAATAGTAAATATAGGTAATGTGTACATAAGTCTCGTTCCCCTTTTTCTTCTTTTTATAGGTAATGTGTACATAAGTCTCGTTCCCCTTTTTCTTCTTACTCGCTTTTAAAATTGTAGTTGTTGTTGTTTGGTTTTTGTCTCGTTGATTTTGTTGATGACATGTTGTATGTTGTTGTTGTCTTTTCTCTTTCAATTTGTAAAGTTGTTTCTTATTATTTTCTTTCTCGTTGATTTTGTTGATGATATGTTTTTTTTTTGTTGTTTTTAATCTCTTTAAAGTTTTTCTTATTTTTGTCTTTGAATTTTGTGTTGTTTTTTTTCGAAAATAAGGACCGTTATAATTTTTGGTATTTGCTTTTTGGTATTTGCTTGTTCTTTGATCTGTTCTTTGTTGCTGTGATTTTATGACACTTTTGGTACAGTTACGTTTTAGTTTATGTTTAATGTTTGAACATTTTTTTTCTTCGTTTATTTATTGCATTTTTCTCATCGTATAATTTTGTTAATTCTTGTTTTAAGTTTGTCTTTCTCGTTTTGCAATATGTTTGGTATTTTATATTACTCTTTTAATTTAAGTTTTTTTTCGGTGTTAAAAAAATTACCGCACATTGTTACAAACGTTTTATAAACTTATAATTTAACGGTTTAGTTAGTCTTTTTATAAATTTATTTGTTTTTGTTATTAATATTTTCCCCGCAACTGTAAATTTGTTCTAGTTTTGTTCACCACTGTACTTTTGAGAATTGTTTTTTTTTTTCTTTTCATGTAGTGATTTTGGTCTAATTTTCTGCAAAAACTGGTTTTTTTTTTTCTTTTTACAAATTCTTTTGCCAAAACTTTTTTTTTGTAAATATTAGTATTTTTTAAATAAACCGTTAAATAAGTTTTTTTTTGGATTTTTATTTTATTTGTTAAGAAAAAATCATATTTTTTTTTCTCTGAATTTGTTTTATGGTTTATGCAATATTTTTTTTTGCGTTTGACACTTTTTTCTTTTGCTGTTGAGCTTGTTAAATGGATTTGAGTTTGTTAAATGTATTTTTGTTATTGTCAATTTATTTAAACATTTTATTTTCTTTTTTTTCACATTTTTAACCCTTATAATTTTTGTTTAATATTATTAACTTTTAGAATAACTATTCATTTTCACGCTTGGGTCAGTTTCTAAGCAATTTATAAAAATTCCACTTTTTCTTCTTTTTTTTTTTTGTTGTGTTTTAATAATTTTGTAGATTTTTTTTTCTTACTGTTTTTTCTTTGCCTCTTTTTTTGTATTTAATGCAAGGGTTTTTTTTTTTTTATTCTCGTTTTTCTTTTTATTGTGTTTGTTTTTTTTTTGATTTTATAAATTAAACCACACTAGGATTTTTATTTTAATTATTTTTCAAATATTTTTTTTTAAAAATTTTGATTTTACATTTGGCATTTTTTTTCATTAATTGTCATGATATTCACTCACTTTTTTTTCAGCTTGATTTTGTCGCTTTAATTTGTTTGATCTTTATTTCATTTACTATTTGATCTTTTTGTTCTTCTGCTCGTTTTTTTTTTGTTTCTTTTTTTTTTTTTACCGTTAAACATTTTTTGAACAAATCAAGCATTTTTTTTGTTTTTTTTTCACATTCACACAAAATTGTTTTTTTTCACTTTTTTCACTTGCTAGAGAGGCTGTCACGGTCGCCATGTAATGCGTTCGCTTAGATTAAGTAAAACAACTCGAATCAAGTTCAAAGAAGACTGACTATCTTGTCATTTATTTGTTCTCTTTTATGTTAATTATTTAACGAATATTTGGTACTTAACGAATATAATTAATAGATGTAAATTAGGTTAGTATATACAGGTTTGTATTCAAAGGTACTATAATTATTACAATCCTTATGATAATTAAAAGATAAGTAAATGTTCACTACAATCCCCCTTTTAAGGATCTTGAAGATTATCCAGAATAATCTACATGGGCCATGACCATATTGGTCCACCACCCAACAATTTGGTCAGGAAGACAGCGGACATGGCTGTCAGCAGGAATCTGCCACTCATCATAGGAGCAGATGCAAATGCCCATCATACCATCTGGGGCAGCACTAACACCAACGAAAGAGGTGAGTCTATTTCTGATTTTCTTCTTTGTAGCAGTTTAGATGTTGTAAATACAGGGTCAGAACCCACTTTTGTAGTTAGCAACAGAGGTTCTTGACATTACTTTGGTTAGCTCTATGCACCATAACCTATTTAAAAACTGGAGAGTGTCAAATGACTGCTCCGTTTCCGACTATCGGTATCTTGAATTTGAACTTCAATTCAAACAGGTAAGACCCACCCCCTTCCTAAATAGGAAGAGAACCAACTGGAACTCACAAAAGGAATCCCTCTATCGTCTCTTACCTTCTGTACCGCTCATCAACTCTTGCGAGGACATTGATCTAGCTGTTAACACTTTGACCAATGTTTTCCAGCAAGCCACAAATCAAGCTTGCAAGAAAATCACTAGGAAAGGTAAATGTAAACCACCCTGGTGGTCACCCGACATTGCGAAGTTACGCAAGGAATGTCGACATCTGTTTAACGAAGCCAAGGGGACTTCCAATTGGGTGACCTACAAAGCTTAAATTAACAGATTAAATAATGTAGTCAGGAATGCGAAAAGACAGTGCTGGAAAATCTTCTGCAGCGGCGTGGAAGGATCCTTTGAGACCAGCATACGTCGCAAAATACTAACTTCATCTCCCTCCGTCGGTGGTTATATTCAAAAAACTGGACCACCAGTAGTAACGAAACCCTTGAGGTCCTTATGGGCACTCACTTCCCTGGATGCAGCGCTCTCTACCATGAACCTGTGTCCAGTAACTCGACTGTATATGAACTCACACCCATCCTCATTGATAGAGGAAGAGTCAAGTGGATTTTCGAGAGTTCTCTTAGATTCTCATACATTCCTCAATTATGGACCAGATGTGAGGTAGTATTCATCCCTAAAGCGGGAAAAGCTAGCCACACCAAACCGAAGGACTTCAGACCAATTAGCCTCAGCTCCTTCCTACTTTAAACTCTAGAACGCATCATTGATGTTCACTTACGTCCTTAATAAAGGCCTCTAATAAAGGCAAGTCTGTTGAAACAGCACTCCACTCACTTGTTAGTTCTTTAGAAAAATCACTTGAGTTCGGCGAATTCTCACTCGTTGCCTTTCTAGATATTGAAGGAGCTTTCAACAACATTAAGCCTACATCGATTATTTCGGCATTGGCGGACCTAGGAGTTGATAACTCTATTGTCTCCTTCGTAGGGAAACTTCTCTCTTATAGAATTATCTTCTCACCAGGAAATATAAGATTCCCCAGTTCACCCTCTCAAAGGTTGATGGGACTGAACTAGTACTCACGGATCATTCCAAATATTTGGGAGTGATTCTGGACTCTAAGCTGTCCTGGAACTTAAACACTCAATATAGGGTGTCTAAGGCTTCCATTGCACTATGCTCGTGCAGAAGAGCTCTAGGAATTACGTGGGGCCTTTCCCGTCTAATACCGCCTGGCTCTTTGAAATGGTTCTTCTTCTTCTGTTATCCTTGACTCCCAGTGAAGCATAGGGCCTCAACCATCCTTTTATATCGAACTCTATTGCGAGATGTTAGGCATACATCATTCCATGAATAGTTTGCTGCTTGTAACTCCGCTTCAATTGACCTTCTCCACGTTCTAGCAGGTGCACCAACACGATGGCCGCTTCCTTGTGGATTCCAACGAAGCGCTTGTGGAGCAATTTAGCATTTAAAGTCCACGAGCATTTAAAGTCCACGTACATTGCCCGAATTAACTTCAGAATTTTAGTTGGCATGTTACGGTTTTCTAAAATTCTCCATAGATAGCTCCTGTTGACACTGTCGAAGGCCTTCATAAAGTCGATAAACGCTAGGTAAATGGGTGTGCGGAATTCATTACATTGCTCCAGTACTATTCTTACTGTGTTGATTAGATCAACACAAGATCTATTCTCTCGGAACCCAAACTGATTTTCGCGTAGTGTTTTACAAACTGCGTCAGACGTTCTATTCAAAATCACTCAACTTAGTATTTTGCTCGGTATTGGAAGAAGTGTTATTCCCCTGTAGTTATTGCAGTCTTTGGAGTCACCCTTTTTTGGTATTTTCACTAGTATACCTTCATTCCAGGAGGTTGGCAGAGCTTCTTCTTCCCATATTTTACGTACAAATGGGTGCCACAGTCTAGAGATATTGTCATTGCCCGGGGCCTTGTTGCGCTTAAGGCTTTTAATTGCATTCTTCACTTCTTGTAATTTTGGTGAGCTGTCTGAAATTCCATTGAATAAACAGTCATGGTTGGTTTCATTTTGCATTTCCGTCAGTGCTTCTAATCCAATGGTATTGTTTAATGTTGACTAGAAGTGTTCCATCCATCGTATTAATTGTTCATCCGGCGTTGAGAGAAGTCTACCGCTACTACTCAGGATGGGACTGTTGGTGTAGGTAGGTTTGCCGCACAACGCCCTTGATATATTATATAAGGTCCTCATGTCGCCTTTACTTGCAGCTGACTCAGCTTGGCTCGCTTGTTTATCTACCCACATTCTTTTGTCCCTCCTTGCAGACCTTTTTATTCTGTTGGATAGGTCACGGTACATTGTACTAAGCTCCTCAACATCCACGTTTGAATTTAAAATTGTATTTTTTATGATTTTACGATGTTCAACCAGGTCCCATGTTGCTTGGTGAGCCAGACTTTCCTTTTATGGTCTTTAAAATTGTGCCACCTACAACCAGTTTCCTTTCACAGCATAGTTCGATTAATCTTTCTCCGTTGTCGTTTCTTACTCCGACACCGTGCTTACCAATGTAGTGTTCTAAACCGGTGTTGTTTGAGCCAACTTTGGCGTTAAAGTCGCCCAGTATCATAGTAATGTCACAATTATCTACATTACTGTTCATCCAACTGCTTAATACATCGTAAAATTCGTCTTTCTCGTTTTCAGATTGTATTTCAGTAGGAGCGTACATTAATAATTATCATATTACGAGCTTTAGTCTTAAGTTTTATTGCCATTAGCCTCTCATTGATAGGATACCATGCTATCATGGCTTTAGCTATTTTTTTAGTCATCAAAAAGCACACACCCCTACTATGCTCATCACCATCCGGGCTACCGGAGTAAAGAAACACAGTATTTTCGTTCCGAACTTCCACTTGTCCTGTCCATCTTGCTTCTGGCACCGCCAGCAAATCAATTTTATAATCCAACATTTCACGCCTTAGTTGTTCTAGTTTTTCAGTTTCGTATAGCGTGCGTACGTTCCATGTCGCAAACTTTAAATTTTCTTTCATGCCTATATTAGTTTTTATAGTTCGATTTCTTTTGATAGAATTGGTTTCATTCATCAAGATGTTCTTGCATAGATTAGGCACCTCCAAAATCCTTGTGCCAGCTGCCGCAGCAGGGGGATTTCTCGCTTGATTACCCCTTTACGATGCTTAAAACATCGTAAGTGCTTAGTCGATGGATGATGAGTCGAAAGACAAGAGCCACGTTTGTAAAGCGAGCCGCTCGGTCCGAGACAGACGCCCGCTTGTAGCCGCAACTAACATGTTGAACAGACGCTACGGTTTCGTACTTTACCAAGTACAATTATCTTAGACCCTTAGACCAAATACGTTGGAATGGCTCTAAGATAACTCCCCCTCACGTTAGCTCTGACCTAGAATCCCACTCGGATTGTTTACCGCATCTTCAACTAGGTTGCTCAGGTTTCCAGTATGTACCACTAGGAGGTGTGAGTAGGAATTGAATACAGTTATTACCTGTTAGCTGGAAGCCTAGGCAACAACTGCATCCCATTTACATCCCTTTGAAATGGTTGCTAAACCTATACTTATGTACGGCGCTCTTGTCTGGTGGCCTGCCCTCAATAAGGCTAATCAGCGAGCATCCTTTGGCAAGATTCTCAGATCCGCTGCCCTCATAATTACGGGTGCCTTAAGGACTTCACCATCAAAGGCACTTTTTGCTATGCTCGACTGGCTCCCGGTTGAGCTTATGGCCCAATTCATAGCTCTTAACTCAGCAGTTAGGTTAAGAACTACCGGTGAATGGGCTACCTCATCTATAGGCCACTCCACTATTCTGGATAAACTACCTAATCTCCCCGAAAATATTGACTACTGTACGGATAGTCTTGCCGCAATTCATTCTCCATCATCAGTCTACACGACATCCGTTCTCATCCGTGAATGCCGGGCATCCCTAAACGAGATGACGAGACATTCCAACATTGAACTTCTCTGGGTACTCAGTCACAGTAATGTACCAGGTAACATCACTGCGTATAACCTAGCAAAAGGTGGTGCTCTCCTTGGTCAGGAGCACACCGACCAATTTATAGGTATACCGCTACCAGCATGCAAACTGCTCATTAAGCAGTTTCCTTTTAGGTCCGCACAGACCAACTGGTCCACAGAAACGACCTGTTCGATCTCCAGACTTACATGGCCAACTTACGACTGTAAGCGTTCTGCAATCTTGGTCAGCTTTCCGCGCCATAGACTTCGCACCCTTATCTCAGTACTCACAGGACACTGTGTAATAGGTTTACATGCTAGGAGACTTAATCTTCAAAGCAATGACTACTGCAGAAGCTGTCAAAACGTGGAGGAGG
Organism: Stomorhina lunata; assembly: GCA_933228675.1. Lineage (NCBI taxonomy): Eukaryota > Metazoa > Arthropoda > Insecta > Diptera > Rhiniidae > Stomorhina > Stomorhina lunata. Next base: position 29,876,984 of record OW121743.1, read on the forward strand.
AAGAAACCATCACTCATCTCCTCTGTCACTGTCCAGCCCTTGCTGATATTAGGACACTCCATCTGGGATAATCCTTTTTGCATGATTTATCAGAGATCCCGAACACAAACATTCGTAAAATAAGCTCTTTTATTTGTGCTACAGGATGGAGCTAGTTGAGCCTTTCATTTATTGGAAGTTTTGAAATTTTCTTTTCTTTCCCATGCAGGGAAACCTCTCTTGGACCCAAGTGACGCGGACCATAAGGACCGCATCCTGCCTAACCTAACCCATATAAATAAGTTTTCAGGGCCGGATGGCATTCTAGCACTGGTCTTGAAACAGTGCTCTTCGACGTTTGGTCGTCCATTAGTTAACCTGTTCAGCACCTTTTACCATGTAATATGCTTATAGTATTCAATGCAAAAATAAAAAAGGTTTAAGTATTTTCTGAGCACTTCTGCAGCATTAACCGAGCATTAAAATGCCCTTTTGTGAGAATTAAAGTCTTTTGAATTGCAAATTAATTCTGAATTTTATTTTATAAATGTTCTGCTTATATACTAAAATATCCTAGTAGTCAGTCATCCAAATGATATTCTAGTTACACAAAATTATTTCGTATAAACAATTAATATTTGACGCCAATATGATCCGTTGGCATTGAGTTTTTATGATGACTATAATTTTCTTAACCTACGATAACTTTAAAGTATTTTAAATTAATTAAAGGGTTCTTAAATTACTACAGTGTTGTGCAAATGTGCACACACTATATATACTACTGTTTAGTTATGTTGACAATATTAAAACAGTGATGTGCAGAAATGCACATACACTACACCCTCACCCTTTTCTGTTTTGGGTATTATTAAAAATAAAATAGAATAAATAGGAATATTATTATAAAAATTATTATTATACATCGTATATTTCTATATAATTTTTATGAGTTAAGAATTTCTTAATGTTTTATCATCTTTATACATTTATGTAATAAGCTTTTTTAAATTATTCTTATGTATAATTTTAACTTTTGTTTTTATCTATTTCTAATTACATTTAAATCATCTATGTCTAAAAATTTATATGGACCTTTGTATGGGGGCTCGAGTTTTTTCCTATTCTCGGCTTTTACTAAAACTAGGTCTCCTATATTCAGTTCTATGGTGTTCTGTCTTTTTCAGATTCTAGTTTTCTTTTATTTTTCACTTCTAAAATTATTTCTCTTGCCTTTTCCAATGAATAACGAAGTCTAATTTTTAGTTCATTTAAATAATTGTCTAGATTGTAAACCTTTTTAGGGTCACCTAATTCGGCACCTGGTAATCTTGGTAGTTTTCCATACACTAATTCAAAGAGTGTATAATTAGTATCTATATTGGGAGTTGTATTAAAAGCAAAAGCAAAATATGGTATCCATTCATGCCAGATATTATCTTCTGCAAAATTCAGAAAATATTCATTGAGAACACGGTGATTTCGTTCCACTGTTTAAAAATGCACAAATCTCTCTCATTAACTCGTTAGTAAATTTGGTACCTTTATCAGTCTTGAGAATGTTAAACAAACCGTATTTTAAAATGACTTGTTCCACTAAAGTTCTTGCTACAGTTTTTGCATCTTTTGATTCAATTGGACAAGCTATAACATATTTTGTCAGTTCACACTTGGACCTGATGCGTTGGAAGATTCTCTACGGTTTCGAGAAAATCATCCTCCATGTCTACCGAGGTGACGACAAGGGTCCCGAAAAGCAGCAAGACAGTGCGTCGGATCTCCCTACCAAGGGCGACGTGCCTTCCGGTTCATCTGCTAATCCTACTTCCCAGTTGAGTCTAGGCTCTCTGGGCATTGAGGATGAGGAGATAGATGAGGAATTGGACGAGGAAGCCCTCCTGAACCCCGATCTAGACGACGAGGATCAGGATGACTTTAACGTCACCGTCATCCCCCTTTTAAGGATCTTGAAGATTATCCAGAATAATCTACATGGGCCATGACCATATTGGTCCACCACCCAACAATTTGGTCAGGAAGACAGCGGACATGGCTGTCAGCAGGAATCTGCCACTCATCATAGGAGCAGATGCAAATGCCCATCATACCATCTGGGGCAGCACTAACACCAACGAAAGAGGTGAGTCTATTTCTGATTTTCTTCTTTGTAGCAGTTTAGATGTTGTAAATACAGGGTCAGAACCCACTTTTGTAGTTAGCAACAGAGGTTCTTGACATTACTTTGGTTAGCTCTATGCACCATAACCTAATTAAAAACTGGAGAGTGTCAAATGACTGCTCCGTTTCCGACCATCGGTATCTTGAATTTGAACTTCAATTCAAACAGGTAAGACCCACCCCCTTCCTAAATAGGAAGAGAACCAACTGGAACTCACAAAAGGAATCCCTCTATCGTCTCTTACCTTCTGTACCGCTCATCAACTCTTGCGAGGACATTGATCTAGCTGTTAACACTTTGACCAATGTTTTCCAGCAAGCCACAAATCAAGCTTGCAAGAAAATCACTAGGAAAGGTAAATGTAAACCACCCTGGTGGTCACCCGACATTGCGAAGTTACGCAAGGAATGTCGACATCTGTTTAACGAAGCCAAGGGGACTTCCAATTGGGTGACCTACAAAGCTTAAATTAACAGATTAAATAATGTAGTCAGGAATGCGAAAAGACAGTCCTGGAAAATCTTCTGCAGCGGCGTGGAAGGATCCTTTGAGACCAGCATACGTCGCAAAATACTAACTTCATCTCCCTCCGTCAGTGGTTATATTCAAAAAACTGGACCACCAGTAGTAACGAAACCCTTGAGGCCCTTATGGGCACTCACTTCCCTGGATGCAGCGCTCTCTACCATGAACCTGTGTCCAGTAACTCGACTGTATATGAACTCACACCCATCCTCATTGATAGAGGAAGAGTCAAGTGGATTTTCGAGAGTTCTCTTAGATTCTCATACATTCCTCAATTATGGACCAGATGTGAGGTAGTATTCATCCCTAAAGCGGGAAAAGCTAGCCACACCAAACCGAAGGACTTCAGACCAATTAGCCTCAGCTCCTTCCTACTTTAAACTCTAGAACGCATCATTGATGTTCACTTACGTCCTTAATAAAGGCCTCTAATAAAGGCAAGTCTGTTGAAACAGCACTCCACTCACTTGTTAGTTCTTTAGAAAAATCACTTGAGTTCGGCGAATTCTCACTCGTTGCCTTTCTAGATATTGAAGGAGCTTTCAACAACATTAAGCCTACATCGATTATTTCGGCATTGGCGGACCTAGGAGTTGATAACTCTATTGTCTCCTTCGCAGGGAAACTTCTCTCTTATAGAATTATCTTCTCACCAGGAAATATAAGATTCCCCAGTTCACCCTCCCAAAGGTTGATGGGACTGAACTAGTACTCACGGATCATTCCAAATATTTGGGAGTGATTCTGGACTCTAAGCTGTCCTGGAACTTAAACACTCAATATAGGGTGTCTAAGGCTTCCATTGCACTATGCTCGTGCAGAAGAGCTCTAGGAATTACGTGGGGCCTTTCCCGTCTAATACCGCCTGGCTCTTTGAAATGGTTCTTCTTCTTCTGTTATCCTTGACTCCCAGTGGAGCATAGGGCCTCAACCATCCTTTTATATCGAACTCTATTGCGAGATGTTAGGCATACATCATTCCATGAATAGTTTGCTGCTTGTAACTCCGCTTCAACTGACCTTCTCCACGTTCTAGCAGGTGCACCAACACGACGGCCGCTTCCTTGTGGATTCCAACGAAGCGCTTGTGGAGCAATTTAGCATTTAAAGTCCACGAGCATTTAAAGTCCACGTACATTGCCCGAATTAACTTCAGAATTTTAGTTGGCATGTTACGGTTTTCTAAAATTCTCCATAGATAGCTCCTGTTGACACTGTCGAAGGCCTTCATAAAGTCGATAAACGCTAGGTAAATGGGTGTGCGGAATTCATTACATTGCTCCAGTACTATTCTTACTGTGTTGATTAGATCAACACAAAATCTATTCTCTCGGAACCCAAACTGATTTTCGCGTAGTGTTTTACAAACTGCGTCAGACGTTCTATTCAAAATCACTCGACTTAGTATTTTGCTCGGTATTGGAAGAAGTGTTATTCCCCTGTAGTTATTGCAGTCTTTGGAGTCACCCTTTTTTGGTATTTTCACTAGTATACCTTCATTCCAGGAGGTTGGCAGAGCTTCTTCTTCCCATATTTTACGTACAAATGGGTGCCACAGTCTCGCCGATAGTTCAACGTCACATAAAAGCATCTCCGCTGAGATATTGTCATTGCCCGGGGCCTTGTTGCGCTTAAGGCTTTTAATTGCATTCTTCACTTCTTGTAATTTTGGTGAGCTGTCTGAAATTCCATTGAATAAACAGTCATGGTTGGTTTCGTTTTGCATTTCCGTCAGTGCTTCTAATCCAATGGTATTGTTTAATGTTGACTAGAAGTGTTCCATCCATCGTATTAATTGTTCATCCGGCGTTGAGAGAAGTCTACCGCTACTACTCAGGATGGGACTGTTGGTGTAGGTAGGTTTGCCGCACAACGCCCTTGATATATTATATAAGGTCCTCATGTCGCCTTTACTTGCAGCTGACTCAGCTTGGCTCGCTTGTTTATCTACCCACATTCTTTTGTCCCTCCTTGCAGACCTTTTTATTCTGTTGGATAGGTCACGGTACATTGTACTAAGCTCCTCAACATCCACGTTTGAATTTAAAATTGTATTTTTTATGATTTTACGATGTTCAACCAGGTCCCATGTTGCTTGGTGAGCCAGACTTTCCTTTTATGGTCTTTAAAATTGTGCCACCTACAACCAGTTTCCTTTCACAGCATAGTTCGATTAATCTTTCTCCGTTGTCGTTTCTTACTCCGACACCGTGCTTACCAATGTAGTGTTCTAAACCGGTGTTGTTTGAGCCAACTTTGGCGTTAAAGTCGCCCAGTATCATAGTAATGTCACAATTATCTACATTACTGTTCATCCAACTGCTTAATACATCGTAAAATTCGTCTTTGTCGTTTTCAGATTGTATTTCAGTAGGAGCGTACATTAATAATTATCATATTACGAGCTTTAGTCTTAAGTTTTATTGCCATTAGCCTCTCATTGATAGGATACCATGCTATCATGGCTTTAGCTATTCTTTTAGTCATCAAAAAGCACACACCCCTACTATGCTCATCACCATCCGGGCTACCGGAGTAAAGAAACGCAGTATTTTCGTTCCGAACTTCCACTTGTCCTGTCCATCTTGCTTCTGGCACCGCCAGCAAATCAATTTTATAATCCAACATTTCACGCCTTAGTTGTTCTAGTTTTCCAGTTTCGTATAGCGTGCGTACGTTCCATGTCGCAAACTTTAAATTTTCTTTCATGCCTATATTAGTTTTTATAGTTCGATTTCTTTTGATAGAATTGGTTTCATTCATCAAGATGTTCTTGCATAGATTAGGCACCTCCAAAATCCTTGTGCCAGCTGCCGCAGCAGGGGGATTTCTCGCTTGATTACCTCTTGGAGTACTATATTCTATAATGTTGTTTCTTTCCATGCTTAAAACATCGTAAGTGCTTAGTCGATGGATGATGAGTCGAAAGACAAGAGCCACGTTTGTAAAGCGAGCCGCTCGGTCCGAGACAGACGCCCGCTTGTAGCCGCAACTAACATGTTGAACAGACGCTACGGTTTCGTACTTTACCAAGTACAATTATCTTAGACCCTTAGACCAAATACGTTGGAATGGCTCTAAGATAACTCCCCCTCACGTTAGCTCTGACCTAGAATCCCACTCGGATTGTTTACCGCATCTTCAACTAGGTTGCTCAGGTTTCCAGTATGTACCACTAGGAGGTGTGAGTAGGAATTGAATACAGTTATTACCTGTTAGCTGGAAGTCTTGCCGCAATTCATTCTCCATCATCAGTCTACACGACATCCGTTCTCATCCGTGAATGCCGGGCATCCCTGATCGAGATGGCGAGACATTCCAACATTGAACTTCTCTGGGTACTCAGTCACAGTAATGTACCAGGTAACATCACTGCGTATAACCTAGCAAAAGGTGGTGCTCTCCTTGGTCAGGAGCACACCGACCAATTTATAGGTATACCGCTACCAGCATGCAAACTGCTCATTAAGCAGTTTCCTTTTAGGTCCGCACAGACCAACTGGTCCACAGAAACGACCTGTTCGATCTCCAGACTTACATGGCCAACTTACGACTGTAAGCGTTCTGCAATCTTGGTCAGCTTTCCGCGCCATAGACTTCGCACCCTTATCTCAGTACTCACAGGACACTGTGTAATAGGTTTACATGCTAGGAGACTTAATCTTCAAAGCAATGACTACTGCAGAAGCTGTCAAAATGTGGAGGAGGAAGAAACCATCACTCATCTCCTCTGTCACTGTCCAGCCCTTGCTGATATTAGGACACTCCATCTGGGATAATCCTTTTTGCATGATTTATCAGAGATCCCGAACACAAACATTCGTAAAATAAGCTCTTTTATTTGTGCTACAGGATGGAGCTAGTTGAGCCTTTCATTTATTGGAAGTTTTGAAATTTTCTTTTCTTTCCCATGCAGGGAAACCTCTTTTTGGACCCAAGTGACGCGGACCATAAGGACCGCATCCTGCCTAACCTAACCCATATAAATAAGTTTTCAGGGCCGGATGGCATTCTAGCACTGGTCTTGAAACAGTGCTCTTCGACGCTTGGTCGTCCATTAGTTAACCTTTTCAGCAATTTTTTTCCATGTAATATGCTTATAGTATTCAATGCAAAAATAAAAAAGGTTTAAGTATTTTCTGAGCACTTCTGCAGCATTAACCGAGCATTAAAATGCCCTTTTGTGAGAATTAAAGTCTTTTGAATTGCAAATTAATTCTGAATTTTATTTTATAAATGTTCTGCTTATATACTAAAATATCCTAGTAGTCAGTCATCCAAATGATATTCTAGTTACACAAAATTATTTCGTATAAACAATTAATATTTGACGCCAATATGATCCGTTGGCATTGAGTTTTTATGATGACTATAATTTTCTTAACCTACGATAACTTTAAAGTATTTTAAATTAATTAAAGGGTTCTTAAATTACTACAGTGTTGTGCAAATGTGCACACACTATATATACTACTGTTTAGTTATGTTGACAATATTAAAACAGTGATGTGCAGAAATGCACATACACTACACCCTCACCCTTTTCTGTTTTGGGTATTATTAAAAATAAAATAGAATAAATAGGAATATTATTATAAAAATTATTATTATACATCGTATATTTCTATATAATTTTTATGAGTTAAGAATTTCTTAATGTTTTATCATCTTTATACATTTATGTAATAAGCTTTTTTAAATTATTCTTATGTATAATTTTAACTTTTGTTTTTATCTATTTCTATAATTACATTTAAATCATCTATGTCTAAAATTTTATATGAACCTTTGTATGGGGGCTCGAGTTTTTTCCTATTCTCGGCTTTTACTAAAACTAGGTCTTCTATATTCAGTTCTATGGTGTTCTGTCTTTTTTCAGATTCTAGTTTTCTTTTATTTTTCACTTCTAAAATTATTTCTCTTGCCTTTTGCAATGAATAACGAAGTCTAATTTTTAGTTCATTTAAATAATTGTCTAGTTTGTAAACCTTTTTAGGGTCACCTAATTCGGCACCTGGTAATCTTGGTACACTAATTCAAAGAGTGTATAATTAGTATCTATATTGGGAGTTGTATTAAAAGCAAAATATGGTATCCATTTATGCCAGATATTATCTTCTGCAAAATTCAGAAAATATTCATTGAGAACACGGTGATTTCGTTCCACTGTTTAAAAATGCACAAATCTCTCTCATTAACTCGTTAGTAAATTCGGTACCTTTATCAGTCTTGAGAATGTTAAACAAACCGTATTTTAAAATGACTTGTTCCACTAAAGTTCTTGCTACAGTTTTTGCATCTTTTGATTCAATTGGACAAGCTATAACATATTTTGTCAGTTCACACTGCATTTTTAGTATATATCTAAAGTTTTCTGATGGTCTTAATGGTCCAACTGTGTCCATTAAACTACTAGACGGTGTGTCTGTTACTGAAAAAGGTTCTTTTGTATGCCTTACTTGTTTGTTCTTTTGGCATGATTCACATGTTCTAACATAGTTTTTAACCATTTTGTTCATATTCTTCCAAATGAATCGATGTTTTAATTTAATTAATGTCTTTCTTATCCCGAAATGTCCACTATGAGGTAAGTTATGAAATTCTTCTATTAGTCTGTATTGTTTTATTGTATCATTTACTCTTTTTGGCATTTTATATATAATAATTCGACGTCATTGTTTTTTAACTTATTATATTCTTATTTTAATTTTTCTACCGGTTTATATTTAAATATTTCATCATTATCATATAGTACGTTCTTTTTATTCTTCAATTTCTTAATTTTTAATAGAAGTTTCTCCATAAATGTTTCTGAAAACATTGGATTTTCGCTTCTATCGCATATCACGCGTATAATTTTATCATTATATTCATTATGCGTATTATTATCATTTTCATATATAAATTGTATTCTTTGAAGCTTCTTTATATCATTCATTGATATACATTCCCACATATGGAGGTGATCAGTCTTCTGTTGAGATATGTAATTCTTTTTCTTGTTCTTTATTTCAATTTCATCTTTACTTTTAGTATTTTTATTAAGCATGCTGCGTGTTATTGCCAGAGTTTTTCTTTCTTTTTCATGAATACAGAGCGGAATCATTTCCTTTAATATCTTAGAGTTCATTTCAATACCAGATAACGCGTCTGTGTTAGTATTATTTGCTCCCTTTTTATATATAATATCAAGGTCATAACCTGATAATTCAAGTCGAATTCTGGTCAATTTCGAAGATGGATTCTTATGCGAAAATAGTGCAATGAGGGGTCTATGGTCTGTTACTACAGTGAATCTCCTTCCATAGAGATAGGGTCTAAAAAACTGTATGCCCCAATGGATTCCTAATAATTCCTTCTCAATGACTGACTTGTTTCTCTCGTGTTTGTTCAGAGATTTGCTTACCAATTTCTCATTGTGAGAGTATTGCTCCTAAAGCTATGTTTGAGGCATCTGTGGTCAGTACGAATGGTTTCTCAAAATCAAATTCTCAAAATCTTAGTGTGTCAAATGCTCCTTGGCAATCATTTGTCCATTCAAATTTAACTTTTTTCTCTAACAAGTTGTTTAGACAATTTGCTATTTTAGCAAAATCCGGAATGAATCTTCTGTAGTAGTTACAGAAGGCTATGAATCTTCCAACTTCATCCGAATTTTTGGGAATAATAATTAATACCATTTTTTGTAATAAGATGTCCCAGATACAAGACTTCTGGTTTTAAGAAGCAACATTTTTCTGCATTTAGTTTTAAATTGCAATGATTTAGTCTTTCAAACACTCTTATGAGATTTTCATTGTGGTGTTTAAGGCTGCATCCGAAAATAATTATATCATCTACATATAGGAATGCTTCAGATTCCAAACCAGATAATGCTATGGTAAGCATTCTCTGAAAGCTGTTTGATGATATTTTTAGTATAAAAGGTAATCTATTTATTGTATTAATAGTGACCGGTGTTAGTGGAAAATGTCGTAATTGGTCTTGATGCTGTGTCTAGTTCTATCTGATGAAAGGAACTTGTCATATCAAGAGTTGAGAAAAATTTTGCTCGTCCTAGTTTGTCTAAAACATTTTCTAGTCTTGTTAGGAGGAATTTGTCGTTTACTACTTTATCATTCAAACGTCTGTAATCTAGAACTAAACGCCATTTCTTTATGTCATCTTGTCCTTTTTTTGGAACTAATAACAAAGGAGAGTTGTATGGACTAATTGATGGCTCTATTATATTTTCTTCTAATAGTTTCTGTACTTGTCTGTCTATTTCATTCAATTGTGTTTGTGGTAAACAATAATTTTTTATGTATAAAGGGGAATTGTCAATAAGTTCTATACCTTGTTTGTAAAAATTGTTAGTTGTTAAGGTTCCTCTTTCTAGATGAAATATGTTTCGATATTGTTTTAGTATGTTGTATAAGGCTTTTCGTTTTTCGTCATCAAAGTCTTTGAATTTAATTGCTTCTATCAATTTCTGAAATCTTTTTTCCGAATAATATTCTTCATTCTGGCTTGTTTTATAAATGCTATAATGTCGTAAAGGTATTGTAGACGCTTTAAGCTGTGACAAACGTATGGGTGTTTCCAATGTATTTAGAATCTTCACATGACGATTACCATTTTTTGGTATTATAGTATTTCCAATGAAATCTCCGCTTTCAATTTCTTTATTACACACGACGCTATCTTCATCTATTTCTATATTAATCTTTACTGTTTTTTCGCTTCTTGGGGGTATGATGACACTTTTTTTATATTAGTTTCTATAGGAATTGTGATAATATCTTCATCTATATAAACAATAATAGTTTGTGTATCATAATTTATTACACAGTTGTATTTATTGTTGGAAAGTCGCCATTTACTAAGTAGAATTTATGTTTCAAGTTATGTTCTCCAAGCACTATCTCCAATTCTGTTGATCATATTGTCTCAGCATAGTCTTTGGTTATACCCTTTAATCTAAGAACATCCAAGTCAAATATATTATATCTGTGAACAACATTTTCTTTTCAAAGAGATATATCAGAACCAGTATCTATCAAGAAAGTCAGGTTGTAAGTTGGATAAATATATATAGTTTGATGTTTTGGGATTTATTGTGTAAATCTCTGATTTTCCCTTTTTGGAGACTCGTCCTGAATCTCCAGGGTTTCTTCGTTTCCCTGTTGCTGTATTGTTCGTACGTTTGGCTGGTTGTTTCTTTGGTTTATATGGCTGTTGTTGTTATTGGTGTTCCTGTTATTTCTGTTGTATGTATTGTTCGTGTTGTATCTACTGTTAGTATTATTTGGATACCTATTATTAAAATTTCAACTATTATTGTTGTTGTTATAATTATTGTTGTAGTTTTTAATGAATTCGTTGCTTGTAGTAGTAGTAGTCTTTCTTGTGTGCTAGCTATTTCAAATGCTTGTGCTAACGATTTCGGCTGTGCTGCTACTACAGCATTTCTTATGTTTTCTTGTAAACCTTCTTGGAATGTTTCGAGTGCTAATTTTTCGTTCATCATTCTGATTGTAGAAAGTGCTACTTCGTTCGAACTGTCTTGTAGGTCACCGAATTGTACTATAGTTAATTCTGAAATCAGTGCGTTTAATTTTTCTCTGAAACTTGATACATTGCCTTTTTGTTTAATATTTCTGATTTCGGAATGAAGACTACCGTCTGTCATTGTTGATTTGAAATATTTCGATAGTGTTGTTTTCAGTTCGTTTAATGTATTTGGTATGTCTTTTTTCATTAAAATACTTCTAGTTTCATAGCAGTAACATACTTTATCAATTTTTTTTTCTTGTTCGCTAAGTTCATCGTGAACCATTTCTACCATTGATAGAAATATATCGAGATGTGCATGTTTTCCATCAAATATCGGAATTGTATCCGAGGCTTTCTTGCTATCAAAATTCGACATGTTTAAACTGTTGGTATTAACGTGTTCTTTCAAAAGTTCGATTACAGTTGTCTTTAAAGTTTTAAATTCTTCAATTTTTTCTTGCCTAAGTTTTATAAATTGCCTACTAGTTTTCCAAATTGCCTACCGTATTCACTAATTATATGGCATTTTTCTTGTATTGTTTCTTTTGTATATTTTCTACATTTTGATTTTTTTGCATTTATTATTAATTTTTGGAGTTCTTTAATGATTTCGTCCATATGTATTTATTTTTTTTTTATATTTTTGTTTTTCATTTATATTTTTAATTTGTTACCGCATTAGTAGCAACTTCCTTTTTTTATAGTTTTTGTTTAAGTTAAGTATATTTAGTTTTCCCTTTGCTTACTTCGTTAATTTATTAACTCTTTAAAATACATCTTTGTATTTGGGAAATTTAATAAATTCTAACGAGTAACGGTTTTTTTTATTAGTTACTTGCTGCCATATTGGCCTTTTATTAAAAATAGTTATTATTAGTTTGACTGCCACAAGTGTTGCATCTAACAATATACACCTCCATAATATCAAAGAAGGTAATAAATTTAAATATAATAAAATTTGAATATTTTATTAATACCCTAAAAAATTGTGTTTTTATTTATTTTCGCCGCAAACATTTTGGCCGATTCGTCCTGGATTTTGAGACAAGAGGAACTTGGAGTATCTTCAAAAAGTATTAATTTTGCTTTTATTTAATTATTATTCAGATCGCCGCCATCTTCAAACTACCTACAGTCCACCTTTTTTTCAACTTTAAATTAATCAGAGTTATTAAAAATCAAGGTGCGTAACTTGAATTTTAAAGTGAAGTGCTCCAATTTATTTGTGAAAATAATTAAAACAATAATTAAGTGTTTGTTTTCTTTAAATATTCGCGTTGTGTTACATACATAAATTTTACCTTTTTGATATTTTCATATCTATTGTGATTGATCGTTTTCTTCCCGTTTTGGCGATTTTTCCTTTTGTTTTCTTATATAAAACAGAGCCGGTATACACTCCGACATTTTGGAAATTCATTTAATAAAAATATAAATTAAAATTTTTGTAATTATAAATTTTTCTGAAATTATATATCGAGAAAAAATATTTTTTTTTTTAAATAATTATAAATAAAAATTTATTATAATAAAATAACAGTGAGTGCGTGTGTATCGAAATAAATATTAAAAGAAAGATATTGTTGTTTTTTGCTTTTTACTTTGGTTCTTCTGCTTCTTTTTCAATTAGTAGCGTACACCCTACGGTCGGTCAGTTTGACTAGCATAGTGTTTGTAATTTAATCAAATCGATTAAATACAACTTTTTTATGCAAAAACGGTCGAGATATAAATTAATATTTATAAATTGTGAAAATTAAATTTTTTTTTGAAAATTTTAGAAAATATTTAAAAATTTTATATTTTTGTATAAATTAAGAGTTCCCAAATGAAACACTTTTTTTTTATAGTCTGTCTTCTATGAAGACTTGTTAAAGACTGAAGTTTTATTTTTTAATCAACTTAAATACTAAAATTTTGCTTAATCTACGGTTTTTACTTAAAAAATAATTTAAATTAATTTTGCTTATTTTACACTTTTTATTTTTCTGCAAAATATCAATAATTTTAAAATATTATGTTTCCGCTTATTAAGAAAAGAATACTGAGCAAAGCGATTTTTCTGGCGCGTGTGATATTAGGCCGAACCGAATTTCCCTTTGTTAACACTAAACCATATTAGGCCAGACCGAATTTCTCTTGTTAACTCCTCCCCCCTTTAAGCACAACCTTCCACGGTTGTGACCTTAGAAGTCTTTTGTGCCTCATCACCCAACCACTTGGTTACGTCACGAGACCGTTTCTTCTTTAGTAAAAGGTTAATAGCAAGGTATGCTATCGCAATAAGGGTGAGGCTTGTAGCCCCCAGACTTAGGAAGAAACTTGTCATGTTTTCCTGCTTCAAGGTTTCTATGTATCGCTTATTATTCAGATGTAGCTCATTTATCAATTTGAGCGAGAGTCTTTCTTCAAAGACATACGAAGAGTTTGGAGAGGCCAAAATAGCTGGAAGCGGTTTGTATTGGAATTCTTCAAAGAAAACATATTTGGTATCGTTAACCATCACTGACGCGTTGTGGTAAGTGATTATAAAGGTTCCGTTAATGGTCACGGGGTTATTGTTTACAATTACTTTCCCGTTATAGGAGTTAAAAAACAAAACGCCGGGTTGTATAACCTCGAATGACGGAACGTGCGAATTATTGTTTTTCTTACAAACTGCCGGTTTGCTTTTAAGGAGATTGGGTATACACTCCGTTTTTGATATGTCTTTAATTTTAGAAAAAATATGATAATCTTAAAAACTTAATCTTACATTAGTAGTATTAAGATTGGTTCCATCTCTTCACTCCGGCTCGATGCTTGGTTGTATTTCTTCCTGTTGTCTTCCTTCAATGCTTGAATTTTTTTGTTCTTTTATATTATAAGTTTTTTCTTTCTCACTTTTTTAGTTCTTCCTTATGTCACCTCTTAAATTTGTTCTTCATTTATTTTATCTTTTTACAAGTATTTTAGTTCTTTTTCACACTATCCTTTTTATAAGGATTTTTTAAATTTTTTACAGTTTATATTATAAGTTTTTTAGTTCTTTCTTATGTCACCTCTTAAATTTGTTCTTTATTTATTTTATCTTTTTACAAGTATTTTAGTTCTTTTTCACACTATCCTTTTTATAAGGATTTTTTAAGTTCTTTTTTACGTTGTCCTTTTTATAAGGAATTTTTCTAAGTTCTTTTTTACACTATCCTTTTTATAAGGATTTTTTTAAGTTCTTTTATACGTTGTCCTTTTTATAAGGATTTTTTTTTTTTTAAGTTCTTTTTTACACTATCCTTTTTATAAGGATTTTTTTCAAGTTCTTTTTTACGTTGTCCTTTTTATAAGGATTTTTTAAGTTCTTTTTTACACTATCCTTTTTATAAGGATTTTTTTTCAAGTTCTTTTTTACGTTGTCCTTTTTATAAGGATTTTTTAAGTTCTTTTTTACACTATCCTTTTTATAAGGATTTTTTTTTCAAGTTCTTTTTTACGTTGGGCGCCAATTAAGAGTTCCCAAATGAAACACTTTTTTTTTATAGTCTGTCTTCTATGAAGACTTGTTAAAGACTGAAGTTTTATTTTTTAATCAACTTAAATACTAAAATTTTGCTTAATCTACGGTTTTTACTTAAAAAATAATTTAAATTAATTTTGCTTATTTTACACTTTTTATTTTTCTGCAAAATATCAATAATTTTAAAATATTATGTTTCCGCTTATTAAGAAAAGAATACTGAGCAAAGCGATTTTTCTGGCGCGTGTGATATTAGGCCGAACCGAATTTCCCTTTGTTAACACTAAACCATATTAGGCCAGACCGAATTTCTCTTGTTAACTTATATTCAATAAAATATATATTTTTTGAATAAAATTTTGCGTTTATTACAATTCAAATCGGCTTTAACGCCAACAAGTTAAATAAAAAAATCTTGCTTTTAATTTTTCGTTTTAAATTTATTAAAAAAGAAACATGCAAGCCACTCCTCTTGAAATTTTCACCCGAGCTTTGGATGCTGTAATCCAATTTAACGACTTCGTAAATGGCTTAAGCAAAGATGAACAAAATGTTTATACCCTTCAGGTTCATCTCAACCATTTGAACCATTTATGGGAAAAAGCTTTAAGCTCATACTACGAATGTATGTTCGGAAATTCCAAACAAGAAAGAGTTGTCGTCAACATTAAAAAAATATAATATAGTTTATACTTCTCATATGGAGTGTTATGCAAATTTACAAAGTCAAAGTGAAAGAATGAAACAGGCCAAAAGTTCACCGGCATCTTCGGGAACCGTTCCTAATGCAAGTCATAATTTAGTGTTGCCACCTTGTGATGTGGACACTTTTGAAGGTAATTATCTGTCCTGGCCTGGTTTTAGGGATTTGTTCACTGCCCTTTATGTTAATAGTTCTCATTTAACCAACATTGAGAAGCTTTGTCACCTTTTGAGGAAAACGAGTGGGGAAGCCAAAGAAATTGTTGAAAAATTTCCGCTTTCCGATGAAAGTTTTAATTTGGCTTGGGAAAGTCTTCGAAAGACTTACGAAAATCCTCGAATGTTGGTTAACAACCAACTTAAGGTACTTTTCAAACTTCCGATACTTGACAAAGAGACTGGTTCAGAACTTAAAAATTTGCAAAGAGGTATAAACTCTTGCTTGTCAGCTTTATCTATTTATAAAGTGGAGACCAAACAGTGGGACCCAATCATTGTTTTCATGTGCGTTCAACGTCTTCCAGACTCTACGGTTACCTTATGGGAGCAGAGTATAAAAGACAAAATCGTCTTATCTGCCTGGAAAGACATGGACGCATTCTTAACTGAAAGGATTCAAACCTTAGAATGCCTTCGTGAGGTAAGGGAACCACTAAAAAGGACCGTAAATCAAAAAGTTAATGCCCATCATGCGACTTCATCAAATTATAATAATCAGTGTGTTATGTGTAAAAATCAAAATCATTTTTTGCGGGATTGTAAACGTTTGCTGATCGTTTTTCTACGGTCAAAAAGTTTCATTGTTGTGTCAATTGTTTGTCACGTACACATGAAGCAAAAGTTGCAACAGTCAACATAGTTGTGCTACATGTGGCAAAAGGCATCATACTATGTTGCATAGAAATTTGCCAGCATCGGAAGAACCTTCTAATGCTTCGAGTGCTACCACTCAAAATAATCAAATGGCGAATAATCAAAATTCGAATGTAAACCCTATGGCTAGGACCTTTGTGCCCGCATTGCATACTAATGCTGCAAGTAGCAGCTCATCGTCTCCTATAAATCGTCAGACATATCAGGTGTCTCAAAATCGAAGTGTTCTCTTAGGGACAGCAATGGTGAATATTCGTCACCAGGGTACTACGTATCCAGCTAGGGCTCTTATTGACCCCGCTTCGGAAAGTTCGTTCATTTCTGAACGGTTGCAGAATCGGTTACAAATATCTGCGCATTTTACGAATGCCACCATTTCTGGTGTAAATGGAACCCATTCTGCAACAACTAGAAAAATTTGTTCGCTTGAAATAGGCTCTCCATTGGACTTAAATATAATTTTGAAAACTTTGGTAATTGTTTTACCAAAAATATCTGGAAATTTACCTTCGTTCATTGTTGATAATCAAATGAAGGAGAATATGCCAAATTTACGTTTGGCAGATCCTAACCTATTCGATAGTAGACCCGTTGATTTACTATTACGTGCGGATCTATATCCTCAAATAATTTTGGGCGAAATTCAACGAAATGTGTTAGGAACTTTGTTGGCCCATAATACAATCTTCGGTTGGATTCTCAGCGGCCCCGTTCCACAACCTTCGTTGCACGTGTATTCTACACGCGTTGAATTTTCTGAAGAGGATAATTTAAATCGTAGTTTACTTCGCTTTTGGGAATTAGAGGAGACACCTAAAAGAAAAACGTTTTCGCTTTCTGATCGTAGATGTGAAGAAAATTACCGGAACACAACTCGTCGAGGACCTGATGGGCGGTATATTGTGACCATTCCCTTTAAATCGGAGTATCCTGAAAAAATTTCTCTAGGCTTATCGAAAACTAATGTTCGAGCTCAATTTCTACGAATTGAGACCTCACTTCTGAGGAAACCTATGATTAAAAAGATGTATGATGACGTCGTTCGGGAGTATCTGGAGCTGGGTCACATGAAGGCTATTGAAGATCATTCGGATTCCACTTTGTCGTGCTATTTACCCTATCGTCCGGTAATAAAAATGGATCGGAAAACTACAAAATTAAGGGTTGTATTCAACGCTTCAAACAAAACCTCTAGCGGTTTTAGTTTGAACGATTGTCTTGATGTAGGACCCACACTACAGGCGGATCTAGTTCTTCTGATTTTACGCTGGAGACTTTTTAGATTCGTTTATAACTGCAACATTACACAAATGTATAGGCAGATAAAACTTGATAGCGCTCATACTCCATTTCAGCGAATATTGTTTCGCGAGTCTCCTACGGAGGAAATACAGGAGTATGAGTTACAAACTGTAACATTTTGAGTAAATTGCGCTCCATATCTTGCTATTCGTGCTTTGTTGCAGTTAGCTGATGACTGTGAGCATGAGTATCCATTAGCAGCTTGAATTTTGCGGAAATGTATGTACGCCGACGACGTACTGAGCGGATCTCATAATAGCTCCACTGCTTTGGTCGCTCGTGATCAACTTATAGCAGCTTTGTCATCAGCAGGTTTCCAACTTAGGAAATGGCCTTCTAATGATAAGTCCATTCTAGATGGTTTACATTATACTCTTCTCGTAGATGAGAAGCTTTTAACATTTGTGGAATCGAGCAGTTCGAAAACTTTAGGTCTTCAGTGGAATGCTCAGTTAGACATATTATATTTTAAAGTTGATCCCATTGTTCATCGGGCTCATTATACAAAAAGGGAAGTACTGTCTATTATCGCAAAGTTGTTTGACCCTGTTGGCTGGCTCATTATACAAAAAGGGAAGTACTGTCGATTATCGCAAAGTTGTTTGACCCTGTTGGATGGCTTGGTCCAGTAATAATTATAGCAAAGATAATCATGCAAATAATTTGGAAAGATCAGATTGAATGGGAAGATTCTCTTAAGCCTTCTACGATGGCTGAATGAGAAAAATTCGTATCTTCATATCATGAGGTAAATTCCATTTAAATACCTCGATGAGTTCGCTATGGATGACGTAGGGGATGTTGGATACCATGTAACGATTCTGATCGGTTTAACTTGGTAAACCCAGGCTAATCTTCGTCCTTCATCCCAATTGTGGACACTTACCTCCTAGTGGTGTCATCTGGGTAGCTACTTTAACAGCCGTTAAAGTAGTGAGCAAACAAGTGCCGCGTGTTCTCCCATAAGAACGAGAAAAACCTGGGTCAAGGACGTCGGGCTAGTAACCCACTCCTGGAAAAAACTTACTATGAAAAAGCAAAAAATAAGAATTAAAACGGCCCTCCCAAATGTTGACGACTATGGCAAACGAAAAAAGGACCATGATTTAAGGATCAGCAACTGGAACATCCGAACCCTCTACAGAGGAGGTGCTCTGATCCAGTTGATGGATGTTCTCGATGAATATAAATGTGATGTGACTGCTCTCCAGGAGATAAGATGGAACGGCAACGGTGTCGCCAAAACATCAAAAGGTGACCTGTATTACAGCTGCCAATAGAGTAAGCACGAGTTTGGTTGCGGTTTTATGGTTAACAAAAGATTGCGAAATCTTGTTTCCAGGTTCACACCAGTAAGCGAAAGGCTAGCGACAATACGCGTCAAGGCTAAGTACTTCCATCTGAGTTTAATTTGTGCTCACGCTCCAACAGAGGAGAAAGATAATGATGTAAAGGAAGCCTTTTGTGAACAACTTGAGGAAGTTTACGATAGCTGCCCTAATCACGACGTTAAGATAATACTGGGTGATTTTAACGCAAAGTTAGGGCATGAAAGTTGTTTTGAGCCTACTGTTGGTAAATTTAGTCTACACAGCGTAACCACTGACAATGGTATAAGATTAATCTCCTTTGTGCCTGCTCGCAATATGGTCGTGAGCAGCACCAGGTTTCCACACCTTAATATACACATGGCTACATGGGTGTCTCCTGATCAACTAACGAAAAATCAAATAGACCATATTTTAGTTGATGGAAGACACTCATCAAGTGTGTTAGATGTGCGTTCCATGCGAGGAGCTAACATAGACTCCGATCACTACCTTGTTGTAGCCAAGGTGAGAACACGTCTAAGTGTGTCGAGGAGCGTACAGGCAGAAGCGCAAAAGAAGTATGACGTGAAGAAATTAAAATCTCAGCAAATTGCCACTGATTACACCAAACAAACAACTCAATTGCTAAGAGAGAATAACTCTGGCTCAAACGATATATACAAGCCATGGCAACATATTGCCAACTCCATGAAGTCTGCTGCAAAATCGGCAATAGGGTACCAAAGCCCTCATGCTAAAAACTCTTGGTACGACGAGGAGTGCCGCAACGCCACTGCTAAGAAAAATGCGGCCTACAGGGCAACTCTGCAGTCAGCAGCTCCTCGTGGATGTTTAGAAAGATATCGGGAGAAAAAGAGGGAAGAAAAACGATTATTCCGCAAAAAAAAGAAAGATATGGAGAGACGTGTGTTTGAGGAGATTGAGTTGTATAGGACACAAAATGAAATCCGTAAATTTTACCAAAAAATTAAGCATCAGACGGATGGTTATAGCAACTGTATCCTTTCCTGTAAGGACAACCAAGGAAATCTGGTCACAGATACAGAAAGCGTATTGAAACTGTGGAAGGAGCACTTTTGCAAGTTGTTGGTTGCAAATGAAAGCGACCAAGATGACACGCCTGAACAAATCAACGATGACGGCGTTATATGTCCACCACCCAACCTGAACAAGGTTAGAACTGCAATAGCGCGATTAAAAAATAATAAAGCTGCTGGTACCGATGGTTTGCCAGCAGAGCTTTTTAAGGCTGGAGGTGATGAGCTGATAAAGTATATGTCCCGGCTCCTAGAATACATATGGTCAGAAGAACGCATGCCGGACGATTGGAATCTCAGTGTCCTTTGTCCAGTCCACAAAAAAGGAGATAAAACTGTATGTGCAAATTATAGAGGGATAAGCCTCCTCTCAATTGCATATAAGACTTTATCGACCGTACTGTGTGAAAGGCTAAAGCCCAAAGTAAACGAAATAATTGGGACATACCAATGTGGCTTTAGACCAGGTAAATCAACCACTAACCAGATCTTTACTCTACGTCAAATCCTAGAGAAGACCCAGGAGAAACAAATCGATACGTATCACCTCTTTGTTGACTACAAAGCTGCTTTTGACAGCCCGATACGGAAGGTGTTTGAAGCAATGTCTGAGTTCGCCATCCCTACTGTAATGTAAATTCTACTGTTATATATTTTAGGAAAGGATAGTCCCTATGGTTCAGTATTTCAAAGCACTGCTGCCGTATTAGACGAGCATTAAGATGCCCTTTTTGAGAATCAAAAATAAAAACAAGTTGTGTCTTTTGCTTTCAGATTAATTCTAATTTTATTGAATAAAAATAGCGGCTTATATAGTAGAATTATTGCATTGATCAGCAATTTTACATAAGTCAATAAAAAACTCATTTCACACACAATTAGTACTTGGTGACAATTTGCCATAATTCCAAATTCTCACGATAAATGTATTTATCAAATTTATCGGATTTCAATTTAAACAATTCTTAAACAATGGCATTGAAAATTTAAACATCAACAAATGATTTCATTGAACTCACGATTTGTGCTGACCAAAACAGAAATTTTCTTTTACTTAAATTTTATTGAACTTATGTTTACAGAGATATATAGTGTACATACACTACACCCTCACCCTTTTTGGTTTTGGGTATTATTAAAAATAAAAATGATACTAAAAGATTCTTATTATGAACTTATGTGTTTCTCAAATTTTCTTATTATGTAATTATAGTTATTTACTTATAAAAATTATTAAAAATTCTTGTTATTGACAAAAAAAAAAATTTATTACTTCTTATAATATCTTAATATTTAATTACATTTATGCATTTAGGAAATAAACTTTTTTAAATTATTTTTGTGTATACTTTTGACTTTTGTTTTATCTATTTCTATGATTACGTTTAAGTCATCTATATCTAGTACTTTATATGGACCTTTGTATGGTGGATCTAGCTTTTTTCTATTTTCATTCTTTACTAAAACTAGGTCTCCTATATTTAGTCTTATTTTGTTTTGTCCTTTTTCTGATTCTAATTGTCTTCTATTCTTTATTTTTATTATTATATCTCTAGCTTTTTGTAGAGAGTGACGAAGTCTAATTTTAAGTTCATTTAGGTAATTCTCTAAATTGTATATTTTTTTGGGTTCACTCAATTCTTCACCTGGTAGTCTAGAAAGTTTTCCATATACCAGTTCGAATGGTGTATAATTAGTATCTACATTGGGAGTTGTGTTAAAAGCGAAAACAAAGTATGGTATCCATTCATGCCAATTGTCGTCTTGTATAAAGCTTAGAAGATATTCGTTTAGAACACGATGATTGCGTTCTACTGTTCCCAGAGTTTCATGATGGTAAGGCGTAGAGAAATTTTGTTTTATTTTTAATAATACACAAATCTCTCTTATTAACTCATTGGTAAATTCAGTACCTTTATCTGTTTTAAGAATGTTAAACAAACCGTATTTTAAAATAACCTGTTCTACTAAAGTTTTTGCTACAGTTTTGGCGTCTTTTGATTTAATCGGACAAGCTATCACATATTTTGTCAGTTCACATTGCATTGTAAGTATGTATCTAAAATCTTCTGATGGTCTTAGTGGACCAACTGTGTCCATTACTATTATGTCAAAACTACTTGATGGTGTATCTATAATTGAAAAATGTTCTTTTGTATGTCTTACTTGTTTATTCTTTTGGCACGAATCACATGTTCTTACGTAATTTTTAACCATTTTGTTCATGTTTTTCCAAATAAATTTCTGTTTTAATTTTGTTAATGTCTTTCTTATTCCGAAATGTCCACTATGAGGTGCATTATGAAATTCTTCTATTAATCTGTATTGTTTTATGTTATCATTTACTCTTTTTGGCATTCTGTATATAATTATATCGACGTCATTATTTTTCAATTTATTATATTCTTCTTTCAGTTTTTCTACTGGTATATATTTAAATATTTCATCATCATCATACATATTTTTTATTTTTCAATTTCTTAATTTTCAATAAAAGTTTCTCCATAAATGTTTCTGAAAACATTTTATTTTCGCTTTCATTGCATATCACACGTGTAACATTATCATTATATTTATTCTGCAGATTATTATTATCATTATTTTCATATATAAATTTTATTCTTTGAAGCTTCTTTATATCATTTATTGATATACATTCCCACATATGGAGGTGATCAGTCTCCTGTTGAGATATGCAATCCTTTTTCTTATTCTTTATTTCAATTTCATCTTCTTTATTTTTATTATTCTTGTTAAGCATGCTGCGTGTTATTGCCAGAGTTTTTCTTTCTTTTTCATCAATACAGAGTGGAATCATTTTTTTTTAATGTGTTTGAATCAATTTCAATACGAGATAACGCGTCTGCGTTAGTGTTATTTGCTCCCTTTTTATATATAATATCAAAGTCATAGTCTGATAATTCTAGTCGAATTCTAGTCAATTTTGAGGATGGATTTTTATGCGAAAATAATGCAATAAGGGGTCTATGGTCTGTCACTACAGTGAATTTTCTGCCATACAGGTATGGTCTAAAAAATTGTATTCCCCAATGAATTCCCAATAGTTCCTTTTCAATAACTGATTTATTTCTTTCATGTTTGTTTAAAGCTTTGCTTGCATATGATATAGGCAAGTCGCTACCAATTTCTCCTTGTGAGAGTATTGCTCCCAAAGCCAAATTTGAGGCGTCTGTGGTCAATATAAAAGGTTTCTCAAAATCGGGATATTGCAATATAGGTGGGTTCTTTAGTCTGTCTTTTAACGTGTCAAATGCTTTTTGACAATCTTCTGTCCATTCAAATTTAACTTTCTTCTTTAACAAATTATTTAGGCAAGTTGCTATTTTTGCAAAATCCGGAATGAATCTTCTATAATAATTACAGAAGGCTATGAATCTTCTAACTTCATCTGAATTCTTTGGAATCGGGTACTGTTCAATAATTTCGTATTTTGTTGGGTCGGTTTTTATACCATCTTTTGTAATAAGATGTCCTAAATATAGGACTTCTGGTTTTAGGAAGCAACATTTTTCAGCATTTAGTTTTAAATTGTACTGTTTTAATCTTTCAAATACTCTTATGAGATTTTCATTGTGGTGTTTAAGACTGCATCCGAAAATAATTATATCATCTACATACAGGAATGCTTCAGATTCCAGACCAGATAATGCTATAGTAAGCATTCTCTGAAAACTGTTTGATGATATTTTTAGCCCAAAGGGTAGTCTATTGTATTGATAGTGACCGCTGTTAGTGGAAAATGCTGTGATTGGTCTTGAATTTGTATCTAGTTCTATCTGATGAAACGAACTTGTCATATCGAGGGTTGAAAAGAATTTTGCTCGTCCTAGTTTGTCTGAAACGTCTTCTAGCCTTGTTAGGGGGAATTTGTCGTTTACTATCTTGTCGTTTAAACGTCTGTAATCTACAACTAAACGCCATTTCTTTATGTTATCTTGTCCTTTTTTAGGGACTAATAATAAAGGAGAGTTGTATGGACTAACTGATGGCTCTATTATATTGTCTTGTAGTAATTTCTGTACTTGTCTGTCTATTTCATTTAATTGTGAATGTGGTAAACGGTAGTTTTTTATGTATACTGGGGTATTATCGTTTAGTTCTATGTTTTGTTTGTAAAAGTTGTTAGTGGTTAAGGATTCTCCTTCTAGATGGAATATTTCTTGATACTTTTTTAGTATGTCGTATAAAGCTTTTTGTTTTTCGTCGTCATAGTCTTTGAATTTAATTGTTCTTAGTAATTCTTGAAATCTATTTTTTGAATAATGTTTGTCGTCCTGATGATTGATTCTATAAATGTCATAGTGTTGCAAAGGTATCGTAGTTAGTTTAAGACATGACAATCGTATGGGTGTTTCTAATGTATTTAAAATTTTAATGTGGCGATTACCGTTTTTTGGTATTATCGTATTTGCAACGAAAACTCCGTTTTCTACTTCTTTGTTGCACACTACGCCATCTTCACTTATTTCAATATTGATTTTTAATATTTTTTCACTTCTTGGTGGTACAATAACGCTTCTTAGATGTTTTGTGTTAGTTTCTATTGGAATTGTGATAATATCTTCATTTATGCAAGCACTTATGGTTTGTGTATCATAATTTATTATATAGTTGTATTTATAAAAAAAAAATCCATTCCTAAAATTCCATCTGTGTTTATTGGAAAGTCACTTTTAACTAGATAAAATTTATGTTTAATATAATGTTCTTCTAGAGCTGTTTCTAATTCAGTCGATCCAAGAGTCTCTGTATATTCTTTAGTTATGCCATTTAGTCTAAAAACATCTTGTTCAAATATATTACATCCGTGTATAACATTTTCTTTGCAAAGGGATATGTCAGAACCAGTATCCAATAAGAAAGTCAGTTTGTAAGTCAGGTTTTTTACTGATAGATATATAAAGTTTGAGGTATTAGGATTTATTGTGTGAATCTGTAATTTTCCCTTTCTGGAGATTCGTTCTGAGTCTCCAGGGTTTCTTCGTTTCCCTGTTGGTTTATTGTGCGTACGTTTGGGTGGTTGTTGTAATTGTTGTTTCTTTGATTTGAATGGTTGTTATTGTTATAGGTGTTTCTATTATTTCTGTTATGTGCATTATTTGTATTGTGTCTACTGTTGGTATTGTTGGAATACCTAACATGATTATTAAAATTTCTACTATTATTGTTATTGTTATAACTATTGTTGTAATTTCTGTCATTTCTGTTGCGATTATTGTATCTGTTATTGTTAATATTATTGTGATTGTTTTGACTATAATAATTTTTGTGTCTTAAATTTCTGTTGTTCCTAAATTCTATATTTTGATTGTTGTTTCTATTTATTTGTAGGGTTTTAAATGTATCTGATAGGTGTAATGATCTTCCTTGTGCGCTAGCAACTTCGTAGGCTTGGGATAAAGTCTTTGGTTGGGCTGCTATAACTGCTATACGTATCTGTTCATATAGACCTTCCTGAAAAATTTCTAGTGCTAATCTTTCATTAAGTTTCTTAATTAAAGAACGTGATGTTTCATTTGTATTTTCTCCTAGTTCTGATATTTGAGCTATTGTTAACTCTGCAATTAAAGAATTTATTTTCTCTTTGTAGTTTAATACGTTACCCCTTTGTTTAGTATTTTTTAGTTCAAAGTGACAGCAAATAACAGTCTTTGTAAATTTAAAGTTTTTAGTCAAAGAAGCTTTTAATTCGTCCAATGTTGTTGGTGTTTGTTCTATAGTAAGGATATCCCTGACTCTATCGTTCATCTTCATTGCTAATACATATTTTATTAAATGGTTTTTACCCTGCACATTTAAATCATCGTAGATCATTGCGACCATTGATAAAAATGTTTCAAGGTGTTTCGCCTTTCCATCAAATATCGGGATTATCTCCGAAGCTTGTTTACCGTTAAAATTAGACATGTTTTGTTTTATTGTTTCTTCTGTTTCTTCGCTAGACATTGATTCTAATTCCAATATTTCTTTACTAGATAAATCTTTACTAATACTATCCAGTGCTTTCTCTTTTAATTCTTTGAATTCATTAATTTTTATTTCTCTCTCTATTTTTGGTAGAATCGCAATTAATTTACCGTATTTTTTGCTAAGTTGTTTGATCAATTTTATCTTTTGTATAATAGTCTCTTTAGTGTATTTTCTACTACCTGATTTTTTGGCATTGGTTATTATTTTATTAAGTTCTTCTATAATTAGATCCATATATGGAGAAAAGTATTTTAATAAAAAGTTTCTTTTTTTTTTTTTTTTTTTGTTTATTTATATAAATATATTTTCATTTTTAGCTATTAACTACTGCGTTAGCAGTTACTTGTTTTTTTATGTAGTCTTTTAATAATTTCCATACTCCTATCAACACAATTATAATTATTAATACTATAATTATATCTAAACTAAGAGATACTTTGTTGTCGTTAACCGCGTACGTATTCGATGTTTGCTCTAACGTTGTGTCTGCTATACCCATCGCTTCTATCGTTTTAAAAATCTGTTCAATAATGTCTTGCTCGGTTATATTGAAAATATGTGGCATTAATTTTTCCACCCTTTTTCTTTCAGTGTTTTAAGTTCGTGAATTAATTTTTTCTTTTGTTTACCCTGACTTATGTTTATTATGCGTTGTAGTTCTTTACAGGCTTGTTGAAATTTTCGCTTTTTGCCTCCTCTTTTCTTAGGCGTATATGCTGCTTGGTTTTCCTTGAATTGATTTGTGTCTTCCTTCTGTTTTTGCTGTCTTCTTTGGTATTCTTCTATTGAGATAGGCTTCGGACCCACGTTTTTTGGAGATGGTGTGTATATAGGGGCTTCTATTGTTATTTCTTCTAGTGATTTCGGAATATATTCTTCTGGTTTAATTAGTTGTTCCCACTTCTCAAAAATGTTGTCAATTTCTTCCTGTGTTGCCATAAAAAAAAAAAATTTGTAATGCTGGTGTATTGGTTAGACAACAGGATTTTAGCTTTGTAGGATCTTTTATACAGGACCGGAAAAAAAATATTTTATTTGGATTGCAGGATCCAGAATTTTTAATTTGGCAGGATCCAGACTTCTTAGTTTGGCAGGATCGCCATGTAATGTAAATTCTACTGTTATATATTTTAGGAAAGGATAGTCCCTATGGTTCAGTATTTCAAAGCACTGCTGCCGTATTAGACGAGCATTAAGATGCCCTTTTTGAGAATCAAAAATAAAAACAAGTTGTGTCTTTTGCTTTCAGATTAATTCTAATTTTATTGAATAAAAATAGCGGCTTATATAGTAGAATTATTGCATTGATCAGCAATTTTACATAAGTCAATAAAAAACTCATTTCACACACAATTAGTACTTGGTGACAATTTGCCATAATTCCAAATTCTCACGATAAATGTATTTATCAAATTTATCAGATTTCAATTTAAACAATTCTTAAACAATGGCATTGAAAATTTAAACATCAACAAATGATTTCATTGAACTCACGATTTGTGCTGACCAAAAGAGAAATTTTCTTTTACTTAAATTTTATTGAACTTATGTTTACAGTGATATGCATAAGTGTACATACACTACACTACGAAGCTAATAAAGTTATGCAAGATGACACTAACTAATACAACATCATCTGTTAAGATGATGTTGGTAAGAACCTATCAGAGTCCTTCATAACTAAACGGGGATTCAGGCAAGGTGACAGTTTATCTTGTGACCTCTTCAATATTGCGTTAGAGAAAATCTTGCGGGATGCAGCAGTTAATACAACAGGAACAATTTTCAATAGAAAATATATGCTACTCGCGTTTGTCGATGACATTGATATTATAGGACGCACTCTACGCGAGGTAACTGCCGCCTTTTCCAGTATCGAGAAGGAATCAAACAAAATGGGTCTAGCTGTAAACGAATCAAAAACAAAACTGATGGTTTCTACAGGCAGACAGACCACTAGAATTGGATCACATGTGTCCGTTGAGAACTATAGCTTCGAGGTTGTAAAAGAATTTGTATACCTTGGTACCGCTGTGAACATCAACAACGATATAAGCTGTTACGCGCGCTTTGTCAAATGCACAAAAAAACAAAATTACAGATCAATGGCATGTACGAGGTATTTTCGGCTAGCTCTGCCGTCAGTGGCGCGGTTCTCGACCCAATTGTTTTGACGCGTAATCATAGAAAAAAAAATCATGCCATTGTAAATTACCACAAAAAAAATATAGAGCTTCTAAGAGAAACAATTTGGAAAATTTTAAATATAAAAGAAAAAGGAACTAAATTTGTCTTAATTATACCAACTTTGAAGGGACTCCGTAGTCACGTCACGGGATCATCACTGTTTACTCATACCTTCCAATTCGTTACCTTCGTTTTGTAAAGGAAATGAATTTATTTCATTCTGAAATCCATTATTTTATTGTATAAAAATAATCCTATTAATAAAAATAATACTAATAATATTAAATATTACCATAAAAAAAAATAATACTACAAAATAATTTGTTTCTTATTTAAAATAATAATAATAATAATACAAACAAATTTTACTACAACTAACTTACTGCTGTTGTTGTGGAAACTGTGGGGGTTGTTGTACGCCGATGATGTCGATGTGGCTGATGATATGGCTGTGAAGGATGCTGTTGCTGATTATGTTGCTGTGGACGATGCTGGTGCTGTGCAGGAATATATTGCTGTGGACGATGCTGGTGCTGTGCAGGATCATGTTGCTGTGGACGATTCTGGTGCTGTGCAGGAATATGTGGCTGTGGACGATGCTGGTGCTGTGCAGGAATATATTGCTGTGGACGATGCTGGTGCTGTGCAGGAATATGTGGCTGTGGACGATGCTGGTGCTGTGCAGGAATATATTTTGTGGTGGTTGGTTTGTTGGTGATTATTGTTGGAGATGAAGTTGGTGGGGCTTTTTTTTTTGTTTGTTAAGTTTAGTTGAGATAAAACATACTGGGATAACAATGTAAAACTATACATTTTCATTTCACGTTTTTCTGTTGGTTTTTTATTATTTTTTTATTAAATTCTTTGTAATTAATTATTTTTTTTTTTTAACTGTATTTTAATAAAAGGTTTATTGAAAAAAAAAAACAATTTTTCTCTTTTTTTTTGCAAGTTTCAGTTTTTCTTTATATTTTTCTTAATTTTATAATTAAATATATAAGAAATTGTTTAATAATATTTTTGTTTTGCATTTTTATTTTTGAATTTTAATAGAAAAGTTATTTAAGTTTCTTTTTTTTGTATTGAATTCTTTTTCACTAAAACCAAAAGCAATTAACTCATTTTTTTTTTATTTAAAGATTTCATTTTAATTGTGATTAGCTCGACTAACCACTGACAACTACTGAATTACCACTCCTACTCAATGACTGTCGATTTCTTCTTCATAAAAAACCACGCCATCCTAGCTTTTTGCTTTGCTCTTTTTTCCGTTAAACCTTTTTTTTTTTCTTTTTTTGCCTAAATCCCGTTACAAAATCATGATATATTGCAATCTGCCAATCAGAATTTGGCATCTGTCAAACAGGTTTTTTTGCAATGTTGCATGAATTCATCTCTACAGAGTTGTAATTTTCTGTAGATCATCATTTCCATGCACTGAGAGAAATGAACAGGATTAGTTAATTTACGTGTAAACAATTTCGTGTAAATGAAATTGTCAACAAGTAAATTAAATTCATGAAAAAAATTGGCAATTAAATAAAAAAAAAAAAATTATAAAGTCTAAATCCCTAACAAAGCTTTGAAATCAAACGTAGAATCATACTTGCCAATCGATGCTATTTTGGACTAAGCAAACAGCTAAGAAATAAGGTACTCTCTGTAAGAACTAAAATCACGCTCTATAAAACGCTCATGCTACCCGTGTTATTGTATGGTGCTGAATCATGGGCACTTGCACAGACAGATGAAGCTATCCTTGGAGTATTTGAGAGGAAAATTCTACGAAGAATCTTTGGATCAGTCTGCGTCAACAATGAGTATCGACATCGAATGAACCATGAGCTGTACGAGTTATACGCTGACATAGACATAGTAAAACGCATTAAGTAACAGCGTCTGCGTTGGCTAGGACATGTTGTGCGAATGGATGAAAATACTCCGGCAAGAAAAGTCTTCGATAATGATCCAGAGGGAACGCGTAGAAGAGGGCGTCCAAATCTTCGATGGAAAGACCAAGTAGAAGAAAATCTTTTGAAACTTGGTATACGAAATTGAAGAATATGCGCACAAGATAGAAGTGCTTGGAATTCTAAAATATGCTCGGCCTTTGACCTAAACAGGTTGTAATTACAGGCCATTTAAGTAAGTTCGCTATGAATTTGATTCAAAGTTAGAGATCCATGTTTTTTCAGATGCCTCGGAAAAGGCATACGCGGGGGCCATATATATTCGTATAGAGACTCCAAAGGGTGAAATTTATACCAATTTGCTCCAATCAAGTCGGTATAGTTACCGCGTCTTGAGTTGTGTGCCGCAGTACTAGCTACTGATCTCTTATCAAGTGTGTTAAGAGAAATCGACATTCCGCTTTCTCAAGTTTTCTGTTGAACGGATTCTACAATCGTCCTTGCCTGGCTAAGAAAAGATCCTTGCTCTTGGACCACATTTGTGGCGAATAGTTTCTGCCGCGTACAAGAAATTGTAGGGAAGCATAATTGGCACCATGTCAAATCCGAGGACAACCCTGCTGACTTGGGGAGTCGAGGTGTTCTTAACTCTGATCTAGCTCAGAGTCAACTTTGGTGGCATGGACCAGATTGGCTTCAGCAAGACAAATCATCGTGGAATTTGCAAAATTTATCTTTGCTTGATACTGAAGTCGAGCTTCGCCCAATAAAAACACATGCTTCGTCCTTTTCGAATTATGAAGATGTTTTAAAAAGGTTTTCTTCCTTTGATAGAGCCGTGCGTGTTATATCCTACATTTTTCCATAACACACACCCTGCGCATAAAGGTCGTCATCTATATAAGTCTGATCTCATTGGAGACAATGAGGCTAAATTTGTTAAAACCCGATTAGCGGTTGTGGCTCAAAAGGTTAATTTTTGCGATGAATATAAATGTCTTCTTAATAAGACTCCTCTTCCTTCGAAGAGTTCCCTTTTGAAACTAAATCCATTTCTGGATAACGAGGGTGTTATGCGTCTGAACGGACGCCTAGCCAAATCTCCTTCTTTGATTTACACTGAACGACATCCCATCTTGTTGCCTTATTCTTGTCGCTTTTCCCTCCTTCTTGCTAATTTTGTTCATGTTATTTCGATGCATGGTGGAAACCAATTAATGTTGAGGATTCTTCGTATTGAATACTGGGTTCCTCGACTAAAAACTTTAGTAAAATCGGTCGTACATCGTTGCAAACGTTGTATTTTGGACCGAAGTCGTTCATGTAGTCAACTTATGGCTGCTTTACCTCCGGAGCGTACTACCTTAGACCGACCATTTACGAAGACAGGTGTCGACTTCGCCGGCCCTTTCGATATGAGAAACTGTAGTGGTAGGTCAAACCAGGTCCTGAAAGCATACGTGTGTATATTTGTGTGTTTTTCGACAAAGGCCATCCATCTGGAGGTAACTTCGGATTTGTCAACCGATAAATTCCTAGCTGCCTTTAATCGTTTCATTTCGAGACGAGGATGCCCTAGCTCTATGTTTTCAGATAACGGTACCAATTTTGTTGGGGCTTCGAGAGAAATTGAGAAAGATTTCAAAACGTTTTTAGCCGAAAGTCGCGCTAGAGCCTGTTTCACGTACGGAATTCAAGGCTTATCATGGCGTTTTATACCTGCTGGTGCTCCCCATATGGGAGGCCTTTGGGAAGCAGGTGTTCGAAGTTTTAAACTTCATTTTAGAAAAGAAATTCAATCGCAAATTGAAGCATGCCTTAATTCAAGACCACTTTGTCCCATGAGCGATAATCCCAGTGAGCCAGTGTCTCTGACTCCGGGACACTTTTTAATTGGATCGCCAATACTGGCTCCACCAGATCCATCGATATACGACTCACCTATAAGCCTATATATACCAAAAAGTCCAAGCGTTTATACACCATTTCTGTCGTCGATGGAAAGAGGAATATTTATCCGAACTCCATCAGCGATATAAATGGAAATATCCACAACGCGATATAGCTGTGGATGACTTAGTAGTCATTCGTAATGAACTTTCTCCCGCTTCGTGGAAGTTAGGTAGGGTCATAACAACATATCCGGGTAGCGATACACATGTACGCGTCGTGTACAAAACTGATCCCTTTGATCAGTAAGTAATTAAGTACATTATTAATATTTCCTTTTTCATAGCGTCATGGAATCATTGCGTCACCTTTTCCAAAACGATGGTCTTGAGGACTATGACGAGATGGAAATTGAGGATTCGGTCCCGGCAACTCATACGGATGCTGCAATGGACAATACAACTGTGGATAAAGCTGAGGCACAGGCTCTTGTAGTCGCCGCCTCCTATACTAGCATTTCCAATGAAATGCCATCATCGTCAGAGGCATCGACTTCTATAGTCGCTGTCTCAAATAATTTGTTGCCTGGGACACAGACGCTCGTCGTCGCCGCCTCCAACAAACCACTAGTTTGTATAGCACAGACTCCAGTAGTCGCCGCTGTCACAACTACGTCGTCGGTTTCACTAACAACGACTCCAATAGTCGCTGTTACTGAAACTCAAATAGCCAATGGGGCCTCCGGTTCGATGCCCAAAACACAGAAAAAATGCGTCGTATGCAATAGGTCGCATCATTTGGCCTCTTGCAAAGCCTTTAGGAAGATGTCGCATGAGAAAAGACTTCGACTTGTAGTATTGCATAAATTCTGCTCTCGATGTCTTTCTCCTCGGCACTCTGAAAGGAATTGCCAGAGCCAAAATGCAGCATTATTTGCTTCATTATGAGCAGCATACGGCGCAAAGAAAACGCGCACATAAAGGACCCATTGTCCAAAGTCGTCCGCTTAATGACTCTTCGTCATTACATTTGCCGGTTCGACACATGCTGACATTCTCACCTACGGTGCGGTTATATATTTGTGTTGTTCTCATAGCTACATCTGTGAAGAGCTGGTTAATATTGGATTCCTATCCAATGTTAAAACTTATATTTATCGTTTGAGAGTCACAAAAGTAGTAAAAAATTTATTGAAAATTTTTGAAAACTATTTAAACACAAATTCATTGAATTATTGATAATACAAATTATAAAAGTATTTAAACAAACAAGTATAAAATATTTTGTTGTTATCCAACATCCCCTCTCAACATAATATTTTGGTAATGAGGTTTCTAAATGTCGGTAAAGGTAACGGTTTGGTAAAAAAGTCGGCAAGCTGTTTCTTTGAAGTACAATATTTGACATCTATAATTCCACTTTGTTTCAAATTTTTGATATGGTGATATTTAACATCTATGTGCTTCGTTCTTGCACTGAATTTTGATGATGTTATTATTTTGATACAACTTTGATTGTCTTCATACATTGGAATGGGTTTGGTAGTTGAAATGTTCATATCATCAATTAATTGTAACAGCCACGAAAGTTCTTGACCAGCATAAGATGCAGCAATAAATTCTGCTTCGGTTGATGATAAAGCGATAGTTGATTGTTTCTTTGATGACCAAGAAACTAAATTGCATCCTAATAAAATAACATATCCACTGGTTGACTTGCGATCTCCATCACCTGCCCAATTTGCATCTGTGTAACATTCAATATTTAAATTAGTATTGGATTTTAAAATAATTTTACTGTTTATTGTTGTTTGAAGATTGCGAACGATTTTCTTTTCAGCTTCCCAGTCACATTTGCGATGTGATTCTACTCTTCTACATAAAACAGAAACTGCTGATGCTATATCCGGTCTTGTTGTAATAGAAATATGTAATAACATGCCAAAAATTGATCTATATTTGTTATTATTTGGGAGTAAATTGTCTTCATTAATTTTTACAAATTCAGGATCCATTGGTATATAACTTGGCTTAGCATCTTCTAGTTCACTCTCAATTATTAGCTTCTTGATTTTCTCCTGTTGATGTAATAAGAAATCTCCTTCAGAATTCCTTTCAATTTGAATTCCTAAGTATGATGAAACAATACCCAAATCTTTAATTTCAAAATAATTAATTCTTTATAAATTTTTAAAATTTCATTATTGTCTTTACTGCATACTAAAATATCATCTACGTAAATTAATAAATATACAGTATTATCATCAATTTGCTTTATATAAATTAAGAGTTCCCAAATGAAACACCTTTTTTTATAGTCTGTCTTCTATGAAGACTTGTTAAAGACTGAAGTTTTATTTTTTTAATCAACTTAAATACTAAAATTTTGCTTAGTCTACGGTTTTTACTTAAAAAATAATTTAAATTAATTTTGCTTGTTTTACACTTTTTATTTTTCTGCAATAATTCAATAATTTTAAAATATTATGTTTCCGCTTATTAAGAAAAGAATACTGAGCAAAGCGATTTTTCTGGCGCGTGTGATATTAGGCCGAACCGAATTTCTCTTGTTAACTCCTCCCCCCTTTAAGCACAACCTTCCACGGTTGTGACCTTAGAAGTCTTTTGTGCCTCATCACCCAACCACTTGGTTACGTCACGAGACCGTTTTTTCTTTAGTAAAAGGTTAATAGCAAGGTATGCTATCGCAATAAGGGTGAGGCTTGTAGCCCCCAGACTTAGGAAGAAACTTGTCATGTTTTCCTGCTTCAAGGTTTCTATGTATCGCTTATTATTCAGATGTAGCTCATTTATCAATTTGAGCGAGAGTCTTTCTTCAAAGACATACGAAGAGTTTGGAGAGGCCAAAATAGCTGGAAGCGGTTTGTATTGGAATTCTTCAAAGAAAACATATTTGGTATCGTTAACCATCACTGACGCGTTGTGGTAAGTGATTATAAAGGTTCCGTTAATGGTCACGGGGTTATTGTTTACAATTACTTTCCCGTTATAGGAGTTAAAAAACAAAACGCCGGGTTGTATAACCTCGAATGACGGAACGTGCGAATTATTGTTTTTCTTACAAACTGCCGGTTTACTTTTAAGGAGATTGGGTATACACTCCGTTTTTGATATGTCTTTAATTTTGCTTTGCTCACATATTCTTAACTCATCGTACATCTTACATTCGTTCTTAAGCTCATAAATTTCATTTTTACACAATATTAGGTTGGAACTATCTAGTTTTACAATCTCTTTACCCTTTTTTATAGGTTTTATTAATATCGAATTACAATGATTTGGTTTTACAATAGGTAAATTAATCATGTAGAGGATAACAGTGTTATTCGTGGCTACTTTTAGGTCAGCAAATTTAAGACATTGTTCAAGGTTTGCGTATGGAAAATTTTGACGGTTTGTTGAATTCTTTAGTAGTTCAACCTCTTTTTCAGAAAAAAGAAATGCATTAATAATATTACTTTTAGCCCACATTAAGGCCTGTTCTACGCTAGTTATTTCTTCTTTTAGTATCTCAAGTTCAAACTTAAATTTCAGTGCAATTGCCCTCTGTATGTCCTCATCATTATGAAGGTCCTTAATGATTTCGTTCGTTCTATTTGCTACCTCATTAAGTTTCCTCTCAATCAAATGATTAATTACAATCTGATTCTCTGCCTGTCTTATGTTGTTATTTATTCTTTCATTTATTAGTCGAAAGTCGTCCGCGTCAGGAGTTCCAGCGATCCACTTCCAAGCTGTACCAATAGCTTCTATTGATCTTTTCATTTTTCGAAAAGGTTTCACTCTGTCTATAATATCTTTAATGCTGGTTAACTCGTGTCTCAAAAATGGTAATAGAGGGTTATAGGTCCTTATTTTGTATTTAATGTGTTCATCCATAAGTCTTAATTCTCGTTCGTATAGTGATACGTCTATCATATGTATTAGTCTAAAGTCTCCATCCTGTATCAGCGTCTGACCGGTCCCAAGAGTCACTAATTCAGAATTTGAATAGTCCAAAATTTGTACGTCACATTTCGTGTAGGACAATATCAACCTATAAGTGTAAAAATAAAAAAAAAAATAAAGAAAAACATCTCAAATTATCTTAAATTATCTTTGTGAACTACTTTGCCATCAATTAAAACCTTAGACCCTAAATCCTTTTGGACCACCTTTTCAACATATAGCTTCGAAAATTTATTCCCTAACCTCTTATTTGTTTTGACAAATACTTTTGTCCCCTGACCGAATTTCCTGTCCGTGGATGTTTTGTTTTGTTTCTCTAGGCAAGCCACCTGAGCAGCCTCTATTTTTGATTTTATGAGATTTTTCAACTCTAGAGGTATTGAGTGAATTACCTCTACGGGTTTCATATTGGTCACAGAGTGAATGGATTTATTATACTCTATGGTAGATAAGAGGATCAAGTCCACTGTGTCCTCGATTTTATTTTCGGCTTTCAAACATCTTGATATCTCGCCTAATGTGCTGTGGAAGCGTTCCACTTGTCCGTTCGACGTACTGTGCATAGGAGGACATGTGAATATTTCTACATGAAAACGGTCCCGTAGTAAGGTTTTTATAGTGTGCGAATTAAAGGATTTTTCATTGTCGCAGACTATGGTTTTCGTGTTATGGAATATGTTCAAGATTTGCAGAAGTGGTTCCTTTATATGGACAATAGCCCTTGAAGCTATTGGTAAGACGATAGCAAATTTTGAAAATTTATCAACGCATGATAAAAAATGCTTTTTATCAGTTATAAATATATCCATGTGCAAAACTTCTCCTGGATACTCCGGCACAGGAGTCGCTCCTAACTCTTGCTTCTTTGGGTGACGATTATACTTTGATTCTTTACAAACCTTGCAATTTGCCACAATTTCCTTTAGTTTTTTCCTTATTCCTGGGAAGAAATAGTCCCTCATGATTTGTTTCTCATTTTCTTTCGCCGATCGGTGTGCCCTGTTATGTTCCGTGGTGATAATTTCGTATTGGTCGTCTTCGTTAAAAACATCAATGACTTGTTGGGAAGCATAAACGAATCTAGTGGATGGAAACATTTCCTGTAATTTATTCTGAATTTTGCCTAAGATAGATACGTCACAATGAACTGCATTGACAACATTTGGATTGACGCATGCCTTGATATTTCCCAGTAGTTTCCCAATAGACTCAAATATAATTGTATGTCTCAACTGGGATTTGAACAAAATTCTTTTGGTCACCTTCGTAGCTTCACCTTTTTCTATTAAAATTTGATTCCTAAAGCAATTTACAGGGTTCACTACTGATTTGATAACTTTAGTTGAGGACAACTCACTATGAATCGTTTCAATAGATGAGGAGGATCCTAAGTTGTTTATGTGTTGCCTGGATAATGCGTCCGCTACAAAATTTTCTTTCCCAGGTTTGTAAATAAATTTAGGGGAAAATTGTTCAATAAAAGACATCCAGCGCCTGATCTTAGGATTTGGATTTTTTTCTGATATAGTAAACGTAAGTGGCTGATGATCAGTAAAAACATTTAAATTTTTTACCCCATACAGATAATTTCTTAATTTTTGTAAGGCCCATACTATCGCTAAGAGTTCCCTCTCATTTGTAGCATAGTTCTCTTCAGTTTTTGTAAGTGTTCGAGAAATCATAGTGATCGGTCTCCCACTCTGTGACAATACTGCCCCTATAGCATTCGATGATGCATCGGTAGTTAAGTCAAATGTTTTGTCGTAGTCGGGCTGTAGTAGTAAGACGTCTTCAGATGCAAGTATGCTCTTTACTTGTTCAAAAGCATTTAAGGCTTCCTCATCTAGATCGATTTTTATATTTTTAGATTTGTTTGCTCCTATCGACCCGTTTTCTCCTCTTAGGTACTTCGTCAGGGGTTTCACGATCGTCGAGTAATCCCTGACAAATCTTCTATAATAACCTGCCAGTCCAAGAAATGAACGCAGTCCTCGTAAGTTTTTGGGAGTTTCGTAGCTAACTATGTCTTTTACTTTATCTGGACAAGTTTTAATACCTTCCTTAGAAACAATAAATCCTAAGTATTCTACTTCTCCTAAAAGGAATTTTGATTTTTCCCTGGAAACCCTCATGTTTGCTTTAAATAGTTTGTTAAGTATCCTATCAATGTCCTCCAGATGTTGTTGCAGAGAATTTGAAAATATGATAACATCATCGATGTAGACATAGCAACATTTACCTATCTCTTCCCGAAGCACGTCATCAATTGCTTTTTGAAAAATGCAGGGGGCATTCTTTAGCCCAAAAGGAAGCCTGCAAAACTCAAACTTCCCGTTATTTATCGAGAAAGCCGTTTTTTCTTGATCCTGTTCCGCGAGTTTAATTTGATGGAAACCTGACTTTAGATCTATAGTTGAAAATAGTGAAGCCTTCCCAAGGCTTGCTAAAATAACCGATATATCCGGAATTGGGTATCTTTCACTTACAGTTTTTTCATTCAGCTTCCTAAAGTCCACTACCATTCGGTGCTTTGGTTTCCCATCTTCGTCAGTTCCTTTTTTGCTAACAATCCAAATGGGATTATTATATGGGGAACGTGATGGTTGAATAATCTTATTTTTCAAAAGTTCCGCTATCTCTTTTTCTACAAAGTCCGTTAAAGCTACTGGGTACGGGTAAGGTCTTGAGTAAACTGGCTGATCGTCACGCGTCCTTATGGTTGCTACTATTGAAGTATTATAGGGTAAGATCTCGTTCGGGTCAGCAAAAACACCATTATGTTTTCTTAACAATTTTCCTAAACTGTCCT
This sequence comes from Stomorhina lunata, assembly GCA_933228675.1. Lineage (NCBI taxonomy): Eukaryota > Metazoa > Arthropoda > Insecta > Diptera > Rhiniidae > Stomorhina > Stomorhina lunata. The sequence continues at coordinate 29,915,695 of OW121743.1, forward strand.
GGTGGTCTGGTAGACTTGTCTCTGAAAAGGTAATTTTGTTTACGTCTCTGCAATGGAAATACAAAAGTTTCTCTTTCCCTCCGTCGTATTCTAGGGCATTTTCTCTAAAAATTATACTTGCATTTATTTCACTTAAAAGGTCCACTCCTATTATTGCATCAAATGTACTTAGTTCCCGTAATAAATAAAAATTTGAGATTTTACCAAATATTTTTACAAGGCAACTGTTATTTATTTTTGAGTGGCCATGCACAGACTTCACAAGGAATGGTTTAATATTGCTTTTGATTCCTTTTAAAGCATCTATTGGTTTAATATAATTTTTTGATGTACCTGTGTCTAGTAGAATTTTGATTTTATTCCCTCCTATGACCCGCTCTATATATGGGAGGAGGGAACGTCCTCTAAAAAATTTACTTCATCTATAGGATATTCCTCCAACTCGCTTTCAGGCTCCTCGTAAACTGATTCATCTTCAAAGTCTTCCTCCACGCCATTTTCCCTCCATTCTTGCGTCATTTGATTGATCCTCTGTGCTTTTGATGCCGGTATATATTGCCTGGATGATTCTATTGGCCTTTTAACAGCCTGCGGATTTGGTCTATTCAATTCTCTTTGAATACTTCTCTCACTCCTGTCTACTTCCATGGGCTCTATTCTCTGCATTCTGTTAGAAAATCTTCCAGAATTTTGAGTGTTTTGTCCTTGTGAATTATCTTGATTCCTGAAATCGTTAGATTGACGACTGGGTTTATTCAATGGTCGAAGGTGAGGATGATTTCTATCCTGCTGACGGTGAGGAGATGCAGAATTCTGCTTCGAATTCCAATAGGTTGTAGCAAAGTTATATCTTACCTGGTTTGTCTCCAGCTCCTGAGCCAAAGCTAGTGCAGACGGCATGTCTTGTGGTTTACAAGAGAACAGAATATCACACATGGGCCGACGCAACCCTGATATGAAAACCCTCAAGGCGTCTTGCCTGTATTTTAGATTTAATGATTCAATAAGAGGAGGGTTTCCCTCGTTCATCATTATCACCTTATTTACAATTAAAGTGAGCCTTTTCTCTACTTCATCATAAAAATCTACTATATCCCGCGGTCCTTGTTTAAGAGTGGAAAGTTCCTGTTCTAAAGTAAACAGAGTTCTTTTATCACCATAAGAAAAATCTAACCGAGCTAATATGGCTTGAAAATTAAGAACAGTGTTATATGAACTTAAAACCGTGTCTGCAGCTCCTGTCACTTTATTCCTTATTATGGCCACTGCCTGGTAGTAGCGAGAACTACCTTCGAATTTCTTATATAACCTATAGGCTGTATTTGCTGCCTGCCTCCATGAGACGTATTTTGATACATTGCCATCGAATTCTGGCAATGATTTCACTATCTCGAGGGACTCACTGCACTCTATACCTGGCCTAATAGATATTTCTTTGTACTCTTCTACCTTCTCAGGTGCTTTCAGAGCAGCTAATTTCCTTGTTAGTCTATCTATCTGTCCCTGGAACTCCGCTTTTGTTTGTGCTGTTGCACGGACAATAGCAGTGTCTAAGAGTGTCTGTAATTGCGTCGCGTCCATTTTTAATGCCTTTACAGAGAGTCTGTCTAATCTACTAGAAAGTTCGTCAATGTTCATATAAGTCTTTTTCTTTTTTTCTCAAACAATGTAATAAATTGCTCACGGATTATTCAAAAAAACAATGTGTTATTTTTCTTATATTCAATATTAAGGTAGTTTCTTACAAAAAATCAAGATAGTAATTCTTTCACTATTTTTGAAATAAAATTTCTTAATTTTTAGAAAAAATATGATAATCTTAAAAACTTAATCTTACATTAGTAGTATTAAGATTGGTTCCATCTCTTCACTCCGGCTCGATGCTTGGTTGTATTTCTTCCTGTTGTCTTCCTTCAATGCTTGAATTTTTTTGTTCTTTTATATTATAAGTTTTTTCTTTCTCACTTTTTTAGTTCTTCCTTATGTCACCTCTTAAATTTGTTCTTCATTTATTTTATCTTTTTACAAGTATTTTAGTTCTTTTTCACACTATCCTTTTTATAAGGATTTTTTAAATTTTTTACAGTTTATATTATAAGTTTTTTAGTTCTTTCTTATGTCACCTCTTAAATTTGTTCTTTATTTATTTTATCTTTTTACAAGTATTTTAGTTCTTTTTCACACTATCCTTTTTATAAGGATTTTTTAAGTTCTTTTTTACGTTGTCCTTTTTATAAGGAATTTTTCTAAGTTCTTTTTTACACTATCCTTTTTATAAGGATTTTTTTAAGTTCTTTTATACGTTGTCCTTTTTATAAGGATTTTTTTTTTTTTAAGTTCTTTTTTACACTATCCTTTTTATAAGGATTTTTTTCAAGTTCTTTTTTACGTTGTCCTTTTTATAAGGATTTTTTAAGTTCTTTTTTACACTATCCTTTTTATAAGGATTTTTTTTCAAGTTCTTTTTTACGTTGTCCTTTTTATAAGGATTTTTTAAGTTCTTTTTTACACTATCCTTTTTATAAGGATTTTTTTTTCAAGTTCTTTTTTACGTTGGGCGCCAATTAAGAGTTCCCAAATGAAACACCTTTTTTTATAGTCTGTCTTCTATGAAGACTTGTTAAAGACTGAAGTTTTATTTTTTTAATCAACTTAAATACTAAAATTTTGCTTAGTCTACGGTTTTTACTTAAAAAATAATTTAAATTAATTTTGCTTGTTTTACACTTTTTATTTTTCTGCAATAATTCAATAATTTTAAAATATTATGTTTCCGCTTATTAAGAAAAGAATACTGAGCAAAGCGATTTTTCTGGCGCGTGTGATATTAGGCCGAACCGAATTTCTCTTGTTAACTTATACAAGCATGTATCTGCTTTGCTTTTAGTAAAACCAATTTTAAGTAGAACTTCATTTAGCTTATCATACCAACATTTTGCAGCTTGTTTTAAACCATAGATGGATTTGTGTAATTTACAAACCAAATTCTTATTATCTTCTTGAATGAAACCTTGGGGTTGTTCCATATAAATTTCTTCTTGTATATTCCCATTTAAGAAAGCTGATTTTACATCCAAATGTTTCACTGTGTACTTTTTCACTGCACTAACTGCCAATAGAGTTCTCAAGGTAACGAATTTACCAACAGGTGCGAAGGTTTCATCATAATCTTTCCCAAATGATTGAGTGTAACCCTTGGCCACCAAGCGAGCTTTATATTTAGGCTTATTTACGTTATCACTTTTAAGTTGGAAGACCCATTTACACCCGACGACTTTCTTGTCAGGAGGTAACTTTGTTAGTACTCAAGTTTTATTCTCTATAAGTGATCGAAACTCTTCACTTGCTGCATTTAACCATAATTCTCGTTCAGGGTTTTTCATTTTAACCATTTCATCCCAAGATTTAGGCATAACATTATTATTTAAAGTTTGTACTAAAAACAATTCATTCAATTGTTCACACCAATTAATAGTTGGTTTATCTTTCAATCGTTCAGATCGACGAAGTTGAGGTTCTGTTGACTGCGGCAAAACAACAATTTTATTTGGTTGGTTTACTGATCTACTTAGCTGAGGAGCTGTTGTCTGGGGGAAAACAAATTCTTGATTTGGTCCGTGTATGTTTTCCGCATTAGAATCAACTTTATTATTCTTAGTTGTATTTTCGTCATCTATCGTAATGTTAATCGGAATGCTTTCGTCTTTATGATTACCCTTGACTTCTTCTAAAATTGACAACTGTTCTTCGAACTTAACATCTTTACTAATTATAATTTTATTAGAATCTTTTCTCAGTATTCTATAACCTTTCACATTTTCTTCGTATCCCACTAAAATTCCCTCAACAGACACGTCATCAAGTTTCTTTCTTTTACACTTTGGTATTTGAACAAATGCCTTACTTCCATATACTCTAATATGATTTAAATTTGGCTTTCTACCAAACCAAAGTTCAAATGGAGTTGTACTTACAGATTTACTGGGTAGACGATTTTGAATATAATTCGCAGCCATCACGCATTCAGCCCACAGGCTCTTTGGAAGATTATTTTCATTCAGCATTGCACGAACCATTTACACCAAAGTTCGGTTCAGGATAGTAGGGAACGGTTGTTTGCAAAATAATACCAGAATTTTTAAGAAAAGATTTCATATCGCTATTAATATATTCCCCTCCGTTATCGCATCGCAATATCTTCACCTTTTTATTTGTAAAATTTTCTACCTCTTTAACAAACTCTTTAAATTTAGAAAATACTTCGTTTTTCCGTTCTAACGCATACAACTTTGTGTATCGAGAATAATCATCAATAAATGAACCGCTTTGGGAATTAACTTGGAAAGGACCACAAACATCAGAATGGATAATATTTAATAATTCTGTAGAACGATTTGAGCTTTCTTTCGGAAACGGAACTTTAGAGAACTTAGACTTGTCGCAAATATCACAAAAATCACTGTCATTACATTTGTCTATATGCAATTCATGACACAATTGATCTAACTTCTTTATGTCACCAATATTTCGATGTCCCAGGCGACGATGCCACAGATGTATGCAACCAAAACAACATTCAGATACATACGCTTCATTATTTATTGACTCACAAAGAATATACAAATTCTCATCTAAAATACCATCTGCAATTAATTCATTTTCTTTTTGAATAAAACATTTCATATTTTTAAATTTGACTGAGAATCCTTTCTTGACCATTGCTTTCACAGATAAAAGACTGTCATTCAGATCAGGAACATATAGAACATTTTGTAAAAATAATTTATTATATTTACCATCAATATACCCTTTACCAATGCCTACAGCATCTAAAGATCTACCATCTGCTATATACACCTTACTAGATGCTTCCTCAAGTTTCTTAAAAAAATTTCGATTGCTTGTCATATGTATTGATGCACCGGAATCAATAACCCATCCGCGTCCAGTGACAACTTGTAAACAAGCTTTATATTCGGGGCGACTACTTTCTGACATTGATGTATTTTGTTTCTTCCATTTGAAACAATCCTTTTTAACATGACCCAATTTGCCACAATGGAAACACTTAATCGGCTTTTTCTTTTTATATTGTTGACCTTTCAAAGCACTATTCTCACCTACATTACCATTACCTTCACCACGCCGTTCAGATTCATCCAGCAATTTTTCCATAACGTATTCCAATGAAATTGCTTCTTCCGGCTGACCCTCAATTGAAGTAACTAAAGCAGAAAATGTTTTAGGCAGACTGTTGAGCATTATAACCACCATAGAACTATCCTTTATTTCTTCACCACGATCCAACAACTGAGCACGCATAACGTTTAGAGAATCCAGATGTTGCTGCATAATATCACCTTCAGACATTCGCTTATCATATAACTTCCGAAGTAAATGCAATTTAGACGTCATGGTTTTACGTTCATGAGCCTTTTGCAACTTCACCCACATTTCTTTAGCTGAACTGGTTCCTCTTATAAAATGAATTTGAGAGTTTTCCACACACATAGCAATAGCAGCACAAGCTTTTTGATTCCTTCTTTGAAAACCTTCTGATTGTTCCTCGGGAGTCGGCTTTTCAATTATATCCCACAAATCCAGTTGTATGAGGTGCATTTGCATCTTGAACTTCCAGGTAAAATAGTTCGTATTATTAAGGAGTTGAAACACGGCTTTAGTCTCCATTCTTTTTAATTATTTTATTTAATTTCTATTACAAGAAAGCTGGGGGCCCATAACCTATTGGATTCCAATCCAATGTTAAAACTTATATTGATCGTTTGAGAGTCGCAAAAGTAGTAAAAAATTTTTGAAAACTATTTAAACACAAATTCATTGAATTATTGATAATAAAAATTATAAAAGTATTTAAACAAACAAGTATAAAATATTTTGTTGTTATCCAACAGTTAAGGCATTACAACTGCCAACCTTATCATTTCAATCTGGTAAGCTTTGTCGCGTTCGGTTGAAGTCTATTCACGAATCCAAGTTATATCTGGATGTCACGGTTAAAGTCACGGCCATACGAAAAATTAAGACTCCCTTAATGTCGGTTTCAGAATCTATTAAAGATTCTTTTATGGGTATGGAGCTTGCTGACCCAAATTTTTTCGTTTCGGCTAACGTCGCTCTGGTACTCGGTCCAGAACTCGCGCCACAAATATTAAAAGGCAGAATTCAATCGAACCCGGGACTTCCATTGGCCCAGTACACCATTTTTGGATGGGTCATTTCTGGCTCATCCCCTTTTTAAAACACATTAATGGAATAGACCCCAATTGGGTCTGAGGCCCAATTGGCCTTTGTTTTTTGAAAAAATTATAAAAATAAAATAAAAAAAATCTAATTTAAGTTTACCTTTATTTATAGTTGTTGCGACCCCCTTCGTTGTTGCAAGGTGGGCGGCAATGTTTAAGTTAATTTATTTTTCGCGGTGTATTTAGTTTTCCCCACTTACTTCGTTAGAATTTATTAACTCCTTAAAATACATCTTTGTATTTGGGAAATTTAATAAATTCTAACGAGTAACGGTTTTTTTATTAGTTACTTGCTGCCATATTGGCCTTTTATTAAAAATAGTTATTATTCGTTTGACTGCCACAAGTGTTGCATCTAACAATATACACCTCCATAATATCAAAAAAGGTAATAAATTTAAATATAATAAAATTTGAATAGTTTATTAATACCCTAAAAAATTGTGTTTTCATTTATTTTCGACGCAAACAGTTTTTTAACAATTTCCAGAGTACTATTATTATTACAATTATTACTAAAACAATTATTCAGGGCTGTCATGGAATCCAAGTCGGTTTTGCTTTTTGTCGGAATTACAAACCAATATTGATTTTATTTTGTGTCATAAAATCGTATTGGTTTTACCCTTTTCGAATTTAAACAAAACCGATGTGCGAATCAGCTGTTTATCATTTGATACTATTTATGGTGTATTTGCATGTGAAGAAGAAGAAGAATTTTGTTTGTCATTTTATCATATTTTTATTCGGAAATATTTTATAAAACATGACGGAATACACATTAAAATTATAAAGCCAAACGTCGATGAACATTTGTATTTTAATCGTAAGGGATATTTTAGTATAAATGCCATGATCGTAAGTAGATATTTATGATTACGTACAGTGACACAGAAAAGTCTAAATACCCCTCTAATTATTTCAATTCTGAAAATTCTAAGGAAGTTTTGCAAATAAAATTAGTATTAATTTGTAGTATTATTACAATAAAAAACGAAGTTGTAAGAATAACAACAATGTTGAAATTTCCTTGCACAGAAAAGTCTGCATACCGCACACACAAAAATACTATTTTTTCCAACAGTGTGATGTAAACAGCATTCAAAACTACAATAAACGGTAAGAAAATATACAGTTAGTATTTTTAAAGCAAAGTTTCTGAACGTTACTTGCAATACATAAAAAAATAATAATAAATGAGTGAAAAGGGTAAAGAATTATGTTTAGATTTACGAAGACTTATTGTTAAATACCACGACGATGGAAAAAGTCTTCGCGAAATTGGTGAATTAGTTGGACGCTCCAAGGCCACTGTACAAACAATAATTAGAAACTATAAACAAACAAAAAGCTTCGAAAGTAAAACCAGAACCGGCCGTCCAATTACGGTGACCCCTCGGGTAAAGCGCCATATTCTTGGAGAAATAAAGCAAAATCCAAGAACAACAGCCGTGGAAATTACAAAAGCATTGGAATTAAACGATATCGTTTCAGTCCACCCAGAAACTGTCCGAAGTGTACTCAGAAATTCCGGATTTCATAGCCGTGTGCCCAGAAAGAAGCCGTATATTAGTGAAATTAACAGAAAGAAACGTATTGAATTTGCTAGAGCCCACATTGGAAAAGAAAATAATTTTTGGGAAAATGTTATGTTTAGTGATGAAAGTAAATTCAATATTTTCGGATCTGATGGGAGACAAAAAGTATGGCGTCAAAAAAATACCGAATTATTGCCAAACAACTTACTACCTACAGTGAAACACGGTGGTGGCAATGTCATGGTCTGGGGTTGCATGTCCGCTTCTGGCGTAGGCAATTTGGTATTTATTGAGACAACAATGGATCGATATGTTTACCTTAACCTTCTTAAAGATAATTTGAAGCAGTCCGCAGAAAAAATGGGATTAAATACTGGCTGGTACTTCCAGCAGGACAACGACCCCAAGCATACTGCTTGGGTTGTCAAGGAATGGCTTTTGTATAATGTTCCCCACCAACTACATTCCCCCCCTCCCCAATCGCCCGATCTTAATCCTATCGAGCATTTATGGGACGAATTAGGCCGTAGGATTAAAAAAAAAGTTATTAAAAATAAGCAAGATCTCAAAAATGCATTGAAGGAGGAATGGGGTAAAATTTCCCGAGAAGTGACGGAAAAATTGGTTTTTTCCATGAAAAGTCGATTGCAGGCTGTACTAGATCATAACGGTGGACCCACCAAATATTAAATTAGCTTAAAAAATTTATTATGTTATGTAAATATTTAATCTTATATAAGTAGTATGTAGACTTTTCTGTGCCTTAAAAATTAACTTTTTATATTTTTGCTTTAATAAATGAATTAAAACTTTAATTTTTTAATATGTTACAATAAACAGTTCTTACTGAACATATATTTGTTAAAAATAAAACAAAAACTTGGATATTTTTTTTATAACTTAAATTATTTGGGGGGTATGTAGAGTTTTCTGTGTCACTGTATCTGACTTTTGCATTATTTTAAGTCATTTTTATCAACTTTTATATTTTCAGATTTGTGACGGTAATATGAATATTCGTGCGGTAGATGCACGGTATCCCGGCTCTAGTCATGATGCTTTCATATGGAACGTTAGTAGTGCCAGACAATATTTTCTTCGAAAGTATGATATCGACGGACGTCGATATTATTAGGGGATTGTGGATATGGTATTGAACCTTTTTTGTTAACACCATATAGAGATCCAAGCTGCAACTCCAAAGAATATAAATTTAATATTTAATATCGGCTCGTAACATTGTGGAGCGAACCATAGGAGTGCTCAAAAGCCGCTTTCGCTTCTTAATGAGCACATTGCATTACCGGCCTGAAAAAGTTGTTAAAATTATTAATGTATGCAGCGCTTTGCACAACATTTGCAGACATTATAACATACATTTTGACGAGGATAATTTATCTCCTGAAACAAGTGATGTTCTGGATAACACTGGATCATCACCTAACGCGTCACTGCAAAGTGAAGGTCAGAAAATTAGGGATGAAATTGCTAACACCTTATAATAAAACAGTTTAATAATTTTAAAATAAAAGATTTATTTCTTCAAACAAAACAAAAAATTTTTCATCCATATTTACTTAAAATTAAAAAATTATTATAACTAAAAAATAATACTTATGAATATTTCTTATAAAGTATAAGGAACACATGTTTTGTATTGCTATGTTTTGTACCATCGTTTTTTTTTTTGATTATCATATTAAATTCACTTTTTTTCTTTACCTTTTTCATATTCAAATTTAAGTATTTCTAAATCTAATTGTTTTTTCTTTATGTCGTTCTTTTCCTGCATCGTTTTTAACATTATTGTATTTACCCGAACAAATTCATTTTTAAGTTCGGTAACGGCATTGGTAAGACACTCATTGCCTTTCTCAATCGATCTATAAATGTGACTTAAACTGCTTGCGTTTTCTTTCCCAATATTAATTAGTTCGCCCACTTTTCTATTCAATTTCTCTTTCCTGACATTGTCGTCGTCTAAAAACTTTTTTAACCGTTCCCCAGTAGTTTCAGCTCTGGGCTTTTTTGGTGCGATTAAAAGTGGAGTCGCAGCCCGCTTTGCAGAAGTAGATGGCATTTCGTTTTCACTTCGACTACCTGAATCTTCGGTAAGTCCAATTGAAATTCCATCCACCCCATCCACTGAATGCGCAATGCTGCATATACGCACAATTGACTCTTCGGTGTGCGTTAACTGATGCTTGGTGAAGGGTCCACCACCAGTTGCTCGGGACTCTGTTTTGTTTTGAGCTAATTTTCTTTTAGTGTCGCTTTTCCATTCTGTCCATGTCTATTTATACGAAAACAAAATAATTTGTATTACCATTTAATTTAAATTCAACATTATTTTTACCTTTTTCCAACCATGTATGTCTTTTTGTGGTGGCCCAGCACAGTTAAGTGACTCACTTAACTACTTCCAAAGAGAATCCACTGTTGCTTTATCCCGCTTAGTGAACCCTCTTGCTATATCCGGATATTTCTCCATAAATTCTATAAGAATGCCAATCTGTGTGGTATTTTTATGTTTGCCCCTAATTATATGTAAAATAAAACTATAAAAGTAATTATATTTTCAAATTTAACAAAATTTTACTTACATTTTATAAATTTTAAATTTTTGAAAGAAATTTCAAGTGCGCGCAAATGTAATCTGTCAACTGTTTGTTGATTGATTTAGTTCCAATAAAAAAACGATAACATTGGTTTCTCTGACACCTAAAAACGACAATAATTCTAGTTCAAACACAAAACCGATAACATCTGTTTTATGACACCAACTAAATTTTTGTATTGTTTTTAAATCCAATTCCAATAAGAATTGGATTCTATGACAGCCCCGATTATGTCTAAATTTAACGATACTCTATTGTCATTTACTGCATAGGTGTTAGATGTCTGCTCAAGTTTTGTATCTAGTAAACCCATTTGATGTTCTCCAATATCTGTTTTACTCTATCTTCTTCCGTGATTTCAAAGGTTTCTAACATTTGTTTTCCAACCCTTTAGTTTTAAGTTTTTTAGCTCTTCTATTAGTCTTCTTTTTTGTTTGCCCTGACTTATGTTAATGATTCTTTGCAATTCGGCACACGCCTTTTCAAATTTTCGTTTTTTGCCGCCTCTCTTTTTTGGTATGTGGGCCACTTGTTTTTCTTCAAAATTCCTTAATCCCCGTCGCCTTTTGTATTTCTTAATTGTGATGGGTTTTGGACCCGCTTCTTTGGGAGTTGGTATGTATATAGGCTGTTCTTTCACTATTTCGCTTACAGGTGCCGGAATGTATTCTTCTAGTCCTTCAGTCACTGCTTCCCACCTTTTAAATATGTTATCGATTTCTTGCTGTGTTGTCATCAGGAAGCCTGTTTCTTATTTTATGTAAGGAAGGATCAAAGTCTATTCTGTCTTTGGCAGGATTACGAAAAAAGTAAAAGGATATTTTTTGTTTGGCAGGATCGCCATGTAATATGCTTGTAGTATTCAATGCAAAAATAAAAAGGTTTAAGTATTTTCTGATCACTTCTGCCGCATTAACCGAGCATTGAAATGCCCTTTTGTGAGAATTAAAGTCTTTTGAATTGCAAATTAATTCTGAATTTTATTTTATAAATCTTCTGCTTATATACTAAAATATCCTAGTAGTCAGTCATCCAAATGATATTCTAGTTACACAAAATTATTTCATATAAACAATTGAGATTTTACGCCAATATGATCCGTTGGCATTGAGTTTTTATGATGACTATAATTTTCTTAACCTACGATAACTTTAAAATATTTTAAATTTGTTAAAGGGTTCTTAAATTACTACAGTGTTGTGCAAATGTGCACACACACTATATATACTACTGTTTAGTTATGTTGACAATATGAAAACAGTGATGTGCAGAAATGCACATACATTGCTAATGTTACGCTAATCCCTAAAAAGGGTGAGGCCAACAACCCTGAAAATTACCGCGCAATTGAAATTTGTTCTACACTCTCCAAAGTTTTAGAAAGTATGGTAGACCACTATCTTGTTAACACTAGATTGGCGAAGAAAAAAAAAATAATTTTAAACAAATTTATTTACACATTGTCATTTTTTTCATTGCAGTAATTTTGACTGCTTTGGGGCAATCTAGGTATATACAAAGCTTCCGTTTTTCTAGTGTTAAATATCTACAGCCAAATTCATAATCAAAAATTATGTAGTGTCTATCTACAGTTTTATTCAATATACATTTTTTAGTCTATGGTTATCTTATATTTATACACTGCATAAACAGTGCCTAAGTCTGCAATACAACCGTGAAACAGCTGTTTATTCATTTATTACCAGTTGAGACAGCACATTATAAAAATGAATAATTTATGTAAATTTTATTAAAATACACAAAATAACACAGCAATTTTTACCTTTTCTTCTTGATCCCAGTTTAAAGAACGTTTAGAAATCTTTTTGTCCATTTTCCACTTATATTTTTCAATCCAATCTACTCTTTTGCAGATGATAGTACTATTTGCCATTGTGAACCGCCGTAGTATAGCAGGTAAGTCATCCGCCTAGCATACCAGAGGTCCAAGTTCAATCCCCGTCCAGACCCACTTGAAAAAAATGAATTTTCAAAAAAGCGGCGGTTCACCTCATAACTCAGTTAGCCACTTGTTATTGAGTATTAGGCTATGTACAATTTCTCTAATGCATTTGCCGTTCGGAATCGGCGTTAAAACGTAGGTCCCTTTCAATGAGTCTAAAAATAGAATCGGATGCAGCTCATTGTCTGAGAGAAGTACCCCTTGTTCCAATTGGAATGTTGTCGGGGAATTATATATAGTACTATTCGCCATTCATATTCATTCAATCGTAGGTCAAGCCTTCTTGAGGTTGGCGCTATGAGATTAAACATGAATGAATCATTAAACCGCGATTTAGAAAAAATTTCAGAATGGGACCGTGCGAATAGTTGATTTCAAAGCGCGGAAAACTCAATGTTGCACGCTTACTCATAAACGCACGGCTAACAATGTTACTTCGTTTGTAATAATGGGTGGGGTACATATTGAAGAATCTTAAATCTAACTTTAATTTATTTCATTTTATTTTTTTTACTTAAAATTGTTAACTAAATAAAAATTGCGACAAATTTTCAGCTGTCTGTTTTTCTTTTGTTTACGTTTTTTATTCATGTTGTTATTGTTACTGAACTTTTACAGGAAAAAAAATTGTTCGTAACAATACTTAACAAATAAACTGTCACGTTTTCTCAAAAATTTCCTCTGTTTACATTTCCCCTCTTACTGAGTTTTGGGTAAACGAACGACTTTCTGTAATATTTTGTACAAATTTTACCGTAAACGAATGAACATAATATGAATCAAACATACTCGGTATGAACTGACCAAAAAAATATTAATCAAAAATACCCGGTATAATTTGTGCGATCAAATATAAAGCAAAAACAACTGTTATTTTTGCCTGAAATAATAAAAGGCACAAAATAACTTTTTTCTGATCAAACAAATAAAAATAAAAAAATAGCCGTTAATTAATAAAATTTATTATAAATGTCATAACCGTTACAGCCCCTGCTTAAACATAATTATTGTTTATATTTTATTTTCGTTGGATTGAAAGCCAAAACAAATTTTTTCGAACAAATAAAAATTAAGTGTAATTAATCATTTTTTTTTAACTTCAATGATTGTTAATGGATAAAAATATGAAAATATTGTTTTCAAAGTTTTAATATTCTCTGCTTACTATACTACCTAAGCCTTAACAAGGTAATTTTTATTTATGGAAAAAAAAATATTCTTATTACAAAGTCATGTTGTGTTTATATTTCTTTTTATTAGAAAAACTTTGTGTTGGAGCTAAAAACAAAGATTATAACAAGATGCCATTTGTGAGGGTGTTTACACCAAGCTTTAAAATAAATCGATGATGTAAAATCAACTTTGGAATTTCTCTTATGTTTTAAAGTATTTAGCACATTATAAAATTAATATTGGTAGCTAACAGTCGATTCTCCATTAAAAGGAGTTGGGGAAAATGGTACTGTTGGAAATCCGGTAGGTGTTCTCCAATTTGGCGGAGGTGGTGCGGGAGCTGCCGGCGTCCAAGTATTAGATCCCAACATTCTGGGAGGTGGGGGTATTCCAACAGGAGCTGGTAATGATTGGTTTCCACCAAGTGGAGGTAATGGTGGTGGAGGTACGAATGCTGCCTGCGGTGGCGGGACAGGAGGTGGTGGAGGAAGCATTGATGAAGATCCTGTATTTGGTGGAGGTGGGGGTGCCAACAGTGGTGGTGGGATTAGCTGGGCAGCTATAACTGGCATCATATTAGGAACAGGAGCATCAGCAAATAGTTGATGCGGACGATCAGCATGCGATGATGGATTTTGTGCAGCTAATAATCTTTCTGCAGCCGAGCCGTGCCGTTCACCCTTAGAATCCTTCTTAAACGCATATGAAACAGATATAGGACGATTACATAGATACTGTCCATTCATTGCATCCATTGCAGCATCAGAGGCTTCAAAACTTGCAAAATTAATAAAAGCAAATCCTTTAGAATTTCCAGTTTCAGGATCTCGCATTATTTTCGGTGTCTGCAGTATTACTCCGAATGCTGAAAACGTATCATACAAAAGTTTTTCATCGACTTCCGGATCTAAATTTCCAATGAATATGTTTGCACCAACATCTAAATTCTTTTGGTGTGCTGAAGCTTTATTCACCCTAATAGGCTTTCCATATAGTTTAATCATGTTCATAATTTTAATAGCATAGTCAGCATCATCTTCACTTAAAAACTCCACGAATCCATAACCTTGATGCATTTGGGTCACTCGATCCTTTGGCATGTGAACATTAACTAAAAAATTATAATTGAATTTAGTAACATTAGATAAAAATTGAAATAAAAAATATTAGATGTAATATGAAAAATTGCCCTTGGAATTAGTTAAGACATGTCTCTAATACACCACTTTCAATTGTTATTGAGAAATTTTGAACTGAGAAATTTGCAATTGAAATTAAGAAATTTTATTTGAAATTTAGAAATATTTAATTGAAATTAAGAAATTGTAGTTAAAGATGAAAAATTTTCAATTGAAATTAAGAATTGAGAAGTCTGATTGAAAATAAGAATTTTTAAATTGAAATTGAGACAAGCTCTATTGAAAATGTGAAATTTAAAATTGAAGTAGAATTCTTCAATTCAAATTGAAAATTTTTTAATTGGAATTTAGAAAAGCAATATTGAAAATGAGTTTGAAATTTTTAATTGAAATTGAGAAATTTTTAATTGAAAATGAGAATTTTTCTATTGAAATTGAGAAAAGCTAATTTGAAAACGAGAATTTTTAAATTGTAAATGAGAAATTTTCAATTGAAATGAAAAAAATTTCTCATTTTCAATAAAGCTTTTCCTATTTTCAATTTAATATATGTACCTCAATTTCAAATGAAATTCCAACTCTTTTTTAATTAGGCTTTACTCAATTTCAATTGAAAATTTCTAATTTTCAATTGGGCTTTTATCAATTCCAAATAAAAATTTCAACCTCACTTTTTATTGTGCTTTTCTCAATTTCAATTGAAAATTTCTGAATTTCAATTGAAAATTCTCAATTTTAATTGAAAACTTCTCAGTAGTGTCTGAATGTCCGTCCTATGAACACGAATTTTTCTTGTCTCTTGTCTGAAAATTGTTTTATGTCCGCGTCTAGCGTGTCAAAAAAAAAAATTAATACAATAAAATAATAGTTAAAAATACATAAATATAACAAAACCTGTGATAAAATACAAAATAAAACAATAAATATAATAACAGAAAACAAATAGAAAAATAAAAATTAACACACTTAAGGTACGGTCAGACTCATTAAACATTTAAATCAAATATTTTAAGTAAAATATTGTCAAAACAATATAATAAAAAATTTGTGGTCACACTTGCACATTTATTTGACGAGTTTTATTTGATAAAATACAGAAAAAATACGTTCAAAGTATAAACAAAAAAAAACAGGTTTTATTTATGGTCGCACTGAAGATTAAATATTTTCCCAAAACAAAATTGTGTATCTAGCAATTTGTTTCTCACATTTGATGTTGTTGTTTCTCAAATTTGATGTTGTTGTTTCTCAAATTTGATGTTGTTGTTTCTCATATATGATGTTGTTGTTTTATTTCCTAAAATCTGATATATAAACTGAATACCATACAAATTGTACCGATCGGCTCAGAATCGGCAGGAGAATCGATTTCGCGACATACGTCCGTCTGTTTGTGCGTCCGTCCGTCTACCTGTCAGTCCGCCCGCCCGTCCTTTTTTCTGTAGTAGTCAAGTTATTGGAGCTCCGGTTTTTTTTCGATATCTCAGATGTTTATTTTTATGAAATTTAAGAGCGTACTCCGCAGGGGATTACCTAAATTCTGATGCATTCGGTAATTTGTGGTAAATATAATTTAGTGTTTAAGCGATATTTCAGGTGTTTTAATCGACAACGATGAAATTCAGGGTGGGACGATATTCTAAAATTTTGTGTAAAATGCATGAGTACACCTTCCATGCATGAGTACAGCTCCACAAATCTGATTTTAGCAGACAGACACACTGCATTTGTCTTTATTTTGCGTCTGACTTTTGAACATTATGATAACATTTGAGAATGTATTATATACCAAATTATAGGTAATCTTCCTATGAAGTACAAAAATGCAGCTAAGTACATGATATCCGTTCAAAACCTACCTATGTATGTATATATCTCACATATCAACGAAATTCAATTTTTTTTTTAATAGGAATTGGGAGAAATCCGTTCACGTTTGACAATTGCTCCCGTATAATTCGCCTAAGGCGATCTCTTAGTAGCTAATAAATGACAAATTATAATTATAATTATCTTTATACTAAATGTCATCGGCCTATCTATTACAATAGTACAATATCGTTATTCAGGGCGATAGCGCCTAAAATAAACTTTCTAGACAAAGAACTAGAGCAAAACTTTCCACAAATCCATCGGACAGATCGAAAGAACAATACATCCCAAATATTATTGTTGAAGTATTCATCTTAATTAGTTAACTAACTTCAGATTAATAAGTAAATCTTCAATTTTGATCGAAATGTTATTTCGATCAAAATTAATAAAAAATAGTTATTTTTAAGAATGGTTATATTGTTTTATTAAAAATATTTTATTTAACCCTTAACAGATATGGGGACTAAAAAAAACTAAAATTTTATTAATAATTTGTACAAATTTTAACGTAAACGAACGAACATGTTGCTAGGAATTACATTTAGTATGAACAAAAGAAAATTAATATACATATCAAGCATTTGTGTAGGGCTCAACTAAGTCAGTAATCAGAAACTATATAATTATCAATATATTCTTACGATTTTGTACTTTACTTTTGGAACACAATTGGTAAAGGGTATCCAAGATTCGGCAAAGCCGAATATACTACTCTTACTTGTTCAGTTTAACTTTAATTTTTCTGTTAGTTAGAAACAAGTAAACAAAATTTATGATTTTGGAACCAAACTTCTATTCTTTTAGTTGTGACATAATTGAATGTAGACAGTTAGGTTATCAATGTAGGTAATTGCATCAATTGTTCCTTTGTTTGGTTTAATACTAAAAAGTTTGTTTCTTATAACGTACCATGTTATTCTAGAGCAGGGGTACTCAATGGGGGAACATTTTAAAATAACTATGTGTTTGTAGTTCTACATGTGTTAGTGTAAAAATAATCTTATGCAGCGTTACCGATGAAATTTAAATCGAACAAAAAATGTGTTAAAAGAAATACAATGATATGAATACACAAAAATTTTAGCATTGGCAATGCAGGCTGAATAATTTCATTTGGGTTTGTTGTTGTTTTTAAGAAATCTGAGCGACATCAACCTGCTTCGTTGAAAGCAGCAAAGAGAATAGGTAAAATATTATTGTTTTCCTTTCTCATTTATTAGAATTTGATTACAGTTCGTGTTGTGTCTGTGAATATATGTTAAAAAGCCGATTGGTACTTGGCTCCTGAATGCAATGGTTGAGTAAGGCTGTTCTAGAGGCAACAATATTTTCATTTGTTTTCGAAAAACATGGAATCCAGTAATTTGGGTAATATCTTTGTTTGGCTTCATAACGGGAATGATAGTTGATGTCTTTTACCTTTGAGGGATTATTCTGGTAGTAAAAATGTAATTATATAGTTCCTGTAGTCTTGATAGAATATTATTTGGTAAATGTTTTAGAATGGGATATGAAATTTTATCAAAACCAGGAATTTTCCCTTTCAAAAAGCTTGATTTATAGAAAATCTACACGAAAGAAAGCGAGTCACTCGAATTCGAATAAATTTTGGTTTCACTATTTTGAAGCCATTCGTTCGCTTGCCTTTACGAGTGTCAATTTGTGTTGCTTAAGTTTTGTATTGACAGATAATATTTATTTACTAAAAAAACTACTAAATTGCTTAAAAAAAATACAACCCATAGAATATAAAAGGAAAGAAATGCTAATAAATAAACAAAAAATAAAAACATAAAAAAAGTGTAAAAAATGGATTTATCAATAGCAGTACATTTTTTGTATAATTCCGAAGATAGTGAGGGTAAGCAAATAGATAGCAGGCAACTACGTGATATGCACATTGTCCTGGAGTTGTATGGCTCGTGATACATATGTAAATTATGAAGGCATAAACAATTTATTGAACTAGATTTGTGGCAAATTTCCGGCATCTTCTGCAAAAGATGCCGGCAACCAGCACTTCGCACTATGGTATTTCTTTTTTGAATATCACTTTTCAAAAATTTGATAATTGTGAAATATGTGCCTCTGTTTTACACGATCCTACCCCATGCTCAAAGATCCAATGCATTAATTGCAATCATCCTCACAGCTCCACTAACAAAAACTGTCCAACATTTAAACAACGCCAAGAGACTTTAAAAATCAAAATCCTCAATAATTGTTCATACAAAGAAGCATTACAACAAACCACAAATATATAAACATATGATATTCCTAAAGAAGATCTCAAAACAGCAATTGAATTAAGAAAACAAAAACTTAAAATAAGAACAAACAATCCCGTTAACACAAATTTAACATCAGATTCCAACTACACACAAGAAAACATAGAAACCGATATCGTAAAATCTACCACAACAACCAATAAACCGGCCGACAATATTTCAAATACCAGCAACAACACCAAAACCTCAACCCAACATCAATAACAGAAACCCAACACAACAACTCAAACACAAAAGAAAACAACATCTATCCCAACAAAAATCCCAGCAAACAACAAAAATCAAACAAAAGATAAATCATCCAAAGATAAATCATCAGATCTTTAACCTATTTTATCCAGATCTAGATTTTCATCTTCGCAAGACTTATTCAACCCCTGCAAAATCAAAGAGAGGAGATCTGAAATAGACTAATCTCTCTCTGATATGGAGCTATACACAAATATTTTATCCCCTAATATGGCTTTAAAAGTGGCTTTAATAATCTACATGAACTTCAAATCCTTATTCAAAACAATTTACCTACAAGAAACATCATGGGGATAACCCCACTCATTTAAATGGATATATTGCTGCAATATCTAACTCTAACCAAGGCAGGACCTGGGGTACTGCCGTTTTTATTAAAAACAACTTAAAATACTCTCTCTACTCTCGTAGCGCTATTTACACTGAAGTAGACGTTTATATCGGTATTAAGTTAAAAAAAATTTCTGTTCACTTAAACCCATCAAAAACATTTCCCAAAACAAAGCTTATAATATTATTCTCCAATTCGAACCACTATACAATAATTTTAGGTGACTTTAACTCCCACTCCACACTATGGGGCTTCCCCGAAACTAACCCAAAAGATCTTTTATTCGAAGATATTTTAAATTATTCAAGTTCTATATTGTTAAACAACGGCACTCCCACACACACAAGATCAACTCTAACACATATCGATCTATCATTTGTATCACCTGAACTATCCCCGCATATAGTACATTGGTATGTCGATAAAAACCTACATGGCAGTAATAATTTTCCGATCCATATAAAATATATCAAACACCGAATTTTTCATATCTAACGACCAAAAATCCTGAAACACGGTTTAATGTCGATAAAGCGAATTGGGCGAAATTTCAAAATGTTCTACAAACTATTCCCAACAGAACTATTTCCTCTAACACTAATATAGAAGCAGCATTGTTAAACCTTTACTCAAGAAATTAGTCCATCTTCGCCCATTAGTAAAATTTGGTTAAATTAAATGGAGCAAATACTAACTTACATATCCATCACATAGAGCACAACAATGAAGTTATTGCAAACCCCATAGACATTGCCAACGTATTTGCCAAAACTTGGTCTCATCAATCAAGTGATGCAAACTTCGAAAACGAATTTATTCGCAACAAACATTTTATGAATACAGATATACAGGTATGTGATGGACATTTTTCGTTTTCAAATCGATCGATTTCAGACATATTTTTTAGCTAATTTTCGGTTATTTCCCCCAAAAAAATTAAAATTTTGGCTTTAATCCTTTTGACTGATATTTTAAATTTCATTTGGTTTGAATTTTTTTGGGAAAACAACCGAAAATTATCTCAAAAATATATCTGAAATCGATCGATTTGAAAACGATCGTTTTCCATCACATACCTGATAAACTATAATTTACCATAGTCTTCCAAAATCCTGAAAGAATCTATAACTACTTCGGTAATAAAATCAATACTAAGCTCATTAATAGGAAAAACACCGGGATTTGATAAAATTTCATACCCCATGCTAAAACATTTACCGATTAATATTCTATTGAGATTGCAGGAACTATGTAACCAAGTTTTTACTACCGGGGTAATCCCTCAAAGTTGGAAGACCTCTACCATCATTCCCATTATGAAACCCAACAAAGATATGACTCAAATAGATGGATACAGACCGATCTCTCTCATTCCATGTCTTTCGAAAACTTCGTAAGGCGGGACCGAATAAACCTGCCGCCGACAGAACCGTTACTGGGACTGTGAAAGGGAGCAAGGTAACAGAGGGTGGCAAATCCCTAGATCCCCAGGCAAGTAACCGTAAGGTTAGCGCCAAGAGGGCTAGGTCTAGTGATGAGCAACCCTATACTAGCAAAAAGATCAAGAAGTCAGTGAGCCTTGATATACTTCAAGCAGCTGTTATTGATCACCAGCGTTCGCAAAACTGCTACAACTTCTCTTTACTTGGATTTTGCTTTCGCTTTTCTTTCTAAAATTAACAAAAGTTCCATCCGAAGCTAAACAAAGAAACGAATGACAGACAGTTGAGAAAAACACTTGGCAGTGCTTGTTTTAAAAATTTGAATTTTGATTTTGCCTTTCTTTTAAAGAGTGCCAAAAGTAAAAACATAAGAAGCCTCGTTGCTTTTGAAAGTCACGAGCAGTCGAGCTGAAGAACTTTTTTGTGTTTGAAAGTTGTAAGTCATAACTTTCAAATACAGAAAAGTTATTTCATTTCGGATGCTCACTTTTTTGTTTTTCTGCGTAAACACATCTACATAGTATATGTATATTTTTGTGTGTATGATCGGTAAATGCATGTGTAAAATAAGATGACGAAATTCGTCTACTTGCCTGTGTTCCCTTTAGGAAATGTCAATAGTGAAGGTAGCACTAGCGCTTGTTCTGCGAATAGCCAATTGTCTTTTTTATATAGTTAGGTAACTGGTTGCACACAGTGATTTCTTCGATTTAGTAAACCTTGCACATCTTGCAGACCTAGTATATTTCATATAGCACTAAGCCTACATAAACCAAAATATCGTTATCTATTTTCTAAAAAAAATTTATAACGATAAAAACTTTCCCAGATCGTACCCAAACAAGTAAGAAAGTGCTATAGTCGGTCAAGCCCGACCATACGATACCCTTCACCACTATGGTCAAAGGTGTACTTTTCCTGTATAAAGACAAATATTTGCTAAATTTTGCTATCATACAAACATTTTCTCAAAACTTATATTTAAGCTGTTTTTGTCATTTTGGCTTATATGGGGCCTAGGGTCAAATATGGACCGATTACCTTGAAATTAAGCAAGTTGATTACGGTTTACACAAAAATTATGTATGCAAAAAATGATCAGAATTCTCATTATCTTCCACTGTGCAACGCTGACCCCATATTCAATTATTTAACTTAAATGTTTATTGTGCATACATACTATGTACATTATCATCAATAGTGAATCACTATTGAAATTTCCTACAGGGTACCTGTTTCTCTGTTTTAAAAAAATAAATACAACGGCTATAGGTGAGTGAGTATTTTTGTGTCAAAAAAGTTAGAGAAATTAAAAAATATTTGTCTGCTTTTACCTACTCAGAATAAAAAAAAACAAAACAACGAAAACCATTCAACAGCGACTGAATAAAACTTTTGGAAACGAAGGCGCTGCTTTTGACATTGCTTTTGTTACTTATTAAAATCAAAAGTTGACGAAGTTGTAAATTTCAACCCGATTAATGTTTTATGTTTTGTACGACTGTTTAGAAATAACTTTTCTCTTTGACTTTTGATTTCGCTTTCGTGTTTTGCAAAAGTTAAAATTGAAACAATTTGAAATTTTAAAAAGTGGAGGAAAGCAACAGCATTGAAAAGTAAAAATTTTGCGACTTTTGGAATTTTGACTTAAGTTTTATTAACACTGTTGATCACAACGATCCCTACAGCAGGATCAAGAGTGGTCTTTGGAAGTTGGTTGAAGCTCGGATCATTGACGACATTGGCCTTTTTGAGGGTGCCAAGGAGGCTATATCCTTCGAGGGTGCGGAATGGCGGAGGGGAGTGAAGATCGTCAACTGCAGTAATAGGAAATCTTTCGACTTCCTAAAACCTGTGGTTGGCGGCTGCGGCGACCTCTGCCCGTCTGCCAAACTGGATGTGGTAGAAGCCTCTAAGTTACCCTTGAGGCGTGTTCTGTCTGCCCCGAGTATACCGATTACCGTAGACTCGGATGCAAGACCGAACATTTTGATAGATAAGATAGTCACCATGGAGAGAATTAAATGGGCCGTGAATTCATTCTTGCCGTATAAATCGGCCGGTCCAGATGGCATCATCCCTGCCATGCTTCAGTATTCCTCCGACCATGGTCTGTCAATTCTTCGGTCCTTTTTCGTTAACTGTCTACTTGGGGGCTTTATTCCAAGTGGATGGAGAGAGGTTAGGGTGATTTTTATACCAAAGGCAGGGAAGGCTAGTCACTCAAAACCAAAAGATTTTAGACCAATCAGCCTATCGTCTTTCCTTTTAAAGACACTAGAGCGACTGATTGATCTCTATCTTAGGAACTCGTTAGAAACACGCATCGCAAGTAACGGTCAACATGCTTACCTCAGGGGTAAATCTGTTGAGAGTGCACTCCATGATGTGGTTGGTTTTATCGAAAAAGGGCTAGATTTCAAGGAATATACATTGGCAGCTTTCTTAGATATCGAAGGAGCTTTCAATAATATCACGATTGACGCCATTAAGAACGCACTTATAGAAACGGGCGTGCAGGGTTTTCTGGTAGAGTGGGTAACAACCTTGCTCAACAGCAGGATAATCAACTCTAGTATAGGAGACTGCAACACTCGTAGAATAGTCACAAAAGGTACACCACAGGGAGGGTGTTGTCACCCTTACTTTGGTTACTGGCGATTAACGTCATACTTAAAAGATTTGACCATCTAGGTAGGAAGATTGTCGCCTACGCTGATGACATGGTAATACTGGTATCGGGTAAATACCTGAATACAATCAGTGAAATCATGGAATCGGCACTAGGCGACCTCTCCTCCTGGACCAGCGACAAAGGACTGGGGGTCAACCCTGAAAAAACAGAGTTACTTTTATTCACCAGGAAGTACAAAGTTGAGTCTTTCAAACTTCCAGTACTTAATGGAGTAGAGTTAGGACTGTCGTTAGAAGCCAAATTCCCAGACATAATCCTAGATAGGAAGCTTTCATGGAAGAGGGACACGCTCGAGAGGATGAAAAAGGGACTTAATGCCTACTACTTTTGCAGGAACTCAGTAGGCAAGAGCTGGGGATTAAACCCAATGATAGTATACTGGATATACACAACCATTGTAAGACCAGTTCTGACATACGGGAAGCGGTAAACAAAGTCTCTTTTCTTAACCTCTTGAACAAAGTCCAAAGGAGCAGTAGTATAGGCATCTCTGGAGCCCTAAGGAGCACTCCTCAGGCAGCCTTAGACGTGATACTGTCTCTGTTCCCGTTAGATCTTTTCATAAAGGGAACAGCAGCCAGATGTCTGCTAAGGCTGCATGAGTCAGGCATACTTAGGCACAGGCAGACAGGACATACCAGTATACTGAACCGAGCGAATGTTCCTTGCTTTCAGTCAGGTTCTACTGCATCTGACTATCTAGTCAAGGAACTGGTGTTCAGTTCTGTACCAGAGGTCGTTATTCCCGATAGAACCAGCTGGGATAATCGTCAATCGCTCTTTGAGGGGAACTCGATCTTCACAGATGGTTCTAAAATGGAAATCGGCACTGGCGCTGGTGTTTTCTTAAGAAACCAGAACATTAGGGAATGCTACAGGCTTAGAGATGAGTGTAGTGTCTTTCAAGCTGAAATCATCGTGTAGTGCAATATGTGCATCACTTAATGAATAACCCTTTATTTTGATTTATTTACTTTTAAATAATAAGTAATATGTAAGTGAGTGCAAAGGTTTCACTCAATGCAAATGAGAGTTAACTTTATGAGTGATACTCTTGTACTCATTCTCTTTTATTCCCTTTTTATCCCTATTTCATTTATTTGTATGTATAAATATTCCAGAGATCTATTTATTATCTTTGTCATATAAATTAAGTGATTTTGTATCAATAAAGGCAGTTAAAACTAAAACGTCAAATGAACAAGTGTTTTGATTCCCTAATTATCAACTTGCGCAGCATCCACCACATGGCGATCCTGCCATTCTCGGCCAATTTTTATAAAACATTATAATTTAAAAATTAAAAAAAAAAGTGAAATACCAAAAAAAAAACATACAAAAAAAAAACTTATACTAAAATTAAACTTAAAAAAGAGTAGCCAACAATGTTTTTGATTTTGGTTTTTGAATTTCAAATAAAGTGGAAAATATATTTAATAAAAAAAAAAATAATAATATGTAGTTTTTTAATTAAATTAAAAACACTACTCCACAAAATTGTATCTTTCGTGTTCATTTAATATCGTATTGTGATTAAAGATTAAAATATTAAATTATCCAACAATGTCAAAATATACCATCACCCTCACGGCTATGGAACATTTGTGAAATTATATGGAGAAAATTTAATCAAAATTGTTTTTATAAAACTTTGGGAAAGTTTTAAATAAAAATGGTGGAAAAACGGGCGTAACCATAATAGTAAAAATGTAAAAAAAAAAATAAAATAAATAATAACACTAACTTTAAAAAATTGAATATGTTGTATATGACAAAAGAACAAAATCGAACATGTAAATTTGTGAAAGTAAGAAAGAAACACTATTTTTCCTTAACACAACTGTACTTAAAATAGGAGTGACATAAAAAAAAACCGTTGAAAATATGAACATATTTCGTATTACTTTTTTCAAAAAATAAAAAAGCAAAAGCTATTAAAAGAAAACAACATTTTTTTTACAAAAACAAAATATGTTATACAAAAATCTTAAAATGAAAACAAGTATTAGCAACAAAAAAAAACAAAAACAATTTTTCGTGTTGACCGGTGTTAAAAAAAGATCACGTCATTTGTTGAACATTAAAACCGTTACTTTTTATAAAATAAAAATCAACAAAAGGGGAAAAGAGTAAATAAATAATCAAGAGATATCAATAAGAATCATGAAAAAAAGAGCGAATGATATTTAAGAAAATAAGAAATATATATTACAAGAACTGTACACGAGAAAGAAAAAGAAGTTGTCTTTTTGATGTTCTTAAACAGACTAAATTTATTGAAAAAGTTGTCGATCAACTTAAGCTATGACAATTATGTACTTACATACATATTATGTGTAATAATAACAAAATAACTCTTCTCATTTATGAAGCAAAAAACATTAACGATATTGAAAAGAAATTTCATAATAGACTACCGTTATTTTAAACAAGAATTTTAAGAATTACATATTTGCAGAGAATACATAGTTATTATTTTAGGTATATATAAGTTAAACAAGAGAGTTTAAAATTAAAGGTCATTCAATGACACCAAATTATAAGAAAATAAAATTAAAGAAAATAGAAATAAACGAAGTTCGTCAACATTTCCGCCAGCCTTGAACAACAGTAATGATGTTCAATCATCTTTTGGGAGGGGATAGAGTTTTGTTATTGGCCTCTGGAAAGTTGAGTTTGCTGTCTTGGCAGTTGCCACTCTGATTAGACCATCAGAACCAGCATGGGTCTCCAGAACTCTTCCAAGTTTCCAACAAGCTGGAGGTAGATTTTTATCTCGTAGCAAGACGACGTCATCTATTTGCAAGTTTGGTTTTTCTTTAAGCCATTTTGCCTTGGGTTGAAGAGACAAAAGATAGTCGGTTGACCAGCGTGACCAAAAATACTGTGTTAGTTGCTGAATATGGCTCCACTTGGAAAGATAGGAAGTCTTCAAATGAGTGACATCAGTTTCGGGCAACGCGTTGAGTGGTCTGCCAATTATGAAATGACCCGGTGTAATATATGGTAGATCATCTGAGTCAGCTTGGACTAATGGCCTTGAGTTAAGGATAGCTTCTATTCTAATTAACAGTGTAGTTAGTTGTTCATACTTTAAGGTAGCGAGACCAATTGTCCTGAGGAGATGATACTTCATGCTCTTTACCGTTGACTCCCAAGCACCTCCAAAATGAGGGGCAGCAGGCGGGATGAAGTGCCATTGCACACAAATATTATTATTGAATTAAAAAGTTTTTACTGATTTGTGGATTTCATCTAGTTTTTTAGCAGCTCTCTGAAAATTCGTGCCATTATCGCTGTATATGTGGCCGCACAAACCTCTTCGTGCCACAAATCTATCGAGGGCTGCTAGAAAGGCATCTGAAGTTAAATCAGTGACGAGCTCTAATTGAACCGCTTTTGTGACCAGGCAAATAAACACCGCTACATATGCCTTTACAGTAGGGGCTTTACGACCATTATGTAATTTGTATGATATAGGACCAGCATAGTCACATCCTACTTGGTAAAATGGGTATGCGGCATTTACCCTAAATTTAGGCAGGTCACCCATCAATTGTTCATTTGACTTAGCGCTGTAGCGTTGACAGACAGGACATTTATCACAAACTCTTTTAGCCAATTCACGAGCTCCCACAATCCAAAATCTTTGCCGCAGTGTAGCGATTAGATGAGTAATTCCTGCATGTAGATTCTTCAAGTGTAATTCATGCACAATTTTAAAAGCGATTGGGCTGTTTTTATGCAAAATTATCTGGTGTTGACTGTCATATGGTAGATCTGCTTTGTTTAGTCGACCTCCTACTCGTAAAATGCCGAATTCATCCAAAAATGGAGATAATCGTTTTAACTTCTTGCTGGTGATAGGAACCTTATTTTTTACATTAGATATGACGTCAGGAAACTCAGATTCTTGATAGTACTTAAAAAACTCATTTTCAGCATCTCTAATTTCGGCTACTTGAAGTGGTGATTTATTTCGTAACTTGTAACGAAAGTTGTTAAAAGCTCGATAATAGTAAGCAAGGGATCGAACCATACGTAGAAATTTAGAATTCCTCTCATTTAATATGGCGATAATGTCTTCAGATACAGTTGCTGTAAGATTAGCTTGTTGCTCTTTAGTTTTCACACCCTTTAAGGTTTCGAGCCACTCAGTTGGGTCCTTTAGTAAAAAGGGTGGACCACAAAACCACATTTGGTTATTTACTAGATAGCTGGATCTAACACCTCTACTGGCACAATCAGCCGGATTTAATTTAGTGGATACATGCCTCCACTTGACGTCAGGAAGTGTCTCGTGAATAAAACCCGTTCTATGGCCTATAAACGTCTTCCATTTGGAGGGGTGTGATGAAAGCCATGCCAACACAGTCTTGCTATCGGACCAGCACACAATGTCTCTTTTGTCTATATGCAACACAGGAATCAAGTACTCAAAAATTTGCGCCAAAAGATATGCAGCACACAGTTCCAGCCTGGGAATCGACACCATGGTTATAGGAGCCACCTTCGTTTTAGCCATCACAAGATTGTAGAAATCTCACCATCTGCTGACATTTTGCGACAGTATACCACAGCTGCATAGGCTGCGCTGGAGGCATCACAAAATCCGTGGTAGGTAATATTGGTTTCTGTACAAAAAATAATTCTAGGAATGTTGATATTATTTAATTGGAAAAAATCTGAAAAGAATTGTTCAGCAGTATTTTTTATTTCAATAGGAAGTGGTTCATGCCAGTCCAAACGAATCAACCAAAGTTTCTGAATTATGATTTTTACTGCTATGATGGCAGGCGAAATCCATCCAAGAGGGTCGAAGATTTTAGAAATTTCAGACAAAAGCTTTCTCTTTGTATCAATACAATAAGTCTGACCCTTTACATTATAAGAAAAACAATCAGCAACTGGATTCCATACTACACCAAGGAGACATACAGATATATCTGTAGGCATGTTTACAATGCTCTCAATTTTGTCGCTCTCAGGGATGTTAGTTAAAACACTGCTCTCATTAGTTGCCCATTTTCTCAATCGAAAGCCGCCAGCCATTAGCATCTCATTTAATTGTTCTGCTAGCTCTTGGGCGTCCTCTATGGTGTTGGAGCCAGCCATGCAGTTATCTACATAAAAGCTAGTTTTCAATGCCTCACTGGCTAATGGAAATCGTTCTTTCTCATCTTCACTCACCTGCAACAGGGTGCGTATAGATAAATACGGGGCAGGTGTGGTACCATACGTCACTGTAGTAAGCCTGTAGTGTTTTATTTCCTCATTCGAATTATTTCTCCATAAAATTCGCTGGAAATCTCGATCGCATTCTTGGACGCCAATCATGCGAAACATCTGTTTTATATCTGCTGAAAAACAGTATTTTTTGCATCTATATCGAAGTATAACTGCCATTAAATCTTGGGGCAAAACTGGACCTTTTAGTAGGTTGTCATTAAGAGACTTTCCATTTGTTGATTTGCACGAACCATCAAATACTACACGTAGTTTCGTAGTAATACTATTATCTTTCAACACAGCATGGTGAGGTAAGTAAAATACTTCAGAAGCAGATCGACTTATTTCGATTTCAGGCACTAGTTCCATGTGCCCCATAGAAAGATACTCACGCATAAATTCAGAGTATTCGTCACGTAACTTGTTGTTTGATTTAAACTTACGTTCCATTGCTTGCAGTCGTCTTAGGGCACCAGTATAGGACTCTCCTCAGGTTTCTGTTGAAAGGCAATCTAACGGAATATTTTTCAACTCTGGTTGTTGTTGATTTAAATAATTCTTCAGCGGTTTGGCCTTCTGGTGATAAACATGGCTCAGGCGGCTTCAAACTCTCATATTCCCAAAATAAACGTAAATTCTTATTAAGATCCTCTTCAATTGTACTTTGACTTACGTGACAGACAGTAATTGATTCATCCATCGTACACCCACTACAGATAATCCAACCAAACGCTGTATTCTGTGCCAGTAAGTTGCCGTCTTTCATAATTTTACCTTCTCTTATAAGGGAAAAGAAATAATCGAAGCCAACCAAAATGTCAATATCTTTTGGTGTATCAAACTTATTATCCGCTAGAGGAAGATTTTTAATTTGATCCCAATAACTAATTGTTACATTGGCACATGGCAACTTAGATGTTAAATTATTAAATATATGAGCAAGCATACTCACACTAGCACTATTATGTACAGACTTTACCTGTAGTTCAACAGTACCTTTAGTTACACCAGCCTTGTTGTTGCCCAATCCACTCACATATATTTTTGAAGGTTTTCGTTGCAGTCCAAGCTTTTGAACACACTTTTCTGATACTAACGTGTTTTGACAACCCGAATCTAAAAGAACATTACAGCTTTGGTAATATCCCATGTTGTCTTTAACTAATACCCTGGCAGTTGGTAGCAACATGTTTAGATTTCTCACCTCAGAAGACGCAGCTAAATTTACAGATGTATCACTGTTAACAGTAAAAGTTTCATTTAAATTACCTTTTGTTTCATCAGCAGGTTTAATTTGAGGTTTATTAGCATTCGCTGTGGTAGATACATTTGTTGACGGCTTTCGGTCCACATGTATTAAAGAATGGTGATGGGAACTACAAGTTTCACAAACATGTTTTGAAGGGCAATCTTGTACTCTGTGATTTAGTTTTAAACAATTAAAGCATAAACGTTTCTCCTTTATAAAATCTATACGCTTTGGAACGTCCAGTTTGTTGAATGTAGGGCAATAAGACAGGTGATGATTTTGTGAGCAAGCAGCGCAGGCTTTTTTCATTGCGCCCGCATAGGCACGAGCCGACCTTTGAGGTGGGTTTGGAGAAGGCTTACTAGTTCTTTCAATAACAGGCAATGGCATACGTTCCAAGGCATCACATCGTTCATTTATAAACACGAAAAAACTTTCCAGCGACGGGAAAGGAAGCTTACTAGAATATTCAGCCCAAGCTTGTAGGGAGTTTCGGTCTAATTTTTTACACAATAAATGGATCAGCCAAGGATCTCTTTTTTCCGCATCGGGGCCTTGAGCTCGAAGACCTCGGATTACCTCATCTGCGACATTGGAAAGTTTTCGCAGTGGTATTTGGAGGAAGGTTTCAATAAGGTAATCAACCACCAGCGAGGGTTTGTCATACCGCTCCTGCAATTTCTTTAAGGCTTCCTCATAATTAGTATCAGACACCTGCAAATGGCGTATGAGGTTGACAGGTTCTTCCTTTAGTAGGCCCTTTAAATATTGAAATTTTTGTGCAGCAGACAAATAGTTGTTGTTGTGGATGAAGCTACTGTATAGATCATAAAATGATTTGAATTCCGAATATTTGCCATCAAATATTGGAACATTAATCTTTGGCAATCGGACATCGGCAACATTTGCTGAGGTATTCATAGTTTGAGAAAGTGTTGCTGCATAACTTGTAGAAGCCGTCATTTGAAGACCTGACAACTTTTCTAGCAGCGCAGTTTGCTGCTCCAAAAATTTTTGCATTGCGTCGTGATGAATAGTTGTCGAATTGATTGGATCAATGCTACTAGAACGCTGTCTGGCATCAACAAGCTCGGTGTATTGCGACTTCACACGATAATATTTATTTTCAAAATCCTCATATTCTGCTTCACGGTCGGGAAAATGCTCACTTTGTGCGGCCATTTCAATATCCAAAGATTGGAATTGGTCGTAAAGTGTCTCCAATTTTTCCAAACGTGCACGTAAATCAAACAGCGAGGTTTGATTATTTACTTGGCTGAGGAAGTTTTCAATTCTCGTTGCCGATCGTTTTAGATGGGAACGTTTATTTTTCAAGGCCTCTATATTACTCATTGCGAATCAATTTAAATTTGCTTAAATAGTTTAATTTTTATGCAGCTATAGGCACACACAACTTCACAAAAATGCATAGAAACTAAAACTTTATGTGATTGAGTATAAATCTTTCCCCAATCACGTCGGGGTCACCAAAAAATGTACACGAGAAAGAAAAAGAAGTTGTCTTTTTGATGTTCTTAAACAGACTAAATTTATTGAAAAAGTTGTCGATCAACTTAAGCTATGACAATTATGTACTTACATACATATTATGTGTAATAAGAACAAAATAACTCTTCTCATTTATGAAGCAAAAAACATTAACGATATTGAAAAGAAATTTCATAATAGACTACCGTTATTTTAAACAAGAATTATTTGCAGAGAATACATAGTTATTATTTTAGGTATATATAAGTTAAACAAGAGAGTTTAAAATTAAAGGTCATTCAATGACACAGAATTATAAGAAAATAAAATTAAAGAAAATAGAAATAAACGAAGTTCGTCAACAAGAACAAAGGTGACAAATAGCAAATTTTAAAATAATAAATAACAAAATAGTTTCAAGAAACCGCTAAAGACAATGGAAACAGCAAATATTTAAAAAAAATGGAAATAAGAAGAATGAAAAGCATAAGAACAACTAAAAAAAAAATGCAACATAAAAACAACTACAAAAAAAGCAACGTCAACTGTAATCAACAAGTGGATCATCTATTTCTCTCTTGAATTAACCAGGCAAGAATATTCTAATTGAACACCTACCCAGCAAATAATATTTTTAAAAATTAAATTATAGTATTTTTTTTTCAACTAGTATTAAACTTCATTAACTTACATACCTAATAAATATGTTATTATAAAATATATATGTATATTAATATAATCTAAACCAGTCCTTAATATTGAAAATAATTACTACATATAAAAATAATGAAAAAAATATTTATGTATATAGAAAATAATTTGGTATAAACATAATTCTAATTTAAAGTAATATTAAAGAAAAACAAATTGTTTACATCTATTAAAAATGAATTGCTAAATAATACATGTATATAATTAAACTAATATGTGTATAAATCTTATTAATAAATATAAAAAAAATATATATTAAAATTTTCCTAAATTAACCTAACTAAATATATTTCAAATAAAAATACTTTTTCTTCCTTTTCTTAATTATTCATATCACTTATACATAAATTTATAAAAAAAATTATATACATATTAAATATGATTGCATAGTTATTATTCTAAACTTACATATAAAAAACATTAATAAACATACATGTTGACACCATAAATTTTCAATAAAATAAATAAACATTTCATAAAAATTAGTAAATGTCTTCAGATCAATTTCAAATCGATATTTTCAATGAATTACTTTTAAAATTTCAATTAGTAAATAAACGAATATTACAAAAACGTCCAATTTCATCCGGTGTAGATTTATTAGAAATAATACAAAAAGAAGTTGTAGATACAAACTCTATGTCCAAAAGCCATAAATCTGAATTTTTAAGTAATATTGAGGGAGTCTCAAATAATCAAAAAATGGCAACATTAGAAGAAAAAACTAAGTTTATCTCAATGTGCTCTGGGATTATCCGAGAGAACTACGACGGAAACCCTCTTACACTTAATTCATTTCTAGATAAAATAAATTTAATTGAGGAAATTATAACTCCTAACTTAAATCAAGGTCTCATTTCATTTATAAAATCCAAATTAGATGGTAAAGCTAGAGAGGTCTTGCCAGAAAATATTGAAAGTATTGTTCAAATCAAAAACTCGCTTAAAGCTAGGATAAAACCAGATAGTTCGAAAGTAGTAACGGGAAAAATTAAGGCTTTGTATGTTAAGCAAAACAATTATACAGATTTCGCAAAAAACGTTGAGGATTTAGCTGATGCTTTGGAACGATCACTTGTAATGAAGGTATTACAAGAGAAAAGGCACATGAAATGACTATCGAAGAAACAATCAGTGTTTGTAGGAACAACGCAAAGTCAGATATGGTAAAAGCGATATTAGCTTCAACTCCTTTCCAAGAACCAAAAGATGTTGTAGCAAAGTTGATTATAGAGGAATCAAGTACTGAAAAACCTAGCCAAATTTTGTCAATGCGCTACAATGGTAGTAGAGTAAATAACCATCAACAGTATCAAACACAAAGACATAGATTTCCCAGAAATAACTACAACAACGCTAATTATAGAACAAGATCAAATAACCATTTCCGAAATGGAAACTACCATAACCCAAATAACTATCACAACCGTAACTATAACGGTCAGAACTCTCAAGACAATCTAAATTACAACAACCGAAATTTTAACAATCAGGGTAGATATAATAGGTCAAATCAAAATCAAAACAGTAGTCAAAGTTCTTTTAGGCAGAATGCTTCGGTGAGGGCTTTAAACTCGGAAGTCCCTCAACAGAGCATGGGGGAGGAAGAGAATTAGATGTCGAAAATATTAATACCAAATCAATATACAGTATAAATCTAAATTATTCTGATTTTTTAACAGTACAATGCAATTTTTCAGATCAAATTAGTACATTTTTAGAAGATTCACAAGCTGATATATCCATCATAAAAATTTCTTCAATAAGAAACAATTTTCAAATAAATAACCAAAATGTAATTTATATTACAGGCATAACTCCGGATGCAACAAAATCGTTGGGTACTATTAACTCTAAACTATTATTTTCCGATTGCAATATATTTCAAGTACTTCATGTCGTCCCAGATAGTTTCAATATCCCATCTGATGGAATCTTGGGTAAAGATTTCTTAAAAAATAACAAATGTCAAATTGATTATAATACAATGACCGTTTCCTTTTTCCCATTTAATCAAAATAAGAAAGTCATAATCCCAATTTCTCATGGTATTAACAAAAACTCTTACTTTTTCCCACCAAGATGCGAGGTTTATAGAATGTTTCATTTAGATGAAATAACAGAACCAGTTTATATAGAATCGCAAGAAATCTGTAAAGGTGTTTTTATTAGCAAATGCGTAGTAGATTCTAAAACTCCTGTTTTCAGAATTCTTAACACAACCGATGAAATGAACTTCGTACATAACTATCAAGTCAAAACCGAGAAACTTTCAAATTTTTATATTTACTCTATAAACAAAAATACTATTTCTGACGATCGTACTAAAAAGCTGAGACAAATTCTCAATGAAAAAATGCCAACTTTTATTAGAGATGATTTAATGAAATTATGCGATAAATATGCTGATATTTTTACGTTGAAAGATGACAAGATGACCATAAATAACTTCTATGAACAAAAATTAAGGCTCAGTGATACATCACCAGTTTATATCAAAAATTATCGTCTTCCGTATGCCCATAGAAACGAAATTAAAAGGCAAGTCCAAACTTTATTAGATAATAACTTAATTGAACCAAGTACATCAAATTACAATAGTCCATTAATTTTGGTACCGAAGAAAAGCCTGGGCAATACGAAATCATATCGTATGCGTGTAGATTTCAGAGAAATCAACAAGAAACTTATTGCAGACAAATTCCCATTACCAAGGATTGATGACATACTTGATAATTTAGGTAGAGCCAAACATTTTTCAGTTATAGATTTGTTCTCTGGGTTTCATCAAATTCCTCTACATGAAGATTCTAGAGATTTAACGTCTTTCAGTACAGATCAAGGTGTATTCCGTTGGAAAGTTTTACCATTTGGACTAAATGTAGCCCCAAACTCATTCTCACGCATGATGTCTATAGCATTTTCAGGTTTAGAACCTAACAAAGCATTTTTGTATATAGACGATATAATTGTAGTGGGTTGTAGTGTAGATCATCATCTAAGAAATTTATCTAGCGTTTTTGAAACATTAAGAAAGTTTAATTTTAAAATTAACCCATACAAATGTAACTTCTTTAGACCAGAAGTCACATTTCTTGGGCACAAATGTACTTCAAACGGACTTTTACCTGACGATTCTAAAATATTTGCTATTAAAAATTATCCAGTACCAACAAATAAAGATGATGTCAAGCGTTTCGTAGCTTTCGCTAATTATTATAGGAGGTTTATTCCAAATTTTGCATCACTAGCAGCTCCATTAAATTACATAACAAGGAAAAAAGTAAACTTTGTTTGGGATAAAAATTGTCAAGAATCTTTCAAAACCATAAAAGCTCAACTAATTTCGCCAAAAATACTTCAATACCCGGATTTTACCAAAAAATTTCTTATCACAGTTGACGCTTCAAAAATTGGATGTGGTGCTATTTTAAGCCAAAACTTTAATGGACATGATTTACCAGTGTATTATGCATCGAAAGCTTTTAGTCATGCAGAACAAAAAAAGCCTGTAATCGAACAGGAACTCTTTGCAATTTATTTTGCCATTAACCAATTTAGACCTTATGTTTACGGAACAGAATTTTTAGTAAGAACTGATCATCGACCCTTGATTTATTTATTTAATATGAAAGACCCGTCTTCTAAATTAACCAAAATAAGACTTAAACTCTCTGAGTACAATTTTTCAAATAAAAAAAAAAAAAAATATGTAGGTGCAGACGCACTCTCTCGTATTTCAATTGACGAATTGAAGAATGAGACAAATTGTGACATTTTAGCCATGAGACAACGCGCGCAATGTCTAAGCAAAATGAACCTAAAACCCAGCCTTTAAATCTTAAAAATACTCCAGTTAAGACTAAACATAACGTTAAAGTCTATGACAAATTTTCACAAGAATTTAACAAAAGAATTTCAAAAATTAAATCCGAACTATATTATGAAACCGAAAAACTATCTAGCATAATTTTAAAAATTTATAACAGATTTAAATTAAAATTTTCCTTAAATGTTAAAATTGTTAACGAAACATTGAATTTCGATGATATGCTTTTGAGGCTTGAAACAGAAGCCAACAATAATAACATTTCTGTATTAGAATGGCCAAAGAACGATTCTTTTTTTAGTAGCTACAGTATTCAAGATTTAAAAACATATTGTAATAAAATATTAAGATCGCTCGAAATTATGTTAGTAGAACCAATAGAAGCAATAATAATAGAAGCAATAATAAAAACAAACGTACAAAACTCATGGAAATTTATCATAAGGATCCCATCATAGGAGGACATTTTGGACGTAAACGATTATATGCAAAATTGAAAACAAAGTACTATTGGAAAGCATAGCTGTATAGTGTGATTAAAATAAAAAATAAAACTACTTTTTGAATTATTTCAATTATTTGTTACTCATTATGAATAATTGTTATTCTATTTCATGAATTTTAAATTAAATTATTTGCTTGATTTATTCCTTCTAAAAGAAATTAAATTAAAGTATAAATTATTATTCTTAATATAAATAAATTTTTCAGAAAATTATTTGAAAATTTTTGAATCCAATATTCTTCATTCTAAACAAAAATATCAAAATTTAATATATTTGAATAATACTAGCAAGAATAATATTCGATATTTTTTTATTCAAATATTGAAAAGTTTCATATTTTTCCAACATTTTTATTTCAAACAAAATTTCTAAAATATTAAAATTTTTAATTTATTTCAAACTTTTTGTCTTGATTAATTTTATTCAAACCAAAAAATGAAGAATAAAATTTATTTCATACAATATTATAGAATTTTTTGAATCTTCAAACATTTAAAGTAAATAAATTTATTGTTTTGAGATTTGAAAAATAAAACAAAAAATAATAACAAAAACTAAACTACTCTCAATACACATGAGCGTAAAGCAAAAATTCATACAAGCGAAAATTGGTTTCCGTATTAAAAAACGACGTTCTACATCCTAAGATACTTTTTTATAGGTATACATTAGTATAAAACTTGATTTCGTTAAACCATGGTGTTGTGTTCAATTGGCCGATATATCTTATATCCGATAAATAATCCTAGTTCCAGAACAAAGATCCATGCTAACTTTAGTCAATATATCGTGATTACAATGTACACATATTTCTATGCATTACAAACTTATGTATAAACGAGTAAGATAATCCTATTAGTAATATAATTCTATAGTCACATCTATGCTTATATGATATGGACCAATAATTTTACAAATTTTAATAAATTCGAAGATACATATCTGTGCTCATTTTTATATTTTTTACCATCTCGAGTCGATTTAACACTCCTGCTAGGTGGGTGATATGTATTTATTTAAGCTTTAAGAAAAATCTGTAAAGCTTTTGATCCATATTCAACCTTAATAGTAAAGGGTATGAAAATGAAGTAGTTTTTTTTTTAATTTCACATTAAGGAATACATTACGATTTTTTTATAAAATTGGCTAAAATCGATCTATTATTTCGGAGAACTCACATTGGTCTGAATTCCCGGAATAGAAATTTTGACAACAAGTTTGTGTATTTTGTATTTAATTTCGAAGAAATATTTATTATACAAATAAAAATCATTGCACCAAATTTCGTTGCAATCGGTGATCGACCTGTTGACCAATTGTGCAATAAAAAATATATAAAAAGTTCATACAAATTTATTTACTTGTATCTTATTTCACCTTAGTGTAAGGTATCGTATGGTCGGTCTTGACCGGCACTTGTTGTTTTTACTTGTTTTATCAGAAAACTGTGATCAGCGACGAACCTCAATTTAAATTGTGTCAAAATTAAGACTCATACCAAGACCACAAAGGTTGGCACCTTAAAATGCAATACTAAAGATACACTCTCTATTCAAAATTATATAATGGATATCTTAACTTAATATCGAAAAAAATGTATTTTGTTGGTCGTTGGAAAATATGGTCACCATAACTATAATAAATTTACTTGGATATTCAGTCAGCAGGCCGGACGAACATCGTTAAATTCACTTAGAATGTGATTCTGAGTTGATTAATATACTTAAAGATGGATGTAAGACTAATATTTTATTGCGTTAGAAATGCAGCACAAACCCAATATACCCTTTCCACCCGTCACCATGGGTAAAGGGAAGGATGGAAGGATAAAATTATTTCTATACTTAAATCGCTAAGATTAAAATATTTGTAAATTAAAATTTATGTCCGATCTTCTTTACCCACTTCAAACGCTAGATCGTTTACATTATTATGATTATAATCATCACACTAAAAACCATTGTCTTCACTAATTTTTTAGTCTTTTTTTATTATAAAAAAACTGTAAACGATTTTCAATAGTCAAAAAATCTTGTTTGAAATAAATTCTCCAAATATTTTATTTTTACTGTTCACAGAAAATTTTGAAATAATCAAAAAAATAAGTTTGAATTAAAATTATTCAAAAAATTTTGTTGTGAATAAAATTATTCAAGCTCAATTTTCTTAAATAAAAAAATTTTGGGTGTTTTGAAGAAATTTTAATTTTATTTACAAGCAATAGAATGAAATAAAGAAATATTTTATTTTTTTTAAAGGAATACAAATTTAAATTATTTCAATTTTTACAAAAAAATATTGATTTCATTTCAAAATTTGTATTTGAAACGTAATGATTTTAAATAATAACTTAAAATAATAAATCCAGAAAACCACATACAAATTGTTATTATATTTTAAACAATCTTAAATAATTCTAACTTAATTATATTTCTTGTAAGTAAACTAAATAACAAAATAATTAAATTTTGTTAAATATTTTATACAAAAATAATCAAAATGTACAGCTATGTTGGAAAGGTATGACCAGGGATATAGCTTCTTTCATCAACAACTGTAAAGACTGTAATTTAAACAAAGTCAAAAAAGGAACTAAAGAAAAGCTAGTATTAACCCCTACTCCTGTTAAACCCTTTGATATTATTGTATTAGACACAATCGGTCCCTTACCTACTTCGAAACTAGGAAACAAGTATGCCCTGACTTTAATCTGTGATTTCACAAAATATCTCGTTACTATTTCTATTCCAGAAAAAAGTGCTAAAGTGGTAGCACAAGCTATTTTCGAAAATTTTATTTTAATATATGGCAGAATGAAATCCATCAAATCCGATTTAGGAACAGCGTTTAAAAACGAAATATTTTCTGAATTATGCAAACAGCTTATCACCATCAAACTGTAGGAACAGTAGAAAGAAATCACCGTGTTTTTAATGAATACATTAGAGCATATATAGGAGAAAACATGTCCGATTGGGATATGTACTTAAAGTACTTCACATTTTTTCATAACACAACTTCTAATTCTGTATTTGATAATAACTATACGCCATTTGAACTATTATTTGGAAATCAAGCATCTTTGCCTAATGATTTAAATATTGAACAACTTGATCCAATTTATAACGTAGAACAAAAGTCACATATTTTGACGAAGAAATTAATTGAAAAACATAAAGAAAGAAATAAAAACTTGCATGATCAATTTGCCAAACCTTGTAATTTAAATATTAATGAATACGTTTATATAAAAAAGGAACCCTACAATAAATTTAGTAATATATAAAGGTCCTTTTATTATTAAGAAAATTGATGGCGTCAATGTCACTGTTTATAATAAAAATTCAAAAAAGGAAAAAATTTTACATAAAGAAAAAATCAGAAAAGCATAAGAAAGTTATATTTAAATTGTTTTAAATAGGTAACTAAACAAAACAAAAAAAAAAAATAACAATACAAATTTAAAAAAAATTTATAATATTCGATATCATTTAAAAAATAATCATAATAACGTTTTAATAAAGTTTCTTGGTTTTTTTTTAAGAAACACAAGATATAAAATGTATAAATTTGAATTATAATCGAAAAATATTTCATAAAAAATTATAATTTTTAATATTGAAAAATACATATATTCTAATAAACTTAACAACGAAGAAAACTTATTTATAACAAGTAAGAGTGGTATATTCGGCTTTGCCGAATCTTGGATACCCTTCACCAATGGTGTTCCAAAGGTACTTAATGTAATTCGTAGCAATATTTGGTTATACTAGTATTATATGCAAAGAGTCTTTAAAATTAAGAGTCGGAAAACGAAAACCTTTTCGGTGGCGTCATCATCTAGAATAGTTATGCACCCAAAGGTTAGGTTGGGCAGGTGGCTGATGTCTAGGGAAGCTTCACTTGGGTTCTAAAGTGGTCCCTTTGTGAAAGATAATGATTACTAGACTACGAGTAGAAAATTCATATTTAAGCCAGCCAGTAGCTTCGAAATAAAATAGACACATATTTTACGAACATTTAATAAAGTTCGATAGACCAGATAAACCATGTAGAAAAGATGCTTCAAAATGTAGATGCCCTTACATTTGCAATAGCACATCGATTTGATGAAGTTTAAGTATTCTGGCATGCAACCCAAAAACACAGTGCCCAGTGAGGGTTGTGCACTTTAATTCGTACGAATTATCCAACTAGTAAAAGTTCTTGATTAGTTATGTAAAACTCTGAAGTTAGCGGACTGATTTAGGTCAAAGCTTTAACAATGATTGTCAATGTATACAAGCCTTAAAATTATAGGGTATACACTCTTAGTTTTAGATACATACGTGAAATATATAGCTTTTGAATGGATGGTTATCAGCTTTGTCGGAAAAGTTTACTTATTAATTTGAAGTTAGTTAATTAATTAAAATGAACACTTCATCAATAATATTTGGGATGTATAGTTCTTTCGATCTGTCCGATGGATGTTTGGAAAGTTTTGTTCTAGTTCCTTGTGCAATTTTAATTTGATTTAATTTATCAGCATTAAATCGATTCCCGGTCGGGGTTATATGGGAGATTTCACTAAATGTGAATAGAGCTCGCCCATTTTCAATATCGAACTTTTCAAGAGATCAGAAATACTTTTGTCAAATGTTGTCCCTCTAGAAAGTTTAAGTATAGCCCTGAATATCAATATTGTACAACGTCTTTATACTAAATGTCATCATCGTATCTTAGGCGAAGTTATACTGAATCAATTGTCAAACGTGAACGGATTTCTCCCAATTGCAATTAAAAAATTTAAATTTTCGTTGATATGTGAGATACTTACATACATATGTAGGTTTTGAACGGATATCATGTAATAGCTGCCTTTTTGTACTTCCTAGGAAGATTACCTATAATTTGATATATAAAACATTCTCAAATAATATAATAATGTTCAAAAGTCAGACACAAAATTAAGATTAATGCAGAGTGTCTGTCTGCTAAAATCAGATTTGTGGAGCTCCTGGATTTTACACAAAATTTTAGGATATTGTCCCACCCTGAATTTTATCATTGTCGATCAAAACACCATCGCTTAAATGCTAAATTATATCTACCACAAATTACAGAATGCATCAGGATTTAGATAATCCCCTGCGAAGGACGCTATTAAACTTCATCAAAATAAACATCTGAGATATCGACAAAACAGGAGCTCCAAAAACTTGACTACAACAGAAAAAAGGACAGACAGGTTGACGGACGGACATGTAGACGGACGGACAAACAAACAGACGGACGGACGGGCAAACAAACAGACGGACGGACAGACGGACGGAGGTCGCGAAATCGATTCTTGTGCCGATTCTGAGTTGATCGGTACAATTTGAATGGTATTCATAATCAGATTTGTGGAGTATATATATCAGATTTTAGAAAATCCTCCCATAAAGAATGATGTCAAATTTCATCACAATCGGTCCATAAACACCTGAGATATCGCTGAAACAATACTTACAAAATGTAAACAAAATTTCTTAGACACGTACTTTGGGCAATTTGCTGTACATCAAATGTAGTGTTATGGCGATATCTCAATTGTTTATAGACCGCTTTTGATAAAATTTAATAACGTGCTTGGTGGGGGAATTTCCTAAAATCTGATATAAAATTTATGTAGGTCCGTACTAAAGGAGGGTAGTTTTTCCTATTTCTGCATTTAATTTTTTCAACAAACATTCTCTAATGTGTACTTTGGGCAATTTGCGATACATCAAATTCAGTGTTTTAGCGATATCTCAGTTGTTTATGGACCGATTTTGATAAAATTTTACAGAGTGCTTTGGGAAAATATTTCCTACAATCTGATATATAACATATTATCAGATGTACACCAGGAGTATCTTTTTTCTCTTGTTATTTAAAAGTGTGTTTCAATCAAAAATTTTAAAATTTTCGTCTAATTTTTGGTTATTTTTCAATATTTTCGGTGTTTATAAACCGATTTTAATGAAATTTAATAGCGTTCATTGCGGGAGAATTTCCTAAAATCTGATATATAATTTATGTAAGTCCATTCTCCAGGGGCTTCAGAAACTTGATTTCAACAGACAGACAGACAGACGGACGGACAGACAGACAGACGGACATCGCTTAATCGATTCTCCTCCCGATTCTGAGTCGATCGGTATAATTTTTATGGGGTCTACGATCACTAATAAAAAAATTACAAACGGAATCACAAACTTATAATACCCTTTCACCTATTGGTGAAGGGTATAAAAAGGACAGACAGGTAGACGGACGGACATGTAGACGGACGGACAAACAAACAGACGGACGGACGGACGGAGGTCGCGAAATCGATTCTTGTGCCGATTCTGAGTTGATCGGTACAATTTGAATGGTATTCATAATCAGATTTGTGGAGTATATATATCAGATTTTAGAAAATCCTCCCATAAAGAACGATGTCAAATTTCATCACAATCGGTCCATAAACACCTGAGATATCGCTGAAACAATACTTACAAAATGTAAACAAAATTTCTTAGACACGTACTTTGGGCAATTTGCTGTACATCAAATGTAGTGTTATGGCGATATCTCAATTGTTTATGGACCGCTTTTGATAAAATTTAATAACGTGCTTGGTGGGGGAATTTCCTAAAATCTGATATAAAATTTATGTAGGTCCGTACTAAAGGAGGATAGTTTTTCCTATTTCTGCATTTAATTTTTTCAACAAACATTCTCTAATGTGTACTTTGGGCAATTTGCGATACATCAAATTCAGTGTTTTGGCGATATCTCAGTTGTTTATGGACCGATTTTGATAAAATTTTACAGAGTGCTTTGGGAAAATATTTTCTACAATCTGATATATAACATATTATCACATGTACACCAGGAGTATCTTTTTTATCTTGTTATTTAAAAGTGTGTTTTAATCAAAAATTTTCAAATTTTCGTCTAATTTTTGGTATTTTTTCGATATTTTCGGTGTTTATAAACCGATTTTAATGAAATTTAATAGCGTTCATTGCGGGAGAATTTCCTAAAATCTGATATATAATTTACGTAAGTCCATCCTCCAGGGGCTTCAGAAACTTGATTTCAACAGACAGACAGACAGACGGACAGACAGACAGACAGACAGACAGACGGACATCGCTTAATCGATTTTCCTCCCGATTCTGAGTCGATCGGTATAATTTTTATGGGGTCTACGATCACTAATAAAAAAATTACAAACGGAATCACAAACTTATAATACCCTTTCACCTATTGGTGAAGGGTACAAAAAGAATTGTATATTTAAAAAAAAAAGTTTTAATTCATTTATAATGAACATGTATATAATAATTGCTTAGAAAATAAAATTTTTTTTCTGTTAAAAAAATATTGAGTCAAACAGATTGATCACCTGCTTTGACTCAACATTTTTTTCCAATAGAAGGGAGGTGTAGTGCAATATGTGCATCACTTAATGAATAACCCTTTATTTTGATTTATTTACTTTTAAATAATAAGTAATATGTAAGTGAGTGCAAAGGTTTCACTCAATGCAAATGAGAGTTAACTTTATGAGTAATACTCTTGTACTCATTCTCTTTTATTCCCTTTTTATCCCTATTTCATTTATTTGTATGTATAAATATTCCAGAGATCTATTTATTATCTTTGTCATATAAATTAAGTGATTTTGTATCAATAAAGGCAGTTAAAACTAAAACGTCAAATGAACA
This sequence comes from Stomorhina lunata, assembly GCA_933228675.1. NCBI lineage: Eukaryota > Metazoa > Arthropoda > Insecta > Diptera > Rhiniidae > Stomorhina > Stomorhina lunata. The sequence continues at coordinate 29,960,008 of OW121743.1, forward strand.
AGTGTTTTGATTCCCTAATTATCAACTTGCGCAGCATCCACCACAATCGCCATTCTGAACACCACCGAACTTATCTCACAAAATATTCCTGTGGATAGTGAGGTGACAATCTACGTTGATAGTCAGGCGGCTCTTAAAGCCCTAGAAGGATGTAGCATTACCTCAAAACTAGTCAAGTTATGCAGATCAGCTATAATCAGCCTAGCTGATACTTATAGGGTAAGACTTTGCTGGGTTCCTGGTCATTGCAATATCGAAGGCAACGAAATTGCTGACGAAATCGCAAGACTTGGCTCGAGTCAGGACCTGATACTCGCGGTATCAGACAGAGATAGCTCCACCTATATGTCACCTTTTTATGGGTATCAAGTCTTGGATCGGTGAGGAAACAGCTAAGGACTGGCATAACTTGGACACTTGCACGATATCTAGGACCTTATGGCCCAACTTAGATATAGGTGTTCTAACTGGACACTGCGCACTGAATTCCAGACGTAGTAGATGGGATGGAGCAATTCAGGACATCTGCAGATTGTGCTTAGACGCGGACTCGTCCGAAACGGTCGAGCACATCCTCTGTCACTGTCCTATGCTCCAAAAATAAAGACTTAAATTTCTAGGCAATAGATTCCATGAGGAACTGGGAGACATACAGCAGTGCAAACTGACGGATGTTGTTGGTTTTATTTTGGGACTCAGATGGCTTAGTTGACGTGGCTCTTCCCGCTAGGGTAGCGTTTTTTGGTCAACACTTCTCTTCTACTCGATTTTCCTTCTCTATCTTTAACACTCTCTAGTATTACTCCCTTCACTCTTTCCTCTCTTTCTCTTTCCGCTATCATTTATTTACTTTCAGAAAGGATCAAAATGGACCAGAAGGTCTCCGAGTGTAGATGCCACTCTCCTGGCATCACCTTTTCAACCTAACCTAACCTTTTAAATCTACACCAATCAAAAACTTAACGGCTGAATCTGGATTGCCTACTATAGAACAGCGTCTCGAATTAATTACTACCAATCTAGTACTTAAAATTATATTTCCCTCTGAACAACATCTTATAGGTCGTATATCCGATTTCACCTCCCAATGTCCATTGTGCATTCCCTCAACAGTTGAAAACTCAATAAGTTACGCCGCTGACATAGGCATCAGCACAAAACCCCAGAATGTATACTTTGCCACAGAACCGCCTTGGAAATTAAAACATAGTTGCTGGAAGAGTGAGTTTTTGAACCATCAGTGTATAAGATGGTTCAAAAACTCACTCTTCTACATCTTTCACCATTATTGATAAAACATTAAACACAGAGTTCATGGCATCATTAGATCCAGAATCTTCAATTTTCACAGCAGAATCAATACTATACAATTAACAAGTATAAAAACATCCGTGTAAAATACATAATTTGTTCCGATTCGAAATCGGCAATAACTGCAATTTATAATGTGAAAAATAAAAGTTTAAAAGTTTCCAAGATCCGTGACTTGCTGATAAAATATAGCACCAAATATAAAATAATGTGGATTCCAAGCCACATAAGAATTGAACATAACACATTGGCTGATGAAGCAGCAAAATTTGCAACCCATGACCCCATACACTCATATCCTATGTCTAATAAATCGGATATTAAAAAAATCATTCAATCAAAGCTCATAGATGCTGAAACCGCAGAATGGTCAAATTACCAACACATATATAAAATTTTCAACCAGCACAAAACAGCAGCAATATATCCCAAAGAAGCCACTAAGAAGTATCTGCAAAACTACATTAGATTAAGATTAGGCCACACTAATATGACACAACATATTTTTAACCCCACACAACCTAATAATTGTCACCTATGTAACAGTAATACTTTACTTATAATAGTTCATCTCCTTAATAATTGCAACTTTGTAAAACAAATCCAAATAAATTTATTCGGTAAAATTTGCTTTCTAGATCTCTTAAAAAATATAAATATAAAAAATATCAAATCAGTGAACCAACTATTAAAACAATGTAATATATATAACTCTATCTAAATTTAACTTATGTAGGGTTTATAGAACACAAGCACCTGGCGATTGAGTGATATTTACATGTGTTTTGTTATTGTAGCAAAAACAAAATACATGTTAATTTCACTCAATCGTCAGACGCTTGAGTTATATAAACCCCACATTAATGTCGGGTCAAAGTATCTTAACTCCTTTGTATTCATAATTTATTATGTATATAATCTTTGTAAATACATAAATAAATAATTTAATAATGCCATTTTATAGAGAAGAATGAAAAATCTGTATTTTTTTCCTAAGATATGTATATTAGGGTGGGTCGTTTTTTAACTTTTGTCTCTGATCGACTTCTAATAGTGAAATTATATGGCCAAATTATGTCAATCGGAAGTGTGCAAAATATTATTGATTTATTTTTAGGATACGAGCCCGCGCAACGGGCCCAAAGTTTTTGAGCCCATTTGTATGAGGAAAACTGAGAGTATTTGCAGTTTTTGCTACATTTCGTCCATTTACAATTTATTTTAAAAGATAATGGAATCTAAAAGTGAGCTAATGCAGCTTTAATTGAAGTCATCAATATTTGAAATCCATAAAACAGTTTTGAAGTTATTGCGATTTTCACCCAAAAACTCGTGTCCTTGACAATACGCCTAAGGATACACCGCTAGAAAAAACTACTTTGGACAAAAACTCGCAAAGCAAGACATGATTTATCATTTTAAGACTTGTAAGTACTTCATAGTTTAATTTTGTTAAAATATAACAATATTTACTTAGTTTTTTTCATCATCGTATCTATTATAATTTTACATTTATTAGCTACTAAGAGATTGCCTTAGGCGAAGTTATACGGGAGCAATTGTCAAATGTGAACGGATTTCTCCCAATTACAATTAAAAAATTTAAATCTTCGTTGAGATGTGAGGTACATACATACATATGTAGTAGACCGTCTCAATTTTTTCACTTTTTTTGAAATTCCTTGATGAACATCGATTTTCTTAATCTACTTAAAAACCATGAATTTTGATATATAACACTTAAATATTGGTGGCCGGGAACTGGTCTCTCAAATCGATTTTTTGTTTTTTTGGGAAAAATGCACCTTTTCAAAAAAATTCAAAAATCTTCTTTTAGTTATTTGCGCCTAATTAAAGCAATTTTTGACAGATTTTAATTTTAGTAAATTCATTTAAAAGCTTGTTAAATTTCCGAATTTTTTTTAAAAGAAACATTTCCAGTTTCTTCTATGGTTTTTTATTTATAGCATCACAAACTCGGATTTTCTAATGCGAACTGAGAATTTTTTTTAATTTTTGCTTACTTTTTCTTTTATATAAATTTACTGGTGCAACATTTTTGTATTCTGTAAACGCAGTATGTTAAATATATCTGTTGTTTATTAAAATAAAATCGTAGGAGCCATAATGAAAATGTGTCAAAATAGACTAAAAAGGAAAATTAGTCGCTTCAGTGCAGCGAAAAATATTTACGACACTGCTTGTTTAAAATTGTTTCTTATAATTTGCATTTTGATTTAAGAGATGTTGATCAAAAATAACGAACTTCAGTCTTGGATAGTGGGTTTGTATACTTAAATGAATGCGGTGAATTAGTTATTTCATTTCCGAAAATTTGTCTCTTAGTTCCGAACAGTTTTATGTCAAGACGTAAAATTCCCACAGGAAGGGATGTACTTGGTAGATTACTTTATTTGATAGTAAAAGATAAAAAATTAAAGAAAATGCATCTCTCACTGTTGCGGGTGAAATTGTTGACATATGGCGAAGTATTCGCAAAGATTCAAATTTACAAAATAAAAGTTATGTTTCAAGAAACCTAAAAAAATTTCATACATCTTACAAAAAAGTAAAAGCCAATGCAAAACGAAAAAGTGATAAGGAGTCGAAACGCAAAGTGGATTTTTTAAAACGGTTAGATTCTGATTTTGTCGTATGCAAGACCAAAAGTGCTTTACCAGCTGATGAGACTGTTTGTAAAAAAACTGAAAAACAGCAGTTACTTATTGATGATGAGTCCTTGTCTATTGATTCGTTCAGCGAAGAAGATTTGGACTATAAACCTCCAAAGTTTCAGCCAAAATCGAAACTCAAAATAACACCGCAACTTGTTGCCAGCGTAGACCATGCAGGGTTGAGCAGCAGAAATGCGGCAAATATAATTTTGTCGACTGCTCATTATTTAGATATAGATCTAAAAGATGTTGTGGTTTCACCAGCAACGATTCATAGACAACGTAGATCCATGCGATGTCACATCCGGGATAATGTGAAGAACACATTTTGCGCAAATTTAACCGATGCCTTCTTTGTTCTGCATTGGGATGGAAAAATCCTACCAAAATGGCATGGCGTTGATGGTAAAATTGATAAGCTTGCAATGGTTCTTACAAATGGATCAAACACAAAAATATTGGGCGTTGCTGAAATTAAGAAAGGCACTGCCGAAGAGCAATTTCAGGCGATTAAAAAAACCGTTGATGATTGGAAAGTTGAACCTTTCATTAAAGGAATATGCTTTGATACAACAAGTGTCAATACAGGTGAAAAGTCAGGAACGTGCAAAAGATTACGTGATATGTTCGGCGGAAAAATATTGACCCTTGCTTGCAGACATCAGGTTCTGGAAGTACTGTTGTCTGGCGTATATTGCTCGGCAATGAAAGAAAAAAGTACATCACCAGACATAAGTCTTTTCCTGAATTTCAAGTCGCAATGGAACTCGCTAGATCTTTCAAAAATTGAGCCGGGCATCAGCAATTCAAGAATAGCCTCTTGCATCGATAAAGAAAGTCAAATACAGCTCAAAAACATGATAAAAAACCAACTTTCGATTCAAAGGTCACCAAGAAAAGATTATACAGAGCTTTTGGAGCTGAGTCTAATATTTTTGGGTGAAACAACTTTCCAAAATAAACAAATCAAAATAATACTTCCTGGAGCACTGCACCGTGCTAGATTTATGTCCCGCGGTATTTACAGCCTGAAGATTTTTGCATTTCGAAACCAATTTAAATTAACGGGTACGTTAAAATTTTTTACAAGCATCGAAAGTTAAATAAAGTTTTTTTCTTTATTTAGATGATGAGTTAAGTGGTCTCACTGAGTTCAATATTTTTCTGGTCAAAATATATGTTGAGCATTGGTTTAAGTGCACGTTAGCAACAAATGCCGCTTTGAACGATATTTTTTTGATACAACAAATCCAGGAATATAGCAAAACAAATTTTTATATAGCAGAGGCTGCTTTAGAAATAATGTCACGACACTTGTGGTATTTAAGCAAAATTGCAATTGGCTTATCTTTTTTTGATCCGAGGCATTCACCAAAAACATTGAACGAAATGGCATCTGCTTTAAATAATCCAAGGAACCAGCAAAACTTGTTTCGTTATAAGTGTTTTTCCAAAGAAGCCAACCTCAAGATCGTCGACCTAGTGTCAGAAAATACAAAAATTTTTTTCGATATCACTAGGACTCATTATGACTTTATTCACAGTCCATCTTCTTCTTGGCATGAAAATGAAGATTTCAAAAAAATTCAACAATTTGCGATTAACTTAACAGTAGTCAACGACCCTGCTGAGCGCGCAATTGGCCTTTTGAAAACAGTCAACAACACGCTAGTGATGGAAAACAGTGAGCAGAATGATTTGATTCAAGTGATCGAACATTTCCACAAAATGCATCCAAACTACAACAAAAGTACTGTTTAAGCAAATTTGAAAAAATGAGAAACCAATATTAACTTCTTCTTATTATATATTAATGTATTTATGAAATTAAAAAAAATGAAATAAATAATTTTAGTCATATCGGAACTTTTCCTAAAACTGCAGTTTTTCTTAAAAGAATTGCAGCGTTATTTATACCGAAATCTTCAGCTTAAAATTTCCTATCATACTGCTTTTACAGAATACAAAAATGTTGTACCAGTAAATTTCTATAAAAGAAAAAGTAAGCAAAAATTAAAAAATAATTCTCAGTTCGCATTAGAAAATCCGAGTTTGTGATGCTATAAATAAAAAACCATAGAAGAAACTGGAAATGTTTCTTTTAAATAAATTTAGGAAATTTATCAGCTTTTAAATGAATTTACTAAAATTAAAATCTGTCAAAAATTGCTTGAATTAGGCGCAAATAACTAAAAGAAGATTTTTGAATTTTTTTGAAAAAGTGCATTTTTCCCAAAAAAACAAAAAATCGATTTGAGAGACCAGTTCCCGGCCACCAATATTTAAGTGTTATATATCAAAATTCATGGTTTTTTAAATAGATTAAGAAAATCGATGTTCATCAAGGAATTTCAAAAAAAGTGAAAAAGTAAGACAGTCTAATATGTAGGTTTTGAAAGCAAATCATGTACTTAGCTGCATTTTTGTACTTCCTAGTATAATTTGATATATAATACATTCTCAAATGTTATCATAATGTTCAAAAGTCAGACACAAAATTAAGATAAATGCAGTGTGTCTGTCTGCTAAAATCAGATTTGTGGAGCTCGTGGAAGGTATACCCATATGCCTTTTACACAAAATTCAGGGTGGGACGATATCCTAGTCCCACCCTGAATTTCATAATTGTCGATCAAAACACCTGAAATATTGCTTAAACACAAAATTATATCTACCACAAATTACCGAATGCATCAGAATTTAGGTAATCCCCTGCGGAATACGTTATTAAATTTCATCAAAATAAACATCTGAGATATCGACAAAGCAGGAGCTCCAAAAACTTGACTACAACAGAAAAAAGGACAGACGGGTACGGACTGACGAACAGACAGACGGACGGATGTCGCGAAATCGATTCTCCTGCCGATTCTGAGTCGATCGGTACAATTTGAATGGTATTCATAATCAGATTTGTGAAGTTTATATATCAGATTTTAGGAAATAGTCCCACAAAGAACGCTGTCAAATTTTATCACAATCAGAAAATTTCTTATACACGTACTTTGGGCAATTTGCTGTACATCACAAGTAGTGTTTTGGCGATATCTCAGTTGTTTATGGACCGCTTTTGATAAAATTTAATAACGTGCTTGGCGGGGGAATTTCCTAAAATCTGATATAAAATTATGTATGTCCGTGCTGAAGGAGGATGGTTTTTCATATTTCTGCATTTCATTTTTTCAACAAACATTCTCTAATGAGTACTTTGGGCAATTTGCGATAAATCAAATTTAGTGTTTTGGCGATATCTCAGTTGTTTATAGACCGATTTTGATAAGATTTTACAGAGTGCTTTGGGGAACCATTTCCTACAATCTGATATATAAAAGTGTGTTTCAATCAAAAATTTTTAAATTTTCGTCTAATTGCTGGTATTTTTTTGATATTTTCGGTGTTTATAAACAGATTTTAATAGCGTTCATTGCGGGAGAATTTCTAAAATCTGATATATAATTTATGTAGGTCCATCCTCCAGCGGCTTCAGAAACTTGATTTCAACTGACGGACGGACAGACAGACGGACATCGCTTAATCGATTCTCCTCCCGATTCTGAGTCGATCGGCATAATTTTTATGGGGTCTACGATCACTAATAAAAAAAATTACAAACGGAATCACAAACTTATAATACCCTGTCACCTATTGGTGAAGGGTATAAAAAGCAATTTTTGATTCTTCGGGTTTCCCAGGTGTTATTGGTTGTGTTGACGGTAAACATGTCCGCATAAAATCACCAGGAGATAATATAAAACATCTGTACTACAATAGGGGTATTATAGTATAAATGTTATGGTGGTAAGTTTTACAAAGTAATTATATTTCATATTAATCCAATTTTAAAATATTTATTTTGCTTTTCAGGTTTGTGATAACAAATTGAATATAATGTATGTTGATGCTAGACATCCTGGTGACAACCATGACGCATTTGTTTGGGAGCACAGCGCTATTAATCAAACACTTCAAGACAATTTCGAAAACGGCCAAAGAAACCCTTGGATTCTCGGTATGTAAAGCACATATATAAAAAACACAATTTCTGAATGTTTTGAAATATGCAGGTGATGCTGGTTATAAGTTAAAACCTTATCTTATGGCGCCCTATAGGAGTCCAAGTGAGGCATACGAAAGGCGATACAATCAAAAACACACAAGTACACGGAATGTGGTTGAGCGTACCTTTGGAGTGCTAAAAAATAGGTTCTGGTGCATCATAGGATCGAGAGGCCTTCACTACAGTCCTGAAAAAGCCACCAAAATAATATATGCATGATGTGCACTTCACAATATGTGTGTATATTATAAATGTGCAGAGACAGAATATATTTAAAATGAGGTAGAGGAAGAGAAAAGATAATAGAAAGTTGCAGAGGGAGAAGAAGAATACCCTATCTAGGCCAGTTGAGACCTGTGGTAAACCCTACAATATTATGCAACCTGCATTGTTGCAGATCCTGCAGGTCAGCAAGGAATCTGTTGTCTAAATGTTTAGAGTCTGAGGTTTTGTAGTCTTGGCAAGTGACAGAGGATGTGTTCTACCGACTCGGACGAATCCTCATCTAGACATAGTCTGCAGAGGTCTGAAATGCTACTATCCCACCTATGTAGATAGAGTTCTAGATGTCCTACACGTAACCATGTTATCCCATGTCTTTGTGGTTCCTTGCTAACCCAAGACTTAATGCCCAGAAAAAGTGACAGATAGGTGGAGCCATATCTGACACTCTTTGACTTAAGTCCAGACTCGAGCCTAGTCTGGCAACTCGTCCGAAACTTCGTTGCCAACGATGTCACAATGACCCGGAACCCAGCACAATCTAATCCTATAGCAAAGAGATAGCTCAAGAAGAGCTTTCCTACATTTTTTGACTAGTCTGCAGGTAACACTATAACCCCGCAACGGACTGGGCGCGGCCTGGCTATCGACATATATTGTCACCTCACTGCTATGAATGAGCTCTGTAGCCTTCCAAATGGCAAAAATCTCTGCCTGGAATACACTGCACTCATCCGCGAGTCTAAAGGATTTCCAAACATTTGGGTCCATTAGGAAATCAGAAGATGTATTGCGATAAATTTGTAAAAATTATAATGTATACATACATATTATCATTAATATATTCAATTTTATTAAAAACAAAAATATTTTATTATGTTACCCTACAAACTGTATTCTTTAAGCGACCGTTGTGACCACTACGGAAATATTCAGCTGCGGTAAAAACTATAGCATCAATTTAATATTTCTTACTAGACCGCTGGTCTTTATTAAATTATTAAAAGATATCAAAAATACACTTCGGCTGGAAAGACAAAAACCACATATTTTAACAGAGCTGCATTTTCATTTAACAGAGGTAAGTAAATTACTTAACATTTAAATGTTAAGTGACAATACAATCGGAATATAATAAAAAATTGAATTTAATAATAATTAAATTTAAAACAACATCTACAAAATATAAAATAGAAATAATACCCTAAAGGCTACTGAAAAAAAAAACTATTATAGTAAGATAACTTAGTAAGCAAAACAAAATTTGATTTTTTTAAGCATATCCTGGTTCCAATATACCACTATATAGAAATGGTGGCCTGAGGGGTATTTTATGGAACTGTTATAGTGAGATATCTGAGATAATTACCGAATTTGAGAAAAAGTGGAAAAAGTAAAACTCTGCATACATATAAAATGCAATTTTTGAGGAAATTCTGGAGAGGATTTCTCGAGTTACGTGAATGGTTCCAATATACAGAAATAGTGAGATAGTTACCGAATTTGAAAAAAAAAATAAATCCTCTCCAGAATTTCCTAAAAAAGTCAATTTCTAATTTTGTTAAGTTTTGCTTACTAAGATATCCTACTATAATATTTCTTTTCAGTAGTCTTTGGGTCACTATTTCTGTCTTATATATACATGTTATTTTAAATTTAATAATATCGACCAATTATTATATACTTTTTATCAAATTCCGATTGTAATTTCACTTGACATCTAAATGTTATATGACAGACCACTGTTAACTGTAAATGTGGCTCTGTTAAACTATGTTTTTGTCTTTGCTAGTTAAATTCCAATTTATCTTTTTTTATTTTATTTATTAGTAGTATTTAAAATACGTTCTTATTAACTAAATGTAATTAAATTATGCATTATTTCAATTGCTCTGATATGTGTAACTTTTTACAAAATGCACACAGTTTCTTTTAAATATGTTGACATTTCTTTCATTTTTAATATTTGTGGGTAATATGTTAAATAACTGCAATCCTTTATATAATAGACATCTTTTCATTGCACTATTAGTTGCTCTATGTATCCTAAAATCATTTGCATTCCGAAGACTGTAAGGTTGGCATTTGTTTACATATCTTAATTGCTCTGTTAAATATTCAGGTGCTTTCCCCATCTTCATTTTATAGATGAATGTAAAGGTATTAAGTTGAAGCCTTTGCCTAATGTTGAGCCATTTTAATGTATCCAGCATGAGTTGTATTGGAGTATATCTATTGCATTTAATAATCGATCTCATAGCCCTGTTTTACAATTTTTGTAGTCTCTCTATTTGTAAGTCTGTGCAGTACGTGTATAATATTGTTGAACCGAATTCAAAATGTGGTTTAACTATGGTGTTATATATATTTATTGCCGTAATTGTTGATACTTTATTTCTTATTCTTTTAAAAAAGCCAATTTTTTTCCAATTTTTTTGCATATGTAATCTATATGACCTTTAAGGTTCAGGTTTTTGTCTATTATAAATCTTTTTCAATTAATTTATTATTTATTATAAATGGTATTTCGCTGTTCATGTTTATTTCTAATATTTTTGTTTTATTTTCATTTAGTTTTAGCTTATTTACAATTACAATAACAATTATTTACATTTACCATATCATAAGTTAAGTTTCTGTGACACTGTTCATCGGTTTCAGATTCACTAAATATTAGAATATCATCCGCGTATAACACTATTTCACATTTCTCTAGTATATTGGGTAAGTCATTTATATATATGAGCCCCCAGAATGGATCCCTGAGGTACTCCATATTCATTGTTTATGGTGTTAGAAATTATAATATTTACTTTGGTTATTTGTTTTTATTTGATAGGTATGATTTAAACCAGTTTAATTCTTTATTTTGGATCCCATATTCAATCAATCAATAGTTTCAAAAGCTCTTTTAAAGTCGAGAAAAATTGCCATAACTTGTTTATTTTTATTGATATTCTACCATCTATTAATAACATAGTTCACTGCTGTCTCACACGAAAAGTTTTTTCGAAATCCGGATTGATATTTCGATAATAAATTGTTTGTTTCAATATAGTCTTCTAGTTGTTGTTTAACGATTTTCTCTAGAATTTTTTCACATAGTTTGAGAGTGTTTATCGGACATTTATTAGTTTTTGCTATTTTTTCAATTGGGGTAATCATTGTAATTTTCCAATTTTCTGGAAAAATTCCCGTGTCTAGAGATGTATTAATTATTCTCAACATTATATTTCCAAGCAAATCCCAATTATCCAAGATTAAGCATATATTCACATTATTATAATCTGGTTTCTTCTTCATAGCTTTACATACTTCTTTAAGTTCAGGAATAGTTATTGTACGAAACAGAGGTTCGAAAGGCTCAATTCCTAATTCCATATTTTAAAATCAAATTTATTTTAGTGTTTATATCATTCCCATAATACGTTCACCTGAATGAAGTCATAAGCCTTAACTTTTAAGAATTAATTCTTAGGGAATTTAAAATCAGTTAGATTTAATTTAAATTATTTCAATTCTTAATCTTATACAAAAATAATTAAAAATTTTATAAACAAATCATTTTGTAAAGGCATACAAAAATAAATGTATTCAAACGAATACATTTATAAAATAAATCTCAACGAAACAAGTCCTTAACCATTAAATAAGTTTCAGGATTGGATTAGGGATTAAATATCATTTAATACCCATGAAAAAAGTCCCCATTTTAGAGGATAAAGAAATGACTCTTTCTTAAGTTATTGGGTTAAAAAAGGGTTTTTAAGCTGAGATGATTTCCATCTCGATTTTAACAAAACCAAGTCCACTTTGTCTAAAAAACATGTATGAAAAGTCATATGATTAAAATGTGATTTATTCATTATCGACATACATACATATGTATATTTACATTTTCTAATTGTACTGAATTTTGTAATTTTATTCTAATTCCATCATAATTGTGTATGTATCTCAGCTATGTAAAATATCTTCCTGATAAGGGACTAATGTTTTTTAGACCTGTAGGGCATATACAAATAACATTTTTGTGGAAAAATTCAAAAATTTATTAAGTTGACTTAGGCGAAATTTAAAAAAAAATAAAAAAATTCTTTGTTATTGGTCATAAGATCAGAAAAACTATTTAAAATAAAATATAGATACACATAAAACTAAAGATTTTTTGTACACATAATCTATAATATCATCCAGATTCGAAAACATATAAAATCCATTATTTCGCAGCAACACAACAAAACCAGAGATAATATACTCTTACATATTAGCACATTTTACATGTATATGTATGTATTTACAAAAACTAATGTCACAAAAAACAAATTATTTTTATAAATTTTTTTAGAAAAAATTTTTAATTAAGCAGATTCCTTCACTGATTGAATTTCTGGTAAAGATTAGGTCATTATAAACGAAGGACCATTAATATTACTTTATTCCTGCATATCTAAATATCTTTTAAAAGTTATAGTTTAACAAATAAATGCAAAATATACACAAGTTTGCGGTGAAATAGCCACATTAGGGTGGTTCCGTTTTTTTGAACGAACATTAAAGAAAGTATGCATGTAACTTTTATTAAATGTGTATACTTTCTGATAAAACATAAGAATATTTTAATAGGTTATGATAAATTTTGTTCTATTTTATATCTAGGGTTTTTACAAACAATGTACATCGCACTTGATATAATAATACCCTTTAAATTAAAACTTCAATTTTCGTTTTTTGGTTTGATATACTTTTATTCAATGAGTGGAATAGTTTAAAAAACTTTTCCCTCAAAAAAGTCAGAATTTAAGTTTTTGATTTAAAATCAAGTAACTTTAGTTTATATCCACCCTAATGATTTGCACAAAATGAATTACCAAAAAATATTTTAATTCAATTTGGACTGGTTTTAATTAAGAATAAAAAATGTTAATTCAAATTGGAGTAGAGGAATGAAGAAACATTTTATTCATTCAAGTTGATTTTAAATTCCCATGTGAATCAATTCACTATGAATTAAAAATCAACATATTTTTTTTAATTGTTTTATGGGAATTAAACTTAAGGTATTGTTAAATCATTTTTGAATTCCTAGGAATTAAGCTAATATTTAATTAAGCCTTTCGAAGCTCTGGTACGAAACATAAATCTACTGTTCATCATATTTGTTTGATTACTATATTGCACATGTTCTATATTACCTCTTATTTCTTTAATACTATTTACAAAATATTCATTAAATTGGTTCGCTATATCGATGCTGTTATTATATTCTATGTTATTTAATATCACATTTTTTATCACAGGTTTGTTATTTTTTAGCACTAGATCTTTGATGTTCTTCCACATTTGCTTTTGATCATTAGTATTGCTTATTTTTTATTAATGTATGTATTTTTTCATTTTCTAGGCTTATTTTATAGATATTTCTTGCTTGTTTGTAATTATCCCATGCTGCAACATTATTTTCGATTTTTGCTATATTGTACTTTACTATTTTGTCCTTTTTTAGTGTTTGTAACTCCCTATTAAACCACTTATTTGTACCATATTTTCCACTAGTAGTTTTTCTAACAGTAAGTTTTTTTATCGTATTTTCAATGCAGTTATCAAAATTCGTTACATTATTATTTAAATCAGTTCTGTCATCAAAATTTAATGATGTATTAATTTCTCTTCTATTGACGCACCCCGGAATTTGATACCATAAGCGCTAATCCAATATTTAAAGTTTTGTACCTTTTGACAAATCAAATTCACCTGCCATTTCTTATTAAAATATATAATTATACCACCTGTTCTAGTAGAGTTCGATAGTGTTATATATGCATTATATCCTTCCATTTGTATTTCAGATTCATCTACTCTATCGGTTAAATGTGTCTCAGAAAATATCAAAAAATCCGGTTTATCGCTATTCCTTGTATATTTGTGTAGATTCCATTTATATTCTTTAGTTGTTAATCTATTAACCCCATTGTTCTCTTTCTTATCTTTAATTTATTTTGGTATACTGGACAGTCTCTGCTTGTTGTGGTATGATTCACATCAAGACCCATTTATTTATTTATGCACTTGTTTAAATATTCTTCATCACAGTCTTTTGTTGCATGATTTTCATGGCATTTCAGGCACACTTCATTATTTTTACAGTCTCTAGCTCTAGCTCTTCATACACATGTGTCCGCGATATAACAATGCAAAATATTTTTGTTTGCCCATTTTATTTTAAAAAACCAATAACTATTTTATGTTTTCCAGGCAAATTGGTATTATTTTTACCGTGCATTTTTCGATATATTTTAATAATTTAATACATAAATAAGTTGCATGTTTACAGCAGTGGAGGGCACTCACACATATGCAAATTTGCGATTGTCTAGTAGCAGCAAAAAAATTAAAAACCTCCGTATTGTGTACTCGCTTTATAATTTGTGTTTGATAGCGATTTATTGAATTTTTTGATGAGAGTTTGTAAAAATCTGGAGCGTAATAGTATTTGTATACCCTTTACAATTGTTGTGTCGTATATGTGTGTCAGCTGAATTTTTTTGCCTGTAACTAGTTATAACAAATTAATTTCTCGCCCATGGCAGGTTAAAAGATATTAGTGAAAAATTTGTTATAATTGGTGCTATTATTTTATTTGCAACTGTTAAATGAAATAGTCTACTCTACTCTCCTCTCTTGACTTTAAAAAGTCTGCTGTTCTTTCTGCGGCGTCTGCACTTCTCTTGGCTGCATCGGCTTGTGCCTCGACCGCTTTAGTTAGTCTTAGAACAACACCAAGAAGTTTAGATGTTGCGGCGCTTCGTTCTGCCACTCTAAGTTGGAGGCTTATTAGACCCAACTGTTCGTTCCCACGGCAGTCGGTTCTTCGTACCGGAACGACTCGGAATTCTTAGGATTCCGACCAAGGACTGCCACTTCTACGATATTACCAATAATATCGCAGTTACAACAACAACAACACAACTGTTCCTCGGTGGTCTTTTTTTTTCTTTTTTTGTAGACGAACTACTAGCTTATTTGGCCTCTATATCACTACAATTAGATTTGTAGCGCTTATAATATTTTTTTGACCATTTATTTGTGGCATAAGTGTCTTTTCAACTAATATGTCTTTTTCATCGTTTCTGTTTGGCGTGATCACTGTCACAGTTTTGTTAAAGCGGTCCTCGATATATTGTGATAAATCACTTTAACGCTGTGAACTGCTTATTTGCTTTCGGCCTTCGTTCCATAAACTTTACCACTAGGGAATGCAGGAGGCAAAAACAAGGTTCTATCTATTATTTGTTCGAATTCTGTGATTATGGCGATAGAGGCGTCCTCCTTCCTGTACTCTTTTCATTGTCAGCAATTTTCTTTCCGTCCGACTCTTCAAATCTGCTCACGTCTAAAAATATATAATGCAAATATCATGAAATAATGGTAATACATAGAAAGGCCCTCGGGGAAAGTTAATCACTAGAGGGCTAATAACTTGTGTCCGCGAGTTGCGTTTAGGGTAGTGCTTCCCGTTCATGGGTGGGAAGCTACATAAGAAGGTGGCGAGGGTAAAAGGCCGGTAAAATTTTGGGCTCTAATGGTCAGATAGCCTAGAGACATTTGACTATATTTTTCAGTATAACTCTACCGGCTCTACTGATGCCACTAAGTTCTCAGCGGTTGTCTCCCTTCACTCTGTCATCGTGATATCGACTACGGGTCAGGATCAAGTGAGATCCCCTCTGAGATCTTTGGCTTCAGTGGAAAAGGAAAGTCATGTGAGGCGCTGCAAGGACACAGTATCACATGCAAGCTTGCCAAAAATGGTAATTAGCTCTAATATATCTAACATTCAATTACAGTAAGGATTTGATTGTGCTAGTTTCCTGGTCATGGCAACGAAGTTACTGACGAAGCCACAAGACACGGTTCGAGCCGAGACTTCAGACATATGAAGCTCCCACTATCTGCTACTTTTAAATGGGCGTCTAGACTTGTATCAGTAAGAAAACCACAAGGACATGGGATAACATGATAGTCAGTAGAACAAATAGGGCTTTATGGCCTAAATCGGATATATTCAGAACCAAAACTCTGCTAGGTCTGAATAGTTGAAGTTTAAAAGAAATGTATAGGCATCTGAACGGGCCACTGCGGCTTTAGTTCTAGGATTACTCTGAGTGAAGATTTCATTTGACACCACCTTTCAAAACTAACATAACCTAGATAGGTCACAATTACTATACAAACCTTTTTCCATTCGGCAATACTGCGTGTAGGGGGGCCAAGGGAGTTTATTTTGCTGCATAGTGTTTTCCACTCTTCTTCTGCTGACAACATGTTGGAACCGAAAACTGGTGGTCAATAAAGGATTCTCCTCCATACATTGGGCAAGTGTCCTTAGCTGCTCGTTGGTTGATTTCTTTAAACTATACATAGATCATAAAAAAATAATTGTTAATACAAAACAATATTTCTTAATTTTTTACTTACATTTTATTTTCCATTTTTTAATGTAAATTTTATTTAATTTTTATATTTTTAATTTAATTTTTTATTTTTGTACAATTTTTTCTAAACGAAATGAAAGTAGTAAGTGCCCCATATGATGTATTTGTAAGTTTGTATTTGCTCCACTTAATTTTTGAATAGGTATTGAACCAAATTTTACTAATAGGAAATGATATATAATAATTTGTTGGGAGAGATTAGCAAAAGATTATCTCTTTTTGCTTGATTTTGTATTTAAAAAGTGCATTAGCTTTCTGAAAGATATTCTATTATCCTTTGAGGGATGACGTTTGAAGAAGTTAAATAGGTTTTTTTTTAGATTTTCCTCTGACCATTAAAAGGTATATTTATACTTTTCTGAAATTTCAGCCGGTTTTCTTTATCGATATTCGGGTTTTGATATTTTTTGGGCCCGTTTCGCGAATTTGTATCCTAGAAATAAATGAATAATATGTTGCACACTTCCGATTGACATAATTTGGTCACATAATTTCACTATTGTGAACCGCCATGGTTGTCGCGAGTGAAGCCGCATGCAAGAATGTCCTCACTGTGGCTTCAGCCTACTTCCCGTATGAGGCAGAGGACCCTCCGAGTAGCGAGGTGAGGCGGTTGGTAGAGTCCATGAAAAACAACACCTTCATCATGGGCTGCGACGCCAACGCCCATCACTACCAATGGGGTAGTAGCAACATAAACGAGTGCGGTGAGTCAGTCTTTGATTTCATTACTAATAACCATTTTAGGATCTGCAATAGGGGCAACGCGACCACTTTCAGGACAAAAGATAGGGAGGAGGTATTAGACATCACACTTATCGAAAACTGGAAGGTATCAAGTGAATGTTCCTTCCCTGATCATTGCTTGATCTCCTTCTCTGTCAATTTTAAGAGAGTCAAACCGAGTCCCTACAGGAATCCCCGAAAAACAAATTGGGAGTCCTTTAGGAGTTCTTCGGACACCATGGTGCGTAAGATTCCACTTAGAATCTATTCTGAGGCGGAAACGAACACTGTGGTGACAAAGCTCACGGAAAGTTATATAACTAGCTATGAACATAGCTGCCCATTAACCTTCCCGGGCAAACGCAAACAGCCTAACTGGTGGACGAAGGAACTAAAGAACCTTAGGACATGTGTTAGAAGACTGTTTAATAAGGCCAAACTTAGTCGCAGTGATGAGGATTGGACTTATTATAGATTGAGTTTCAACAAGTATAAGAGCGATCTCAAAAAAGCTAAAAGGTCAACATGGTTAACCTACTGTGAGACCATCGATTCTGTAAATGAGCTGTCGAGATTTAGGAAATTACTATCCAAGGACCCAATGGTCCCCGGATCTATCCTAAAACCTGATGGTTCTTGGACTGAATCTAGCCCTGAGACACTCGGACTACTTTTTGATACTCACTTCCCCGGCAATCGGAATCCAGATCCGGTTATTCATGAGCCTTCTATGGAGCGATTGGGCTCAATACCGAATAATCTGATAGACGAGATAGTCACTTCAGAAAGTATTAAGTGGGCCGTAAGTACGTTCTTACCGTACAAGTCAGCAGGCCCGGATGGCATTATTCCCGCTATGCTACAGAATTCTTCCGACTATTGTTTATCGATTCTTCATAGTATTTTTGCTAGCTGCCTCCATGGGGGCTTCACTCCTAGTGGGTGGAGGGAGGTAAGAGTGATTTTCATTCCTAAAGCAGGGAAGACTAGTCACTCTAAACCTAAAGATTTTAGACCAATCAGCCTGTCGTCTTTTTTCTTGAAGACACTCGAGCGACTGATTGATCTATTTCTTAGGAACTCTTTAGGTACGCGCATTATTAGCAACGCTCAACATGCTTATCTCAAGGGTAAATCTGTTGAGAGTGCGTTGCACGATGTGGTCAGTTTTATTGAAAAGGGCCTGAAATTCAGAGAATATACTTTGGCCGCTTTCCTCGATATCGAGGGTGCCTTCAATAACATTACCATTGAAGCAATCAGGGGTTCACTGGAGGACTTAAATATACAGGGCTTCCTAGTAGAGTGGATTGTGAATATGCTTAACAGTAGGATCATCAACTCAAATCTAGGTGACTGTAGTTTACGTAGGAAAGTAACTAGGGGTACTCCACAAGGAGGGGTTTTATCACCACTGCTGTGGTTAGTGGCCGTCAATGTCATTCTAAGAAGACTTGACCAACTAGGGAGAAAGGTCGTAGCCTACGCCGATGACTTAGTATTGCTCTTATCTGCCAAGTTCCCAGATACAATAAGTAATATTATGCAATCGGTTCTAGGAGAACTTTCCTCCTGGGCCAGTAATAAAGGACTGGGGATTAACTCCGACAAGACGGAGTTGGTCCTCTACACCAGAAGGTACAAGGTTGAAAGGTTTAAACTTCCTGTGCTGAATGGTGTAGAGCTGAGATTGTCGCAGGAAGCCAAATTTCTAGGGATTATCTTGGACAGTAAGCTATCTTGGAAGAGAAACACACAGGAAAGAATGAAAAAAGGGCTAAACGCATACTACTTCTGCAAGAATTCCGTGGGTAAAAAATGGGGCTTAATCGGTCTTAAGCCCCATTTTTTGTGTATTGGATTTACACAACAATTGTAAGGCCTGTTTTAACATATGGTTGCGCAGTATGGTGGGAAGCAGTTAGCAAGGGTTCTTTTCTTACTTCTCTCAACAAGGTACAACGTTGTGCCAGTATTGGTATAACCGGTGCCCTTAAAAGCACACCACAAGCAGCCCTAGACATCATGCCGTCGTTATACCCACTTGATATCTTCATTAAGGGGATGGCTATGAGAAGTCTAGTAAGGCTGTACGAGGCGGGTATGCTTAGGTTTAGGCATGTGGGACACTCCAGTATTCTGAGCTTAACAGGCTCCCGGGGCTTGGAGTCAGGTCTACCACGATCTGACTATTTAGTCAAGGAACTACTGTTCAGCTCAGCTCCAGAGATCGTAATCCCCGAAAGATCCGACTGGAATGGGCAAACAGCACTTTTTCAAGGCTTTTCGATCTTCACGGATGGATCAAAAATGGATTGCGGGACTGGTTCTGGAGTTTTCCTGTGGGATCAAAATATTAGGAAATCCTTTAGACTCGCGGATGAGTGCAGTGTCTTCCAGGCAGATATTTTTGCCATTTGGAAGGCTACAGAGCTCATTCAGGGTCTTATAGCTGTTAACAGTGAGGTGACAATTTATGTCGATAGCCAGGCCGCGCTCAAGGCGTTGCGGGGTTATGGGGTTACCTCCAAATTAGTCAAAAAATGTAGGATAGCTCTTCATGAGCTATCACTTTGCTATAGGATTAGATTGTGCTGGGTTCCGGGTCATTGTGACATCGTTGGCAACGAAGTTGCGGACGAAGTTGCCAGACACGGCTCAAGTCTAGACTTAAGCCAAAGAGTGTTGGATTTGGCTCCGCCTATCTGTCACTTTTATCTAGGCATTAAGTCCTGGACTAGCCAGGAAACCACAAGGTTGTGGGGTAACATGGTCACGTGTAGGACATCTAAAGCTATATGGCCTAAACTGGACAGTAATGGTACAAAGCTTCTATTAAGTTTAAATAGGTCAAGTTTAGGAAGATGTATAGGGTTCCTTACGGGACATTGGGCCTTAAATTCGAGGCTACATAGGTGGGATAGCAGCATTTCAGACCTCTGCAGACTATGTCTAGATGAGGATTCGTCCGAGTCGGTGGAACACATTCTCTGTCACTGTCCAAGGCTGCAAAACCTAAGACTTAAACTTCTAGGCAGCAGCTTCCTTGCTGACCTACAGGATCTACAACAGTGTAGGTTAATTGATATTGTAGGGTTCATCACGGGTCTCAACTGGCCTAGATAGGGTAGTCTTCTCTTCAACTCTCTACTACCTTTCTCTTTCCCTATCTTCATTCTTTCTTTTCTCCCTCTCTGTTAAAGGATCACAATGGACCCCTGGGGTCTCCGAGTGTAGGTGTCTTTGACACCTCCTTTATTACCTAACCTAACCGCCGTGGTATAGCAGGTTGGTCATCCGCCTAGCATACCAGAGGTCCCAAGTTCAACCCACGGCCAGACCCACTTGAAAAAAATTAATTTAAAAAAAAAGCGGCGGTTCACCTCATAACTCAGCTAGCCATTGGTTAGCAAAGTAAAAAAACGACCCACATTAGTATATATAGCAACAATCAATTTTATATTAAATACAAATAAATAATAAAATAACACAAGCTGTATTAATAATAAATATGCAGTTTTTTGATTTTCGTTTTTTGGCATTGCGATAACTTTTATTAAAAAAGTAAGAAATGCTATAGTCGGTCAAGCGCGGCTATATGATACCTTTCACTGCGAATGTTAAATAAGGGACAACAATTTAAAAAGTTTTCTATAAGTCTTAGAGATAAACAAGATTTAAGTAGATTTGTCATTTCCGGCTTAGGGTCTAATATGGGAGCTCGGTTATTGGTTTATATCAGTGTTGGGCAAAATCTCTCTGATTTTTAATTTTGCTAACCCTAGGGGTAGGCAAAATACGAAGTAAGAGAGAATTAGAAAGACTTTGCCCAACAGTGGTTTATATTAACAAAATATTTATTTGCGCGAATTTTTAGTAATAAAATGCATTTATCTTTAGATTTAGGAGCGTTTTTGTGCTTTAATGGGTATTTAATATACTTTTGAAAATGTGTCTTGTATGGGATGTATGGTCAAATATGGGCCGACACCTAGGTACACTGATTAAGGTTACCATAAGCAATATTTGTGCTAAATATTATTAAAATACCAGTCTCTGCCAGGCAATTGCCTCGTAAACATCTTTTCTCATTTTGCGGTGTATTAGTGTTTTCACATTTAAGGCGCCATATTGTTTTTGCGTTAAATATTTTATTCGCTATAAAAACTTTAATTTAATAAACTTTTTTTATAAAAGATAAAATAAAAAAAATAAACTTTCAAGTAATTAAGTGAATTTAAATTTCAAAATGAACAGGGCTGACCCCCCTAATAATCACAACAAGTTCAAAATACTTGAAACCATAACAGAAAAACCTCCCAGTAAAAAGAACAAAAGAATTAGAGCTGATGACTTTGTACCGTTAGTGGAAATTAATAATGATGATCATATACCGCGATATTTAGTTGCCTCCGCTATCCAAATTTTTGAATCTGTGGAAATAAAACCTTTATCATCATATAATGTTTTCCAAATAGAGAAGGGTCTAAATTTTATTTCACGAGACTATCTTGATGTCACAGAAATGCGAAGCGGCGATTTGATGATAAAAGCGACAAATGCAAAGGCAGCACAAAAATTTCTCAAAGCCAAGTATATTGATACAGCACCTGTTAAAATTGAAATGCACAAAGCACTTAATTCCGTTCAAGGCAGAATTTTTTCCAGAAAAATAATAAACATTCCTGAAGAATTAATTAAATCATTAGGAAACCAAAAAGTTGTTGATATTAGTTCACAAAAAAAGAAGGCAAGAACACATTTTTTACTCGACTGCTGTACTGACATTTACATAGACCTAGTACTAAAAAATTAGGCTGGGAAAGAGTAAAAGTTGAAGAATACATTTCTAACCCTATGAGATGTATCAACTGTCAGAAACTCGGCCATACAAAAAACAGATGCCAGAATATAGAGCTTTGTAGAGAATGTGCCTACACTCCTTCTCATGATAAATGCATAAGAAAGCTCTGCGTCAACTGCAACATTGATTCACATACATCTTATGACTCCTTGTGCCCAACATTCATCAAACACAAATCTGTCAATAAAATTAAGGCTGATAGAAGATGCACCATAAGAGAAGGTTTTCAACGAAAATCCTTTATTACATACAATTAAACCTTTTACAAAAAAATCATTAACATTTTCTGAAGTTGTCTGTAATAGTAAAACCCAAAAGCCATCTACAAATAGTATACTAACAAACAACAATGCTATAGAAAAAATAACCTTGGAAAGTAATAAGGTCAATTCAACAAATATTAACAACAACAAGCAAAGCGAAATTATTAACAACAACGACAATATTATTGAACAAAGCGAAATTATTAACAATAACATAAACAAAACAGTAAAACATTCCTCTTCAAATAAAAATATATGTACCGTTACAGCAAATTATGATTTGGCAACACAGCAAATAATGGATGATGACATTGAACTCGATAAAGAAATAATTTTGGATTTTAATACAGAAGAGAGTCAACAACTCTCCGAAGTATCATTACTAAATTCACCAACAAATAATCCTACAGAAAATATAAGTTTATCACCTTGTAGCAGTTTATATCAAAAGTTTCCAAATATGAATGTCATAATAACTCCTAATACTTTAAAATGACTATGCCCCCAACAAATAAAGAAAACGGAGAGTAATTTTGAAATTAAGAAGACATCATGGATATAGGTTTGAATATTTTAGTTTTACAGTGGAATGTTTAGAGTTTTATTACCCACAAATATGCATTAGTAAACATAGTTGCAAAGCACAAACCAAGCATTCTTGCTCTTCAAGAAACGCATATCATTGAAAGAAATAAACAATTTTTACATCTTCCAGGTTACAAAGTATATCATCACAATAAATCTTATGATTATGCCAAGTCTGGAATAGCCTTTATTGTCCAAAATAACATCCATGTAACACAACATATAAAGTCCGTTGGTGAACTTTTATTTGAGACCATAACTATTAAAGGAAATAAAAATTTAAATATTACAAATATTTATAAAGAATGTAATGTGGCTTTGACAAATGCAATGGTTAATTCTATAAATAATTTTAGTGTGAGTAATGAACATCACTTGATAGTTGGAGACATAGTAAAACATAGTATGTTATCAGCTGTGAAATTAAAATTTAGTGATATGATTAAATTACACATATAGGTTCTGTGTGAATTCAACATAGATAAAAGCTCACCTCACCTGTCACAAAAAATATAAACAAAAACAAATTTTTGTTTATTTTTCAAAATTATTTTTTTTTTAATTTCATTTAAAAGATCAATTATTTTTAATTTGAAATTGTTATAATAAGCCAATATTTTTCAATACAATAAAAAATGGTCCAGGGTCGATTCCGTATACCGTGGCCTGGACGTTCCAAACAAACATGGAAGATGACTAAATGATATCGTCGGTGGTGCATTTGAAAGCGGGTTCGGAGTTATTTAAGCCATAATATGAGATATTGCCTGCGGAAAATATTATATTGATCATAATGCTTGCATAACAGTATCTCTTATATGGTTATCGCATAAAAATACCTCGGCCTGTCTATATTTTCCCTCGAGTTCCACAAAACATCATTTGCCTGATACAAACCACAGCTGCCGAAAGGGAAAAAGGCTGCTCATACGACTCTGCTTATCTCTACACAATCGTGGTGTTGACGTCCAAACTAATGTGTGTCAATAACTGTTTTACATATAATATATACTTTGGCCACCTAGTTGTGGCCGTACTCTTTTATTACTTCTTATTAAAAGTACCCCAAAACGTTTTCTTTAGAAAAATAACAAAATATGTCTGTGACACATTTTACTATAGAAAAATATGTCTGTCACACATTTGTGTGTAGGAAAATGTCTTTGAAAGATAGCTGACCTGACCTTAAAGTAATGTGAATTATGAATATTTGTTCAGTCCTATTCTTGAATAAAATTAATCTGTGCAAAAAAGATTAAAAATTAGTTTTTTTTCCAAGCCACCATAGTTGTTAAGAGATGATGTTTGTAAAGCACAGAAACGTTGCCGACCTACTCAGAATCATTGTGTCAATTTAGATACGTCTGTCGTTCTGGCAGCTAGTTTAGTTGCCTTGTAGAGCTTGTAATCAAACAAATGGTCAGAATTTTGATGAGTGAACAAATTGTCCGACTAAAACTTATGAACTTTTGTTCTTTCTAGATTCAATGTTTTATTTTGATTACAAGAAAAATCCGGCTTACTTTTATTCTTTTATTTCTAGCTTTCTAGTAAACTGCTTTCCATCATCATTGTGCAATTAATAATATGATTCAAGAACTGTTTAAAAGATATATTATAATTCAAACATTTTGAAACAAATTTAAAAAAAATCGAAAATTAAAATATTTTATTTTTGTTTTTATTTTTCTATTGACATTAGTGGGTTGAGTTTATTGTTTGTGGTGTATTAGTCAATATTTGAACCAGTGTTGCATTTTTAATGTATTTTGTGGAGAAAAAAAAATCAAATCAACAACACAATGCAACTATGTATATTTAGTGTGTGGTGGATTTATTAGTATAAACTAATACTATTACTTAAAATACAACTCTGAATTTAAGCTTTTTTACTAATACAACATTAAAAACTCGTACTTTGACAGATGTCAAAGTACGTGCTTTTGAGAGTCGGCATACTATGCTATACTATGGTTGGAGACCTCAATTCTCAAAATACTTTATGGGGTTCTCAAAATACATTGATAAATGGTGTAATTTGGGAAGAGTTTGCTAATGAGTTTGGTTTAATAGTATTAAATGATGGATCTCCCACATTGCTTAATACAAAAAATACTTTAACATCAGTAGATGTTTCTATGGCAAGTGCAGATTTAGCACCGTATCTAAGTTGGATGACTTTATGTTCGCCTGAAACTGCTGATCACTTTCCGATTATAATTAGTAATGGTGGGACGATTCATAGAAAACGATTTCAGCCAAAGTTTTTGGAGGGTAAAGCTGATTGGCCTGCATTTTCTTCAAAAATTTCTTGCTTCATAGAGGAATTTGATCATTCTGATAACATTAATAGAGAATCGGCTCAGGTAAAAAGAATAATCAGAAAATCTGGTAATGAAACTATTCCTCAGAGTAAAAACAATAATGGAAAAAATTCACCAGGTTGGTTTAACTCATCTATAGCTAAATTGATAAAAAAAACAAGCATGTTGCATGGAATCTATTCATGAGACATCGTAGTCCAACAAATGCAATCAATTTCAGAAGGGCAACTGCACTTGTAAAAAGAGAATCTAAAAAGGCAAAACGACTCACATGGGAAATTTTTTGAATTCGCTAAATCCTATGTATGTTCGAGAACTTTGGTTAAAAGTAAAAAATATTAGAACAGAAAGAAGAAGTCATTTTCCAAATATAATTGATGGTGATGCAATATTGGATAATCCCATCGATATTGCAAATAAGTTTGCGAGTTTTTGGAGCTCTATTGGGTCAGATGATAGGTTTGAAGCAAGTATAATTTCTCGAAAACAGTATTATATTTATTTGCTTGATAATTCCACCGAAAATATAAATAATATAATGTGTGAAGCCTTTTCCATCAATGAGCTTAATCATGTACTAAGTAATGTCAAAGGTACAACACCCTCTAGAGATCGTATTACGTACTTAATGGTTAAAAATACACTAACAGCTTTTAAAATTAGATTACTTCAGCTTTTTAACAACATATTAAGTAGCGGTATTTATCCCCATGATTGGAAACTCTCTCTCCTTGCGCCGATACCAAAGCCTGGAAAAAATCCGAATAAATTAGAAGGTTATCGACCAATATCATTGATACCTGTTTTGTCTAAGGTTTTGGAAAAACTGATTGCATTAAGATTTTGGAAACATGCAAAGGAAAATATTTCTCAAGTCATTCGACACCAATTTCTCTCGCATAGTTTATATTTTCGGTATCATAATAATAAAATACAACTTTCTGTTTTTCTTCGCAAGTGTTGAGATCTAAAAGTTCGTCATTATGTCGTCCTCCTCGGGAGGAAATCCTTTTTCTATACTAGATCTAGATAAATCAAAAAATACACCTTCACCAAAACGCAAAAAAAAAAAATAATCACATAAACTTAAACAACTCGTTCGACTTTCCTCAAATCACTGATAAACGTACAACAATTTCAAAACAACAAAGCCCAAAATTCATTATTTTAAAAAACAAAATTCCGGATAAACCAATTCAAAACTTCAACATATTCCTTGTGTCGAAGGCTCTTGAAAGCATCTCCAGTGAAACACCACAAAAAATCTCTTTTACAAGAGATGGTAATCTGCTCATACTTACTAAAAATGAAGCCCAAACTAATAAATTCTTAAAAGCAAAAAATCTATCCAACATTTGTCAAATTGAAACCTTCCTACATCCAACACTTAACATAATTAAAGGAGTAATCTTTGCTCCCACACTAAAAAATCTTAAAGAAGAAGAAATCGTGGAAGGCCTAAAAGATCAAGGTGTTGTAGAATGTAAAAAAATTACTAAATTCGTTGACAATCAAGTAGCTAATACCTCTCTACATATTCTAAGCTTCAATTTGTTCCTCGGTGTTGGAAGGTTGCTAATGTAACGCCAATCCCAGAATGGGGTCGTGCGAATAGAGTCGATTTTAATGCGCGGAAAACTCAGTGTTGTATGCTTACGCACAAACGCACGGCGGAACATGTTACTTCATCTGTATTAATGGGTGGTGAAAATATCAAAGAATCAGATACTCTTGATGTTCTGGGCATGAGAATTCAATGTGATGTCCGTTGGACTGACCACATTTTTCAAGTGTCGAAAGAAGCATTCAAGTGTCTAGGTTTTCTTAAACGGTGTAAGAGATACTTCACTCCATCTGATCTCCTTAATATTTACACCACCTATATCCGACCGAAAATGGAATACAACTCTCATGTTTGGGCCGGGGCTTCAAAGTCTATTTTAGAGCTTCTCGACCGAGTGCAGGAGAGGGCGAAGGTGCTTATTGGTGACAGTAGGGTATCCAACTCTATTGATTCACTAGAGCACCGTCGCAATGTGGGTTGTGTCACACTGTTCTATCGTTACTACTTTGGAATGTGCTCTAATGAAATCAGGGAACTTGTTCCCGAAACTCGAATTTTTTTACGTAATACACGTCTATCTATTAGAGCTCATCCCTTCGTAGTCGATTGGCCAGTAGACAGAACAACACACTACAGAGAAAATTCATTCTTTAGCCGTACAGTTCGTATGTGGAATTTACTTCCCGCAGAAGTTTTCCCTGCCAGTTGCAATATAGGGAAGTTTAAATCAAATGTCCATAAACACTACTCCATCTATCCACCCTCCCATAACCTATTTTCCTAGTTCCAACACAATGCATTGCATATGTAGGGGTCATCCCCTGAGTGCTGGTCCTAAACAAAAAAAAAAAAAAATTGCCTAGCGAAATTCGTATTGGATTTTTGAATTGTAAGGTTGAACCATACATACCAGAAAGCATTGTAACGGCATTGATAATTGTGAAATATGTGCCTCTGCTTTACACGACCCTACCCCATGCTCAAAGATCCAATGCATTAATTGCAATCATCCTCACAGCTCCACTAACAAAAACTGTCAAACATTTAAACAACGCCAAGAGACTTTAAAAATCAAAATCCTCAATAATTGTTCATACAAAGAAGCATCACAACAAACCCCAAATATACAAACATATGACATTCCTAAAGAAGATCTCAAAACAGCAATTGAATTAAGAAAACAAAAACTTAAAACAAGAACAAACAATCCCGTTAACACAAATTTAACATCAGATTCCAACTACTCACAAGAAAACAATGAAACCGATATCGTAAAATCTACTACAACAACCAATAAACCTGCCGATAATATTTCAAACACCAGCAACAACACCAAAACCTCAACCCAACATCAAACACAGAAACACAACACAACAACTCAAACACAAAAGAAAACAACATCTACTATCCCAACAAAAATCCCAGCAAACAACAAAAATCAAACAAAAGATAAATCATCCAAAGATAAATCATCAGAACTTTTACCTATTTCATCCAGAACTAGATTTTCATCTTCACAATACTTATTCAACCCCTGCAAAATCATAGAGAGGAGATCTGAAGTAGACTCATCTCTCTCTGATATGGAGCTATAAACATATATTTTATCCCCAAATATGGCTTTAAAAGTGTTACAGTGGAATATTAATGGTTTTTATAATAATCTACATGAACTTCAAATACTTATTCAAAACAATTCACCTGATATCATAGCTCTACAAGAAACACATCATGGGGATAACCCCATTCATTTAAACGGATATATTGCTGCAATATCTAACTCTAACCAAGGCAGGACCCGGGGTATTGCCGTTTTCATTAAAAACAACTTAAAATACTCTCTCTGCTCTCGTAGCGCTATTTACACTGAAGTAGATGTTTATATTGGTATTAAGCTAAAAAATTTTTCTGTTTACTTAAACCCATCAGAAACATTTCCAAAAACATAGCTAATAACATTATTCTCCAATTCAAACCAGTATACAATAATTTTAGGTGACTTTAACTCCCACTCCACACTATGGGGCTCCCCCGAAACTAACCCAAGAGGCCTTTTATTCGAAGATATTTTAAATAATTCAAGTTTTATATTGTTAAACAACGGCACTTCCACACATTTTTCCACAAGATCAACTCTCACACATATCGATCTATCATTTGTAACACCTGAACTATACCCACATATAGTACATTGGGATGTTGATAAAAACCTACATGGCAGTGATCATTTTCCGATCCACATAAAATATCAAACACCGAATTTTTCATATCCAACGACCAAAAATCTTGAAACACGGTCGATGTCGATAAAGCGAATTGGGCGAAATTTCAAAATATTCTACAAACTATTCCAAACAGAACTATTTCCTCTAACATTAATAAGGAAGCAGCATTGTTACAGAAGACTATAAAATCTGCAGCAAACAGCTCCATCCCTCATTTTAAAAATAAAAAACACAAATATACTTACTGGTGGTCCGAGGAACTTAGATGTTTAAGAGAAACCAAACAAAACTTTTTTAACTTTTTCAAACGTCACCCCTCAATGACAAATAGAATAGCTTATAAAAAAGCTAATGCACTTTTTAAATACAAAAGTAAGCAAGCAAAAAGAGAATCTTTTGAAACCTTTACCCAAGAAATTAATCCATCATCGCCCATTAGTAAAATTTGGTTCAACATTCGTAAATTAAATGGAGCAAATACTAACCTACATATCCATCACATAGAGCACAACAATGAAGTTATTGCAAACCCCATAGACATAGACAACGTATTTGCCAAAACTTGGTCTCATCAATCAAGTGATGCAAACTTCGAAAACGAATTTATTCGCAACAAACATTCTATAAATACAGATATAAACTATATTTTACCACAGTCTTCCAAAATCCTGGAAGAATATATAACTACTTCGGAAATAAAATCAATACTAAGCTCATTAAAAGGAAAAACACCGGGATTTGATAAAATTTCATATCCCATGCTAAAACATCTACCGATTAATATTCTATTGAGAGTACAGAAACTATATAACCAAGTTTTTACTACCGGGGTAATCCCACAAAGTTGGAAGACCTCTACTATCATTCCCATTATGAAACCCAACAAAGATATGACTCAAATTGATGGATACCGACCGATTTCTCTCATTCCATGTCTTTCGAAAACTATGGAAAAGATTGTTGCCTCTAGGATTACCTGGTACGTTATTAGAAATAAACTCCTTAGCATACATCAAGTGGCTTTCAAACCAAACAAAGGAACAATCGATGCTCTGAACTACATTGATCATTTAACTGCATCTGCGCTTTCACACCATAACCACATTTCGATCATATCTGTCGATTTTGAAAAAGCTTTTGACCGCATAGGTATTCATTCAATAATTTCACAACTAAAAGAATGGAAGTTTGGTCCCAAAATCATAAAATTTGTTTACTCGTTCCTATCTAACAGGAAAATTAAAGCTAAAGTTAACAAACAGTACTCGTCAACGGAAAACTAATACAATGGAATCCCACAAGGATCTCCTCTTTAGGTTATACTTTTCCAAATAGCTACTAACCATCTCAACAAAATTATTTCCAACAATAAATATTTTAAACAGACGATCTTTATATTTTATTCAGACATAACCAAAATCCTAATTTCCAAACAGAACTTAATTCTCTTTTCCAGCCCATAACTGATTGGTGTAAAATCACAGGAGCAAAATATCTTTCAACAAAACCAAATATATTCATATTTGCAAAAAAACCTCCTGTAATTCCTTTAACATTACAATCCAAGATAAACAAATTACGGAAGTTCAAACTCTTAAAATACTTGGCTTGACTTTCAACAGCAACTTTACATGGTCTTCACATATTGATTCACTAAAACAATCTCTGTTAAAAAGAATAAACTTACTAAAGTGTATATCAGGTCGAAACGGTAACTCTCACCCAAATACTAGAATCAATGTTGTTCGGAGCTTAATTTTGTCAAAAATAGATTACGGCCTTGCAATATATGGGAAAGCGTCAAAAACACAAATTAAGAAAATACTACCCCATTACCACCAGTCAATAAGAATTGCACTTGGAGCTTTTAAGTCTACACCAATCAAAAACCTAACGGCTGAATCTGGATTGCCTACTATAGAACAGCGACTCAAATTAATTACTACCAATCTAGTACTTATATTAATCTTTCCCTCTGAACAACACCTCATAGGTCGCATATCCGATCTCACCTCCCAACGTCCATTGCGCTTTCCCTCAACAGTTGAAAACTCAATAAATTACGCCGCTGACATAGGCATCAGCACTAAACCCCAGAAAGTATACGTTGCCACAGAACCGCCTTGGAAATTAAAACATAGCTGCTTCTTATTCGACCTAATTAATCTACCTAAAGAATCTACACCGAATTACACCTACATTTCTATATTCAAAGAAATACATTCATTCAAATACTGATGGTTCAAAAACTCACTCTTCTACATCTTTCGCCATTATTGATAAAACATTAAACACAGAGTTCATGGCATCATTAGATCCAGAATCTTCAATTTTCACAGCAGAATCAACGGCAATATACTATACAATTAACAAGTATAAAAACATTCGTGGAAAATACATAATTTGTTCCGATTCGAAATCGGCGATAACTGCAATTTATAATGTGAAAAATAAAAGTATAACAGTTTCTAAGACTCGTGACCTGCTGATAAAATACAGCACCAAATTCAAAATAATGTGGATTCCAAGCCACATAGGAATTGAAGGTAACACATTGGCTGATGAAGCAGCAAAATTTGCAACCCATGCCCCCATACACTCATATCCTACGGTTAATAAATCGGATATTAAAAAAATCATCCAATCAAAGCTCAAAGAAGCTGAAACCGCAGAATGGTCAAATTACCAACACATATATAAAAATTTCAACCAACACAAAACAGCAGCTATATATCCCAAAGAAGCCACTAAGAAGGATCTGCAAAACTACATAAGATTAAGATTAACCCACACTAATATGACATAACAACACATCTTTAACCCCACACAACCTAATATTTGTCACCTATGTACCAGCAATACTTTACTTATAATAGACCATCTCCTTAATAATTGCAACTTTGTAAAACAAACCCAAATAAATTTATTCGGTAAAATTTGCTTTCTAGATCTCTTAAAGAATATAAATATAAAAAATATCAAATCAGTGAACCAACTATTAAAACAATGTAATATATATAACTCTATCTAAATTTAACTTAATATTGGGTCAAAGACCTCTGTTGTCAGTCAGTGTTAATAAAACTTAAGTCAAAATTCCAAAAGTCGCAAAATTTTTACTTTTCAATGCTGTTGCTTTCCTCCACTTTTTAAAATTTCAAATTGTTTCAATTTTAACTTTTGAAAAAACACGAAGGCGAAATCAAAAGTCAAAGAGAAAAGTTATTTCTAAACAGTCGTACAAAACATAAAACATTAATCGGGTTGAAATTTACAACTTCGTCAACTTTTGGTTTTAATAAGTAACAAAAGCAATGTCAAAAGCAGCGCCTTCGTTTCCAAAAGTTTTATTCAGTCGTTGTTGAATGGTTTTCGTTGTTTTGATTTTTTTCATTCTGAGTAGGTAAAAGCAGACAAATATTTTTTAATTTCTCTAACTTTTTTGACACAAACATACTCACTCACCTATAGCCGTTGTATTTATTTTTTTAAAACAGAGAAACAGGTACCCTGTAGGAAATGTCAATAGTGATTCACTATTGATGATAATGTACATAGTATGTATGCACAATAAACATTTAAGTTAAATAATTTAATATGGGGTCAGCGTTGCACAGTGGGTTGAAAAATATTTTATGGGAAATAAATAAACAATTTCTGTAAATTTTTTGGGATTGTGGATTTAGTGGTTCCAAAATATGTATTTAGCTCCAATCCAAAGTTTTCCAATAAAAAGAAATAAAAACACAACCAGGTTTTATTTTAAGAATATTCTTATTTATTCAATAAATAAATATTACCTTGTAAAGGCTTAAGAAATATAAAAAGCCAAAGTGTACGAAGTACTTATGTCGAAGACAATTTGACAAGTAAAAAGAAGTTGCAAAAAAGGGAAGTTTAATTTGGAGGCAAACAATGTTTTTAAAACGGTTTACTCGTTAAAAATAAATGTCAAATATTTTACAAAGATGCATTCAAAAGGATGCAGTAATTGATGCTAAAAAGTATTTAAAAGGGTAAGATCCAAAAAAGGTATTTATTTGAACGAGACTAGATTTGAAGAAATCTGACTTAAACATTGACGGCCCCCTTGCAACATTGAAATGTGTTGAAATATTTAAAAATATACCGTAAAGTAATATCTAATTATAGAATTATTTATTTTATTATTTTTTTTAATAATTTTTTCAAAAAACAAAGAAACCGTTACCGGAACGGGATCGGTTGAAACAATAGGTTAAGATTCCCACGGACATTGGTTGCGCAATAGCTGATGCTAAACCCGTTTCCGGAACGGAGTCGATTGAAACCAATGATTTCGAGACCCCCACACATCGGATGCGATAAAACCAGTTCCGGAACGGAGTCATTTTAGACCATAGGTTTCACGATCCCGGTCATCGGTTGAGTAGATTTTTCAGGAACGTAATTAGTAGAAACTGTCGGCCTAATGACCCCCACGGACATCAGCAAAATAGCTGTTCCCGGAACGGGATCGATTATGAGCGACAGTTTTTTGTTCCTCGAAAAGCGTAGAGTAGAGATGAACTTGTCAAAATAATGATATTATTTTAAGGGTAAATATATTTGAGTGAGCAGAGTTATGTGAATATTATCAATTAATTTGTGGGTTTGTGTATAAAAAAATATGGCCTATAGAAATACTGACCCGAGAAGTTAAAGAAGATATCTATTTACGCTGTATTAACTGGACCCGTCAGTATCCAGCCAAACACAGTTTTCTGCGCCAGTAATGAACCAAGAATACCTCGCTGCATTTCCGGCAGCATTATTTGAGGATACAAGTCTGCTCCAATTAGCATTTCAACAGGTCTAGCTTCTAAAGGATTAGAATCTGCCAAACGAAGATTTGGTAATATTTCATTAATGTGAGAATTAACTGCAACCGACGGTAGATCTCCCGATATTTTTGGCAAGACTAGTGCGTTAGTACTCATTTTAATGGGAGAATCTTTCTCGGAGCCTATAGTGATAGAGCAGAGCCTTTTAGAAGTCGTAGATGCTGTGTCGCTTATCCCAAAAACATTTGAAGTAGAAGTTTGCGAGGGAAGTTTGAACCTTTTTCGTAATGTGTCGGAAATAAACGAACATTCCGAAGCAGAATCTATAAGAGCCCGAACCTTGTATCTGTTACCTTTATGTACTAAATCCACTGTTGCGGTTCCTAAGAGCACGGATTTATTCTGACGTGTATGAAAAGTTTGTCTATTTGGGTAAATATTTGTAGAGGTGGAAGTTCGTTGAGCACTTGGTACAGTGTCAGAGCGCCGTAAACCAGAACTTGTTGGATTTTGATTATTGTACTGTGTTTGATTATGGGTAGAAGAATCTAAACCAGGACAATGATTGGTAGTAGTGGCATATATGCCAGAGTCCTGATGTAGAAGTGTGTGATGACGGTTATCACAAATTAAACAATTATTATTGCTTCTGCAATTATTGACTAGGTGTGTCGTCGAGAGACAATTAAAACAACATTTATTATTATTAATAGTAGAAATCCTTTCAGAAGTGGAAAGATTTTGAAAATGTGAACAATCTCGCAAATAGTGATATTGATTAGCACATATTATGCACTGATTTCTTACAGAAGTAGAATGTGCAATAACTTTTGTCTTAGTTTTATTAGCGGTTGAATTCAAGTTCTTAAATCCAGAAACACAGTCCAAGGTTTGGACTCTTTCTGTCAGAAAGCTATCCAAATCCTTCCAAAGTGGATGTGCGAACTTATCTTTTATGTTCTGTTCCCATAGAAAAACAGTTGATGACGGCAATCGTTGAATACACATAAAGACAATTATGGGATCCCAGCCCACTGTGGAAATATTATACAACGACATAGAGAAAATACATGAATTTATTCCACGCTGCAGAGATTTTAAACCAACACTTGTTTCTTCGTCTAGGGAAGGTAAATTGAAAAGTAATTTTAGTTGGTTGTTGACCAACATACGTGGATTCTCATAAGCAGCTTTTAAACTATTCCATGCCTTTTCAAATCCTTCATCGCATAGTAGGAATCTAGAAACAATTTCCTTTGCTTCACCGCTAGTATTTCGTATTAGATGACAAAGGCGCTCAATGTTGCTGAGACGCGAGTTACATACCCATCCCCTAAACCAGTAGCATTGGCTGGCAAGTGTAGGGAACCATATTCTTAAATTACAATTATATGTTATTATTCGTTCCCACATTTTGCCAGACAGCAACGTAAGCATTTGTGTTTTGCATTGCTCACCTTAATTTTAATTTGATATTTTTTAAGTTTAAATTAAGAAACAAATTTTTATATTTTTCAGTCTTAAGATTCATGCTAATAAATAAGGTTGTCACTCTGAAGAGTTGGCAACCAAAATAAAAGATATAATTAGTTTTTATTGAAAAAGCTATAAGTGGCGCAGTCAGGGAAAAAACCTACAGTTACGTAAAAATAAAAAGACTAAAATACTTAAAATCTAAAATACCTAAAAACAAGACATTAAAACTAAAATAAATAAAAGTCTAAATAATTAAAAGTGAAAATTGTAATAGCTAAAACTAAAAATTCTTAACCTAAACAAAAAGCTAAATTTAAAAGAATAAAACAAACAAAAAAAATATATATATATAAAAACGTTATTAAAACAAACTTTCCAAAGTTAAGTGAAAAAAAATTATTATAACAATAATCAAAGTGAAACAATAATGAGTAAATTCGATGCAAACCGGAATCTGAAGGAGGCTGATGGGGATAGGATTGCCGAATTAGAGATGATAATCAAAATGCAAGAAAAAAAAGTTCAGCAGCAACAACAGCAACTGCAACAACAACAACAACAACTGGAACAAGCTCAGCAACAGCAGCAGCAATTTCAACAACAACAACAACTGGAACAAGCTCAGCAACAGCAGCAGCAATTTCAACAACAACAACAACTGGAACAAGCTCAGCAACAGCAGCAGCAATTTCAACAACAACAACAGCAGCAATTTCAATTACAACAATAATTCCGATTTGGAATGACAGTTAGAGACGTCATAGAACAATTCAGACGCCTTAAACCTCTGGATGTGAACCATAGTCCAAGAGCATTTATAAATGCTGTGAAAGCAAACTATGAACTTTGTGGAGGCGACGAAGTTCTCGTCAGATTTTGCACTAATATTGTAAGAAACGAAAAAATCCTCGGAGGTGCTGGCAGAAGAGTAAGAGAGCTGCCAGATAATGCCTCATGGGAAGAAATAAAAACGAAAATCCTACAGGAGTTCACACCACGGAGAACATACGCTGAAATTTTTAATTATTGCAGAAGGGTAAGAGTAAAAAATCTAAATGAATTATTTAAAATATTTGAAAAGTGTAAATACGAAATAAACGACATATATTTGACAGACCCAACTAAACCAGGAATTTACAAACCAGAGAATGTGGATAGGGATCTGGTAGACATATTACTAGAAAAGATAGACGGACCAATACGGGCACATATAATTGAAAACGAAACTTTAAGTGACATAATTGCTAGGTACACAAAACTAAAATTATTGGACGATCCTAGGGCCATAGCTTATAATCATAGGATAAATCAATTTAGTCAGAAGTCAAATAAAAACTTTCAGAAGTCCAAACCAAATAATTTAGCGGATTCTCCACAACAAAACCGTAGTTTTAAAAATCCTAGACAGGGTAATTATTTTAATAATTTTCCAAATAATTACAATAATTTAAATCCAGAACATACAAACAAATATTACCGAACCCGACAGAATTATACACCGGACTATTACAATTTTTCTAGCTAAGAACACACAAATAGAAATGATCGAACTCGACAAAACTATCAACCAAATAACTACAATAATTTGAGTACACAAACCAAAAACACAATACAACAATCAACTTCTAACAACTACCCAAGTTGGACGAAATCTAACCGAACTCAAACTTCTTACAATAGTG
Source organism: Stomorhina lunata (assembly GCA_933228675.1). Classification (NCBI taxonomy): domain Eukaryota; kingdom Metazoa; phylum Arthropoda; class Insecta; order Diptera; family Rhiniidae; genus Stomorhina; species Stomorhina lunata. The sequence goes on from OW121743.1 coordinate 29,997,279, forward strand.
GACAACAACACCAAACAAATTATTATAGGCAAGAACCAGAGCCGATGGATATCGGAAATTTAAAAGAAGAAGACGTAAATTTTTCTGCAATGCCTCGTTTACAAGATTACCCATAATAATTGTAACAATTAGTGGCCATAAAATTAAATGTCTCATAGACACTGGGCCGGAAACAAGTATTATTAAGCCAAATTCCCTCGGTAACTCATTTCCCATTCAAAAACTTAATAGACCACTTTGGTACAAAACTATAAACGGAATGAATCAAGTGACAGAAAAAATTGTTACACCCATACCTAGAGAATTCAAGGTCTCAGGTACCTTCTCATGGAAGGTTATTGATTTCAATAGTCAAAATTATTCAGCCATAATTGGTCAAAATTTTCTCATCGCTCTTAAAGCTAAGATCGATGTTGAGAATAGATTTATTACCATACTAGGCAACAACATACCATTTGGATACTATAACCCTTACAATAGCCAAGAAATCTGTTCACTTGAATATAGCGACCTAAAAAATTTAAATCTGGCACACTTGAATGCGGAAGAATATCAACCTCTCGTAAAATTGTTAAGCAGTTACCATGAATTATTTTATAAAGAGGGGGATAAGCTCTCTGCCACTCACGAAATTAAACACGAAATAAAAACGAATACTGACCGACCAATATATTCAAAAATTTATAGATACCCCCAAACTCATGAAGTGGAGATTCAGAAACAGATAAAAGAAATGTTAGCACAAAACATAATTAGAGAAAGTAATTCACCCTACAATAGTCCTTTATGGGTGGTGCCTAAGAAGATTGACAGTTCGGGAATTCAAAAATGGCGAATTGTCATAGATTATAGAAGACTAAATGAAAATACTATAAGCGATAAATTTCCAATTCCAAATATCGATGGAATTTTGGACAAGTTAGGAAAAGCTCAATATTTTTCTTCACCAAATATTAATGCATGAAAATGATATACAAAAAACCGCATTTTCCACACCTTTCGGGCACTATGAATTCATAAGGATGCCGTTTGGACTAAAAAATGCACCAGCGACTTTTCAACGACTTATGAATTTTGTTCTCCGCCAATACATAAATAAAATATGTGTTGTGTATTTGGACGACATATTAATATTTAGCACTTCATTAACTGAACATATAACAAACATGAAACTAATATTTGAAAAGCTAAAAGAAGCAGGACTTAAAATTCAAATTGATAAATGTAGTTTTTTGAGGAAGGAAACTGAATTTTTGGGTCATATCCTTACTTCTCAAGGTATAAAACCAAATCCCAAGAAAGTTGAAACTATTCAAAAATTAAAACTTCCGACGACGCAAAAACAGATAAAGTCATTTTTGGGAATTACTGGATTTTTTCGAAAATTCATAAAAGACTATTCTAAAATAGCTTTCCCTATGATAAAATATTTAAAGAAAAATACAAAAGTTAACGTAAGAGATCCCAATTATATTGTAGCTTTCGAAAAATTAAAAGAGATCTTAACAAATCCTCCTATTCTGAGGTACCCCCATTTTAAAAAACGCTTTAAGCTAATAACAGACGCAAGTAATTATTCAATTGGTGCAGTTTTAACCCAGGAAGGTCATCCGATTTCATTTGCGTCGCGAACATTAAACAATCATGAAAAAAACTACTCCGCTATCGAAAAAGAATTATTAGCGATAGTATGGGGGGTAAAATATTATAGACCTTATATTTTTGGAAGGGAATTTGATCTGCAAACAGATCATCAGCCACTAAAGTGGTTACAGGCAAAATATTCGGGTAAAGATATTAATCCCCGATTGCAACGATGGTTAGTGCAGTTAGGAGAATACAATGCGAAAATTGATTATATTCCAGGGAGAGAAAATAAAATAGCCGACTTCCTCAGTCGAATTAATTGTGAAAACTGTGAAATAAACTTATGTGATTCCGAAAATTTGGGACTCACTTCAAACGATCTTTTTAGGATCAAAAATATTAATGTTTTACAGAACCAGGAACAATCTTTAGTGGTTCATCCGGATCTTTCTCAAAGAGAAAATCAGTCAGATGACGGTGAAACAATACATTCACAAGCAGATGATCTTAACGATCACATCCGTATCCTTGATACAGTTGTAAATCGATTTAAATATCAAATAATTTTAACAGAAACTAAAGAAACTGAAATGAAAATAATTTTTAATAAGAAACGACTTTTTATCGACTTGCATGACATTAAGGCTACTAATGTTTTCAATATAGTCCGAAGACATATTGATAAAGGAAAAATCGCAATATTTTCAGAACTTAGTGATCACGAATTCAATAAATTACAAAAAATTTTAGTAGAGTCATATTCTGGTGTTGATGGAATAACTTTTGTTAAATGTACCTATTTTGCTACGGACATCGAAAACGAAAATGAACTAAAGAAACAAATATCGCTTTTCCATAAAAACGAGGTAGGTCATGCAGGAATTATTCCAACTTATGAGGGAATAAAACATAAGGTATATCATCCACAACTAAAAACAAAGATACATGAGATAATTAATAATTGTGAAATACGCTCTGGAGGGAAGTATGATCGCAATCCAATCAAGCCTAAATTTCACGTCACAGAAACACCCACAACAGTTAATGAAATCGTCCACGTTGATACATATATAAATAGTAAGCATTCATTTATAATATTCATTGATAAATTCTCAAAACACGCCGTAGGTTTTTATTTGGCAGATAGAAACAACCAAACAATTATAAGCAAAATAAACGAATTTCTAGCAATAAAAGGTCCAATTAAAAAGTTTGTTTTTGATAATGAATTTAATTCAAAAAACGTAAAGGATTTCTTAACACAGGAGAGGATCGAATTTCATGCTACGAAACCCAACAGTCATACCGGAAATTCTGACATAGAACGTCTTAATAATACTTTGACTGAAAAAATTAGAACGCTTAACCTAGAAGAGAAATTGCCAATTATAACACAAATGACAAAGGCTATAAAATTTTACAATAACACTGTACACAGTACTATAAAATGTACCCCTTTTGATGTACTAAATGGTACCGTGAGTCACGAACTTATCAGAAGTAGACTAGAAGATAAAAAAAATTACATTATACAGAAACTCAACCGCAATAGAGAATCTTACGAGGAAAAAAGAAAAACGGGGTTCATAAAAAATTACAAAAGTGTTAGGCACAAAGAAGAACCTAAGTTCATTAAACGGAATTTGAAAAATATTCATGAAATCAACATTAAAAGACCGTTCAAATTTGGAGGTCTTAGCGACTGTAATAGTCATAACAATACAGAAAATACGACTTTTAGTAGGGATGACGAGGACATTGATTTTGAATATTTGTCCAGACGATTTGAGAACCTCAAAAGACAATTTTAAATTCCAGGTGCTTCTAATGATGCTCTTGTTAACGGTGAGCATTCAACCAAACCAAGCGGATCTACAGGTTAATCTAATTACGGAGAATGCTGGATTCATCAAGATTAGAATGAGCGAAGTGGAAATTGTTAACAAAACAACTACTCTCGTACATGTCATAAACATAGTCGAAATAGAAGACATATTAAATCAAATAAAGGGAAATATAAAACATTTACTTTTACATGAAGAGATAATTTTACAAAACGAAATTAAATTGATTGAATCTAAAATCAAAACCTTAAAGCCAAGTCGAAATAGAAAACGTAGAGGTTTGATTAATGTAGGAGGAAAGGTCTACAGATGGCTTTTTGGGACAATGGATGATGATGATAGACAGGAAATTCTGGAACACCTTTCCATCATTGATCAAAATTCTCACAATTCTATTGAGACCTTAAATAGACAGATAGTAATTAATAACTCTTTAAACAAATCACTTCATTCCCTGAGAACTGTAGTGGAAAACGACAGAAAGGAAATAAGCATATTTTTAAAGAAGATCAAGAATAACAATAATGAGATAGTAAAAGAAATAATTTACTTGGACCAACTGACAAAACTTAAAATCTTAGAACATAAAATAGATAAAATTCAGGATAATGTAGTTTCAGCAAAAAGTAATATTATACATCCAAGTATGTTTACTACACAAGAGATAGAACAGTTTGAAATTGATTTTTATAAGTTGAAAATGTTGAAGGTGGGGATAATGTCTTATAGTGACCACTCACTCATTATTGCAGTTTTGATTCCAGACAATTACGTTAAGACTGATTTAAAAATGATTACCCCTATTCCAAACAAAAACAAATTTGAAATAGATTCAAATGACGAATATATAATTGAAATTGATAACAAGCCTTTTATATACCAAGAAAATATACCTTTAAGAAAACTTAAAAAAAGTAATCATTGTAGTTATTATAATACTTGTAAATTTAAATTTAATAATAATACTTCTGTATTTGAACTTGATAAAGAAACAATTATTGTAAAGAATGTTTTTTCCGAAAAAATTAAGCATGATTGCGATGATAGGAAGTTTGAATTGGAAGGAAACTTTCTTATAAACTTCAATAATTGCAGTATAACAATTCATAATCAAACATTTTCTAATAGAAAATATAAGATAAAAGAAAAATTTTTTTATCCAAACATTAATAAACTTGAGAACTTAAATATATCTGATATAAATTTTAAATTCGATAACATAATTATAGAGCACTTTCAGAATATTAAAGAAATTCAAGAACTAAAATTTTATAAAACAGTTTCCTATGGCTTAAGTATAACACTAGCAATGATAATTGTTGTGATGTTTATAGCTTTATATTGCCTTAATAAAAGAAACAATGTAAATGTTAATATTAAACAAAATGCTCCCACTAAAAGTAGAGGAGCCGGGCTCTCAAGTTCAACTGAGTTGGAAGAAATAATAAAAAAATATAAAATTTGAAAAACTTGCAGAAAAAATTTGTAAGAATAATATATAAAATTAATTTTAACACAAAAATTTAATAAGTATGCCATAAAAGTAATTAAGAAGAAATATATATAAGTTATAATGAAAACAATAATAATTTAAACCTTAAAACTAGTTTTTTTAAAAAAAATGTGAAATACTAAAACCCAGGAGTGTTTTAGACAAGGGGTGGAGGAGTTACATACCCATCCCCTAAACCAGTAGCATTGGCTGGCAAGTGTAGGGAACCATATTCTTAAATTACAATTATATGTTATTATTCGTTCCCACATTTTGCCAGACAGCAACGTAAGCATTTGTGTTTGCATTGCTCACCTTAATTTTAATTTGATATTTTTTAAGTTTAAATTAAGAAACAAATTTTTATATTTTTCAGTCTTAAGATTCATGCTAATAAATAAGGTTGTCACTCTGAAGAGTTGGCAACCAAAATAAAAGATATAATTAGTTTTTATTGAAAAAGCTATAAGTCGCGCGCTTTTGATGTATAATGCTGTAAATATTTCTCTAAATGTGGGCCATGTTAAGTAATCACCCTCAAACGTGTCTACATCACAAGGCGGTAAGGTCAGATTATGGCCAGAACCCTCTATTTTACACGGATTTATTTCAGATGAATTATTTAATGTCTGAGGCGAAGTTAATTTGGCTAATTTCTCCTGAATAACTCCGATGCAAGCCACAAATGCATTGTAAGTTGCATAATATTTTTCGGAGGCAACTTCTGCATCGCCAGGCTCCACTGTATCAGACGTATTTAAAAAGATTAAGCAGTTCTCATATGTAACCTTAACTTTGTCCCATAAATGTTTAATTTCACCCCCGTGAATTTTTAAGGTATAAACCGTATGAACATCTTCACTAATATTGCCAAAATTAGCTTTAAAAGCAAAAACAGCATCGGTTGCTCTGATATATTTATTGAGAGCGGTATCAGTCATTTTCGAATATTATAAATCGATTTATTTATCAAAAATTGCAACCGCTTAAATTAAAATCAAACTGACCGACAGTAGGGTGAATACTTCAAAGTGAAGAAGAGTAATACGGTTGTTTGAAATATTACAGATGTAAATCTGTAAACAAATAAACGCACAAAGCAAAATACAAAAAGATCTGTGTTAAGTTATGAATAATATTTTGTTTATCTGGCAAATAAAATGCAAATAAATGTACAAATATTTTCAAGTGAAATCGAAAAATAACACCACAAATTAATTTTTTGAAACACAATTATAAAAACTTAAGCTCACAAAAAATATATTTACGAACCTTATTCAAATGTGTTAGTATTGCGTTGTTTTATTTGGTGGACTGTATTATAAAGCCAATGGATGTGGAGTATAAAAAGGAAGCACTTTTCCAAAAATCCGGGACGCTAGGACCAATATTTAGCTCCAATCCAAAGTTTTCCAATAAAAAGAAATAAAAACACAACCAGGTTTTATTTTAAGAATATTCTTATTTATTCAATAAATAAATATTACCTTGTAAAGGCTTAAGAAATATAAAAAGCCAAAGTGTACGAAGTACTTATGTCGAAGACAATTTGACAAGTAAAAAGAAGTTGCAAAAAAGGGAAGCTTAATTTGGAGGCAAACATTGTTTTTAAAACGGTTTACTCGTTAAAAATAAATGTCAAATATTTTACAAAGATGCATTCAAAAGGATGCAGTAATTGATGCTAAAAAGTATTTAAAAGGGTAAGATCCAAAAAAGGTATTTATTTGAACGAGACTAGATTTGAAGAAATCTGACTTAAACAATATGTATACGGTTCTCATATCCTAATAAGAATTCCTTAATAGTTGGACAAAAACCTCAAAATATAGTTCGGTAAAAAAAGTCAATCAGTAAAATCAGCAAATTTAATTTTTCTTTTTTTATTAAAAATAAATAACTAAAAAGTAAAAATTCCATTTTGGTATCACTGTACCAAATTTCGTTGAAATCGGTCCACATTTGACCATAGCTCCCATACAAACTCTTCTGTCAAAACGCACTAAATAAGGCAAAAATCACTAAAACACTCGTAAATCTGAAGATAATGAGAATTCTGATCATTTTTTGCATACATAATTTTTGTATAAACCGTAATCAACTTGCTTAATTTCAAGGTAATCGGTCCATATTTGACCCTAGGCCCCATATAAGCCAAAATGACAAAAACAGCTTAAATATAAAAGTTTTGAGAAAATGTTTGTATGATGGCAAAATTTAGCAAATATTTGTCTTTATACAGGAAAAGTACACCTTTGACCATAGTGGTGAAGGGTATCGTATGGTCGGGCTTGACCGACTATAGCACTTTCTTACTTGTTTGGGTACGATCTGGGAAAGTTTTTATCGTTATAAATTTTTTTTTAGAAAATAGATAACGATATTTTGGTTTATGTAGGCTTAGTGCTATATGAAATATACTAGGTCTACAAGATGTGCAAGGTTTACTAAATCGAAGAAATCACTGTGTGCAACCAGTTACCTAACTATATAAAAAAGACAATTGTCTATTCGCAGAACAAGCGCTACCTTCACTATTGACATTTCCTACAGGGAACACAGGCAAGTAGACGAATTTCGTCATCTTATTTTACACATGCATTTACCGATCATACACACAAAAATATACATATACTATGTAGATGTGTTTACGCAGAAAAACAAAAAAGTGAGCATCCGAAATGAAATAACTTTTCTGTATTTGAAAGTTATGATTTACAACTTTCAAACACAAAAAAGTTCTTCAGCTCGACTGCTCGTGACTTTCAAAAGCAACGAGGCTGCTTATGTTTTTACCAGAGTGTGCAAACAAACGAAACCAAACATTTGAATTTGTTTTATTTCTGTCTTTGCAGAGTATAAAACAAAAACAAAATACAAATAATGATAATAAAGTTGACAAAATGATTTGTTTTTTTATTTGTACACGAACAAAACACGAATGCTATTTAAACTTACTCTGCTAGAAAGAAAAACAAAGAGAGCAAAACCGAAAAACTCAGAACAAAACCGTTTCGCAAACATTTGCTGAGTGATTTGATCTTTTTTTATTTAATAGCGTATAGCAGTAGAAATCAGAAAGAGAAACAAATTTTCGTTTCTAGAAAAATTTACATATTGAAATGAGGTAAACTGTAAATTTTGTTGCTATAAATTGGGTTTTTATTTTGTTTCTTGTATTTTTCTTTTTGTCTTTTCTTAAACAAAGCAAACTTCGTTAACGTCCAACTGAATGTTTTTGATACTCATTTTCACGAGTTTCTTTAATGATCGTGATATTTACCTTAGGATAATATAAAACGAATCATTCACAAACATTTCTGAGGATGTTTTGTACTTAAATGTACGATTGGTATGGTAAACTGAAGCAAAGAAGATGAGCACAAAGAATATTGTTTGTTTTTTTGCTCTTTGATTTTCAAATGAATTTGTTTTGTTTAGTTCATGAAACAAAACGAATGAAGTAAAGCTGAATCTGTCTTTACATTCTACGAATGTTTGCAAAGGGTTTCGTTTGTTTGCACACTCTGGTTTTTACTTTTGGCACTCTTTAAAAGAAAGGCAAAATCAAAATTCAAATTTTTAAAACAACCACTGCCAAGTGTTTTTCTCAACTGTCTGTCATTCGTTTCTTTGTTTAGCTTCGGATGGAACTTTGTTAATTTTAGAAAGAATAGCGAAAGCAAAATCCAAGTAAAGAGAAGTTGTAGCAGTTTTGCGAACGCTGTTGTCAGTACCTTAACTCCTTTGTATTCATAATTTATTATGTATATAATCTTTGTAAATAAATAAATAAATATTTCTTCAGTGCAACATGCATTTCTTCCTAAGCATGGTGTTCATTCACTATGTCATCAACTCGAAAACACATTAAAACAGAATTTGTCCAAAAGAAAGCACAATGTCGTTCTTTCAGAAGACATAGAAAAAGCTTTTGACCGAGTGGTGTCAATTTTTGTATTAGATGAATTGATAATAAAACTGTTATTCTCATTTCTTTCCAACCGAATGATTGCAGTAAAAAGTGATGGCCATATTTCTCAAATACACCATCTAGACAATGGAGTTGCACAAGGTTCTCCGCTGTCTGTAGTTCTTTTTATAGCATATGTCAACTCCTTGGCCAAAATGATCCAAACTCTTCCAGGCATTGATTTTGTTGGGATATATGCAGATAACATTTTCTCAGTAACATCTGGTGAATTTTATACTATTTCTACGAACATAAAATATCTGAATAAGTCTATACAGGATTGGGCTAAAGCAAGAGGAGCTGTGGTTCCAGAAAACAAGTCCGAGTTGTTGCATGTTTGCAGAAAAAGAAACTGCTGAAGCTACATGTAGTAATAAAATGAAGATACTTGGTGTACTATTCACAAAAAACCTATTCTGGAATGAAAACAATTAAATACTCACTTCTAAAATTCGAAATATAAATAATCTTAAAAGATATGTTCAAAGCAGAAAGGTCCACACATGGAAACTGCCATTGATATATGTAAAACTCTAGTCCACGGCTTAATTCAACATGCCATGTTGTTGTTGTTGTTGTAACTGCGATATTATTGGTAATATCGTAGAAATGGCAGTCCTTGGTCGGAATCCTAAGAATTCCGAGTCGTTCCGGTACGAAGAACCGACTGCCGTGGGAACATGCCATAACTATTTACGGTTTTACTTCTAAGGGTAACATGCAAAAAATTAATGCTGCCTTAAATTACTGTTTTCGTACTGCCATAGGTCTGCTAAAAACAACACCTATAGAAGCTTTAAGGATCGAATCTAAATCATTAGATTTTATTGGGCTGTTACACAAGAGATCAGTGAGTTTGGCAGCTAAATCAATAACAGATTCAAATGAGGGCCTTCATGACTTATTTTGGAAAATTGTAAATACTAAACCAAACAAAAACACATGTGCTATTAGAAAAGTATTATTTGTTCTAAAACAGTATAACATTCCTTTTCCTGAAAAACCTAATAACTGTATTGGTGTTCGAAATAATGTTATCGTTGATTACAGTCTAGCAAAGTATAAAAAGAGCAATACCTCTATAGAAATTCTCAAATCGTTGGTGGCTGAAAAAATTGACAAGTTATCAGTTGAGCTCGAACTGTATACTGATGGATCTTTCCAAAATGTTTTGACTTCTTATGCTGTGGTGAAACGCCAAAATACATCAAACTGGACGGCTGTAAAACAAATCCTTTTGCCTGAAATCAGTGGAATATTTTCGGCTGAACTAGCTGCTATTAAAGCAGTTATTTTTTATGCCGCTCAAATGCACACAAAAGCAATAATATGTACAGATAGTCTTACAGTTGTCAAAAGTATTTTTTCAATAAAAATGGAGTTTATGACAACATTATCAAAAATCAAAATGTACAACACTAAATTATTATTTTATGGATACCGTCCCATATTGGCATTGCTGGAAATGAATTTGCAGATAATGCTGCAAAGGAAACCATAAGTTTGCCTTTGCTGACTGAAGTTCCATGTCATCATCTTGCATTTATAAACATTTTTAAGTCCATATACAAACTAGAACAACAAATAAATAAAAAACTGTTGGCAAAATTCCAACAGTTTTTTGAGACAACACAATAGTTCCTGTATAAGACCTAAATACAATAACAGTTTTACCAGGTTCCAGTGCATAATGGTTGCTCGTCTCAGAGTAGGCAAGGCATTATTTAATTCCAAATATTATTATAAGACAGAACCATTGCAATGCAGTTCCTACAACAGAACAATGAACGTATATCACGTCTTAAAGGAGTGTCAGCTGTCCAGAATGACGGAGCCACTAAATGAAATTCTTGATTGTTCAAATCTTAACTATCTTGCAGAAATCAAACAATTATTCCTTAAACATCAAATTCACGATATTTAAACTTATATCCAATATTTTGTTAATTTACAAATATGTATATTTAATTTTAAAATTAATTTTCCACTTTAAAAAAGTTTTCTTATTTTAATTTTCATTAACTAATAAATTTTAAACTTATATTTTTATCATAATTTGCGCGCAATATGGTCTAGATACCTTGCGCTTTTCCTTTATATATTTTATACATTTATTTATAATGTATTCATGAATAAATAAATAATAATTAAAATACAGCTAAATTTGTGGCTGTACAGGACAAGAACTCTTTTCCGGGAAGGCATCCATATAGGAAGTACCCGAAATACAGGCCTGTTCTGAAAATCACGTGATTTGAAATCACATTCCGTTTTGAAATCACAAATGTGATTTGTACCTGTTCTGTAAATCACAATTTTTTACGTTTTTTTGTGTGATTTAAACTTCTCAAAACACAAGGAAATTTGTATAAACTAGTGCAAATGCACTATTTTTAGTAATTTTTAGCATCATAAATAAAATTTGATTGATTTTATTAGTATTTTTGCAAAAACTTAACACTTTTAACGTTGAAAAAGTAAATTTTTCTACTTGGTTGGCTTTAAGAAAAATCACAAAAAGTTTAGCTTAAAATGAGTGTTTCCGTTTTTTCATATTTTTCGATGAACTTTTAAGTAAAATTGCAAATTTTATTACACAAAATTATAAAAATCATATTAGGCTTTTAATCTATTCAATTAGTAATAGAAATAAAAATAAAATTACATGTAAAACAGACAAGTGGTTTCAAATCGATAGTGTCTTAGCTGACCGTTTTGAAATCACAAAACTTTTGTGATTTTTGTTTGCAGAACACCTTTTATGTGATTTTAAATAACTTTCACAAAATGTGATTTTCAGAACAGGCCTGATAGTTATCCTATTTTAGCCAAAAAGTATAGGGATCGTCCCAAAATATAAGCCTACAGCTATTTCGGGTCCTTGCCCTAAAAGATGTCGTTTACGACAAATTTATTGACAGTTTTTGATTCCTGAAAAAGTGTACATTTTAATATAAATAACCGTTGACACCAAAGAGGAGACATTCTAGTCTAAGTACTCATTGAGGATCAAATGTAGGACATTGTCTTCTATATAACAGTCCAAGATAACTTTACTGACATTGTCGCCACTATTAGGGAACACATCTTCAACTATGTCGTCAACTTAATGATTTTGTTTTAACAAGCTGTGCGATATTGTCACTCTTACAGTCTTGTTCGACACGGGTGCCAAATATATGAAAAAGTCATTAACGACTTGTTCGAGCTGTCCTGCATGTGTCGTAGAGAATTTGACATTGTCGTGTAGCCGTCTTTGATGATCAGTTTTTAGTGAGATCACTAAATGGCTAGAAGACACAATGCTTATTAGCCGCTCATATTCTACACCGACGATAAACTTTTTGGCGCGTGATTTAGCTTCGACTGTTTCGATAATACTTACCAACAGGGCCAGCTTGGACAAATAACTCCCACAGCAATGTTTCCGAAACTTTGTCATCAAGACCACCAACGTAGATTGTTGCATCTGAAAATATATTAAAATATTAATCAATCCTAACTTTTTATAAATATACACATACCTTGATTTCTTTCAGCAATTGGTCCAGCAGCCATTAAATTTTTATGCTCAAATGTAGAGTTGTAAAGCTAATGGTTTTTAAGTACTGGGTACTCGAAAGCCAAGATATGTTTTACACTGTAGTAGAAAATGCAGGTTTTTTGTCCATTATCTTTGAGAGCTCCTAACTTAACACGGCATTTACACATGCAAGTGCAAGCTCAATACATTTATATTTTTTTACTAACACAATCACACTTCTGCAAGTTGTAGGCTCACTGGCAAGCGATTTTGATTGCCAGTGATTTTTTTACTTGCATGTCAGAAGAATACGTATACACAACTTGTAACAAGTCACCTACGTGTGTAAACGTACTGTAAGGGTTACACGATCAGCTTTGCCTTTCATTTTATAACTTTCACACTTTTAAAATACACTCATACTTTTAAAAATTGAAATAAACTTACTTTAAATTTTTCTTTCAATATGATTGTTTCAATTTACGTTCAAGAAAACAGCTGATCAGGATTTTGTTCAGCTATTGTTCGTTTATATTTCCATAAAATCTAGAGTTGAACGTAGAAAAAATCTGGATGCGACACAGACTCCACATACATATGTATATACTTAGTATGTTTTGGTACAATGCTCGTGTCATTGTTTTCTTGATGTGTCTCTATTTCGTCCGAAAACTGTTGATCATTTTAAGCAGTTAAGTGGATCTTGAAAATAAAATAGCTTTCAAGTTGCGTGCAGTTGCTTACGTCACAGCTGTAAATTTTAATAAATTTTAACAAGCAGTTTATATGAGAAACCTGAAAGGAAAACCTGTTCGTGTAGATGTAGGATTAGGAAATAAATTTAGTGAACTGCTGCACAGTGGTTTACGGACGCTTTTTATTTGGAAATAATTCTGTAACTTTTAAACGACTGGAGATATTTTAATGAAATTTGGCATGCTGATAGTCAAGGAGTATTCGAGTTGGTTTTCAAAAGCACTGGTCCATGAGGGGTCGGGAGAGTGGTTGATGGACCTTAAAATTTGGTCACCTCGGTTGTTCGACTTTTTTAAAAATTCGCCAAAAATCCATTTATGGATGGATTGAAAAGAAATTTTAAACTTAAGTTGTCCTTGAAAAGATCTACAAAAAATACACTTACATGTGTAAGTTATCTCCTTTAGGTTTCGAGATATTTGGGTAAAAAGGAATTTTTGTGTTTATTTTTTACTTGTTTTTACCATATTCGTTAAATTTGTAATAAAATTCTAAATGATTTTTGTGCAAGTCGGTTACAGACATCTTCCTTAGTTTAAAAGTTAAAAATATTCAAAGTTGAAACTTAAAAAATTTCGCTTTTTCTTGAGTTTTTCCCTAAAAGATAGCTGTATTTTTTCACTAATAAAAAAATATTTTCTTAAGAAACATAAAAAGATTTTTAAAGTTTTTAAAAGAAAACATAATGAGAATGCGTATAAAACAAATTTCTTGCTAATTGGACTTTTGGTCGTCGCACATGCCCTTTCCAAAAATCTCAATTTGTAAAAAAAAATTTTGGTTTAAAGAAAAATTTCTCAAAAGGCAAATCACCGATTTGAAAAAAAATAATGTTCATATTTCCTAATATATCTGTTATTGATTAGAAAAGTTTTTTCTGAAACGAGCTGCAAATAGAGTCAGTGTTGCCATTTTTGTAAAAAAAACTCATTTTTTGAAACCCTTTTTTCCCGAGTTGGGAATTGGGGAATTTTTTAGTTAAAATTGGAAATTTTTTTTAGTCTATTGCTTGTAGATCTTATTGGTCTAGAAACCTCATTGTGATATCTTTATCCATGTCATTTCTACAAAATATCAAAAATTGAAATTATTTTCCTTAAAACAGTAGAAAAATAATATTTTTTTGTTTTACGATACAAAGTGTAAAAAAATTAACTCATTTAAAAAAGATTTTTAATTTGTGTTCATCTCCTGCTCTTTCCCGATCCAATGATACTAAACACGTACATCAAGCTTTAATATGTAGAATTTAAAAGCTGTGAAAACTTTGCCTCCCATAGCATTTTGAAGCTAAATATTGGAGAGTAATGTGTGCAAATAAAATTAATGGTGCACAGTGGTATTAACTCTGCAATTTCTAAACTACTAGAGGGATTTTGACAAAATTTGGAACGTCCATAGAAGAGGTGTGAGGCTTTTAGATCAATATTTAAGGACGTATTTGTCGGTAGCACAGTGTGCTCTACAGTGGGCCAAAGTTGCCTACCTCGGGTATATAAAACTTTTGGGTCCGTACAACTTTCGCCAATTGGGTCCGATCTAAAAGATTTTTACATTTTCGAAAACTTCTTGAAAAAATAGGTAAAAAATCAACCCAAAAATTCCTTTTTACCCAAATATCTCGAAACCTAAAGGAGATAACTTACACATGTTAGCGTATTTTTTGTAGATCTTCTCAAGGACAACTTAAGTTTAAAACACCTCGGGTGTTCAACTTTTTTAAAAATTCTCCAAAAATCCATTTATGGATGGATTGAAAAGAAAATTTAAGTTGTCCTTGAGAATATCTACAAAAAACACGTTTACACGTGTAGGTTATCTGCTTTGGCTTTCGAGATATTTGGGTAAAAATAAATTTTTGGGTTGATTTTTTTACCTATTTTTTAAGCTTTTTTTGATTTTGTGGACGCATCTGAGGACAACATTTTAAGAATGTTCCTTAAATTTTAATAAAATTCTGAATAATTTTTTGTGCAAGTTGACTACAGATATCTTCTATCGTTTAAAAGTTTAAAATATTCAAAGTTGAAACATAAAAAATATCGCTATTTTTTGAGTTTTTCCATTAATTATAGCTACTTTTTTTCACTAATTAAATAATATTTCATAATAATAAACATAAAAAGATGTTTAAAGTTTTATAAAGAAAACATAATGAGAATGCGTATAAAATAAATTTCTTGTCAATTGGACTTTTGGTCCTCGCACATGCCCTCTCCACAAAATGCAAATTTGTAAAAAAAAATTTAGTTTAGTGGAAGCAGATGGTTCACGAACTTCAAACTTCTTGAGAACTCCTAACTTTTAAAATAGCTCAAGTTATTATTACTTTTAAGTTAAAAAATATATTGTGTAGGAGCTATGGCGCAATTTATATCTTATATACGTAACAGTACAGCAAGATACCCGGGTACCTTCATACATTATATATGAAAATACTATAATAAAAAGTAAAATTTTATTGAAAGATAACTAAAGCAAAATAGGACAAAGTAGTTAAAAATATTTTATATTTGAATATTTATGTAGAAACTAGCTTTAGAACCCGCTACTTCGTTAGCGGTACAATTGGAATTGACAAAGTTACAATTAAAAAGTTACAAAATTTACCAAGATATTTTTTTTTACTTGTTTATCGGTTCCGATATAAATTAAATTAAATATTTATTGGTTCTTAAGATACATATAGGACGAAATAAGTACCTACCCTTTACTGGTGCCATTTTCAAAAAAGTACTAAAAACGACTCCCTCATTTTCGCCGACCCAATTTTGATTGCTAACCCAATTTAAATCTTGTTCTTGTTACTTTTGATTTTGAATATTTTACAAAAGTTTCCTTTTTTACCCCAGGTCAGCCAAATTAAAAAAAAAAACCGAATACGTGTCCTGATATTTTTATTGCTGATCTTAACTCCATTTCTGTTAAGAAGGTTTAACCGGTATACCGATTTTTCTATTTTTAAGTATTTAATTGAAAAAAGTACCAAACACCTGTTGCATATTTCTTCAATGTCAATCGAACAGTCCATAAATTATTCTACCTCTTTATTGATTTAAATAATATGCATAGTTTAAAAAGAAAAAACCTATCATTAAATTTTTGACCCATTTTTGTCCTTTTCTACCCCATTAGTCGAAAAAGTACCAAAAACGTATTTGATATCATTTTGATGTTTATCGATTGTGGTATAAATTTTGTTTCTATAATATTTGATTCAAAAGTTATATATTGGTTAGGTTAGGTAATAAAGGAGGTGTCAAACGACACCTTCACTCGGAGACCCCAGGGGTCCATTGTGATCCTTTACTAGAGAAGGAGGAAGAGAAAGAATGAAGATAGGGAAAGATAAACGATAGAAGAAAGTTGTAGAGAAGACTACCATATCTAGGCCAGTTGAGACCCGTGATGAACCCTACAATATCATTCAACCTATATTGTTGTAGATCCTATAGGTCAGCAAGGAATCTGCTGCCTACAAATTTGAGTCTTAGGTTTTGCAGCCTTGGACAGAGACATAGAATGTGCTCTACCGACTCGGACGAATCCTCATCTAGACATAGTCTGCAGAGGTCTGAAATGCTGCTATCCTACCTATGTAACCTCGAGTTTAAGGCCCAATGTCCCGTAAGGAACCCTATACATCTTCTTAAGCTTAACCTATTTAGACCTAATAGAAGCTTAGTTCCATTACTGTCCGGCTTAGGCCATAGAGCTCTAGATGTCCTACACGTAACCATGCCCCACAGCCTTGTGGTTTCCTGGCTAGTCCAGGACTTAATGCCCAGATAAAAGTGACAGATAGGTGGAGCCAAGTCCGACACTCTTAAGCTTAAGTCTAGACTAGAGCCTTGTCTAGCAACTTCGTTGCCAACGATGTTACAATGACCCGGAACCCCTCAAGAAGAGCATTCCTACATTTTTTGACTAGTCTGGAGGTAACACTATAACCCCGCAACGGCCTGGGCGCGGCCTGGCTATCGACATATATTGTCACCTCACTGTTTACAGCTATAAGACCCTGAATGAGTTCTGTAGCCTTCCAGATGGCAAAAATCTCTGCCTGGAAGACACTGCACTCATCCGCGAGTCTAAAGGATTTCCTAATATTTTGGTCCCACAGGAAAACCCCAGATCCATGATGATCGAAAAAGTACTGTTTGCCCCTTCCAGTCGGATCTATCAGGGATTACGATCTCTGGTGCTGAGTTAAACAGTAGCGCCTTCACTAAGTAGTCAGATCGTAGTAGACCTGACTCGAAGCCCAAGGAGCCTGTTAAGCTCAGGATACTGGAGTGTCCCACATGCCTGTATCTAAGCATACCCGACTCGTACAGCCTTACTAGACTTCTCATAGCCATCCCCCTTATTAAGATATCAAGGGGGTATTTTTTTTTTTTTTTATATACACAACTATCGGTCTTAAGCCCCATTTTTTACCCACGAAATTCCTGCAGAAGTAGTATGCGTTTAGCCTTGTTTTCATCCTTTCCTGTGTGTTTCTCTTCCAAGATAATCCCTAGAAATTTGGCTTCCTGCGACAGTCTTAACTCTACACCATTCAGCACAGGAAGTTTGAAGCTTTCAACCTTATACCTTCTGGTGAAGAGGACCAACTCCGTCTTGTCGCGGTTAATCCCCAGTCCTTTATTATATTGCATAATATCACTTATTGTTTCTGGGAACTTGCCAGATACGAGCAATACTAAGTCATCGGCGTAGGCTACGACCTTTCTCCCTAGCTGGTCAAACCTTCTTAGAATAACATTGACGGCCAGTAACCACAGCAATGGTGATAAAACCCCTCCTTGTGGAGTACCCCTAGTTACTTTTTTACGTAAACTACAGTCACCTAGATTTGAGTTGATGATCCTACTGTTAAGAATGTTCCAATCTACTAGGAAGCCCACCTCCAGTGAACCCCTGATTGCTTCAATAATAATATGATTGAAGGCTCTCTCGATATTGAGGAAAGCGGCCAAAGTATATTCTTTGAATTTCAGGCCCTTTTCAATAAAACTGATCACATCGTGCAACGCACTTTTAATGCGCGTAAATAAATTGTTTCTAAGAAATAGATCGATCAGTCGCTCGAGTGTCTTCAAGAGAAAAGACGACAGGCTGATTGGTCTAAAATCTTTAGGTTTAGAGTGACTAGCCTTCCCTGCTTTAGGAATGAAAATCACTCTTACCTCCCTCCACCCACTAGGAGTGAAGCCCCCATGGAGACAGCTAGCAAAAATACTATGAAGAATCGATAGACAATAGTCAGAAGAATTCTGTAGCTGGGAAGTGAGTGTGAAAAAGGAGTCCGAGTGTCCTTGGGTCCTTGGATAGTAATTTCCTAAATCTCGACATCTCATTTACAAAATCGATGGTTTCACAGTAGGTTAGCCATGTTGACCTTTTAGCATTTTTGAGATCGCTCTTATACTTGTTGAAACTCACTCTATAAGAAGACCAATCCTCATCACTGCGAGTAAATTTGGCCTTATTAAATAGTCTTCTAACATCTGTCCTAAGGTTCTTTAGTTCCTTCGTCCACCAGTTAGGCTGTTTGTGCTTGCCCGGGAAGGTTAATGGGCACGGGTTACCGTGAGCTTTGTCACCACAGCGTTCGTTTCCGCCTCAGAATAGATTCTAAGTGGAATATTACACACCATGGTATCCGATGTACTCCTAAAGGACTCCCAATTTGTTTTTCGGGGATTCCTATAGGGACTCGGTTTGACTCTCTTAAAATTGACAGAAAAGGAGATCAAGCAATGGTCAGAGAAGGAACATTCGCTTGATACCTTCCAGTTTTCGATAAGATTGTCCTTCGCGTTTGTCAGTGTGATGTCTAATACTTCCTCCCTATCTTTTGTCCTTAAAGTGGGCACGTCGCCCCTATTGCAGATCCTAAGATGGTTATTAGTACTGAAATCAAAGACTGACTCACCGCGCTCTTTGATATTTCTACTACCCCATTGGTAGTGATGGGCATTGTCGTCACAGCCCATGATGAAGGTGTTGTTTTTCATGGACTCTATCAACCGCCTCACCTCGATACTCGGAGGGTCCTTTGCCTCATACGGTAAGTAGGCTGAAGCTACAGTGAAGACATTCTTCCATGCGGCTTCACTCGCGACAACGGTTAGATCCATACCACTATAAGAATTAAGTAAACGTAAGTTTAATGTATTCCTATTTAAGATACAGGTTCTCACCTTGCCGCCCGTGTTTGAGACAAATAAGGTGTAGCCTGCGACCTAGAGTCCTTGAACTATGTTCTCTCGAATCCAGTGTTCCTGGATCAAGGCCACATATACACCGGAGTCGACAAGTAGCCTTGTCATTTCGGCCGAAGCCGCTTCACAGTGGTGTAGGTTTAACTGCACCACTAGCAGCTTCTTTGGATCCCCCATGTTTAGAAAACCTAAACTTGACGGTACCAATACCGAAGTTGACAACGCCCCTTGTCGACTTTAATTTGTCAAGGGATATCTTGTCCACGGTGAACTTGATATCCCTGCCGCTGTTTCCCTCACAGCTGGCAGAAGATAAAAATCTCCAACCAGATGTGAGGAAATCATTTTGGTTCTGGAGGACTGCCAGTATGGTTTCCACCTACCTTACCGAACGTGGAAACCACGCTGTCACGACCTGCCGAACCGGGAGCTCCGATGCCAAAATCACGTCAAGTTTGGCGGAAGGACAGAGATCGGCGCAGTTTTAAGAAAGTCAAAAGACCTCGCATTATCGCAGTTAACGATCTTCACCCCTCTCTGCCATTCCGCTCCCTTAAATGATATGGCGTCCTTCAGCCCCTTAAAAAGACCAATACTATCAATCAGTCGGGCTTCAATCAGCTCCCAAAGATCATCTTTAATCCTACAATGAGGATCATTGTGATCTAAGACAGCTGCATGAACTGTATCCCGGCTGACTGACTTCTTGATTTTTTTAGAAGTCGTGGTTTGCTCGTCTCCGGATCTAGCCCTCTTCACGCTCTTCTTTCGGGAACCCGAATGAGTAGCCGAAGATCCGCAACCCATAACAGCCTTGCCAACCATCGCAGACCCAGACTTGGGTTCGCCGGTAGCAGGCTCCATTTTCGCTCTCTTGCTAGGAGAAGCTGATTTTACCACACGGTCCTTGTTAGGTACTGTAGAGCTGCCAGCTTCGACTGGTTTCCCCACGGACTCCTTGCTAGGTGTCGCAGAGCAACCAGCTTCCACTAATTTCTCTACAGGTCCTTTACTGGACGCTGCGGATTTATCAGCTTCGCCTCGCTTGATAAAGTTAGAGGAGATGCCCAAGATGTCCATGGTAGAGCTCTGCCTGTGCCTCTTGAGCTTCCTCCTCTCGTTCGTGTCAAGCTGCATAGGGTCCTAATCGGCCATCTTTTTAAGATAGGAAAAGGAACTCCTAGTGTCGCTCTTAGCCTTGGCGAATTTAGTTCGGCCGAGTTTTTGCATATCCTGTGGCGGTGCAGCCACCACAGCATCCTGCCGAACTAACCGTCGCAAGGGGAGTCGAGGGGTACCCGCGATAAGATCGGCTTGGCTCTCCTTCACCACTGAAGCCAGAGATCTGAGAGGTCATTTAACCGTATCCCGACCCAAAGTTGATATCACAGTGATATCGCTCTCCGTGTCGGAATGAAGCACAATAACCTCAGAGACCTGAGTAGCGTCAGTGGTGTCGGTGCGGTCAGGTCGATCTGACTTGGCTTCCGAAACCAGTTCAGTCTGGCTCTCCTTCCCCGCTGCTGCCACAGGTTCCAAAAGAAGTCCATCTGAACCCTGATCCGAGGTCGGTGTCGCTTTGACATCGACAACTGTATCAGGATCCAGAGAGACCTCTGTTGTACGACGCGTATAGCCGTGGATTCAGCAGAGCCAGGCTGAACCTTCTGGGTCTCTCTAACCAGCAGATTCCTAGAACCCGAAGGAGATCTCGACTGAGAATGGCCGGTGTTTGCGATAACAGTTACCTCAAACTCCGAATCCGACTCAAGCGAGACGTCCGCCAGGGTCTGTGTGGCTCCGGAGGTATGAGAGGAGCCCAGATCGTCCAATAAACCCCCCATCTCTTCTAAGTCCGTCAGTATTAGTCTCTCCTGATGGAGTATGTCCGCGTTAATGTCACTAAACATGGTCAGTTCGTCAATTTCGTCCCTCCCTGGTGAGTCCCGTCTGGCCATGAAGCTGTCCTTCAAGGAAGTCCTGTCCGAAGTGCTTTTGTTTTTGTTTTTTTGGTTTTTATTATTTGTTATTTGCTACTGTTTGGTCCGCGGGAGATATTTAATTTTTTTTCCTACCACCCACGCATGGAAAGGGGTTCCTCGCCAACTATTTATGTGGCTGGTTCCCCACCCATGAATGGGAGGCATTCCCCTATCCGCCAAATGGGGATGAGCCTTCTAGGATTAGGTTCCTCCGAGGGATATATTGGTCAAAAAAGTACCAAAATTTAGTTTTTATCCTTTTTAACCCCTATTTTTACCTCATTTACGAAACGTACTAAAAACGTGACTTTTTATTTTTCTAGCAGATCTAATCCAATTTAAATTTTGTTTCTAACGATATTAATTTTAAATGCTGATCTTAGACCACTTTAGTGTTTGTTTCTATCACTTTAGGTTTAGACGATATAATGTCATCGATTTTCCCTTTTTTACCCCTTTAATTGATGTGAATCGACACATCTCTAATTTATACTTCTGACTTCATTAGCTTAAATTAATATTTCCCCGTTTTCACCCTTTTAAACCCCATCGTAAAAGAACCAAGCACATGTTTAAAATTTTTTAATAATTATTGATTGCGGCATAAAGTGAGTCCTTATGTTTATAAGTTCAAAAGATACGTATGGTTTAAAAAAAAAGTATCAAAATATAGTTTTTACCCTTTTTATCCTTATTCGTGTCATTTCCAAAAAAGTACAGAACACATGTCCCCTTATTTTTCTAGCCGATTATATGATTTATCTATTTTCTAGCCTGTTTTACCCATAAGCGGCCAAATTAAAAAAAATTATCGAACCCGTGTCCTTTAATTTTAAGTGCTGATCATAGACAAATTTAATTTTTGTTTCTATCACTTTTGATTTAGAAGATATTACGTTACCAATTTTTCCCCCTTTTTACTCCAAAAATTAAAAAAATGGAACCAAATGCGTGTCTTATACTTCTTCAATGTAAATAGACCCGTCTGTAAATTATACTTCTGGCTTGATTTATTTAAATGATATTCACAGTTAAAAAACAAAAAAAACGCTATAATATTTACTTGTTTTTACTCTTTTGTGCCTCAGTAAAAGTACGTTCTTAATTTTTTTTTAATCCTTATCAATTGTGATGAAAATTGAGTATTTTTGTTTATTGGTTCAAAAGATACGTATTAACCCTAAAAAGTACAAAAATATAGTTTTTACCCTTTTTCTCCCTTATTAGTTCCATTTCCAAAAAAGTACCAAACTTGTGTCCCCTTTTTTGAAAGACGATCCAAATCCAATTTCAACTTTGTTTCTAACTATGTAAATTTCGGTCATATGATGTTACTAATTTATCCATTTTCTGTTTAACCACTAAGCAGCACATGTCTTATACTTTTTCAATATGAATCAACCCGTCTGTAAATTATAGTTCTGGCTTCATTAGTTAAAATTAAATTCATAGTCAAAAAAAAAACCTACCCTTGAATACTTTCCCGTTTTTATCTTTTTCACCTCATTTATCGTAAAAGTACCAAATACGTGTCTAATAATTATTTGTTACTTATCGATTATGACGTTACTGCGTCTCTATGTTTATTATTTCAAAAGATACGTATGGGTTCAAAAAAGTACCAAAATATAGTTTTTTCCCTTTTCTACCCTTATTGGTACAAATTTCAACTTTGTTCCCATCGCTTTGAATTTCGGAGAAATGACTTTACTAATATTTACCATTTTTGTCCTGTTTTAACCCAAAACGGCCGAATTAAAAACAAGTAAGAGTGGTATATTCGGCTTTGCGGAATCTTGAATACCCTTCACCAATGGTGTTCCAAAAGTAAAATACAAAATCGTAAGAATATATTGATAATTATATAGTTTCTGATTACTGACTTAGTTGAGCCCCACACAAATGCTTCATATGTATATTAATTTTCTTTTGTTCATACTAAATGTAATTCCTAGCAATATTTGGTTATACTAGTACAAGGTGGCGCAAAAGTAATCCTCCTATCAGAAAATGCTCTAAATTTTGCGATTGGCCCCTAATGTCAATTCTGTTTTGGCATTTGTGTAGTAAACACTTGCAAAATACACGTTAATAAACAATGTTACTCTACACTACAATATTGGTGACTATTTATTTGGCCAATAATCGGTCGGTGACTTGGCACAACGTGAATTTCGTCGCAGATTTCCTGGCCGTCCAACGAATACTGGTGAAATACTGCGACGTTTAGCCGCTCGCCTCGAAGAGACTGGCACAACACGAGATGCTGCCAGGCGTGGCAGACCCCGGAGTCACCGTTCTGCAGAGAATATTGCTGCTGTAGCCGAGGATGTCATGGAAGCGCCGTCGACATCGACCAGACGACGTGCCACGCAAATGGGTATCAGTCAATGGTCTTTACAGCGAATTTTAGTAAATGATTTGAAGATGTTTCCGTACAAAGTCCAGACGGTGCATCAGCTGTTGGCTGCTGACCGCCAATCGCGTCTAACATACGCTCAAGCCATCCTTAATCACCACGATTTTTCATCAAAAATAATCATGAGTGATGAGGCACATTTCCATCTTACCGGGTACGTAAATAAGCGAAATTTACGTGAAAATCTGCGTGTAACCCACGAAGAGCTATTACATCCGCTCAAAGTCACTGTATGGTGTGCTTTTTTCGCTGGAGGAGTCATCGGACCTTTTTTCTTCAAAGACGTAGCGGGCCAAACGGTTACTGTGAATGGTGAGCGCTACAGAGCAATGATTAACGAGTTCCGTTTGCCGCAACTTAATGAATTGGGATTGGAAAACATGTGGTTCCAACAGGACGGTGCAACGGCACACACTGCACGTGTCACAACCGATATGCTGAAGGATGCATTTCCCGGGTGCCTAATCTTCCGTTTTGGCGATTTGCACTGGCCAGCAAGATCGCCTGATTTGACCGCTGCAGACTTATTTTTGTGGGGCTTTTTGAAGTCGCGGGTTTATGTCAACAAGCCTCAGACTCTTGCAGCTCTTAAAGACAATATCCGTCAAGAATGTGAGTTTTGGCCAAAGTGATGGAAAATGCTATAAAAAAGGGGCTCAAATGACAACCAACTGTGGCGGCGGCCATTTGCATGACATCATATTCTCGACTTGATGTAAAAAAAAATAAAAGACCAAATAAAAATAATCCACAAGAAGAATCAAAGTCTTTCATTTTTTTTTTTAAATTACAGCCAAAAAACATCGGAAGGTTATTTATGCAGTGTATTATATGCAAAGAATCTTTAAAATTAAGAGCCGGAAAACGAAAAGCTTTTCGGTGGCGTCATCATCTAGAATAGTTATGGACCCAAAGGTTAGGTTGGGCAGGTGGCTGATGTATAAGGCAGCGTCACTTGGATTCTAAAGTTCGATATACCAGATAAACCATGCAGAAAAAATGCTTCAAAATGTAGATGCCCTTAGATTTGCAAGAGTACATCGATTTGATGAAGATTAAGTATTCTGGCACACAACCCAAAAACACAGTGCCCAGTGAGGGTTTTGTACTTTAATTCATACGAATTATCCAACTATTAAAGGTTAATGATTAGTTATGTGAAACTCTGAAGTTAGCGGACTGATTTAGGTCAAAGTTTTAACAATGATTGTCAATGTATACAAGCCTTAAGCTACGGTCACATTGATTAAACATTTAATCGAAATTATCAAATATTTGATCCTCGTAGTCTGACCAGAAAATATTTTTGAGGTTCAAACAAGAAACATGTTGATTTGAACAAAACAAAATCATTTGCCAACAAATAAAAATTTTCCTAATGTAACCACGCAAGAGCAAATATTTTATTAAATTTTGATCAAATAATTATTTAATCTTACAAAATTTTTGTAACATCAAACAGGGGCAAATAACAGCTGAGCATTTGTATTGTTTACTATTCATACTATTTACTATTAATAATTATTGATTGCGGCATAAAGTGAGTCCTTATGTTTATAAGTTCAAAAGATACGTATGGTTTAAAAAAAAAGTATCAAAATATAGTTTTTACCCTTTTTATCCTTATTCGTGTCATTTCCAAAAAAGTACAGAACACATGTCCCCTTATTTTTCTAGCCGATTATATGATTTATCTATTTTCTAGCCTGTTTTACCCATAAGCGGCCAAATTAAAAAAAATTATCGAACCCGTGTCCTTTAATTTTAAGTGCTGATCATAGACAAATTTAATTTTTGTTTCTATCACTTTTGATTTAGAAGATATTACGTTACCAATTTTTCCCCCTTTTTACTCCAAAAATTAAAAAAATGGAACCAAATGCGTGTCTTATACTTCTTCAATGTAAATAGACCCGTCTGTAAATTATACTTCTGGCTTGATTTATTTAAATGATATTCACAGTTAAAAAACAAAAAAAACGCTATAATATTTACTTGTTTTTACTCTTTTGTGCCTCAGTAAAAGTGCCAAGTACGTTCTTAATTTTTTTTTAATCCTTATCAATTGTGATGAAAATTGAGTATTTTTGTTTATTGGTTCAAAAGATACGTATTAACCCTAAAAAGTACAAAAATATAGTTTTTACCCTTTTTCTCCCTTATTAGTTCCATTTCCAAAAAAGTACCAAACTTGTGTCCCCTTTTTTGAAAGACGATCCAAATCCAATTTCAACTTTGTTTCTAACTATGTAAATTTCGGTCATATGATGTTACTAATTTATCCATTTTCTGTTTAACCACTAAGCAGCACATGTCTTATACTTTTTCAATATGAATCAACCCGTCTGTAAATTATAGTTCTGGCTTCATTAGTTAAAATTAAATTCATAGTCAAAAAAAAACCTACCCTTGAATACTTTCCCGTTTTTATCTTTTTCACCTCATTTATCGTAAAAGTACCAAATACGTGTCTAATAATTATTTGTTACTTATCGATTATGACGTTACTGCGTCTCTATGTTTATTATTTCAAAAGATACGTATGGGTTCAAAAAAGTACCAAAATATAGTTTTTTCCCTTTTCTACCCTTATTGGTACAAATTTCAACTTTGTTCCCATCGCTTTGAATTTCGGAGAAATGACTTTACTAATATTTACCATTTTTGTCCTGTTTTAACCCAAAACGGCCGAATTAAAAACAAGTAAGAGTGGTATATTCGGCTTTGCGGAATCTTGAATACCCTTCACCAATGGTGTTCCAAAAGTAAAATACAAAATCGTAAGAATATATTGATAATTATATAGTTTCTGATTACTGACTTAGTTGAGCCCCACACAAATGCTTCATATGTATATTAATTTTCTTTTGTTCATACTAAATGTAATTCCTAGCAATATTTGGTTATACTAGTACAAGGTGGCGCAAAAGTAATCCTCCTATCAGAAAATGCTCTAAATTTTGCGATTGGCCCCTAATGTCAATTCTGTTTTGGCATTTGTGTAGTAAACACTTGCAAAATACACGTTAATAAACAATGTTACTCTACACTACAATATTGGTGACTATTTATTTGGCCAATAATCGGTCGGTGACTTGGCACAACGTGAATTTCGTCGCAGATTTCCTGGCCGTCCAACGAATACTGGTGAAATACTGCGACGTTTAGCCGCTCGCCTCGAAGAGACTGGCACAACACGAGATGCTGCCAGGCGTGGCAGACCCCGGAGTCACCGTTCTGCAGAGAATATTGCTGCTGTAGCCGAGGATGTCATGGAAGCGCCGTCGACATCGACCAGACGACGTGCCACGCAAATGGGTATCAGTCAATGGTCTTTACAGCGAATTTTAGTAAATGATTTGAAGATGTTTCCGTACAAAGTCCAGACGGTGCATCAGCTGTTGGCTGCTGACCGCCAATCGCGTCTAACATACGCTCAAGCCATCCTTAATCACCACGATTTTTCATCAAAAATAATCATGAGTGATGAGGCACATTTCCATCTTACCGGGTACGTAAATAAGCGAAATTTACGTGAAAATCTGCGTGTAACCCACGAAGAGCTATTACATCCGCTCAAAGTCACTGTATGGTGTGCTTTTTTCGCTGGAGGAGTCATCGGACCTTTTTTCTTCAAAGACGTAGCGGGCCAAACGGTTACTGTGAATGGTGAGCGCTACAGAGCAATGATTAACGAGTTCCGTTTGCCGCAACTTAATGAATTGGGATTGGAAAACATGTGGTTCCAACAGGACGGTGCAACGGCACACACTGCACGTGTCACAACCGATATGCTGAAGGATGCATTTCCCGGGTGCCTAATCTTCCGTTTTGGCGATTTGCACTGGCCAGCAAGATCGCCTGATTTGACCGCTGCAGACTTATTTTTGTGGGGCTTTTTGAAGTCGCGGGTTTATGTCAACAAGCCTCAGACTCTTGCAGCTCTTAAAGACAATATCCGTCAAGAATGTGAGTTTTGGCCAAAGTGATGGAAAATGCTATAAAAAAGGGGCTCAAATGACAACCAACTGTGGCGGCGGCCATTTGCATGACATCATATTCTCGACTTGATGTAAAAAAAAAATAAAAGACCAAATAAAAATAATCCACAAGAAGAATCAAAGTCTTTCATTTTTTTTTTAAATTACAGCCAAAAAACATCGGAAGGTTATTTATGCAGTGTATTATATGCAAAGAATCTTTAAAATTAAGAGCCGGAAAACGAAAAGCTTTTCGGTGGCGTCATCATCTAGAATAGTTATGGACCCAAAGGTTAGGTTGGGCAGGTGGCTGATGTATAAGGCAGCGTCACTTGGATTCTAAAGTTCGATATACCAGATAAACCATGCAGAAAAAATGCTTCAAAATGTAGATGCCCTTAGATTTGCAAGAGTACATCGATTTGATGAAGATTAAGTATTCTGGCACACAACCCAAAAACACAGTGCCCAGTGAGGGTTTTGTACTTTAATTCATACGAATTATCCAACTATTAAAGGTTAATGATTAGTTATGTGAAACTCTGAAGTTAGCGGACTGATTTAGGTCAAAGTTTTAACAATGATTGTCAATGTATACAAGCCTTAAGCTACGGTCACATTGATTAAACATTTAATCGAAATTATCAAATATTTGATCCTCGTAGTCTGACCAGAAAATATTTTTGAGGTTCAAACAAGAAACATGTTGATTTGAACAAAACAAAATCATTTGCCAACAAATAAAAATTTTCCTAATGTAACCACGCAAGAGCAAATATTTTATTAAATTTTGATCAAATAATTATTTAATCTTACAAAATTTTTGTAACATCAAACAGGGGCAAATAACAGCTGAGCATTTGTATTGTTTACTATTCAAACAGAGACAACAACATCAAATTTGAGAAACAACAACATCAAATTTCAGCAACAACAACATCAAATTTGAGAAACAACAACTCAAATATGAGAAACAAATTGCTAGATACACAATTTTGTTTTGAAAAAATTTGATCAAATATTTTTTGGGAAAATATTTACGGTCTTATGCAAAAAAATTTAACAACGATTGGTAAACTAAAGTTAAGCAAAATTCCTTAAAGTATTATCCTAAAACGATTGTTAGCTTTAAAGTAGCTGTCTACATAATTTAAAGCTACGTTAAATATTTTACTGTTTTGACAAATAATATTTTGTGAAAACTTTTAAAGAAAATATTTAAGTTTTCAGACTTATCTATTAAAAAACAATATTTTTGCTAAATTTAGTTATCATATTATTTCTAATTAGCTATTTTTTATCGTATAAAAGGTTTCGGGGGTGGGGAATTTATGAAATATAATTTCCATGATATTTCATACTCTATTTTACATATTTCATACTAAAACCAAACTTTTCAAAGAAATTGATAATACAAATTCTAATTTTTAACAAAAAATTCGTGTTTTCAACAAAAAACAGACATCGGTCAATGAAATTTACAAAAAACATTATAGTGATGTATATATATTCAACATGAGTTAAAAGTACTCGATTTTTAAATAATCGGTTTAAACCCTTAGTAAAAATTTGTCTATTTATTATTTTATTGCATTATAAATGTGTTTAGTTAATGCTTTTATATAACATAAACATAATTTTACAGTAAGAAAAGAAGAAAAATGTTATTTTATATTAAAAACATACAAAACATTATTTAGAAATTCGAATACCCGGAGGAAACAATGAATAATTAATTCGTTGTTTTGTATATTTAGCTATAAAGAGACAAGAGAGAATGACGATGTTGCCAGCATTAACATATAAAATTGCCTTGACGTATTCACTAGTTAAAGAACTGTTTTTGGATACTATTTTTTAACAATCGTTTGTTAGCCTTAAAGTATTTGGTAACTAACGTGTTCTTTAAGCAATATTTAAGATTTTTTTTTAACATAAACAGTTTTTTAACTAATGAATACGTCAAGTCAATTTTACATGTTAATGCTGGCAACATCATCATTCTCTCTTGTCTCTTTATAGTTAAATATACAAAACAACGAATTAATTATTCATTGTTTCCTCCGGGTAGTCGAATTTCTAAATAATGTTTTGTATGTTTTTTATATAAAATAACATTTTTCTTCTTTTCTTAATGTAAAATTATGTTTTTGTTATATAAAGGCATAAACTTAACGCATTTATAATACAGTAAAATAATAAATAGACAAGTTTTTATTGAGGGTTTAAACCGATTATTTAAAAATCGAGTTCTTTTAACTCATTGACCGATGTCTGTTTTTTGTTGAAAACACGAATTTTTGTTAAAAATTAGAATTTGTATTATCAATTTCTTTGAAAAGTTTGATTTTAGTATAAAATACATATGTAAAATAGAGTATGAAATATAATGGAAATTAGATTTTATTAGTTAGCCACCCCCTGAAACCTTTTATATGATAAAAAAATAGTAAATTACAAAATATAATAACGAAATTTAGCAAAAACATTATTTTTATTAGATAAGTCTAAAAACTTAAATATATTCTTTAAATGTTTTCACAAAATATTATTTGTCAAAACAGTAAAATATTTAACGTAGCTTTAAATTATGTAGACAGCTACTTTAAATTATTTGATGTTAACAAAAGATTAACATCGGTTTGTTAAGCTAACAATCGTTTTAGGATAATACTTTAAGGAATTTTGCTTAACTTTAGTTTACCAATCGTTGTTAAATTTTTTTGCATAAGACCGTTACTTATTAATCTGAAGTTAGTTAACTAATTAGGATGAATATTTCAACAATAATATTTGGGATGCATTGTTCTTTCGATCTGTCCGATGGATATGTGGAAAGTTTTGCTCTAGTTCTCTGTGCAATTATAATGTGATTTAATTTATCAGCATTAAAGTGATTCCCGGTCGGGGTTATATGGGAGATAACAGTAAATGTGAACCGAGCTCGCCCATTTTCAAAGCCGAACTTTTCAAGAGATTGCCTTGAATAACGATATTGTACAACGTCTTTATACTAAATGTCATCATCGTATCGATTATAATAGATACGATGATGACATTTAGTATAAAGATAATTATAATTTGTCATTTATTAGCTACTAAGAGATTGTCTTAGGCGAAGTTATACGGGAGCAAATGTCAAACGTGAACGGATTTCTCCCAATTGCAATTAAAAAATTTAAATTTTCGTTGATATGTGAGATACATACATATGTAGATTTTGAACGGATATCATGTACTTAGCTGCATTTTTGTACTTCCTAGGAAGATTACCTATAATTTGATATATAATACATACACAAATGTTATCATAATGTTCAAAAGTCAGACACAAAATTAAGATAAATGCAGTGTGTCTGTCTGCTAAAATCAGATTTGTGGAGCTGTACTCATGCATGGAATGTGTACTCATGCATTTTACACAAAATTTTAGAGTATCGTCCCACCCTGAATTTCATCGTTGTCGATTAAAACACCTGAAATATCGCTTAAACACTAAATTATATCTACCACAAATTACCGAGTGCATCAGAATTTAGGTAATCCGATGAGTAGAACGCTATTAAATTTGATCAAAATAAACATCTAAAATATCGACAAAACAGGAGCTCCAAAAACTTGACTACAACAGAAAAAAGGACAGACAGGTAGACGGACGGACAGACAGGTAGACGGACGGACGGACTTCGCGAAATCAATTCTCCTACCGATTCTGAGTCGATCGAAACGATTTGAATGGTATTTATAATCAGATTTGTGGAGTTTATATATCAGATTTTAGGAAATCCTCTCACAAATTGCCCAAAGTACGCGTTAGAGAATGTTTGTTGAAAAAATGAAATGCAGAAATAGGAAAAACCATCCTCCTGGAGCACGGAGGATCGTTTTTTATATCAGATTTTAGGAAATTCCCCCGCCAAGCACATTATTTTATAATTTTATCACAATCGGTCCATAAACACCTTAGATATCGCTGAAACAATACTTACAAAATGTAAACAAAATTTCTTAGACACGTACTTTAGACAATTTGCTGTACATCACAAGTAGTGTTTTAGCGATATCTCAGTTTCTGCATTTCATTTTTTCAACAAACATTCTCTAACGCGTACTTTGGGCAATTTGCGATATATGAAATTTAGTGTTTTTGCGGTATCTCAGTTGTTTATGGACCGATTTTGATAAAATTTTACAGAGTGCTTTGTGGAACCATTTCCTACAATCTGATATATAATATATTATCCAGGAGTATCTTTTTTCTCTTGTTATTTAAAAGTGTGTTTCAATAAAAAATTTTAAAATTTTCGTCTAATTTTTGGTATTTTTTTTGATATTTTCGGCATTTATAAACCGATTTTAATGAAATTTAATTGCGGAGAATTTCCTAAAATCTGGTATAAAATTTATTTAGGTTCATCCTCCAGGGGCTTCAGAAACTTAATTTCAACAGACAGACGGACATCTCTTAATCGATTCTCCTCCCGATTCTGAATCGATCGGTATAATTTTTATGGTGTCTGCGCAGTTTTTAGAAAGTCAAAAGACCTCGCATTATCGCAGTTAATGATCTTCAGCCCTCTCTGCCATTCCGCACCCTTGAATGATATGGCGTCCTTCGGCCCCTTAAAAAGACCAATACTATCAATCAGTCGGGCTTCAATCAGCTCCCAAAGATCATCTTTAATCCTACAATGAGGATCATTGTGATCTAAGACAGCTGCATGAACTGTATCCCGGCAGACTGACTTCTTGATTTTTTTAAAAAGTCGCTGGTTGCTCGTCTCCGGATCTAGCCCTCTTCACGAAATACTTTTCTTTTTGTTTTTCGGTTTTTATTATTTGTTATTTGCTACTGTTTGGTCCGCGGGAGATATTTAATTTTTTTTCCTACCACCCACGCATGGAAAGGGGTTCCTCGCCAACTATTTATGTGGCTGGTTCCCCACCCATGAATGGGAGGCATTCCCCTATCCGCCACCCGGGGACGCGCCCTCTAGGGATTAGGTTCCTCCTAATACCAAAATTTAGATTTTATCCTTTTTGACCCCTATTTTTACCTCATTTACGAAACGTACTAAAAACGTGACTTTTTATTTTTCTAGCAGAAATAATCCAATTTAAATTTTGTTTCTAACGATATTAATTTTAAGTGCTGATCTTAGACCACTTTAGTGTTTGTTTCTATCACTTTAGGTTTAGACGATATAATGTCATCGATTTTCCCCTTTTTTTACCCATTTAATTGAAAAAAGTACCAAACACTTATTTTAATTTTGTCAATGTGAATCGACACATCTCTAATTTATACTTCTGACTTCATTAGCTTAAATGAATATTTCCCCGTTTTCACCCTTTTAAACCCCATCGTAAAAGTACCAAACACATGTTTAAATTTTTAATAATTATTGATTGTGGCATAAAGTGAGTCTTTGTGTTTATAAGTTCAAAATATACGTATGGGTTAAAAAAAGTATCAAAATATAGTTTTTACCCTTTTTATCCTTATTCGTGCCATTTCCAAAAAAGTACAGAACACATGTCCCTTATTTTTCTAGCCGATTATATGATTTATCTATTTTCTAGCCTGTTTTACCCATAAGCGGCCAAATTAAAAAAAATTATCGAACCCGTGTCCTTTAATTTTTAGTGCTGATCATAGACAAATTTAATTTTTGTTTCTATCACTTTTGATTTAGAAGATATTACGTTACCAATTTTCCCCCTTTTTACTCCAAAAATTAAAAAATGGAACCAACGCGTGTCTTATACTTCTTCAATGTAAATAGACCCGTCTGTAAATTATACTTCTGGCTTGATTTGTTTAAATGATATTCACAGTTAAAAAAAAACGCTATAATATTTACTTGTTTTTACTCTTTTGTGCCTCATTTATCGTAAAAGTGCCAAGCACGTTCTTAATTTTTTTTAGTCCTTATCAATTGTGATGAAAATTGAGTATTTTTGTTTATTGGTTCAAAAAATACGTATAGGGTTAAAAAAGTACAAAAATATAGTTTTTACCCTTTTTCTCCCTTATTAGTTCCATTTCCAAAAAAGTACCAAACTTGTGTCCCCTTTTTTGAAAGACGATCCAAATCCAATTTCAACTTTGTTTCTAACGATGTAAATTTCGGAGATATGATGTTACTAATTTATCCATTTTCTGTTTCTGTTTAACCACTAAGCAGCACATGTCTTATACTTTTTCAATATGAATCAACCCGTCTGTAAATTATAGTTCTGGCTTCATTAGTTAAAATGAATTTATTTGTGGCATAAAGTGAGTCTTAATGTTTATAAGTTCAAAAGATACGTATGGGTTAAAAAAAAGTATCAAAATATAGTTTTTACCCTTTTTATCCTTATTCGTGCCATTTCCAAAAAAGTACAGAACACATGTCCCCTTATTTTTCTAGCCGATTATATGATTTATCTATTTTCTAGCCTGTTTTACCCATAAGCGGCCAAATTAAAAAAAATTATCGAACCCTTGTCCTTTAATTTTTAGTGCTGATCATAGACAAATTTAATTTTTGTTTCTATCACTTTTGATTTAGAAGATATTACGTTACCAATTTTTCCCCCTTTTTACTCCAAAAATTAAATTTAGGTTTAGACGATATAATGTCATCGATTTTTCCCTTTTTTTACCCATTTAATTGAAAAAAGTACCAAACACTTATTTTAATTTTGTCAATGTGAATCGACACATCTCTAATTTATACTTCTGACTTCATTAGCTTAAATGAATATTTCCCCGTTTTCACCCTTTTAAACCCCATCGTAAAAGTACCAAACACATGTTTAAATTTTTAATAATTATTGATTGTGGCATAAAGTGAGTCTTTGTGTTTATAAGTTCAAAATATACGTATGGGTTAAAAAAAGTATCAAAATATAGTTTTTACCCTTTTTATCCTTATTCGTGCCATTTCCAAAAAAGTACAGAACACATGTCCCTTATTTTTCTAGCCGATTATATGATTTATCTATTTTCTAGCCTGTTTTACCCATAAGCGGCCAAATTAAAAAAAATTATCGAACCCGTGTCCTTTAATTTTTAGTGCTGATCATAGACAAATTTAATTTTTGTTTCTATCACTTTTGATTTAGAAGATATTACGTTACCAATTTTCCCCCTTTTTACTCCAAAAATTAAAAAATGGAACCAACGCGTGTCTTATACTTCTTCAATGTAAATAGACCCGTCTGTAAATTATACTTCTGGCTTGATTTGTTTAAATGATATTCACAGTTAAAAAAAAACGCTATAATATTTACTTGTTTTTACTCTTTTGTGCCTCATTTATCGTAAAAGTGCCAAGCACGTTCTTAATTTTTTTTAGTCCTTATCAATTGTGATGAAAATTGAGTATTTTTGTTTATTTGTTCAAAAAATACGTATAGGGTTAAAAAAGTACAAAAATATAGTTTTTACCCTTTTTCTCCCTTATTAGTTCCATTTCCAAAAAAGTACCAAACTTGTGTCCCCTTTTTTGAAAGACGATCCAAATCCAATTTCAACTTTGTTTCTAACGATGTAAATTTCGGAGATATGATGTTACTAATTTATCCATTTTCTGTTTCTGTTTAACCACTAAGCAGCACATGTCTTATACTTTTTCAATATGAATCAACCCGTCTGTAAATTATAGTTCTGGCTTCATTAGTTAAAATGAATTTATTTGTGGCATAAAGTGAGTCTTAATGTTTATAAGTTCAAAAGATACGTATGGGTTAAAAAAAAGTATCAAAATATAGTTTTTACCCTTTTTATCCTTATTCGTGCCATTTCCAAAAATGTACAGAACACATGTCCCCTTATTTTTCTAGCCGATTATATGATTTATCTATTTTCTAGCCTGTTTTACCCATAAGCGGCAAAATTAAAAAAAATTATCGAACCCGTGTCCTTTAATTTTTAGTGCTGATCATAGACAAATTTAATTTTTGTTTCTATCACTTTTGATTTAGAAGATATTACGTTACCAATTTTTCCCCCTTTTTACTCCAAAAATTAAATTTGGGTTTAGACGATATAATGTCATCGATTTTTCCCTTTTTTTACCCATTTAATTGAAAAAAGTACCAAACACTTATTTTAATTTTGTCAATGTGAATCGACACATCTTTAATTTATACTTCTGACTTCATTAGCTTAAATGAATATTTCCCCGTTTTCACCCTTTTAAACCCCATCGTAAAAGTACCAAACACATGTTTAAATTTTTAATAATTATTGATTGTGGCATAAAGTGAGTCTTTGTGTTTATAAGTTCAAAATATACGTATGGGTTAAAAAAAGTATCAAAATATAGTTTTTACCCTTTTTATCCTTATTTGTGCCATTTCCAAAAAAGTACAGAACACATGTCCCTTATTTTTCTAGCCGATTATATGATTTATCTATTTTCTAGCCTGTTTTACCCATAAGCGGCCAAATTAAAAAAAATTATCAAACCCGTGTCCTTTAATTTTTAGTGCTGATCATAGACAAATTTAATTTTTGTTTCTATCACTTTTGATTTAGAAGATATTACGTTACCAATTTTCCCCCTTTTTACTCCAAAAATTAAAAAATGGAACCAACGCGTGTCTTATACTTCTTCAATGTAAATAGACCCGTCTGTAAATTATACTTCTGGCTTGATTTGTTTAAATGATATTCACAGTTAAAAAAAAAAACGCTATAATATTTACTTGTTTTTACTCTTTTGTGCCTCATTTATCGTAAAAGTGCCAAGCACGTTCTTAATTTTTTTTAGTCCTTATCAATTGTGATGAAAATTGAGTATTTTTGTTTATTGGTTCAAAAAATACGTATAGGGTTAAAAAAGTACAAAAATATAGTTTTTACCCTTTTTCTCCCTTATTAGTTCCATTTCCAAAAAAGTACCAAACTTGTGTCCCCTTTTTTGAAAGACGATCCAAATCCAATTTCAACTTTGTTTCTAACGATGTAAATTTCGGAGATATGATGTTACTAATTTATCCATTTTCTGTTTCTGTTTAACCACTAAGCAGCACATGTCTTATACTTTTTCAATATGAATCAACCCGTCTGTAAATTATAGTTCTGGCTTCATTAGTTAAAATGAATTTATTTGTGGCATAAAGTGAGTCTTAATGTTTATAAGTTCAAAAGATACGTATGGGTTAAAAAAAAGTATCAAAATATAGTTTTTACCCTTTTTATCCTTATTCGTGCCATTTCCAAAAAAGTACAGAACACATGTCCCCTTATTTTTCTAGCCGATTATATGATTTATCTATTTTCTAGCCTGTTTTACCCATAAGCGGCCAAATTAAAAAAAATTATCGAACCCGTGTCCTTTAATTTTTAGTGCTGATCATAGACAAATTTAATTTTTGTTTCTATCACTTTTGATTTAGAAGATATTACGTTACCAATTTTTCCCCCTTTTTACTCCAAAAATTAAAAAAATGGAACCAAACGCGTGTTTTATACTTCTTCAATGTAAATAGACCCGTCTGTAAATTATACTTCTGGCTTGATTTGTTTAAATGATATTCACAGTTAAAAAACGCTATAATATTTACTTGTTTTTACTCTTTTGTGCCTCATTTATCGTAAAAGTGCCAAGCACGTTCTTAATTTTTTTTAGTCCTTATCAATTGTGATGAAAATTGAGTATTTTTGTTTATTGGTTCAAAAGATACGTATAGGGTTAAAAAAGTACAAAAATATAGTTTTTACCCTTTTTCTCCCTTATTAGTTCCATTTCCAAAAAAGTACCAAACTTGTGTCCCCTTTTTTGAAAGACGATCCATTCCAATTTCAACTTTGTTTCTAACGATGTAAATTTCGGAGATATGATGTTACTAATTTATCCATTTTCTGTTTCTGTTTAACCACTAAGCAGCACATGTCTTATACTTTTTCAATATGAATCAACCCGTCTGTAAATTATAGTTCTGCCTTCATTAGTTAAAATGAAATTTATAGTCAAAAAAAAAACCTACCCTTGAATACTTTCCCGTTTTTATCTTTTTCACCTCATTTATCGTAAAAGTACCAAATACGTGTCTAATAATTCTTTGTTACTTACCAATTGTGACGTTACTGCGTCTCTATGTTTATTATTTCAAAAGATACGTATGGGTTCAAAAAATTACCCTTTTCTGCCCTTATTGGTACAAATTTCAACTTTGTTCCCATCGCTTTGAATTTCGGAGATATGACGTTACTAATATTTACCATTTTTGTCCTGTTTTAACCCCAAAACGGGCGAATTAAAAAAGTACCGAATACATGTCCCTTAATTTAAAGTGCCGATCTTAGACCAATTGAGTTTTTGTTTCAATCACTTTTGGCTTAGAAGATACATATTTAACGATTTTTACACCCAAAGTTAAAAAAGTACCAAACACATATTTTATTTTTTTCAATGTCAATTGGCCAGCCAATAAATTATGCTTATGACTTCATTAGCCTAAAAGATATTCTTAGCTAAAAAGTAAAAATCCTACTCTTGAATATTTTCCCTTTTTTTAATCGCAAAAGTACCAAGTACGCGTTTAATAGTTTTTTAAAGCCTATTAGTTGTGATATAAATTGTTTTTCTATGTTTATTAGTTCAATAGGTATATATGGGTTAAAAAAAGTACCAAAATGTAGTTTTTATCCTTTTTATTCTTATGTCCATTTTTTTATCCGATTCAAATCCAATTTAAATTTTGTTTGCATCGGTGTTAGTTTCGGAGATATGATGTTACTAATTTCTCCCTTTTCTACCCTGTTTCACCTTCTAAGAGGTCGAATTTCAAAAAAGTACCGAACACGTGTCCTTTAATTTTAAGTGCTGATGTCAGACTAATTTAGTGTTTGTTTCGATCATTTTTGGTTTAGAAGATATATTTTTACCGATTTTTCCCCCAAAATTAAAAAAGGTACCAAAAATGTATATTATTTTTTTCAATGTCATTCGACCAGTAAATAAATTATATTCTGGCTTCATTAGCCTAAAAGATATCCATAGCTAAAGAGCAAAAAATATTTTCGCTTTATTTACCTTTTTGTACCCCGGTAATCGCAAAAGTACGAAATACGCACTTAATACTTCTTTAAAGCCTGTCGTTTGCGATATAAATTATGTTTATTAGCTCAAAAGATATATATGTGTTAAAAAAAAGTACCAAAATACATTTTTTACCCTTTTTTACCCTTATTAGTGCCATTTAAAAAAAAGTACCAAACACGTGTCCTCTTATTTTCCTAGCCTATTCAAATCCAATTTCAACTTTGTTTCTATCTATGTTGGTTTCGGAGATATGATCTTACTAATTTCTCCCTTTTCTACCCTGTTTTACCTTCTAAGAGGTCGAGTTTCAAAAAAGTACCGAACACGTGTCCCTTAATTTTAATGGCTAATATCAGACTAATTTAGTTTTTGTTTTTATCACTTTTGGTTTAGAGGATATACTTTACAAATTTTTACCACCAAAATTTAAAGAAAGTACCAAACATGTAGTTTATTTTTTTCCTTGTCAATCGACCAGTCAATAAATTATACTTCTGGCTCCATTAGCCTAAAAGATATCCATAGCTAAAAACCAAAAAACCAAAAAACCTACCCTTGAATATTTTCCTTTTTTTACCCTTTTGTATCCCATTAATCGCAAAAGTACCAAATATGTATTTAATTGATTTTATACCCTTCACCAATAGGTGAAAAGGTATTATAAGTTTGCCATTCAGTTTGTAATTTTTTCATTTCCTACCGATCGACTCAGAATCACCAGGAGAGTCGATTTAGCCATGTCCGTCTGTCTGTTGAAATCAAGTTTGTGGAGCACCCTACGCAGCACGCTATTGAATTTCATTAAAATCGGTCCATAAACACCCGAGATATCGCTAAAATACTAAAATTCGATGACGAATTTTAAATTTTTTTTTAAATAAAATAAAAAATTTTTAATTCTCATCGAATTTTGAATTTCGGCGATATCTCTGGTGTGTATAGACCGATTTGATAAAATTTAATAGCATGTTGCATTGGTGTATTTTCTAAAATCTGATATTTAATTAAAAAAAAAATACATTTTTTTTAAAAAAATTTTGAAAATTTGTCAATTTGCGTACATCGATAACTTTTGCCTTGGCGATATCTCGGTTATTGATCTACCGATTTTGATGAAATTCAATAGTGTGCAGCGTTGAATGATTTCCTAAAATTTAATATACAGTTCAAAAATTTTTTTTAAAAAACACAACTTTTTTTTGAAAAATACAGTTAAAAAAAAATTTAAATTCTCACCGAATTTTGACGATTCTCTGGTGTTTATAGACCGATTTTGATAAAATTTAATAACATGTTGCGTTAGAGTATTTTCTAAAATCTGATATATAATTCAAAATTTTTCTTAAAATACTGTTAAAAAAAAAATTAAATGTGTCAATTTGCGAACATCCATATCTTTTGCTTTGGCGATATCTCGCTTACGAATGATTGATTGACGTTGAATGATTTCCTAAAATTTGATGTACAGTTTAAAAATTAAAAAAACACAGTTTTTTGACGAAATTAATTTTTTTTATAAAAAATACAGTTTTTTAAACAAAATTTTGATGAAATATAGCATGCTGCAATAGTGTATTTTCTAAAATCAATATAATTCGATTTTTTTTAAATATTGTTTTTTTTAATTTTTGTTCTAAAATGTGACAATTTGCGTTGCGTTTGCTTTGGCGATATCTTAGTTACTGATCTACCGATTTTGATGAAATTTAATAGTGTGTTGCGTTGAATGATTTCTTAAAATTTGATATACAGTCCAATAAACTTTTTTTTTAAACAACATAGTTTTTTAAAAAAACACAATTATTTTGAAAAATACAGTTATTAAAAAAAACAAATTTTAATTGTTATCGAATTTTGAATTTTGGCGTTATAGAAAATAAAAAATGGTAATTTAGCATCGAATTTCGAGTTAGGCTATATCTCAGTTGTAAGTAGAACTATATGTTGCAAAAACTCTTTCCACTCTGCACTTTACTTTTGTAACACCATTGGTGAAGGGTACTTAAGGTTCGGCATAGCCGAACTTGTTTAATATCTATCGATTATGATATAAATTATGTTTCTATGTTTATTAGTTCAAAAGATATATATGTGTAACAAAAAAAGTACCAAAATATAGTTTTTACCCTTTTTTATCCTTATTAGTGCCATTTCCCCTTATTTTCGATTCATATCCAATTTCAACTTTGTTTCTATCTATGTTGGTTTCGGAGATATGATGTTACTAATTTCTCCCCTTTCTACCCTGTTTTACCTTCTAAGAGGTTGAATTTCAAAAAAATACCGAACACGTGGCTCTTAATTTTAAGTGCCAACCTCAGACCAATTAGTTTTTGTTTCTATCACTTAGAAGATAAACTTTAGAACAGCCTTACTCAGCCTTTGCACTCAGGAGCCGAGTACTAATCGGCTTTTTAACATATATTCACAGACATAACACGAACTGTAATCAAATTCCAATAAGTGAGAAAGGAAAACAATAATATTTTACTTAGTCTTATTGCTGCTTTCAACGAAGGAGGTTGATGTCGCTCAGATTTCTTAAATACAACAACAAACATACATGAAATTATTCAGCCTGCATTGCCAATGCTAAAATTTCTGTGTATTCATATCATTGTTTTGCTTTTAACTAATTTTTTGTTCGATTTACATTTCATCGGTAACGCTGCATAAGGTTATTTTTACACTAACACATGTAAAACCACAAACACATAATTATTTTAAGATGTTCTCCCGTTGAGTACCCCTGCTTTAGAAGATATACTTTACAGATTTTTACCCCCAAAATTAAAAATGTAAAACTCGTAGTTTATTTTTTTTTAATATCAATCGACCAGTCAATAAATTATACTTCTGGCTTCATTAGCCTAAAAGATATCCATAGCTAAAACCAAAAAACCTAACCTCGAGTATTTTCCCTTTTCTTCTTCTTCTGTTATCCTTGACTCCCAGTGGAGCATATGGCCTCAACCATCCTTTTATATCGAACTCTATTGCTAGATGTTAGGCATACATCATTCCATGAATAGTTTGCTGCTTGTAACTCCGCATCAATTGACCTTCTCCACGTTCTAGCAGGTGCACCAACACGACGGCCGCTTCCTTGTGGATTCCAACGAAGCGCTTGTAGAGCAATGTTGGTATTTGGCCTTCGAAGTGTGTGGCCTATCCATCGCCATTTCCGTTGACATACCTCTATAGAAGAAGGGATTTGGTTTGTAGCGTTTAGTAGATCTTCATTTTTTATGCGATTTGGCCACCATATATTAAGGATTTGCCGCAAGCATTTCTTTGCAAAGGTTTGTAGGCGCTTATCGATGGCATTTTTGCGTTTCCAAATTTCGCAGCCGTAATACAAGATGGACTTGACATTCGAGTTATATATTCGTAACTTAGTTGTTGTTGATATTTGCCGAGATTTCCATATAGCGATTCAATATCCTCATCGGCGCTACCTTTTGTAGATACCTAACTACCAAGATAATTAAAGGTACCTACACATCCAATACCCTCGTTTTCCACATTGATGTGTGGCGACGGGTTTGCGCCATAGCCTCCAGGCAAAATCTTTGTCTTGGAAATATTGATTTCCAGCTCTAGTGTTTCTTGAAGGTGAGCTGGTCTTTGGCTTAGAAGACATACGTCATAGGCGTATTCCAAGTAATAGAGTTGCTTAATTGGACACCACGTCTACTATTCAGTGCCATGCGCATTATATTGTCGATGACAAGGATAAAAAGTATAGGTGATAATATACATCCTTGTCTTATTCCAGTAGTAACTTCGAACGAATTAGACAATTTACCTTTGTGTAGAACCCGGCATTTAGAGTCCATGTACATTGCCCGAATTAAGTTCAGAATTTTCGTTGACATGTTACGGTTTTATAAAATTCTCCATAAAGTCGATAAACGGTAGATAAATGGGGGTGCGGAATTCATTACATTACTACAGTACTATTCTTACTGTGTTGATTAGATCAACACAAGATCCATTCTCTCGGAACCCAAACTGATTTTTGCGAGTTTTTCAGAAATTGCAACAGACGTTCTATTCAAAATTACTCGACTTAGTATTTTGCTCGGTATTGGAAGAAGTGTTATTCCCCTGTAGTTATTGCAGTCTTTGGAGTCACCCTTTTTTGGTATTTTGTCTAGTATACCTTCATTCCAGGAGGTTGGTAGAGGTTTTTCTTCCCATATTTTAAGCACAAATGGGTGCTTTTATGTGCCGATCCTTCAACGTCACATAAAAGCATCTCCGCTGAGCTATTGTCATTGCCTGGGGCCTTGTTACGCTTAAGGCTTTTAATGGCATTCTTCACTTCTTATATTGTTGGTGGGCTGTCTGAAATTCCACTGAATAAACAGTCATGGTTGGTTTCATTTTGCACTTCCGTCAGCGCTTCTAATCCAATGGGATTGTTTAATGTTGACTGGAAGTGTTCCATCCATTGTATTAATTGTTCATCCGGGGTTGAGAGAAGTGTACCGCTATTGGTGTAGGTAGGTTTGCCACACAATGCCCTTGATATATTGTATAAGGTCCTCATGTCGCCTTTATTTGCAGCTGACTCAGCTTGGCTTACTTGTTCATCTACCCACATTCTCTTGTCCCTCCTTGCAGACCTTTTTATTCTGTTGGATAGGTCACGGTATATTGTATGTATTAACCTCCTCAACATCAGCGTTTGCATTTAGACTTGCATTTTTTATGGTTTTACGTTGTTGAACCAGGTCCCATGTTGCTTGGGTAAGCCATACTTTCCTTTTATGGTCTTTAAAACCTAGCGTTTGTTGACCAACCTCATTGTATGTCTAAGTGATACATCTTCCGATTTCGTTTATATTTGCGGCGTTGTTGTTTAAAATATCTAGAAGCCGATTCCTTATGGATGTTATAAAGGCAGTTCGGTGTAGCTCTGATTCCAGTTTCCAAACATCAATTTTCCGATCGACTTTTGCTGTTTCTGACCTCAGAGCCGCTACGTTCAAACGAACTTTAGATATAACTAGATTGTGGTCGCTGTTTATATCTGCTCCGCGCTTCGAGCGTACATCAAGTAAAGATGATCGCCACTTAGAGTTGATCAAAATGTGATCAATTTGGTTCTTAGTGACACCGTTCGGCGATATCCAAGTTATTTTATGGTGGAGCTTATGAGGAAAAATTGTGCCACCTACAACCAGTTTCCTCTCACAGCATAGTTCGATTAATCTTTCTCCGTTGTCGTTTCTTACTCCGACACCGTGCTTACTAATGTAGTGTTCCAAGCCGGTGTTGTTTGAGCCAACTTTGGCGTTAAAGTCGCCCAGTATCATAGTAATGTCACAATTATGTACATTACTGTTCATCCAACTGCTTAATACATCGTAAAATTCGTTTTTGTCGTTTTCAGATTGGATTTCAGTAGGAGCGTAGACATTGATAACACAGCACAACAAAATAAAAAAAATTTCATGTGCTCTTAAAACCACTATGCAATTTTGATGTATCATGACTACCTATGTACAAAAATGGTAAAATTTTTAAATTCTATGGCAAGATTTTTTTTAAAATTGCAATTTTATTTAGACGTTTCTTCAAATAATTAATGATAACTCAAAAACTACTAGTCCGATATTATTAAAATAAAATCTGAAAAATTAAGATTTACATAGCCTTTAATTCGTCTATATATCGCGTTTCAATCGGATAGTATCGGAGTTATAATAAAAAATAAAATATATTTTTAACGTAAAAATGGCAAAAATTTTCGTTTTAAAAAAATCATGAAAAATCGAAAACGGCAAA
This sequence comes from Stomorhina lunata, assembly GCA_933228675.1. NCBI lineage: Eukaryota > Metazoa > Arthropoda > Insecta > Diptera > Rhiniidae > Stomorhina > Stomorhina lunata. The sequence goes on from OW121743.1 coordinate 30,041,903, forward strand.
GAACTTCCAGATTTGTTATTTTATCGCATAGCGAAATATAATAGCAATAAAATGAGATATCGACCATAAAAATCGATTGATTTTTTTCGAATTTATTCACAATTTAGTGAATTCGCTCATTTTCACAAAATTTTAGTTTTTTGCTTGATATACGCATCGGTATCTTTCACCAATTTGCGAATTTGTGGGCCGTCAGATATTCCTGCTCTCAGCCTTCGATACTGTATTTCCACAGTAACACGTGTCCCACAGAAATACGTGCCCAAAACAGTATTTCGAGTACTTGTTTTGCCATACATTTCTCATTCATCCAAAACACTTTGGCAGTACCTGGATATTGTATAGTGGTTTCAAAAGCATCGAATTTTTTATTTTGTTACGTTGTGTAATATGAAGGTATCCGTCAATTTTAGCGAAATTTTATATTTTATTGTTGACATGTATATTATAAGTTAAAAAAGAAAAAAATAAAAAAAATTAAACTAAGTAAAATGTTTTTGTAAATTGTCTTCGGGAAGTCCTCAATGACATGAAATGGCCAGTGAAAATTGTAATAACTCGAAAACTCTTTACCCGATTTTAAAGATATGTAGCTTATTGGAAAAATCATTGCTTTTGCATTAAGAACTAGAATCCACTTTTTTGCAAAAGGGGGAATAAATAGCTTTAATTTTGCAAAAACTGAAAATTTGTCAATTTTTTTCGATTTAAACGCTACTTTTCAGATTTGGGGCCTATGTGCTACGTGTTAACGTTGTCCAATTCGACTAAAATTTTGTGGGTGGAAGTTTCTCACCAAATCTCACAATAATCCGACATGCACCCCTTGAAATTGGAAAATTTATTTTTTTCATACATTTGAAAACCGCTATAATGCGTATAAATATCAAGCAAAAAACTAAAATTTTGTGAAAATGAGCGAATTCACTAAATTGTGAATAAATTCGAAAAAAATCAATCGATTTGTATGGTCGATATCTCATTTTATTGCTATTATATGTCGCTATGCGATAAAATAACAAATCTGGAAGTTTTTTGCCGTTTTCGATTTTTCATGATTTTTTTAAAACGAAAATTTTTGCCATTTTTACGTTAAAAATATATTTTTTTCTTAAGTTTTTTATTATAACTCCGATACTATTGATCCGATTGAAACGCGATATATAAACGAATGTAAATCTTAATTTTTCTGATTTTATTTTAATAATAACGGACTAGTAGTTTTTGAGTTATCATTAATTATTTGAAGAAACGTCTAAAAAAAATTGCAATTTAAAAAAAAAAAATTTTTTTAAATCTTGCCATAGAATTTAAAAATTTTAATTTTTATGGTCGATATCTCATTTTATTGCTATTATATGTCGCTATGCGATAAAATAACAAATCTGGAAGTTTTTTGCCGTTTTCGATTTTTCATGATTTTTTTAAAATGAAAATTTTTGCCATTTTTAGGTTAAAAATATATTTTTTTCTTAAGTTTTTTATTATAACTCCGATACTATTGATCCGATTGAAACGCGATATATAAACGAATGTAAATCTTAATTTTTCTGATTTTATTTTAATAATAACGGACTAGTAGTTTTTGAGTTATCATTAATTATTTGAAGAAACGTATAAAAAAAATTGCAATTTAAAAAAAAAAAAAATTTTTAAATCTTGCCATAGAATTTAAAAATTTTAATTTTTATGGTCGATATCTCATTTTATTGCTATTATATGTCGCTATGCGATAAAATAACAAATCTGGAAGTTTTTTGCCGTTTTCGATTTTTCATGATTTTTTTAAAATGAAAATTTTTGCCATTTTTAGGTTAAAAATATATTTTTTTCTTAAGTTTTTTATTATAACTCCGATACTATTGATCCGATTGAAACGCGATATATAAACGAATGTAAATCTTAATTTTTCTGATTTTATTTTAATAATAACGGACTAGTAGTTTTTGAGTTATCATTAATTATTTGAAGAAACGTATAAAAAAATTGCAATTTAAAAAAAATTTTTTTTTTTAAATCTTGCCATAGAATTTAAAAATTTTACCATTTTTGTACTAAGGCAGACATGATACATCAAATGTATATAGTGGTTACTCTAGCACATTTTTGCTGTTGACCTGTGTAATTATCATATTACGAGCTTTGGTCTTAAGTTTTATTGCCATTAGACTCTCATTGATAGGATACCATGCTATCATGGCTTTAGCTATTCTTTTAGTCATCAGAAAGCCAACACCCCTACTATGCTCATCACCCTCCGGGCGACCGAAATAAAGAAACACAATATTTTCGTTCCGAACTTCCCCTTGTCCTGTCCTTCTAGCTTCTTGCACCGCCAGCAAATTAATTTTATAATCAAACATTTCATGTCTTAGTTGTTCTAGTTTTGCAGTTTCGTATAGCGTGAATTAAGGAAAGATGTTGTTCTTTCTTGCTTCTTAGTTTCTAGACTGACTCTTTTTTCAAGCCAACTTTACTTTATTGATTTTTAATTTTTAGAAATACAAAGAAAATATAAAATGCTTACACAATACGTAAAATAATAAAAAAATAGAAACTACAAAAAGAAAGTATAAAATTATTACTCAATAAATAAAATAATTCACAAAAAAAAATAGGTTAATAACGAAAATAAAAGTTTTTTAGGTTTAAATGAAGAAAATGCTTATTCTTTGTTTTCGTTAATTTCCTGGATTACAAAATTAAAAGTTTATTGCACTTAATGTACTTTATGCATTAAACACATAGACAACAGCAGGCTGCGGGCTACAACCTGTCAAAATTAGAATACATGCATTCAAATAGAAATAAATTTTTTATAGTCGACACGGCTACACGACTACCGACCACCGTTGTAGCTGTAGCCAAAATTAAACTATTTTCTATTTTTGCTGGCGACAATAAAAGATTTAGTGCTGTCAACACCATATAATATTGAAATAAATGAGCGATTTAAACCACTTGAATTTATTTACCACAAGTACAATGGGGAGAATTTATGTAAACAATTTACATACTTATAAAATATTTATATATTTAATGTATATAATAATATCTAATAAAATATTATGTAAAAATTTATATTTATATAACTCTAACTCAATAGAAGTAAATTTTAAAAAGTTATTTTTTAAACTGTCTAACTCACACGCTACGTGTGCTAGAGCTACGTAGTTCATGTTATATAAAAGCCCAGTATGTCCTTTAGAAAATTCATTATATAAAAGAGCATATTTATATCTATATTGTTTTAAGATATACGAATTTTTATAAAAAAAGTCGGTTGCAGAAATAAGTTTATAGTATATTAGCTCTTAATCCATTATAAAGAATATTATATAGAATATATAAGAATATAAAAGATATTTTCAGTAGCTTTTGTTTGATACCAAAAAAGTTAATATCGCATATAAACTTCTAAAGTTATACCGTATTATTCTTGAAATTTAAAATGCTCATAACTCTTAAACTATTAGAGATCACACCAAAACCTTTCTATAATTTTTTTTTTTGATATAGACATACCACCAGGTACAGGAAAATCGTTGATTTCGGAGGTTAATTAATAAAATGAATTTATGTCGTTTTTATCAAAATTTAAATTGTTATTATGTCCATCTTATAAACGCGATATTTGCACCACTCATAAACAGGTGTTTCGAAATGTAGCTGCCATCTTAAATGTAGCTGCCGTCCCCAAAATAATTAAGTAGCTGACTACGAGGCGACGATTGCAGCCAACGACTTTTGTAGTCGGTGTTCGTGTAGCCTGCTGTTGTCTATGTGTTTAATGCATTATTCTTTATTCGTTACCAGAGAACTTCAAAATCACGGGATTTCTTGATTTCATTCAGCACAAACATTTTTGTTCATTTGAAAGAATAAAGAAAAATTCAACGTGATTAAAAATCATATTCATTCTACTGTACACATCAAATTCTGATTTTGTGTATAATTAACAAAAGCATTTTATGAATAAGTTCGCACAAGCAAGAGAAGGGCTTGCAGTAAATTCATCGTGTCCAAACGCTCTTATTCTCATTAACACACACAACATGTTTGAACCGAACGTCTATATGAATAGAGCAATATAATATGCCAACAATACAAACAACATGTACAATTCAACATTGATAAGTGAGCTTATTTGAATTTTTTCATCATTTTGGATTTATTTATCAAAGGCAAAATTAGAAGGAATACGCATTGGAAAATGCACAGTGGTTTATAAGATTTTTTTTTTATTAGTTTGGTAACTTTTTAATTGACGTAGTAGAGAAAAATGTGTATGTATAATTATTCCACGTCACCTCAAGTTTTACGGAAAATTACGGTTATAGGGATGTAACATTCTAATTGTATAATTGAATAGAGCAATAAGAGTTATTCAGAAAAATATATATATACACAGTGAGATTGAATGTATAGAAAAATTATTTTTATGCTAAACATTCAATCGTTTTTATAGTAATACGTTTATTTCTTTATAGAAATACGTTTATTTCTTTATAGAAAAATAAACTTAAATTTTTTTCTATGTAAATAAATAAAAAATAAAATAAATAAATAAATACATAAAAAATACATTTAGTTAAAAAAACAAACTTTTACTTTAAAAATAAAAACATGTTTTTTTTATAGAAAAAGTAAGTTGTTCTATAGAAAAAGTAAGTTTTTCTATAGAAAAAGTAAGTTTTTCTATAGAAAAAGTAAGTTTTTCTATAGAAAAAGTAAGTTTTTCTATAGAAAAAGTAAGTTTTTTTATAGAAAAAGTAAGTTTTTCTATAGAAAACGTAAGTTTTTCTATTGAAAAAGTAAGTTTTTCTATAGAAAAAGTAAGTTTTTCTATAGAAAACGCAAGTTTTTCTATAGAACACGTAAGTTTTTCTATAGAACACGTAAGTTTTTCTATAAAAAAAAGATTTTCTATAGAAAACGTAAGTTTTTCTATAAAAAAAAAAATATACTATACTGAATATACATTTGTCAAATAGATACGTTTTTTCTATAGAAACAAAAGAAAATAATTTTTGTTTACATAAAAACAACAAAAAAAATTTCAATGCTGACTGATAGAATTTTTTGCTTCTCCTGTAAAATTTTTAAATTTTTAGATAGTGCGGATTGCGTTTTAGCTGATGATAGTAATAATAAATATTACTTGCAAGATCAAATTGCAAACAGAATTAACATTTTCCGACAAAAATTACCTATTTTATCTAGACTATACGAATAGACATCAAAAACCACTGTAAACTAAAATAAAAAAAAGATCTTGCCTTTGAACAAATTCAAACACAATGATTTCTTGCTTTTTGCATTTCAATGTTTATCAATTTTTTGTATGTTTAGTGGAAAAGCCAACTACACGAATGGACAAGTTTGATTCGACCTATGACAAAAATAAGACTGTATTCAACATGCGAGTTGTTCGATTGCCTTAAAATGAACAACATGTATACAAGTTCGAACAAGTTTGATTAATTCATTCACTCCCAGTTTAAAGAAAATCATTTTCAATGAAGGGAAATATGTTCGGTTGCTTTAAAATGAACAGCAAAAGAGTGTGTGTAGGCAAGTTTGATCTTTTACAAATAAAAGACAAGTTTTTTGTGATTTTATTATTGTTGAAGGTTTTTTAATCAGCAAGTGAAGTTCTCTGTTCGTTACAGTTTATTTTTATATTAGGGGGATTCTGCAATATTTCATTGGACGTAACTCCTCTCTCCTTAGATTGTATTGTTATACAAATAGTGAGGAAGTAATTTCTTATTATACATTTGCATTCATTTTTTTATGATATTTTAATTGTTCTATTTCTTTCATATGTTCTATTTCATTTATTGCTATTTGACCCAAGGAAATAGTTACTTCTGTATTATTAAGATTAATATTTGGTGACAATGCAAAACTAGTCTCATATTCTTTCTGTTTATTTTTAAAAAATTTGCCATCGATTTTTACTTCGCAATCATTAAATGTAATGAGTTGGTTTCCATTTAAAATCAATTTCCTATTGTCGCAATTACTTTCTATTTTTGCATTGTTGACATTTTTTAGAAGAACTATTCCCTCTTCAATTTCCAAAATATTATCTTTAATATTTAGAATTTTGTAACATTTTTGCTTATTATAAAATATACATAGATCTAATTTTTTTTAGGTTTGGTATATATTTTTCATTGTTGTAATTATAAACAGTATCATTGATAACAACAATTTCTTGCATTCTTATATCTAATTCAAATCCTTTCTTATTTCTAATTGGAAGAATCAATGATCTTGGGACCGATACAATACCTGATGGTACCTTTATAAAAAATATAATTTGTTCGTTTCTATATTTAGCAACAGTTAATTGTATTTGTTGTAGTTTGTTAAAATCAATATTTAAGCCTCTAATTTCTTCAGGTGTTAGTATGTTATTGATCATAAGATTATGGTTAGCTGCAATAATATTATCTTGTATGTGCTCAATCTGTTCATCTAACGTTTTAATTTTTAATAGTAAGTCAAGACAAAAAATGTGTGAAAAAATATCTAAATTATTTTTATCTATTAAATTTATTTTTTCCAAAATAATATCTCTATCTGTTTCAATAGATTGTTTTAAGTCAATTAATGTTTTGTTGAAATGATTTGTTATTTTGATTTGTTTATTTTCGGTTTCAATTATTGTTCAAATATAATTGAACATAATTTTATATTTTTTATTTTCTTAGAAGTGTCATTGTTAAAAATCAAGAAAACAATTGATATTTTTAAAGAAATAATTGTCATTAAAGATATAATAAAAACTAAAACTATCACTTGTGTGATAAGATTTTATTGTTACTACTTGTGGGTTCATCTCTAAATAACCCCACAGAGTGATAAGCAATGAATACATGCGTAGCATTAGGCACGCATGTGTTCTCTTTAGATTTAAGATTTAATTGTTTAGATCTTACGATTAAATATTGTAAATAAAATTCAGTACTTTACAACTACTCAAATTATAAAGACTTTTTTACATTGGTCCTTCGAAGAGAAAAAAACTAGCAATAGTAAAAATATTCCTTCGAGAAACAAAAAAAAAAAACATAGAAAACAAATTCAAAACAAAAAAAAAAAATTATTTAACAAAACACTGTAAAAAAAGATGGCAGGAAGAGTTTTGTTATATAAAGCTCAACACCAAATCGACTCTGAGATCAGATCGATTTTGGAAAAAGTTAAAAACAAATCGGTCAGAAGAGCAGCGGTTGAAGAAACCAGAAAAAGCTTGACCAAATAATTGGACGAATTTGAGGAAAATCATCAAAAATTGCTGAAACATGGAGCAAATGATGATCAATATTTCCGAGAAAAGGTGTATGAGAACATAATGTCCAAAGCAGATTCAGCACTAAGGGAACTACAAAAAATAATTGACGATCCTGAAGTGGAGGTTGTGGATGACAACACCAAAAAAAAAGTTTGTGAAGATGCAAGAGCAACATCTACAACAAATTCAACAACAACAACAAATGGAAAAAATTCAACAACAGATGCAGCAAATACTAGGGATGTTGGAGGCGAAAAACGTCAACGAAACGGAAGAGAAGAAAACTCAAGAAATGCAATGAGAAGTCCTTTGCATTAGAGAAGAAAATATCAGCTTGGGAAGAACAAATGAAAGAAATAAGGCAGATATACTCGGAGTTGTCGATCAAGAATTCGAAGACTTAGAACGTCGGTATAAAATAAAAAATAAAGAAATAATTGACTAAATAACCAGATGCAGTGAAGAACCGAAGCACATAGCATTAAAGAGCATTGAAATACCATGCTTCGGAGGAAAGGTGGAAGAATGGAATTCATTTCATGATTTGTTTATGAAGCTAATTCATGAAAATTACAAACTGTCAGAAGTGGAAAAATTATACTATCTTAAAACTAATTTAAAGCATGAAGCTCTTAAGCTAATACAGCATTTACCAATTACTGAGAGTAACTACAGTGCAGCATGGGAAATATTAAAAAGCAGATTTGGAGATAAAAGAATTTTATTCACAAAACTTGTGGATAAGATTTTAGACCAGCCAAATGTTAACAGTTCATCAGCAGAAAGTCTAAAGAACCTTTTAGACACTGCAAATGAAGGCATACAGTCGCTAAAAGCCATGGGGATTAAGTTAGAAGATGCCAATCCCTTTATTGCCAGAATAATAATTCGTAAACTGGATAAAGATGGTTTAATTCTATATGAACAAAACACAAAAAAATCCAAAGAAATTCAGCAGCTAAATCACGTGATGGAGTTTATAGAGCAACACTACCAGGCGCTAGAAGCTTCAACCACAAAGAAGAGCAGTAACTACAAACAATATCATGGAAAATCAACTTATTTTACAGAAAAGAGCAATTGTTTATTCTGCCAAAAACCAGGACACAACAAAACTATATGCAAACAACTATTGGCGTTACCAGTTAATAAAAGACATGAGTGGGTCAGAAGCAGGGTAGGAAAAAATTATTCTCGCGAGCATAATTTTATTTTTATCGCTCTTTTTTGAGATTAATATCCGAGCGCAAAAATAAAAATCGCGAAAACAATTTTAATTATCGCTCTTTCTTTTTTGCATTCGTATCATGAACAGAATCATTTTTACTTTTTCGATTATGTTCATTGATATGAATATAATTTTTATTTTACGATCTTTTCAAAGAGTTTAAAAATGAGCAGGAGCGAATGTAAAAAGATTTATTCATTCTAGATTATAAAACGGACATCTGGGGAGGTGGTAGGTGGTAAATAAAGTTGCTGTAAGTTGACATTTTTGACTAAAATTGTTGAATAGTTAACAGGAGAACAAAAAAATTAGTAAGCTTCCTAGTATTTTAAAAAGATTCAAAATATTTTTTTGTTCTTCTTTCAAAAAAGAAAGAAAGGGATGAAAGGAGAAACAAAAAAAAAAAAAACATTTGAATTCCTTTTCACATACATACATATTAATGTGTGTATGAATTCAATTTTCACATTATTGAATGAAGCTGCTAATTCTTAATAGGAAAACAGCAAAAAACAGCAGAAAATTCAGAGTATTTTTTTTAAATAAAATTAATTGAATGAAAAAAAGAACACAACAAATATGTAAATTTGTGTGTATGTAGAAGCCAACACGTGTATTTTCGTCGATCACATACTTACATATATAAATATTTATGCGTATACTTACATCAGTGGTAGCCAAAACATTTGTATTAGTAAGTGTTAGTTGTATTGGTGAGAAATATTTTATACACTCGAAAAAATATTTTAATAAAATTATGGTATTTTCAATCAGATCTATTAGTCTTATTTATGTGTTAAATTATTTTAAAAAACCATAACGGTTTTTGGTTTTACTAGTAAGTTAAAACTTTAAACAAAAGAATTTTATTATACTAAACAATTATTTGTATGAATATGAAAATCTAAAACATATAATAAAATTTAAAAAGTCTCTTAAAAGTAGCTCTACATAACGTTACTATTTTAATTTAAAGTATTAATTTCATAACACTATTAATTCTTCTTTAATTTTTTTTATTGTCATAATACAATTCAAAAAGCGAGACGACAAACATTTTTTGAGTGTATTGAATTTACAAGAAAAAATGAGCATTTTTCGGTGGTTGATTGCAGACTAAATTAAAGAGCGTAAGAATGCGTGTGAAGAGCGTAAGAATACATGTGATTTCAGAATGCTGAATTCAGTTCGAGCTGGCGACCAATGCTGTAAACACACATATTTTTTGTTTACATTTTTTATCCTTCTTTCTTTAGAAAAAAATGTTTTTGCTTCTGCTAAAAACTACTTTCGGATTTTTCTGCTAGCCTGTTGAACAAATATCAATTTCAAGCAAATTTGTATCAAATATACCACACCTTATGCCTCCTAAATCCAAAAAATCACAAAAATCCAAACTAAAAATTATATTCGAATTGTATTCAAATTATATTCACGAATATTGGCTTTAATGATCGATTTCTATTTTGCGCTCTTTATTTTTGCGCTCCTCGAGCGAGTTTTATAATTTTTATCTTTGAACATAATTTTTATTTGAGATCAAAAAATAAAAATTAAAATCTTTTTGAAAAATAAATATCGCTCTCATAAATATCTCTCGCGAGAGATAATTATTAGAGCGATCTTCCTACCCTGCTAAAAATTATATTCGAATTGTATTCAAATTATATTCACGAATATTGGCTTTAATGATCGATTTCTATTTTGCGCTCTTTATTTTTGCGCTCCTCGAGCGAGTTTTATAATTTTTATCTTTGAACATAATTCTTATTTGAGATCAAAAAATAAAAATTAAAATCTTTTTGAAAAATAAATATCGCTCTCATAAATATCTCTCGCGAGAGATAATTATTAGAGCGATCTTCCTACCCTGGTCAGAAGTAATGAGTTTTGCTTCAACTGTCTCAAACATAAAAAAGACAAAAAAAGCAAGAGTGAAAACAGATGCCAAAAATGTGGAAAGTTTCATCACACGATAATTCATTTTGAAAAAACAACAGAGAAGGCAACAAACGCATTAAGCAGTGTATTGCTTGCTACGGCACAAGTAAAAGTAAAGTCTCTTCATAACGAATTCGTGACACTAAGAGCTTGAATAGATCAAGGTTCTCAAATAACTACAATAAGTGAAGAAGCTGTTCAAATGTTACAATTGCCCAGAATTAAAACGGACGTCAAACTTCATGGACTAGGACACACGGTAGTAGGAGTAGCTAAAGGCAAAGTAAATATAGAAATACATCCCAGATTTATAAGTAAGGAAAAGATAAAAACAGAAGCGTTAATTTTACCAACATTGGCATCCACCCAGCCCGAGATATCATTTAAATATGATGTTGAGAAATGGAAGAATTTCACGCTAACAGATCCCAATTTTAACAAATCTGAAAGAATCGACATGGTCATTGGAGCTTATTTGTATTCCCAAATATTAGAAGATGGAGTATTTCGAAAAGAAAAAATCGTAGGACAGAGCACAAAATTTGGATGGATCCTCTCTGGAGTAATAAAAGTGAAAAAAGTAAACAACAAAAGAAAATCTGTAGCAACAACCAGCATTGAGAGGTTTTGGGAGATCGAGGATATTCAAAACGAGGAAGTTTTAAGCGAAAACGATCAGTGCCTACAACTTTGTGCAGATACAACACAAAGAGGAGATGACGGTAGATTTATTGTCAGACTACTATTTATCGAAAAAGTCGAACTTGGCGAATCGTATAAAAGAGCAATGGCTCGACTAATAAATCTCGAGAAGCTGAAGTCAAATCCATCGTTGAAGGCAGAATACTCCAAAATAATAAGTGAATTGTTGGAAACTGGCCATATGAAAAAGGTAGATACTTGTAAAGAAGGAAAGTACTACATGCCACATCAAGCAGTAATAAGGGAATGCAGTCTGACCACAAAAGTTAGAGTTGTGTTCGATGTATCCTCAAAGACATCAAATGGTAATAGTTTAAATGACGTGCTAAATGTTGGTCCAAAGCTACAAAAAGATATATTCGATATTATTACAAGATGGAGGTCCTGGAGGTATGTTATATCTGCAGATGTAGAGAAAATGTTTCGTCAGATAAATATAAACGAACTTGATCAAGAATACCAGTATGTTCTATAGAGATATCATCCAAGTGAAGCAATCGGGGAGTATAAGTTAACAACGGTTACGTACGGGACAGCATCAGCGCCATTCTTGGCAATACGAACATTGATGGAAATTGCAAATCACTGCAAAAATAAAGATAATCGGAAAAAAATTTGGATTTTAGGAGCAAAAAATAGCATAAACAAGTAAGAGTGCTATATTCGGCTATGCCAAACCTTAAATACCCTTCACCAGTGGTGTTACAATTACAAGTATGTATGTTTCTGAAGACTGATTTAGGTGAATCCTACAAAAATACTAGTATATGTATATTGATTTTCTAAACTGAAAAAGCTTCAAATCTTGATAATTAACACTCCTCGTACGTTTAATTTTTAGGCGATATATGAATAATACTTTAATTAGCGAATAACCTTGTTTTATATTGGGTCTACATTTTGGAGGTAAATTGTATACAATTTCAGAAATTACACAACAGTGTAACATTTCGCACCTTGAGATAGGTCGTATTTAAATGCATATAGCTTTAAAATTAGAAGACCGATTAAATGGTTGCTATAATGAGAATATTTAGCGGACCTATTATTAGATTAAACTTTTGGCAACAACAGTTACGTAAGATATGAATAAAGGTCATCATAATGTGTAAAATTCACTTATTTAATACATTTATCGGTATGCTGAAATCAAGTTTGATGAGCTTCTAGATGGCATACCGACATAACTTATATGTATGGGTATTAGATGTTAATAGTGTTCTACGAAGTACACTATTGAATTGCAACCTATAGTTCCACTTACAACTGAGATATAGCCAAAACTCGAAATTCGGTGCTAAATTATAATTTTTTATTTTCTATAAACACCAGGGTATCACCAAAATTCAAAATTCGATGAGATTTAATCTTTTTTTTTTTTTAATAACTATATTTTTCAAAAAAACATGTTTTTTAAAAAAACGTTGTTTGAACTGTATATCAAACTTAAAGAAATCAATTAACGCAACACACTATTGAATTTCATCAAAAATAGATCAGTAACTGAGATATCGCCAAAGCAAAATATGTCGATGTACGCAAATTGGCATATTTTAGAAAAAAATTTTGAAAAACAATATATAAAAAACCGAATTATATATACGATTTTAGAAAATACTCCATTGCAGCATGCTATTAAATTTCATCCAAATCGGTCTATAAACTCCAGAGATATCGCCAAAATTCGAAACTCGATGAGAATTTAAAAAAATTTTGTTTAAAAAACTATATTTTTCATAAAAAAAAAAATTAATTTCGTCAACAAACTGTATTTTTTAAAAAAAATTTTTGAACTGTACATCAAATTTTAGGAAATCATTCAACGCGGTACACTATTAAATTTCATCAAAATAATTGGATCAATAAGCAAGATATCGCCAAAGTAAAAGATATCGATGTGCGCAAATTGGCATATTTTAAATTTGTTTTTTTTAACAGTATTTTTAAAAAAATGTTGAATTATATATCAGATTTTAGAAAATACTCCAACGCAACCTATTATTAAATTTTATCAAAATCGGTCTATAAACACCAGAGATATCGTCAAAATTCGAAATTCGATGAGAATTAATTTTTTTTAAACTGTAATTAAAAAAATGTAATTTCGTCAAAAAATTGTGTTTTTTAAAAAAAGTTTTTTGAACTGTATATCAAATTTTAGGAAATCATTCAACGCAGCACACTATTGAATTTCATCAAAATCGCTATATTAATAACTGAGATATCGCCAAAGCAAAAGTTATCGATGTACGCAAATTGACAAATTTTGAAAACTTTTTTTAAAAAAATAGTATTAAAAAAAACAAGTAAGAGTGGTATATTCGGCTTTGCCGAATCTTGGATACCCTTCACCAATGGTGTTCCAAAAGTACTTAATGTAATTCGTAGCAATATTTGGTTATACTAGTATTATATGAAAAGAGTCTTTAAAATTAAGAGTCGGAAAACGAAAACCTTTTCGGTGGCGTCATCATCTAGAATAGTTATGCACCCAAAGGTTAGGTTGGGCAGGTGGCTGATGTCTAGGGAAGCTTCACTTGGGTTCTAAAGTGGTCCCTTTGTGAAAGATAATGATTACTAGACTACGAGTAGAAAATTCATATTTAAGCCAGCCAGTAGCTTCGAAATAAAATAGACACATATTTTACGAACATTTAATAAAGTTCGATAGACCAGATAAACCATGTAGAAAAGATGCTTCAAAATGTAGATGCCCTTACATTTGCAATAGCACATCGATTTGATGAAGTTTAAGTATTCTGGCATGCAACCCAAAAACACAGTGCCCAGTGAGGGTTGTGCACTTTAATTCGTACGAATTATCCAACTAGTAAAAGTTCTTGATTAGTTATGTAAAACTCTGAAGTTAGCGGACTGATTTAGGTCAAAGCTTTAACAATGATTGTCAATGTATACAAGCCTTAAAATTATAGGGTATACACTCTTAGTTTTAGATACATACGTGAAATATATAGCTTTTGAATGGATGGTTATCAGCTTTGTCGGAAAAGTTTACTTATTAATTTGAAGTTAGTTAATTAATTAAAATGAACACTTCATCAATAATATTTGGGATGTATAGTTCTTTCGATCTGTCCGATGGATGTTTGGAAAGTTTTGTTCTAGTTCCTTGTGCAATTTTAATTTGATTTAATTTATCAGCATTAAATCGATTCCCGGTCGGGGTTATATGGGAGATTTCACTAAATGTGAATAGAGCTCGCCCATTTTCAATATCGAACTTTTCAAGAGATCAGAAATACTTTTGTCAAATGTTGTCCCTCTAGAAAGTTTAAGTATAGCCCTGAATATCAATATTGTACAACGTCTTTATACTAAATGTCATCATCGTATCTTAGGCGAAGTTATACTGAATCAATTGTCAAACGTGAACGGATTTCTCCCAATTGCAATTAAAAAATTTAAATTTTCGTTGATATGTGAGATACTTACATACATATGTAGGTTTTGAACGGATATCATGTAATAGCTGCCTTTTTGTACTTCCTAGGAAGATTACCTATAATTTGATATATAAAACATTCTCAAATAATATAATAATGTTCAAAAGTCAGACACAAAATTAAGATTAATGCAGAGTGTCTGTCTGCTAAAATCAGATTTGTGGAGCTCCTGGATTTTACACAAAATTTTAGGATATTGTCCCACCCTGAATTTTATCATTGTCGATCAAAACACCATCGCTTAAATGCTAAATTATATCTACCACAAATTACAGAATGCATCAGGATTTAGATAATCCCCTGCGAAGGACGCTATTAAACTTCATCAAAATAAACATCTGAGATATCGACAAAACAGGAGCTCCAAAAACTTGACTACAACAGAAAAAAGGACAGACAGGTTGACGGACGGACATGTAGACGGACGGACAAACAAACAGACGGACGGACAGACGGACGGAGGTCGCGAAATCGATTCTTGTGCCGATTCTGAGTTGATCGGTACAATTTGAATGGTATTCATAATCAGATTTGTGGAGTATATATATCAGATTTTAGAAAATCCTCCCATAAAGAATGATGTCAAATTTCATCACAATCGGTCCATAAACACCTGAGATATCGCTGAAACAATACTTACAAAATGTAAACAAAATTTCTTAGACACGTACTTTGGGCAATTTGCTGTACATCAAATGTAGTGTTATGGCGATATCTCAATTGTTTATAGACCGCTTTTGATAAAATTTAATAACGTGCTTGGTGGGGGAATTTCCTAAAATCTGATATAAAATTTATGTAGGTCCGTACTAAAGGAGGGTAGTTTTTCCTATTTCTGCATTTAATTTTTTCAACAAACATTCTCTAATGTGTACTTTGGGCAATTTGCGATACATCAAATTCAGTGTTTTAGCGATATCTCAGTTGTTTATGGACCGATTTTGATAAAATTTTACAGAGTGCTTTGGGAAAATATTTCCTACAATCTGATATATAACATATTATCAGATGTACACCAGGAGTATCTTTTTTCTCTTGTTATTTAAAAGTGTGTTTCAATCAAAAATTTTAAAATTTTCGTCTAATTTTTGGTTATTTTTCAATATTTTCGGTGTTTATAAACCGATTTTAATGAAATTTAATAGCGTTCATTGCGGGAGAATTTCCTAAAATCTGATATATAATTTATGTAAGTCCATTCTCCAGGGGCTTCAGAAACTTGATTTCAACAGACAGACAGACAGACGGACGGACAGACAGACAGACGGACATCGCTTAATCGATTCTCCTCCCGATTCTGAGTCGATCGGTATAATTTTTATGGGGTCTACGATCACTAATAAAAAAATTACAAACGGAATCACAAACTTATAATACCCTTTCACCTATTGGTGAAGGGTATAAAAAGGACAGACAGGTAGACGGACGGACATGTAGACGGACGGACAAACAAACAGACGGACGGACGGACGGAGGTCGCGAAATCGATTCTTGTGCCGATTCTGAGTTGATCGGTACAATTTGAATGGTATTCATAATCAGATTTGTGGAGTATATATATCAGATTTTAGAAAATCCTCCCATAAAGAATGATGTCAAATTTCATCACAATCGGTCCATAAACACCTGAGATATCGCTGAAACAATACTTACAAAATGTAAACAAAATTTCTTAGACACGTACTTTGGGCAATTTGCTGTACATCAAATGTAGTGTTATGGCGATATCTCAATTGTTTATAGACCGCTTTTGATAAAATTTAATAACGTGCTTGGTGGGGGAATTTCCTAAAATCTGATATAAAATTTATGTAGGTCCGTACTAAAGGAGGGTAGTTTTTCCTATTTCTGCATTTAATTTTTTCAACAAACATTCTCTAATGTGTACTTTGGGCAATTTGCGATACATCAAATTCAGTGTTTTAGCGATATCTCAGTTGTTTATGGACCGATTTTGATAAAATTTTACAGAGTGCTTTGGGAAAATATTTCCTACAATCTGATATATAACATATTATCAGATGTACACCAGGAGTATCTTTTTTCTCTTGTTATTTAAAAGTGTGTTTCAATCAAAAATTTTAAAATTTTCGTCTAATTTTTGGTTATTTTTCAATATTTTCGGTGTTTATAAACCGATTTTAATGAAATTTAATAGCGTTCATTGCGGGAGAATTTCCTAAAATCTGATATATAATTTATGTAAGTCCATTCTCCAGGGGCTTCAGAAACTTGATTTCAACAGACAGACAGACGGACGGACAGACAGACAGACAGACAGACAGACAGACGGACATCGCTTAATCGATTCTCCTCCCGATTCTGAGTCGATCGGTATAATTTTTATGGGGTCTACGATCACTAATAAAAAAATTACAAACGGAATCACAAACTTATAATACCCTTTCACCTATTGGTGAAGGGTATAAAAAGGACAGACAGGTAGACGGACGGACATGTAGACGGACGGACAAACAAACAGACGGACGGACGGACGGAGGTCGCGAAATCGATTCTTGTGCCGATTCTGAGTTGATCGGTACAATTTGAATGGTATTCATAATCAGATTTGTGGAGTATATATATCAGATTTTAGAAAATCCTCCCATAAAGAACGATGTCAAATTTCATCACAATCGGTCCATAAACACCTGAGATATCGCTGAAACAATACTTACAAAATGTAAACAAAATTTCTTAGACACGTACTTTGGGCAATTTGCTGTACATCAAATGTAGTGTTATGGCGATATCTCAATTGTTTATGGACCGCTTTTGATAAAATTTAATAACGTGCTTGGTGGGGGAATTTCCTAAAATCTGATATAAAATTTATGTAGGTCCGTACTAAAGGAGGATAGTTTTTCCTATTTCTGCATTTAATTTTTTCAACAAACATTCTCTAATGTGTACTTTGGGCAATTTGCGATACATCAAATTCAGTGTTTTGGCGATATCTCAGTTGTTTATGGACCGATTTTGATAAAATTTTACAGAGTGCTTTGGGGAAATATTTTCTACAATCTGATATATAACATATTATCACATGTACACCAGGAGTATCTTTTTTATCTTGTTATTTAAAAGTGTGTTTTAATCAAAAATTTTCAAATTTTCGTCTAATTTTTGGTATTTTTTCGATATTTTCGGTGTTTATAAACCGATTTTAATGAAATTTAATAGCGTTCATTGCGGGAGAATTTCCTAAAATCTGATATATAATTTACGTAAGTCCATCCTCCAGGGGCTTCAGAAACTTGATTTCAACAGACAGACAGACAGACGGACGGACAGACAGACAGACAGACGGACATCGCTTAATCGATTCTCCTCCCGATTCTGAGTCGATCGGTATAATTTTTATGGGGTCTACGATCACTAATAAAAAAATTACAAACGGAATCACAAACTTATAATACCCTTTCACCTATTGGTGAAGGGTATAAAAAGTGTATAAGGAGCTGTGCTAAATGCATAAGATACAGACATGACACGAATAGTCAAATTGTGGGAGTGCTACATCACTATAGAGTAAATATAAATCCACCGTTTACTCATTGCGGAATCGATTATGCAGGCCCATTGCAAATAAAATGCTCAAACGGGAGAGGACAAAAATCAATGAAAGGGTATGTCGCCATTTTTGTATGCATGACAACGAAGGCAGTTCATTTGGAAGCGGTTAGCAGTCTTACTACAGAGGCGTTTCTTGCAGCACTTAGAAGATTTTTTGGAAGACGAGGCAAATCCAGTGATATATACTCAGATAATGGTACAAATTTTGTGGGAGCAGCAAGACAGCTTGAAAAAGATTTTATTGAAGCTATTAAAAATAATTCAAAGTTAGCACCTATCTTGGAAAACGACGAAATTAAATGGCATTTCATTCCGCCGGCAAGTCCACACATGGGTGGAATATGGGAAGCCGCAGTAAAATCTATGAAGTTTCATTTGAAAAGAATAATAGGCGAACATAAGCTCACGTACGAAGAGCTAAGCACGCTACTGGCTCAGATCGAAGCGGTTTTAAATTCACGACCCGTTTATGAACTAGCTAGCAATCCAGATGATCTAGAAGTTTTAACACCAGGTCATTTTCTAATAGGACGAGCAATGATAGAGAGTCCAGCAAAATATGAAGAAACTACAATAAGCTGCTTGGATAGATGGAAGTTGCTGCAGAAAATGAAAAATCATTTTTGGAAGCAGTGGAAAAATAACTATCTTGTAGCAAAGAGCAAAATGGAAAAAAACGTATCCGAACATTGAAAATGGGCAAATTGTAATAATAAAAAATGAAGAGTCTCATCCCGCTCGCTGGCCGTTAGGTAGAGTAACAGAGGTTCATCCAGGAAAAGACGGAATAGTCAGAGTAGCTGCTATCAAAACGAAGAACGGCATAACAAATAGGCCAACAAACAAGTTATGCCCATTAGAATATCAAAATGATGGAGCATATGAACAAATTAAGGATGCTGATACAACTACTGCTCAAGTCAATATGACAATCAAACAACAAAAAAAGAAGAAAATGTATTTACCAATAATATTATTGTTGAACTTGTTGTTTATAATTAGTACACAAGCGTTAACAAAAGTGGAAACAATAAAAGAAAATTCAGTGATTTATTTGGATCCAATAAGTCACATAAACGTCGTATCGTCTTCTTGGAATATAATTATTTATTATGACATGAAAATGTATTTTAAAACCTTGGAAACAGCAGCCGACGTACTTACTTAGGTCTAGAGAAATATGTCCCAAAATCGACACTTATTAAGAACAATGCTGGAGCGTATTAAATAACATGGAGTATAAAGTCAACAAAATAAAAACCACCAACGAGTTATTCAACATAAGTTCCAGAAAAAAGTTCCGTTTAAGTTTATAGGTTCTTTATATCATATTCTATTTGGAATGATGGGTGAGGACGACCGACAGGCTCTAGAAGAGAACATGAAATCACTGTTGGAAAATCAAAGTAATATGAAAGAATTATCCAAAAGGCAGACATCGGTGGTTGATTCTACGGTAAACCTACTTAAAAGAACAACAGAAGAAGTAAACACTCACTTTGAAGAAATAAAATCAAAGATCCAAAATATAAGTGATACTGTAAAATAACGTCATTTTGAATATAGAGGAGTGTGACAGTGTACAGAAGGAAGCCATAGATTTGTTGCTAGATATAAACAACGGAAAGATACATCCAGTATTAATAAGTCCACAACAACTCCAAGCAGAAAATAACGCTATAAGAGATAAAATTCCTGAAAGGTTTATGTTGCCAGGAAAACGAAGCGGTACAGAGCTGAAAGAGATATGGCATCTTTTAACTGGAACGGGCACATTTTTAGGAAACCAACTCATTGATTTTGAAAATACCACTCTTTAATCATCAATCATCACAAATCTACAAAATAATTCCAGTTCCATTTATTAAAGATGAGATTGTATTAACGGCAAAAATATATATTGTGTATAATTACGAAAAGGACGCCTTTCATTACTTAGCAGATGCAGTGCTGAAGGAATGTAAACGAACTTTAAGCAAAGAAATTGTATGCGAAGAAAATATTCCATGGATAGATGTCGTGTCTAATGAAAAAAACACACACTGTTCTCAACTGTTCATATAACGAAGTGGATGCCGTTCCCTTTTGGATGGAGCTAAGCACCAGAGGCAATTGGCTGTTCAAGGTTTTTAAGAACGCATCAGCACATCTAAAATGTCAAAACGTTCAGCAAACAATCATGGACCTTCATCGCCAAGGTATTCTAAGTTAAGACGAGGACTGCACCGCGAGAATTGAAGAGATTACGTTGGAGGCCATGCACAATGTTCAAGCAAGGGTTAATAATAAATTCCACGCCTTTCTAACAAGAGATGTCGAAACAGAGGAAATTCAAGCGATAAAACCATTGGAAAATGTTCTGATAAATCACAGTCGAGCGATTTCACAACTAAGAGACCATATTGATGAGTTAAAAAAGTATAATATCGAACTGAGAGACATTTCGTTTCATCATGTGACTGGGCATACATCTTTATTATTAGTAATAAAGGGTGGTTAAATTGTAAGGGCCGATGTTGAATGTGAACCACACCTAAACGCCAAGTTTTTTGCCGAATTTTATTTGACATTTCTCTGTTTCAGACTTACTCAATTTGAACCGTGGATAAACACAATCCAACAACGTGTTAAAGTTATCCAGACTTATTATGAAAATGGGCGTTCAAATACAAAATGCATATCGTGCATTTCGTGATTTTGTTGATCAATTTTATCGTCCAAATGTGCGTACAATCGCAAAAATCGTGGAAAAATTCGAGCAAACCGGGCCTGTAGAAGATGTAAGAACACCAGTGCATGCTCGTACAGCTCGTACTGCAGAAAATATTGCGATAGTGTGGCTGAAGAGCTGTCCACCTCAACTCGTCGTCGTGCCCAACAATTGCACCTCTCACGCTTGTCGTTGATGAACATTATGCATCAAGACTTGCATTTACATGGTTACAAGGTGCAATTGGCTCAAGAACTAAAGCCTCTTGACCATTCCAAACGTCGTGAATGGGCAGAATGGTGGCAAAAAATGGCAACAGTGGATGATCACTTTTCGAAGAAAATCATCTTCAGTGATGAGGCACATTTTCACCTCAGTGGATTCGTCAATAAACAGAATTGCCGCATTTGGATGAATGAGAACCCAAGAGTGATTGTCGAAAAACCAATGTACCCACAAAGAGTGACTGTTTGGTGCGGTTTATGGGCTGGCGGCATCATCGGGCCTTATTTTTTTCCAAAATGAGGCCGGTCATGCAGTTACTGTGAATGGTGTTCGCCATCGTGAGATGATAACGAACTTTTTATGGCCCGAATTGGAAGATATGGATGTGGACGATATATGGTTTCAGCAGGACGGTGCCACTTGCCACACAGCTAACGAAACAATGGCTCTTTTGCGCAACAAATTCAATGGCCGTGTTATCTCACGTAATGGCGATGTCAATTGGCCGCCAAGATCATATGATTTGACACCGTTGGACTTTTTTCTTTGGGGTTATTTGAAAGAAAAGGTGTACGTCGATAAGCCAGCAACAATTCATGAGCTAAAGGATGAGATAATTCGGCAAATTAACGGCATAAAACCTCCATTATGCCTCAGGGACATCGAAAATTTGGACCATCGGATGGAGATGTGCCGCCGTGGTCGCATAATTGAGTAATACCAATATATCATAATAAAATAAAATTACAATAATTTCCTAAACAGTTTGTGTTTTATTCAAAATCAACATCGGCCCTTGAAATTTAACCACCCGATAGTTATTATTATAATTCTTATTATTTTATTGATAAGACGTATGATTAAATTAAGACAAATAGCTTTAATCACTTTCTCCCCCCCGCAGAATGTTCAAATATAATTGAACATAATTTTATATTTTTTATTTTCTTAGAAGTGTCATTGTTAAAAATCAAGAAAACATTCTTTGAGATAACAATTGATATTTTTAAAGAAATACTTGTCATTAAAGATATAATAAAAACTAAAACTATCACTTGTGTGAAAAGATTTTATTGTTACTACTTGTGGGTTCATCTCTAAATAACCCCACAGAGTGATAAGCAATGAATACATGCGTAGCATTAGGCACGCTGTATTCTCTTTAGATTTAAGATTTAATTGTTTAGTTCTTAAGATTAAATATTGTAAATAAAATTCAGTACTTTACAACTACTTAAATTATAAAGACTTTTTTTAAAGAGTTCTTTACAGTGATTATTATTATCTAAAACTTGTAAATGATTTTCTATCGCTAATCTATCCTCTTCGTCCATTGTTCCTGCCACCCACTTGAGACCTGAGCCTAGGATATTAGCCAAGCCTCTTCTATTTCTATTTAATTGTAAAGTATGAAACTTTATTTTAACTTTGTCGAGTTGGCTTTGTAAGATAATTTTATTTATTTTGGACTCTTGTATATTTAGCCTTATTACGGTTGTCGAATATACGACTTCGACTACGACAGTTAGTAGTAGATTAAAGAAAACATCAACACAATTTCATTAATCTAGTACTAACTGTCGTAGCCGAAGTCGTATATTCGACAACCGTAATAAGGCTGAATAATTTCTATATGATCAATTATATTCTGGACTTCGATTAAATATATTGTATGAATTATTGTTGAATATGCGTCTACCATCGTTACGTTGTCCAGTTTTATTTCCGTATAACCGCTATTATTTTTATTAATAGGTTGAATCAATAAGTTACTCATTACTGGTGTTATCAGTAGGATTAGGGTCGTAAGGCATGATATCCATGTAGTCTGTAAATTTAAAGGGACGTTTAATGTTAGTTGGATGAATATTATCTATTTTCAATTTTCTATACCGAGATTCATATTTATTTCTTCTGGTTTGTTATAAATAAATTGTTCCCTGCTCAAGTTTCTTGTATTTATAACTTTTCTTTTAAGTCTTTTAATCGATTGTATATTTTTATCTTATCTATATTTCCTTCTATTATATCAAATGGTCTGTTCATTGTTGTAGAGTGAATGGATTTGTTGTACCATTCAACACATTTATAAATTCGTTCTTGTACCGATAGTGTTGATTTTTGCATTTCTAATGTTATAAATTTGTCTGATATACTACTATGTATTCTTTCAATATATGCATTTCCAGTATGATTATTGGGTTTTGTGAAATGAACTGTTATATTTTCTTCTCTTAAAAAATCTTTTACATTGACGGATGAAAACTCATTGTCTGTTACTATTTTGATTGGTCTACCTCTAATTGATATATAAAATCTATTTTTTCTACTATTGTGCAGCTGTTTCTGTCTTCTAAATATAACATAACTGCGTATTTTGAGAACCTCTCAATAAAGGATAAAAAGCTGTGTTTCTTATTTGTATATGTATATATCCATATGTAATATTTCGTTATCATCCTTTGGCGTTTCTGTAATATGAAATTTTTGCTTTATTGGTTTTCTATCATATTTCGAATTATTGCAAACATCACAGTTATTTATATATTTTTGAATAAACTGTTTTAGATTATTAAAATAAATCTTTGTTTTTAAACCGTAATAATTTTCATTAATACCTGCATGGCCTGTTTCATTTTTATGATACTTAGCTATACATCTGTATAATTCATCTTCATTTTGTATATCTTTAGCATTACAAATACATCGAACAAATTTTATTGAATTTACAAATAGTGCAATCAATTTTAACTGTACCTTGTTGTACAAATGATCTGATAATTCGGTGTTAATACCTATCCGCAAATTTGTCTTATTAGTTATATGTCTTCTAATTATATCGGTCCTTTTACCTGACACAATGTCGTCTGTGTTTAAAAATATTTTTGTTTATTGTTAATAGTTTAAATTTCACAGGTCTTGTTATCGCTCAATATAATTTGTTTTTGAAATTTATTTACAACTGTATCCAAAATAAAGAAATGGTCATTCAAGTCTTCTTCTTGAGAATGAATAGTTGCATCTACGCTTATCCTATCATCCGCCATAAAAATATTACCACTTGAAGTATTTACACGGCTCATGAAATCCGCTACAACATTTTCTTTTCCCTTAATGTAGTTTATTTTAAAATCATATTCTTCTAACTTCAACAGCCATCTTTGGAGTCTTTGATTAATATCCTAACCTCTTGTCTTTGAATGAAGCCAAACCAGTGGTTGATGATCCGTAAACAACTCAAACTGTCTGCCGTATAAATATGGACGAAAGTAATTTACTGCCCATACAATGGCTAACATTTCTTTTTCTATAGTCGCATAATGTTTTTCATGATCATTCAATGTCCTACTTGCATAAGCAATAGGATGGGAGTCGTATCCACTGGCATCTGTAGTCAACTTGAAGCTCTTTGAATAGTCACCCAAGTATTGGTGGATTAGTTATTAATTTCTTCAATTTTTCAAAAGAATTCTGATAATTCTGACTATTGACATTAATTTTAGTATTTTTCTTTAAATATTTTGTTAATCCTTGAGCAACCTTTGCATAGTCTTTAATAAATTTGCGATAGTATCTAGTAATTCCTAAAAAAGATTTTATTTGTTTTGTTGATTCAGGAAGCTTTAGTTTCTGAATAGCTCCAATTTTATTTGGATTAGGTTTTATTCCTTCTCCGCTTAATATATGACCAAGGTATTCAGTTTCTTTTGCGAAAAAAACACATTTGTCGAGCTGTATCTTCAGATTATGTTCTCTAAATTTCTGAAAAATTTTGTTCAGTCCGAAAGGCATTCTGTTATATTCATAATGTCCTAAAGGAGTCGAAAAGGCCGTCTTCTTCCTATCTTCTTCATTCATAAGAATCTGGTGAAAGCCCTTCGCTAAATCCAACGTGGTAAAGTAAATAGATTTTCCTAATTTATCCAATATATTTTCTATATTGGGTATTGGAAATTTATCATCCACTGTTATCTCGTTCAACTTTCTATAGTCCACAACAATACGCCATTTCTTCGTTCCTGAGTGATCCATTTTCTTTGGAACCACCCAGATGGGGGAATTGTAAGCAGAATTACTCTCTACAATTATTTTTTGTTTTAACATTTCCTGAATCTGCCTATTAATTTCTTCTTCGTGAATTTTGGGATATCTGTATATCTTGGAATATACAGGTTTATCTGTAGTAGTAATTATTGAATGTTTTATTTGATGGGTGTGAGTAAGTAGATCGCCCTCACTGACAAAGGTTCGAAAAATCATTGATTCGTTTATACTAGGATTAAATTCTGAAGGTTTGCACGAATCCTGTTCATATTTTGTATTTAACTTATCTAATATTACTTTTAAATTTGATAAAGTTGATAAAGCTTTGTGGTATAGTTGGGTGTAACTTTCTTTGATGACAAATACTTTTAGTAGTTCACCTTTCACTTTTTCCCATGACTTATCACTCAATCCTCGAACTATGTAAGCTGCTTCTCCCTGAATTTTCTTAAGGATGCACCGAAAATAAATATAGTTCTCCATCTCGCCACCTTGGAAAATTTTTAGAAATAACTCTACTTCGTTGATAAATGATGAGACATCGTAATCTCTGTCTTTTCCAGTAAAAACATTTATTCAATCCACTTCCTTCAAAAGAATTGAAATAGGGATGCTTCTGTTGGCACTGAAGTTGATGCTGATGTTGCTGCTGGAGTTGATGTTGGATCCGATGGTAATGTTTTTGATGCATTTAATTTATCTTCTAACATGTTAAAATATGGTTTATACTAAGGAGTTTGGGTCTTCTCCATATCTTTAGGCATTGTGATATTAAACTTTTCTTTTCTTTTCACAAAAGGAAATAATTTTTCATATGAACACTTCACGAAAAACAAAGGTTTTTTAGGTTTAAATGAAGAAAATGCTTATTCCTTGTTTTCGTTAATTTCCTGGATTACAAAATTAAAAGTTTATTGCACTAAATGTACTTTATTCTTTATAGTTTATTTTTATATTAAGGGGATTCTGCAATATTTCATTGGACGTAACTCGTGCGTACGTTCCATGTAGCAAACTTTAAACTTTCTTTCATGCCTTTATTAGTTTTTATAGTTCGATTTCTTTGGATAAAATTGGTTTTATTCATCAGGATGTTCTTACATAGATTAGGCACCTCCAAAATCCTTATGCCAGCTGCCGTAGCAGGGGGACTTCTCGCTTGATTACCTCTTGGAGTAGTATATTCTATAATGTTGTTTCTTTCCATACTTAAAACATCGTAAGTGCTAAGTCGATGGATGATGAGTCCAAAGACAAGAACCACGTTTGTAAAGCGAGCCGCTCGATCCGAGACAGACGCCCGCTTGCAGCCGCAACTAACATGTTGAACAGACGCTACAGTTTCGTACTTTACCAAGTACAATTATCTTAGACCCTTAGACCAAATACGTCGGAATGGCTCTAAGATACCTCCCCCTCACGTTAGCCCTGACCTAAAATACCATTCGGGTTGTTTACCGCATCTTCAACTAGGTTGCTCAGGTTTCCCAGGAGAGTCGATTCTGATATGGACCGATTTTAATGAAATTAAATAGCGTGCTGCGTAGGGAAATTTCCTAAAATCTGATGTATAATTCGTCTGGGAACAACCACCAGGAGCTCCACAAACTTGATTTCAACAGACAGACGGACATGGCTAAATCGACTCTCCTAGCGATTCTGAGTTGATCGGTATAATCTTTATGGGGTCTAAGACGAATAATGAAAAAATTACAAACTGAATGACAAACTTATAATACCCTTTCACCAATTGGTTAAGGGTATAAAAACAACTAAATACGTATTTGGTATTTTTGCGATTAATCTCAGTTATTAAACTAGCGATTTTGATGAAATTTAATAGTGTGCTGCGTTGAATGTTTTCTTAAAATTTGATATACAGTTCAAAAAATTAAAACAAAAAACACAATTTTTTGACGAAATAATTTTTTTTTTGTTAATTTTAAATTGATAAAATTTAATAGTGTTTTGCGTTAAATGATTTCCTAAAATTTGATGTACAGTTAAAAAATTAAAAAAAAACAGTTTTTTTACGAAATTAAAATTTTTTTTATGAAAAATACAGTTTTTTATACAAAATTTTTTTTAATTGTCATCGAGTTTTGAACTTTGGCGATATCTCTGGTGTTTATAGACCGATTTTGAAATATAGCATGCAATGGAGTATTTTTAAAAATATATATGATATGTATATAATTCGAAATTTTTTTTTAAATATTGTTTTTTTAACATTTTTATCTAAAATATGCCAATTTGCGTACATCGACATATTTTGCATTGGCGATATCTCAGTTACTGATCCACCGATTTTGATGAAATTCAATAGTGTGTTGCATTTAATGATTTCTTAAAATTTGATATACAGTTCAATAAACTTTTTTTTTTAAAAAGACATAGTTTTTTGAAAAAACACAGTTATTTTGAAAAATACAGTTATTAAAAAAAAAAACAAATTTTAAATCTCATCGAATTTTGAAATTTGGTGTCTATAGAAAATAAAAAAATTGTAATTTAGCATCGAATTTCGAGTTTTGGCTATATCTCAGTTGTAAGTAGAACTATATGTTGCAATTTAATAGTGTACTTCGTAGAACACTATTAACATATAATACCTATACATTAAGTTATGTCGGTATGCCATCTAGAATCTCATCAAACTTGATTTCATCATACCGAAAAATGTCTTAAATAATTGACTTTTGCACATTATGATGGCCTGATCTAAATAGGTCCGATAAATATTCTCATTAAAGTAACCATTTAATCGGTCCTCTAATTTTAAAGATACATGCATTTAAATATGACCTCTCTGAAGGGGCGAGATGTTGCAATGTTGTGTAATTTCTGAAATTGTTTGTATTTTAATCTACCTCCAAAATGTAGACTCAATATAAAACATGGTTATTCACTAATTAAAGTATTATTCATATATCGCCTAAAAATTAAATGTGTGAGATTTGAAACTATTATATATTAGTATTTTTGTAGGATTCACCTAAATAAGTCTTCAGAAATATACATACTTGTAATTGACCAAAAACTCATTCCACTATGCACTTTACTTTTGTAACACCATTGATGAAGGGTATTTAAGGTTCGGCATAGCCGAACATGGCACTCTTACTTGTCTAATATCTATCGGTTGCGATATAAATTATGTTTCTATGTTTATTAGTTCAAAAGATACATATGGGTTCAAAAAAGTACCAAAATATAGTTTTTACCCTTTTTATACCCTTCACCAATAGGTGAAAGGGTATTATAAGTTTGTCATTCAGTTTGTAATTTTTTCATTATTTGTCGCAGACCCCACAAAATTTATACCGATCGACTCAGGCAGGAGAATCAAATAAGCGTTGTACGTATGTCTGTCTGTCTGTTGAAATCAAGTTTGTGAAGCTGCTAGAGAGTGTATCGACATAAATTATATATCAGATTTTTTTTTATCCTACGCAGCACGCTATTAAATTTCATCAAAATCGGTTGAAAAACGCCTGAGATATCGCCAAAATACCAAAATTTATGTGTGACATATAAAATTTTTCATTGAAAAGTACATTTCAAAAAGAAAAGAAAAACCATACTCAAGATGGTCTAGCCTACGTAAATTATATATCATATTAAAGGTAATCCTCCCACAAAGTTGTATGTTAAATTTCATTAAAATCGGCAAATAAAAACCTGAAATATCGCCAAAGCTCTACATTTAATGATCCCCAAATTGCCGAAAGTGCCCATTTGCCTAAATAATACAATCGACAAATAAGAAAAACAATTTTCCTGGAAAATGGGCCTACATAAATTATATATCAAACTTTAGGAAATTCTTTTAAGCTATTAAATTTTATGAATATTGGTCAATAATCACCTTAGATATGGTTAAAATAGTAAAATCGATGTATTGCAAATTGTCAAGTTCAAAATTTTTGAGAAGACTTTAATTGATTTTTTGCAATTTCCCAGGTGCTTATGAACCTATTTTAATGAAATTTAATAGTGTGTATTAAGGGAGTACGTCCTAAAACCTGATATATAATTTATTTCGGTGTATTTTTGAGGAGCTTCACAAACCAAATCTTATATCAGTGGTCTGACTTTCGAAGATTGTAAAGGAAATATATTTATGTATGATGGGCCTGTATATTCCATACCAGATTTTAGGAAATCTTCCAACTCAGCACCTTATAGAACTTGATAAATATCGATAACTTTTACATATTGTGCATTAAGAACCCATCAAAATCGGTTTACTTACCACTGATTTTCTAATATAGTTCTGATATATGCACATTAGAAATGCACGTAAACAAAGAGCTGCTGTAGTTGATTACACTAACAATGTGGCTTATGAAAGTTCATGTGTGTTCCACTACATTCTTACATGATCAAGAACACACTCACACATACGTTGTACAAATAGATTATCTGAAGTTAGCAGTAACAGAGAGAGAGAGAGAATGTAGATAAAAGAGAAACATGTTGCTATGCTCTTTACTGTACATAAGAGGAACATTTTGTATTCGATACACCACATCATTTATCCTTTTAACAACCTTGTACGGGCCTTCCCAATGAGTTTGTAGTTTGGGAGATAATCCTTTTCTGCGCTGTGGGTTGTATAAGAGTACCAACTGACCTTCATTAAAGCCCTGTGAATTGGCTGCTCGATCGTATCTGGCCTTCATCTTGTCGCTGACCATTCTAATTTTGCTACGGACGAATTCATGCAGTTCATTAAGGTCCAAGACCCCTGCCAAAGTCGTTTTCGGAACCGAGCTGCGATTACCCGCAGACTTGCAATTTGGTACTAAGCCTCAGAATTTGTTATTGGCTTAGTACCAAATTGCAAGTCTGCGGGTAATCGCAGCTCGGTTCCGAAAACGACTTTGGCAGGGGTCTTGGACGTGGAGTAGTGAGCGGCTGTTCGATATGCCAGCAGACATTTTTGTATGTGTTGATCCCAGTCCCTCTGATGAGTGCTGACCACCTCCCTTAGGTACTCTTCCAGCGTACGGTTAAACCTTTCAACCATACCGTCAGACTGTGGATGTAGAGGGGTAGTTCGCGTTTTTCTTATACCATACAACTCACACATTTCCCTGAACAATGCGGATTCAAATTTTCTGTCTTGATCTGAGTGTAGCTCTAGTGGAACTCCATAGCGGCATATCCAGTTGTTCACAAAGACGTCTATCACTGTTTTAGCTTCTTGGTTAGGTACTGCATACACCTCAGGCCATTTGGTAAAATAGTCCACCACCACCAGCACATAACGGTTACCAGCCTCGCTTACAGGGAAAGGACCTGCCACATCCATAGCTATCCGCTCAAAGGGGGCACCAGAATTGTACTGCTGTAGCTGCGATACAATTTGGACAATTAGCAATCCAGTCAGTCACACTCTGAGGACACCCAACCCAGTAGAACCGCTGCTTCAGTTTTTCTAAAGTCTTTGTTACACCTAGGTGACCTCCACTAGGACCATCATGAAACTCCTTTAACACTTCCTTTATTTTAGAGGATGGCACCACGACCAAATTTTGCACTGTCTTTCCATCGGCGCTCTCCCAAGTGCGATATAAGTAATCGTCTATTATCTTCAGACTATCCCAGAGAGCCCAATATGACTTCATCAGTAGACTTTCCTGCGATATCTCGTTACGGGTTGGCCTCTTATCATCTTCTTTGGCTTGCATTATTTTCCCCAGTACTGGATCGTTCCTCTGCACTACAGACCAATCTCCACTGGATTCTAAGTGCATTAGCCGAACATCAATAACACATTCTTTGGCTTCGGGCTTGGCGCAATGCTTGCACTCTATACTGCAAGGACGTTTGGAAAGGGCATCCGCATTCCCGTGATTTCTTCCTTTCCTGTGCTCAATTGTGAAATCGTAGCTCTGTAGCCGTTCGATCCATCGTGCTAGCTGGCCTTCTGGTTGGTTGAAATACAATAACCATCAGAGTGCGGAATGATCGGTCCTTAGTTGAAACTTCTGACCATACAGGTACTTATGGTAGTGCTTCACACATTCTACTATTGACAGGAGTTCTCGTCTTGTAACACAGTAGTTCCTTTCGGGCTTTGAAAGAGTTCGACTGTAGTAGCCAATCACTCGTTCTGTTCCATTCACCTCCTGTGAGAGCACACCTCCAATTCCGCATGCGCTTGCGTCGGTGTCGAGCACGAATTTCTCTCCGGTAACGGAATAGGCCAATATTGGTGCTGAGCAGAGTAATGTTTTTAATCTCTTAAACGCTTGCTCCTGCTCAGTACCTCAATAGAACGGTCGAGACTTCTTGGTAAGCTCATGCAAACTTGCAGCCACACTTGCAAAATTCGGAACAAATCGTCTGTAGTACGTGCATAGCCCTAGGAAGCTGCGTAATTCATGGAGATTTGTTGGTTGCGGCCAGTCTTTGACAGCTCGTATTTTGTCCTCATCAGTCGCTATGCCATTTTCAGTCACCAAGTGTCCCAAGAATTTTACTTCTTTCCGGAACAACGCACATTTCTTGGTACTTAAGGACTTCCTCCAGATTCTTCAAATGTTCATCGAAGGTTCTTCCCATGACGATGATGTCGTCAAGGTACACTAAACAAGTTTTCCACTGAAGTCCTTTCAATACTCGTTCCATTAGACGTTCGAAAGTAGCGGGGGCGTTGCAGAGTCCAAATGGCATAACGTTGAACTGCTATAGCCCATCAATTGCACTAAACGCTGTTTTCTCTTTGTCTTTCTCTGAGATCTCCACCTGCCAGTAGCCGCTTTGAAGATCTAGCGTAGAAAACCATTTCGCTCCACCTAATGTGTCCAGGGTGTCATCAATTCTTGGTAAGGGGTAGCTGTCCTTTTTCGTAACATCGTTTAGCTTTCGGTAGTCAACACAAAATCTGGTGCTGCCATCTTTCTTCTTAACCAGAACGACCGGAGAGCTCCATGGACTTGCGGATGCTTCAATTACTCCACTACGCTCCATCTCGTTGACCAACTCCTTAACTTCGTCTCGCTTGGCCAGGGGAATACTCCTAGGCGCCTGTTTAATTGGTCTCGCCTCGCCCGTATGAATTTCATGTTTCACTATTGCCGTTCTCCCCTGGCTTTGAGTTTTGGACGCAAATACGGCTGCATGCTTCTTCAAAAATTGTTTGGCTTTATTTTTGTAGGACGGTGTCAAGCCTTCTACCCATTTCTCTACGTATTCCGCCAGTTGCTGTTGTTCCTTGCTGGACATCTTAATAGGCTCTGATTTCATCTCGCAGTTAATAATCGCTTCAGTAGCTGCGCATTGACCAATTTCCGAGTCAGGTTTAATAACTTTGTCATGGCAGGATAAGTTTAGAACTCTTACAGGGACTCTTCCGTTATTGCAGGGCTTCACTAGAGCTTTTGCCGTTATGATGTCATTGTCGAGTTTTGATTCTACCACCCACAAACTGTTGTCCTCACAATCTCCCTCCATTCGTGCCCATATCAACGATTCTGACTGTGGTGGTAGCTTATGATGCTCGACAGCTATCAGTTTTCTAACATTGGGCTTGCTCTCGTAACCAACATCGAGGGGTATATCTATATTTCTCCAAATCATTATTTTAGGCCCCAGATGTAAACTAATGCTGTTCATAATCATAAAATCTGCACCGATTATTACTTCATCCACAATGTCGGCAACAATGAATACGTGTTTGACGTGCAGGTTGGCAATTGTTACTTTAGCACTTACTTTACCATAGGCTGTCGCATGCTCTCCAGTTGCCGTGCGCAGATTTATACCGCTCAAGGATTCAAGGTTTCCACCAAATCGGGCCTAATAATTGACTGAGACGAATTTCTTTTCTATAACTCGAGTCATTTGCTCTATCAGTTGCTCCATCCTGCCTTGGCTGTTAGCAACTACGTTGACACCTCGCAATCTACACATTTGTGGCTTTGCTATAATTTTTGCTGTTTCTTGGGCTAATGCGAATGACACAGTTTCAGCAAATGTTGATTTTCGAGTGGCACACACCGCAAATTTAATATCAGTATCTCGTATACCGTTCACAAATGCTTCAATCTTGAACTGATCCAAGAAAGTCTGGTTTTCTCCAGGATAAATTTGCTCCACCAAACGTTCAATATCCAAGGCAAAGTCCTGTAAACTTTCGTTTGGTTTCTGGACTCTGCCGCGAAGTTCCAGACGGTAAATTTCCTTTTTGTGTTCGCCACCGTACTTACGCTGAAGAGCAGACATGATGTCATCAAAGTTCTTTCTACAGCTTAACGGCACACTTTCTAGGACTCCCGCAGCATTGCCTTTTAGAGCCAATATAAGTTCCAGAGCTTTCTGGTCGTTGTCCCATAGGTTCCTCTCGGCGACTGTTTCGAACTAGAACTTGAAGACATTAAACGGTAGACTACCATCAAAGCTGGGTGTTTTTGTTTTACCGGATGTTTCTTGAACAACTCGTACTGGACCTCCTTGCTGTTGTATGCCATTAAATTTCGCTTTTAGATCGCCAATCTCCTTTCCGATTTCATTCCCTAAGTCAGCCAGTTTCTTGTCAAATTTCTCAATTTCAATCTCAACGCTATCGATGCGATTGTTGATCGTTGTCGAAATTTCTTGAAGTTGTTTGTTTGTGGATCCAGAAATTTCTTGCAGTTTTTCCGCTATCCTTTCCAGAAGTTACTCGTTATTGGTTTTCGTGGCTTCTTGAAGTTCCGCTTTCAAACCTGCTTGAAGCTCCGTTTTCATACCTGCAATCATGGTTTTCGTGTGATTGTTGTTAATTTCGGCAGATTCTTGAAGCTCTGTTTTTAAGCCTGCAAACATGGTTCTCGTTTGCTTATTGTTAACTTCCATCTTTTTCATCATCGCGGCGAACATTGAACTTATGTCTAGGCTGCTAGTTATGGAACGGCTACTAACCTCCATTTCTTCCTTAGTCTCGAATTCATAAGTCTCAAGGTCAATACTTCGATTTTGGAGCTCCTCCCTGAGCCTTCTTTGAAGTTCAGCTTTGGTGCCGGCTCTTGGCACGTTCATCTTTCCCAACTCCTTCTTAAGTTGCTCCAATTTTAGATCGTCAAGTTTCACCATGGTTGTTATTTTTGCAATTCCACTTCTGACACCAGTTTTTACGTTTTTCCTTTAAAAACGTGGAAGGAATTCTTTTTACAAACAACCGTAATCAAATTAAAACACTTGTATTATGTAGTTTTACAAAGCAATACTTTTATTAACTTTAGAGTTAATCACTTAAAACACACTTTCACAAATACTGTAAACAAACTTCACAAAACTGCTTTACAAATACTGTTAGTCACACTATTCTCTTTATACGCGCCTTAACTAAAACTGTTCCCACAATACTCGTCCATCGGCCTTATATAGTAGAGAAGA
The DNA here is from genome assembly GCA_933228675.1 of Stomorhina lunata. Taxonomy (NCBI): domain Eukaryota; kingdom Metazoa; phylum Arthropoda; class Insecta; order Diptera; family Rhiniidae; genus Stomorhina; species Stomorhina lunata. The sequence goes on from OW121743.1 coordinate 30,076,486, forward strand.
GAGTTTCTAGCAATTTCTGCAGACGTAAACAAAGAGCTGCTGTAGTTGATTACACTAACAATGTGGCTTATGAAAGTTCATGTGTGTTCCACTACATTCTCACATGATCAAGAACACGCTCATACATACGTTGTACAAACAGATTATCTGAAGTTAACAGTAACAGAGAGAGAGAGAGAGAGAGAATGTAGATAAAAGAGAAACATGTTGCTATGCTCTTTACTGTACATAAGAGAAACATGTTGCTCTGCTTATTGACATAAACAGAATAACAACAACACCAACAGAAACATCTAGAAAGCGAGGGGAAGAATTATAAGCAGTGAACTTTGCACAATGGGACGGATAAGTTTAAAATTCGTCACAATAGTTTAGATACTAAGACTAAAATAATAATTCTTTAATGTTATCGTTAACGTATTTATCTTAATAACTCTATATTATAACTACCTTTCCGATTTAGGTATTTTACGTTAATAACCATAAGCTTTCCTAGTATAGATCTGATATCCATTTTAAAGTTTTATATCTAACTAATTTCATTCTAAGACTTGTATAGATTGACGAAACAATCACTCCCAAATATTATTGCAAAGGTTAGATCTAAATCATTCCGCTTAGAGTTTAAGATAACTAACCAAGACTTTTTTTTATAACCATCATACGTAATTAATGAATTCAATCATACATATTTTGCAAATATTATTGAAAATGGACTCAACGGTTTACGAAGTTCAGATAAAAATGCATATTTATGAACTTTTTAGAACATTGAACGATTTTTGAGTTCACGAATCACTAACTATATATATGGAATATATGTATGTATAGATATTTAAACCGCAATATAAATCAAGGTATAAAAAATTAATTTATACCGATGCATAGCGATGTAGTTTACACATCGGTCTGAAAAATATCAAAATATATCTACACTTAAAAAGCTGCGTTAATTGCAACGACCTCGAACTGATCAGCAAATCCATATACATATTAACTATTTCTTTAGGATTCACCACAAAATCTTATGATTGTGTACATAATTTTTGAAACACCATTGGTGAAGGGTATCTAAGATTCGGCAAAGCCGAATATAACACTCTTACTTGTTTATCCTTCTTTGTGCCATTTTCAAAAAAAGTACCACACACGTGTCCACTTATTTTTTTAGCCGATTCAAATCCAACTTCAACTTTGTTTCTATCTATGTTGATTTCGGAGATATGATGTTACTAATTTTTCCCTTTTCTACCCTGTTTTGTCCGCTAGGCGGGCGATTTTCAAAAAAGTACCGAACACGTGTCCCTTAATTTTGCGAATCTCTAACCAATTTAATTTCCGCTTCTATCGCTTTTGGTTAAGGAGATATAATGTTACCGATTTTCCCTTTTTTACCCCTTTCATTGAAAAAAGTACCAAACACGTATTTGATATTTTATACTTGTAGTCGACCTCCCTATAAATTTTAATTCTAGCTTTATTGGTTCACGTAAAATACAAAGAAAAAGAAAAATGCACCTACCCTAAATTTTGTTTCACCTCTTTTACCCCTTTTTGAACCCTGAATCATAAAAGAATCTTGTTTACCGCCTCCGTTTTGAATTTTGTTACTATGTTGATTGGTTCAAAAGATATACATGGGTTAAAAAAAGTACCAACATTTTATTTTTACCCCATATTTATCCCATTTGCTAAAAAGTACCAAACACGTGTCTACTTATTCGAAAAAGGTACCCGCTGTCAACTTCAGCTCTCTAGCTTTAGCCGTTTGGGCTGGGCTATGATGAGTCAGTCAGTTAGAGTTTTATATATATAGATAATATTTACATGATTTTATTTGTTTTATACGTAGTTTTGAATTTGCTTCTAAATTTTATTCTTGACCCTGGTTATAAAACGGTTTTTTTAACCAATTTTTTAATATATATTTTTATCCATTGAGGCAATCATAATTTTAGTTCTGCTTATAAAAACTGCTAATATATAACAAATTACGTGCTTTTTATAA